>OY728150.1:1994293888-1994917638 GCA_963277665.1 Viscum album | reverse complement strand
TTCTTCCTTTTGATTTGATCAAAAGGGCTTCTTAGGTTGGATTTCTGATCACACTAAGGCCTCTAGGTTGAAGTTAGGGAAGTTGATAGGATATTTGGGTAGGGGTTGGCTGAACCAAAAGGCTTTGAAGGTTTTAAGAATTGGTTAGAAGTGGTGTCCTTTTATAAGGGGGAGGAGGGGCTCTTTAGGAAAAAACTTAAAGTATTATTTTATAATAAATTAATATTCAGTTTATAATGGCTCCAAACTGTATTATTTAAAGTATAAGGTGGGTATAGGTTGAAAAACACTCAAAAAATAGGTTTTAGATAGGTTTGGGTTACTATATTAACCTTATGTTTTAGATTTAACTCTTAGTTAATTAGTTTGAAATTTACCATGTCTCTTTATATTTTTATATTATTTGGTTAATAAACTTACTATAAACAGCCAAGAGAACCCCAAGTGGTTCATTAATTACATAACTATCATCATATAAGTCCTTTGGCCAAAACTTATATTTTTAGTAATATTATATCAATTAATAATATAATATTTGTTTTAAAAACTCTTTTATGTCAATTTTGACACTATTTAATAATGTATTTTTTTAAAGTCTTAATAACTTTATTAATTCAAAGAAAATTCATTTAATAAATCCTAACACGTCATATTAACCAATAAAATTCGTTAATGGCATCAAAACTTTCAGATTATATTTATTATAACATTTATAATACCAATTATTTGATTCTTTCATTAATAAGAAAAATACCGCATCATCATTGTGTCATAAATAAATTTAATTATTCAATGTCTAAAATTTTTAAATAAATTACAATTATTTATTAAATATTTTTATCTTTCTAATTAATATTTATAGTTGAAAATATAACATATATAACCCTATGTAAAATTTTTTTTACTAAAAGATATATGCTTATGTCATTTTTGTATTTACTTTAACTTAATTAATATAAAGTGTCATTATCACTTACAAGTGGCTCCATGAGATCCCAAAATCGACCCAAAGATACCCATGGTCGGAAATGTATCAACCAATAGGGTTAGGACACGTTTTAGGGTAATTTAATATTATTATAATATTATTTTTACCCTTATTTACTGGATTTACCCTTTAACCGTGGTGAATAAAATATTTATCGAAGTAATTATTCAAAATGTCTAAAAATAAAAGTTAACTATTTACAAAATTTGGACCTCCTGATTCTAAATATAGAATCAATTCTTCTAAATTCAAAACACAGAAGTGTCAGAGATTAATTTAAAATTAATTCCCGTTGTCAAAACAAAAAAGCGTGTTTTTAACAAATAATAACTATCAAAAGATTGACACTTTCTTATGTTCAGTTTAAATGTGAAATTATGTCAAATGAACAAAATTGGATTAAATGGTAAAAATATAATCTAATTATACTTTAAAATCACTCAAATTCATAATTTATCACTATTAATTATTTCGATTAAAAAAGTTGTTTTTAATTAAAATTTAGTAATTTTCACTATTCATCAAAATATGAAAATTATCAGAAAATTACCAAAATTTCACCCTAAGCTAATTTTGATACTATGAATCAAAAAATGAAGTCTATTTTACCAAATGAAAAACTTAAAAATTTCATTTATTAATTTAAAATTAATTCATGTTGTCGAAACCATAAAGCGTATTTTTAAGGAATATTAACTATCAAAAGATTGATATGTGTTTATGTCCAATTTCAAAGTAAAATTAGGTAAAATCACCAGAATTGGATTAAATGGTAAAAATATAATCTATTTATAATTAAAAACCATTAAAATTTATAATTTATCACTATAAATTATTTTGATTTAAAAAGTTGTTTTCAGTTAAAATATAGTATTTTTCACTATTCACCCAAATATGAAAGTTATCAGAAAAACCCCAAAAATTTATGGAAACTAAAATCTTATGTCCCGATTCTAAATAAGAACTTTATTTTGTCAAAATTGAATATATAAAAGTTTCAAATATTGGATTTAAAAAAGGTCTGCCATTAAAAGGCAGTAAAATTGCATTTTTTTTTGAAAAATACTTCTTTTATCTGAAAAAATGAAATTGTTCTTACATTATGTCTAAGAAACTCATAATATGGATTCTAAAATTATAAGGATTATATAAAGTTCAAAATTTAGTTAATACTATTCATAACCGCTTTTGAACGGCTATTTAGGTAAGTCGGGGTGCACTAGAACTCGGTATTGCGTGTAGTGCAAGTTATTGGATTACTTTGAAGAAATAACGTACTATGAAATCTTGGGGTGTTACATTATTCCATATTTCAATAAATTGCATCCTCACAATTTGATTTTTTTTTTCTAAAATAAAAGGTTGAAAATAGAAAATGCCTTTGTGGGAAAACCCACATCGAAAATTGGTTTAATAAAATTTAGTCTTAATAAGATTAAAAGGGGAATGAAAAATTCACCACCAAATTATAATCTCAATTAGGAGAACATTGGTGGAAATTAGATACAAATAATTAGAGGGAAAGCGTAAATATTTATAGGGAGTTATTGAGGCCATCAATCACAAACAAGTGTAAAATTGAGGGTCTCAAATCCATCAATCTATGATGATTTGAAATACTATCAGTTCAACAAAACATAAGGTATTAGGATAACACATTTTTTGTTTTAAGATCCATTCCCTAAAGTTTAAGAATTAATTTACCCATAGAATAAGTGGGAATTTTTTTTATATGTATACATACTCGACAAGTAAAGTTTCATCCTTCAGCTAAATCCTACCACAGACTCATCTTTCACTCTAAAATATATCAAAAAAATATTCTATTTATCCTAATCGTATAGGGTTCCAAAAATAATGAATTTATAATTCACATATCATACCCTTTAAAAAAATAAACTACATTATACAATCCAGGGACTTCACGTAGTCTAATGGTAGGTGATAAATCCCAATTACACTATGGTTTTGGGTTCAATTTCTGCAGATTTGTCCGACGTGACAGGTTATCACACAGTCTGCGTGTTGTCCTTTTATAAAAATCCAAAAATAAACTTTCAAACTTAATCCATTACAACCTTTAGACTTATCCAAAATACTTCTATCCAAACTCACAGTCCAAAATTTATAAGGAAGTTAAACTCAATGAAGATCCCTTTTCCATGTAATAACATGTGAACACCTTCATCATGTATTATTTTAAAACATGGTAACACCCTGAAATACCATAAAACCATATTGATTACATTCATGCTCCCTTATTCATTATAGAATACTGGATATACTCCTTCTAGCCAAAAATGTTGTAAACTCAAACAATGATGGAATATACAAATCATTAATCAGTTTCAAGGTAGTCAAGAATATCCAATATAATTTATCCAAATCAAACATGTATTATTCCAAAATCACTACCTCAGTATCAGAACCATATTATGGTTTATCTTTATCTCAACCATATATTTTCCAAAAATTTAACCTGTTATTGAGTCACTTTTCTTGGTTCCACACAATCTCAAGTCCTTAATTAAATAGTACTGCAGTACAGTCCTTATATACTCTATAATAATTATAACAATTATAGCGTTGATACAACACTCAAATGACATAATTATTTAATAAAAACATAAGAACTCTAATCATTCCTCCTCATATGTGGTAGTATCATAACTTTATTATTATCCAATAGCATCATTTGGGGCATACTCTGATGATTTGATCATTGGTCTGCGTAGTGTTCCAACTCTTTGCAGATGAAGCATTGTACATTTGAATCATTTTTCTTACCCTTGTAGTCACATACATGGTGTCCTTTTTCTCCACACTTATAACAAACTCCCATTCCCTTCAGGCAAGTTCCAGGGTGTTTCTTCCCATAGTTATCACATATGGGAAAATTCTTCTTTTCCCTCTTTCCTTTATCCATATTTCTCACTTACATCCTTTTCTTCTCTTGCTTCCCTTCAAAGCCATAGGACTCAGAGAATTCTCTTCTTATCTTTTTAACACATGATATTATTTCTTCATATGTTGAGAATACATGGGAGACAATTTCCCATCTACATGTTGGCTTAATGACGTGAAAGATATGATCCTTCTTACTCTTTGGATCATACATATTATTGGAGTTCACATTCCTTCTACTGGGTTCCATTTCTATACAATGGCATACACTAGGTCAGTTTATGAATTGTAATGAATAATTCTAAATTTTTAAAATATCTAACATAGACTGAACAGTTTATGGATATAATCCATAATCATTAAATGTTTTATTTGAGGAAGTATATACTCATAAACCCTTCATAATGGTTTTTAAATAAAATGAGAATTATCCTAAGAATATCCCTCAGGAGTGTCGTAACTAAGAGTGTAGTAAAACCCATTATCATGCACCAGTTCTCATTCAAGTCTATCACAAAGCGGTGTTTTCATGTTTTACCCCTAGGTACATATGTGCCAGAGCTGCCTCTAACTGCTCGTATCCAGACAGGTATCTATTGCTCAAAAAACTCAAAAAATATCTACATTACCAAAATTCTAGGAAGTTCTTCTATACTAATCCTCAAAGTCTATCTTAGGGTAATGTGCTCTAATCAGAGTTTATCTAAATCTAGCTTCCAAGGTTGGTACTAAACTTCCTCTAATACCAACTGTAACTCCCCAACCCCAGTTACACAGAGTCGGTGCATTATTACGTATCATTGGAATGATCACAAAAGATCAAGTCTCGAAAGACCGATTAGTTTAATAGCCTTGGAATCACTAGATACATTCATAAAGTTTACAATACACCATAAAGTGAAAAACTACAACAACATCTTATCTGCAAAGAATATACCCATATCCTCATATTATCCCTATAGGTCATTCATAAAATATTTCTTCACATTCTGGGAAAAATAAAACATAGAAAGGGGTGAGCTCAAATGCTCAGTAAGGATAACAATATAGCATAAAATTTCGTAAATAAGCATAAACTTTTAAGGCAGTGTATAACTAAAACAAAAGCCTTTTAAACTTGAACTTTAGAATAATATGGAAAAGATAAAATGAAATAATGACATTTGCTTATTCACATGGATATTCTACTAGTCTAATAATCACATTCAATATCAATAACCACTTTCATAATGATGGAATGCATAATTCCAAACTGTCATAACCACATAGTCAAGGCCTTGTGCCAAGACTACAAATAAGATTTTTCAAAGCCTTGTTCCAAGACAATAGTTTGTCTCATGATAACTATCAATGCATCGAGGAGCTATATCGGGCTCCACCCGCCACTTACTAAGTCCAATGCATTCCTTATATGAACAGGTTTAAACATAACATAAACATTCGTATTAAAACTAGCATACGAAATGTCAATACTTTCTCGATAAACCATGAATGGTATAAAAATAACACATCCACAGTCAAACATATCACAAAACCTTCAATACAATATGGAAGTTTTTTATCATAATAAATCAACTTCAAATAAGCTTAAAATTCATCAAAGTATGTTGACATAGATGAAATCAAAACTATTTGGGAGAAATATCTCTTTTTTTTAAATCATTTAAAAGTCACATAATTATAAAAGAAAAAATTTACTTTGAAAATATTCTTATAATCTTGTAAGTTATGCATCAATGATTTTATAATGGTGGAAAATATCATCACCCACCGTATAAGTTAAAAAAATACATTCTTACCTTAATTTCGTCGAAAAGGTTAAAAAAGACCTTGTTTGGAAAACGACTGAAAGTTTCCTTTCAAACCATTTTATAAAAAGTCAAAAAAGGGTATAAATGACTTTAAACCATAGTCTAGTAAATAGTAAAAATGTTTTGAAATACATTTTTAAGAAACATGGATGTGGATGATAAAGAGATCCCATTAGATAATTACGTATAAACAACCTCGGATAATAAAGAGATTGTGAAATTAACCCTTACCTTGTACTTTTCCTTGGTCGAAGGTAGGTTAAACTATTTTATAATGGTTAAATAATTGTTATTAAATTATATAAGAATAATATACATTAATATGATATCATATATGATCTTGTAAAATTGTTCTGTTAATAATATCTTAGTATTATCGTCATTTCAGGTGTTAACGAATTCGTTTTCCTTTATATTCTTTGTTATGTGAGTCATATTTGTTATGTATGGGATGTATATTATTCATATACAGAATTATATAAAGTATTTAAAAATTATTTTTAATTATCAAGTGAAAATTAGTCTTGAATGGATACGATGGGGAATGAATCTCATCGCGTTCGTGGAGACGGTAGTCCGTACGTACGCACGAGCGACAATATCCTTTTTTTGATATTAAAATAATATATAATTGGATGTTATTTCATATATATATAATAATTATAATGTTATATTTATTATTTACATCAATTACACATCATTATCATACCCATCCAAATAATAATGTATTGAATAACAATTACACCACGACGTGGAGACGGTAAGCCGTACATACGCACGTATGATGATATGCCATTCAAAGGATGGATAAAATACTGAATATGGTTGTACCATATTCATAATAAAATCACAGTATATAGAATATTCTGGATTTATTATTTTATAATGTAAATAACAAATAAATAAGAAGAGTAAGAAGAAAGGAACTTGATAGAGTGTGGTGAAAACATTACCTCTTCTCCGGGTTCTTCCTTTTGATTTGATCAAAAGGGCTCCTTAGGTTGGATTTATGATCAAACTAATGCCTCTAGGTTTAATTGAGGGAAGTTGAGAGGATATTTGGGTAGGGGTTTTTCAAACCAAAAGGCTTTCAAGGTATGAAGAATTGGTTAGAAGTGGTGTCCTTTTATAAGGGGGAGGAGGGGCTCTTTAAGAAAAAACTTAAAGTATTATTTTATAATAAATTCATATTCGGTTTATAATGGCTCCAAACTAGATTATTTAAAGTATAAGTTGGGGATAGGTCTAAAACCACTCAACCAATAGGTTTTAGACAGGTTTGGGTCACTATATTAACCTTATCTTTTAGATTTAACTCTTAATTAGTTTGACATTCACCATGTCTCTTTGTATTTTTATATTATTTGGTTAATAAACTTACTATGAACTGCCAAGAGAACCCCAAGGGGTTCATTAATGAAATACCTATCATCATATAAGTCTTTTGGCCAAACCTTAGATTTTTAGGAATATTATATCAATTAATAATATAATATTTGTTTTAAAAACTCCTTTATGTCAATTTTGACACTATTTAATAATTTATTTTTGTTAAAGACTTAATAACTTTATTAATTCGAACCAATCTCATTTAATCAATCTTAACATGTCATATTAACCAATAAAATTCATGTATGGTATCAAAACTTTCATATTATATTTATTATAACATTTATAATACCAACTATTTGATTCTTTCAATAATAAGGAAAATACTGCATCATCATTGTGTCATAAATAATTTTAATTATTCAATGTATAAAAATTATAAATAAAATACCATTATGTAGGAAATATTTTTTTATCTTTATAATTAATTTTTATAGTCGAAAAGATAACATATATAACCCTATGTAATTTTTTTTTCTAAAAGATATATGCTAATGTCATTTTTGTATTTACTTTAATTTAATTAATATAAAGTGTCATTGTCACTTACAAGTGGCTCTATTGGGTCCCAAAATCGACCCAAAGATGACCATGGTCGAATGTGTATCAACTAATAGGGTTAGGAAACGTTTTAGGGTAATTTAATATTATTATAATATTTTTTTTACCCTTATTTACCAGATTTACCCTTTAACCATGGTAAATAAAATATTTACCAAAGTAATTATTCAAAATTTATAAAAATAAAAGTTACCTATTTATACAATTTGGACCTCCTGATTCTAAATATGGAATCTATTCTTCTAAATTCAAAACACAGAAGTGGCAGAAATTAATTTAAAATTAATTCCCGTTGTCAAAACAAAAAGCATGTTTTTAGCAAATAATAACTATCAAAAGATTAACACTTTCTTATGTCCAGTTTAAATGTGAAATTATGTCCAATGACCAACATTGGATTAAATGGTAAAAATATAAACTAATTATACTTTAAAATCACTCAAATGCATAATTTATCACTATTAATTATTTCGATTAAAAAAGTTGTTTTTAATTAAAATTTAGTAATTTTCACTATTCATCAAAATATGAAAGTTATCAGAAAAGTACCAAAATTTCACCCTAAGCTAATTTAAATACTAAGAATCCAAAAATTAAGTCTATTTTACCAAATTAAAAACATAAAAATTTCATTTATTAATTTAAAATTAATTCCTATTGTCGAAACCAAAAAGCGTATTTTTAAGGAATATTAACTATCAAAAGATTGATACTTGTTTATATCCAATTTCAAAGTGAAATTACTTAAAATCACCAGAATTGGATTAAATGGTAAAAATATAATCTATTTATAATTAAAAACCACTAAAATTTATAATTTATCACTATAAATTATTTTGATTAAAAAAGTTGTTTTCAGTTAAAATATAGTATTTTTCACTATTCACCCAAATATGAAAGTTATCAGAAAAACACCAAAAATTTATTGAAACTAAACTCTTATGTCCCGATTCTAAAGAAGAACTTTATTTTTTCAAATTGAATATATAAAAGTTTCAAATATTGGATTTTAAAAAGGTCCTCCATTAAAAGGCTGTAAAATTTCATTTTTTTTGAAAAATACTTCTTTTATCTGAAAGAAATGAATTTGTTCTGACATTATTTCTAAGAAACTCATAATATGGATTCTAAAATTATAATGATTATATAAAGTTCAAAATTTAGTTAATACTATTCATAACCTCTTTTGAACGGCTATTTAGGTAAGTCGTGGTGTGCTAGAACTCAGTGTTGCGTGTAGTGAAAGTTATTGGATTACTTTGAAGAAATAACGTACTATGAAATCTTGGGGTGTTACAAAATTGATAAAAATTATCATATAAGAATTATAATATAAAATCTATAGTTAGATATAACTTGATTAAGGACTCTTGTCTCTCCAAGTCATTAATGTACCCAATCATATTAAGTATATTAGTGGAGAATGATGAACCAATAGAAATATTTTACCAAAATTGCTCATTAAAAACATTATATCTCTTATATATATATATTATTCCTAATAGACCATTCTCAGTTTTTCTATCTTTATAAAAGATTTCATATTCTCATGTTTCTTTATTAGTTTATGATCCATGGAAACTGACATCAACATACTGATTCCAATGTTGGAATATGTTTTTGTGCTCAATATATAATCCAAAATACTTCTATTTAATCTATTTTTTATCAAAAAATTCCTTTTTTTGTTTGATAATTATTTTACCTAAAATGGAATTCAAGTTAATTATTAATTTATTATAGTTTCTAAATAAAATTATTAATATATTGTTGTCATCAAAAAATTTCTATGCATTGATTCTAATGTATAGACGAGTATTTCATATTAATTTACTAGAAAATGTTATTAAATATTATGTTTTTTAAATATTAAATGTACAAAAAAATTTATCTAATAAATATTTTTCTAATTTTGAATTATTTCATGAGAAGGGATGAATTTTATGTATTATTTGAAGAAAATTAATTTTTCTTATGAATTGAAAAAATGGACGATTCATAAATATTATTTTGGAAAGGTGGAATATTATGTTTTCATTTTATGTCCTAGAAAAACTTTATGTTTCATTTTTTCTCAATTTGGGAACACTTATGTATTAATATTATATTTTACATATTAAAAAAATATCTTACTTGTTGAAGGGAATATCTTATGTGTTAAGGAAATAATCTTATATGTTAAATATGAGTTTTATTTTAATGTTTTAGAGGAGAAATATCTTATGTATGATATCTTTGATGATGAAAACTCTATGAATGGATTAAAAATTAAAAATTTAGATATTTTCATAGAGATTGGTTCATTGATGTTTTATAGAAGAACATCAGTCAATGCTAAATAATTTCATTTTTAAAGGTATAAAATTTACAAAATTTTTAGCCAAAATTATTTTGATATAATATTCTAATAAATAATTTTTAAAATATTTATAAAGATTTAAATTTCTAGGGAACACATTTTTAATTTATTTGACTTAATTAATTTGTTGATATTATATATATTTTCTCTCGATATAATATCAAATAAAAAATATATTATAATATGAATAAATACTAAAGTAATATCCAATGACGATTTCTAATTTTATACTAACATATGTATTATAATTGTCACAATATTTATTATTTCATTTAATAAATACAGATATTCAAGATTAATTATGAGATTAAAAATCAAGAATAAAAAAAAAGACAATTTTATAGCTACTGTGTACTATATTGAATATAAAGTTATGATTATAGATATCCCCAGAGCTACACCAAGGTGGAATACATATTTTATAGAAAATATTTAATCATCTATCAGCTGTTGAAGATAAATTTTAATAGAAATTTATTCCAAATTACACCATCACTTATATTTTAGTTATAAATACATACTTATTGTACAATGTGTTGATGTGATTTCAGTGATAGGTCTTTTGAGGTATAACTTAGTAAATTATCTTGTAACCTTTATATCATGTGTCTATTACATTCACTCGACTATGAGATCCCTTGGAAAAGGATGTAAATAAAAATTAATATACCTATAATGGGTGTTAGTGGAGTGGATCAGGGAAGGTTATTTATAGTCTCAAACCCCAATAGAAATCTATTGTGTAATTATATTTTATTTTATTTCATTTATGCTACATATCATATTAAAAGAGAAATATCAAAATTTAATTTAATTTAAAAATAAATTTTTTAATGATTTAAAATTTTTTAAAGAGAAATTTATAAACATAATCCACCCACCATCTACATCATTAACATCAATAATTATACGGAAATATTTTGGTATTAGAGCCTTATCTTAGAGGGGTTATATCTTATTATTCATAACAAGATATATATAAAAATATTCAATAAACAATGATTCATATTTGGTACTACAAATAGCTAATCTAGGAGAAGGTATGTCCATGGTTAAAGGATATTATTTTAAAGTTAATAATTAGTGTTAGAAAAATAGAATGATTATATACATGAAGAATCTTAGATTTAATGTTTATGTTAAAGTTACTAAATATTATAAAGTTCTTTAATGTGTACCCGAATAATGGAGTGCTAATCAAGATATATATTATTATATAAATATGAATTCCATGAATGATATTATTTTTTTCATTAAGATCTAATGGTTTTGATCAATATTATCAATTTTTTACTACTTATGATATGTTGGAAATAATTTTTGTTTCTTATGAAATTACTTATAATGTAAGATAATTTAGTTATAATATTACAAAGAAAATATTTTACACTTTTAGGATTCTTGATGGACAAAACATATCCCAAATGAATAGAATATTCACTGAGATAATGAACAATAATGATTCATTCGGATATAAAACATTGGAATTAGATCAATCATTAAAAATTCTTAGATATTTGGCTACTATATAATATGTAATTTCTAATTAAATATAATTATTTTCACTTGTTAAAGAGAAGAATATAAAAATTGGGTTTTGACTCTGAAAATTTATGGAGATAAAATGAAATATGATGATTATAAAAACAAGTTAGTAGTGAAATATATTTCTTATCTTAATGTAACTAGTTGAAAGGATATTAAAAAGGCCATAAAATTATTCTCTAACTCATATAAAGAATGAAAATAATGTAGTTCAAATTATGAAAATGAACTTGATAAACCAAAAAGAAGATTCAATATTTTTTTAGTAGGAGAAAATGATTTAGGAAATATTTTATCAAGTTCACAATTAATAATAGAAATATAAAGGAAGATAGATTATATGAATGTATGAAACATGGAATTATTATGTCTAACTTACATTAACTCAAATATAGGAATAAATATTAAAATAATTTCACCATAAAAATAAAATTATAAAAATAAATAAAAAATATCCACGAAGGGTACTTGGATTTCTTATGAGGAATTTAGTGAAGAATTTAGTTGTAAAGAAGATAAATAAAACTAAAAAACTAATATGTGTTTTATGACCCAGGATAAATATATACAACATTTTTTATCACATACTTATAATTATGAAAATTATCATGTTGATGATATTAATTAGTGTTTTATATGTTTCAAGATAAATATGATACATTAAAGAAAAAAACATAAAACAATTAAGAAATATTTTGATTTATATGTTATTGAAAAATATATCCAATATAATTATCTTGTAGAATTAAAATCCAAATATGATTAAGATGAAAATTCTTATGATCTATAAGATATTAAACTAAATTAATTGTTAGATAAAGTTGATATATTAAAATTGCATGTAGGTAAGTTTACTCAGGGGGGGAATGAATTAAAAAATATTTGGTATTCAAAATCATAATAAAGGTAAATAAGGTATTAGAAGAAATTTAAAAATACTAAAGCTTTATAGAAATTATTTTTTCTTGGTTCAAATAGAAAAAATCATGCATACTAATTTTTTTCATTATGGAATTGTTATATAATATTATAATGAATTATATTTTAGACTACATTAAATTTTTGGCATTAAGTAATCATATATTTATATAAATTTATAAAAAATGAAGGCTGAAATTATTACTCAAAGAATTTAGATCTGGTAAACTAAGTCTTTATATTCCAACAATACTAGACCCAAATGTGTATGGGTACAAAAAAATTTATTTTTTTGATATTTTTAGGGAAGGTTTAACAAAAATATTAATGCTAAATGATATATGAAATGTGTATTCTCAAAAAATATTAGTGAATATTTCTCAAATTTTTATACATTATGAATAATTAATGGATTTCATATCACATTTGAATATAATTATAATGGAAGGATCATTAGAGTTATAAATATTGGAAATCCAGAATCAATCCTAATCAATAACATACTTTATGTTTAGGTTATGAAGCACAACCTGATATGTATTTTGCAAATTTATGTTGATGGTTACTTAATAGATTTTTTAACAATTCATATTCTATTTTTAAGGAATAATTACTTTTTTTTAATTCAACTATAACTAAAAATGTAAATACTTTATATATTGAGTATTTATGTAGGAAAAATATAAAATTTTTGAATTATGAAATTAATGAATCATGTATTTGGCATAGAATAATTAGACATTATATTTTTTATTCTATATGTAATTTGTTTAAGATGAATTTAATTTCAGAGTGCTAAGCGATAGTTGATGATATGTTATGTTAATTAATTAAAATGATTAAGAAACATAGATCATATTTCTAATCAATAAGTGATGATTCTACTTATAGACCTATGGAACTTATCAAAATTTATTTTTTAGAACATATATAATGAAAATACTTTGGGTAAGATTTTTTTGGTAGATTATTTTTCTATATTTAAATGGGTTTACTTTTTAAGGATTAAAATTAAAGCTAATTTTATATTAATTAATTTCAATAAACTTGTTCATAATCCAAAACCTTCAAAAATAATTTTCTTTAGATTTAATCTCAGAGGATATTTTGAAAGTAAATAATTCAATTCATATTGTTCAAATCAAGGAATTGAACATAAATTTTCTGCCCCTAGAGCACCTCAATAGAACGATGTTATTGAAATTATAAATATGACTTTGCATGAAATTTATTTAGTCATGTTACATGTATACAATTTACCTACTTATTTTTTTGGATAAACTATCAACATAATTTTCTTTGTCATAATCAGTGTTATAATAAGACCTTTATTAAGGAAAATACCCACAGAGTTATGGAATAATATAAAACCAAAATATTGATACTTTTATTTTTCTGGATACATGTTTTATTTATTGTATACCAAGGAAGGTCCAGGAAAATTATATCTAATGGAAAATAGATGAATATTTCATTGTTATTATACTACTTCTAAATCATATAAATTTCTCAACAAAAAATCAATGATAATTGATGAATAAATTCATGTGATGATTGGTGAATGTGGCCCCTTTCATAATAAAAAAACTCACATTGATGACCTTGATGATTATATTAAAAACACGAGTCTTGATACTTATATTCACACTAAAAAGGATGATTATGGGTAATATTTTAATGATTGCACCCAAAATAAAATGTTAAGAACTAATGAGACCAAGAGTATGATACCCAACAAACATATATCTTTAAAATAAAATACCTTATAAACTATTCTTGGTGGTTTATATGAAGATATTAAAACATGAATAAGTCAAATAATGTTGATGATTTTTTTTATTTTATATCAAATATTGAGCCTAAAATTATAGAGTGTTAGGAAAAAATCCATCAAGGTGTCCTCTCGGTTTGTTTTGGGTGTGGTTGTGTTTGTTGAAAAAGATAGATAACCACCAATGAGTATGGTTGGTGTTTGTCGAGGACATGTTTTTAAGGTGATGTAGTTTCCTAGTGTTTGCCCAATTTTTGGGCCTCAAAATAGGGAGTTTGATGTTGGTAAAGGAAGGATTTATCTATAGGATAATTTTGGCATTGGATGAGAATCGTGTACCATAATTCATGGGCCGCATACCATTTTCTGGGAATGATACGTGAAGCGGTGGGAACGGTACGCCGAGCGGCCAGAAACAGTTCACAACAGATCTGTTCACATAAATGAAAACGGTTTGCAGCAGAAGGCATTGTAGTATGCAGATGTGGTGGAAAAACAGTTTGTGGATGGCTTGTGGTTTAAGGTGGCTGGATGATCGGTATGTGATCAAGGTTGGATCAAAGATTTGGTAATTATTAGATTATTAGATTTTGTGGATATCTTTACCTATATAATAATCTCGAATCCCACCGATTACTGTTGAGATTTAATATCATTAGAACATATTTTTATCCGGGATTTTAGCAAAGTATGAAGGTGGTTCGTGAGGGATAATGTCGTGAAGGCTAGAGTGGTTCACATAGAAGAAATTCTACTAAAGGATTTATGCAGGAAGCTGTATATGATTAATAATCGGTACATGGAAGAGGAATATTTGGTAAGTGAGAGAGGGAGTTCCATAAGCAGTAAACGGAGAGGGAGCTTTGGTACGTGGAGGCGAAGATAGTCCGCAAATAGAGAACAATTCATAGATAGAGGGAAGTTCTCCAAAGTGGAATGAAGGCAGCGGTACGCGGAAGCGGTAACGGTTCGTGGAGGAGAAAGCAGTACGCGAAGGAGGTGTTTTTCATACCAAACCCATTACACAGTACATGAAGGAGAAAGGTGGTTGTCTATTTTCATAAGGAAGCATGAAAAATATTCAAATCAGTTTGAAAATTCATTTTCTGGTACCTAGCAGTTTTCGGGATGGTCGACTTCATCTATAGGTTAAAAAGGAACTTCAACAAAGCATCAATCTATAGTTGAGGATGCTGGAATTCATATGAATGAAGGGACATACATGTCCATAAACTCTGTTTGACATATTAGTCAATAAATTGTGAGTGGATTCCTCTCGAAGAGAAGTGATAAAAGGAAGAGGAAGACAATGACCCTTTCCACCAGCAGTGAGCCAGAGAAAGAGGCATAGGGAGTAACCCTTGGGAATGCAGTGAGTAGACCCTAAACCTTGTAAAGGCAATGATCCTAGGTATATAAGATCTAGCTCAAACATTGTAATCATTGTTGCCATTGAGCCTTAGTGAATTTGGTACATCGACACATTACCATTGTATGCTCCTTGGACATAGCCCAATGATGGTGAACCAAGTAAAAATCACTGAGTCATGTGCATGATTTCATATCTGTTCATATATTTCAATGAGAGGAAGAGAGAATTGAGTTTTTTATAACAATGAAACAAGATACAAACGAGAGAATGTTTTAATCTATCATACCCTGATTCACCCCCCCCCCTCTTAGGATATTATTCCTAGTAGACCTAACATAGAGGAATTATTAAATGATGAGATTTGGTTTATATATATGCAATAAGAAATAAATTAGTATGAAAGATACAAATTTTTCAAATTAGTTGATAGAATCACATAATTATCTTTTATAGGTAGTAAATGGTTTTTCGAAATTAGAAAGATGATTCAGGATTGATCACTATAAATAAGGTTTGATTAGAGTCATAAGGTGATAATCATGAAGAATGTATAGATTATGAAGATATCTTTGAACTTTCATCTAGACAAGAATACATTAGAATTTAGTTAGGCGATGAATTTCATTTAAATTGTAAAATTTTACGAATGTATGTTAAATCTTCATTTATATATGTTTTTTTGAAGTATATTTATGTTTAACATGTAGTATCCTAAGTATTTCATACATAAATATTAAATCAATTTAGATAAATATTCAATACATAACAGTACGATACAAACTAGAACTATAATGGTATAGTGTCTTTGGATACTAGATATTTAATATTAATTTTTTATGAAATATATTCAATATCACCGATAAATATATTACTTTATAGTACTCTTTATTGTCATATTATGTTAAAAAAATTCTTTATATCTTGGGGAAAGGAAACATAATAAAATGGTGTGCTCAGATGCTTAGTGAGGGTAAACATTGGAGATATCAATCAATGATCATGTGAAGTCAAAAGAAAAGAATAAATGTTTGATATCATGACCAAAATATAAAATATTCTAAACCAATATAATAAATATCATTTAAATGAGTTATGGGATATAATTTCATCATTTCAAACTACATGAATCATATGAATGATAATTCATTATAAATCAATCATTAACAAAAAGTTCATGTTATAAATTTCTCTATTCAATAATAAAAATTATAAAAATAATTTCATATGTAAAGGCTAGATAAAAAGAATAAAATATCAGGAATTAACAAATATTTCATATATTTGATCAATAACATCAACTTTCTTCCCCTAATGGATCAAGCACTTTGATTTTTCCCCCAAATAGATCATGAAATGAAACTTTATTCCCACAATTATGTCATGAGATATAATAATTTACCAAATCAAATAGATGGATATATAGGAATCACCCATAACATAATAAAAATCCTACATATTTATGCCATAATATTATAAAATATTAATCATATCAGAACCCATGAAAATAAATGGGGTTCATAAACATTTCATCATAGCATAATGCATAAAATAGAAATGGGTTTCATAATCAACTCATCTTTTCATCATAAAAATAAACCATCTAGAGAAATAATAAATATGGAATCATATAATAATGTCCCAATAAATATTATGCAACATTAAAGGATTTCATATTGTGTGGAAAAATGATTTTGAAAGATCACTTGTAATAATTCTTAAGGAAAATAACATTTCCATTTTGAAATTAGTACTCTTTAAAACGATGCAAAATTATAATGGGAAAAAAATTTATTTGGAAATAGAATTGTAAAATTGTAAAGGAATAATAAAATAAAATATTATTCATGATTGGGGGAAAATTATATCACATTATATAATTTAAAAAGAATAATCCATTGACAAATTCAAAACATACATCATTTAGAAAATGATAAAAAGATACCTTTTAAAATAGATTGTAAAAATTATAACATTGTTAAAATAATTTTAAATAATAATTTGATAATAGTAAAAATTATATTGAAATAATTTTTATAATAAATAGATATGGAAGTGAAAGACCAAGTAATTATCCCATTGGATACTTAAATGCAAAAAATCCCGAATATTAATGAGATTGGGAAATAAAACCCTTACCTCAAGTTCAACTTTCTTCAAAAGAAATATGACCTAATTTATAATAAATTTAAATTTATTATACTTATATAACATAGTTTTATTTTTATTTTTATAAAATCATATATGATCCCTAATATTTCAACACCCCTTTTATCAGTAATTCATTATTAAATTTATTATTCCAAATTGTTTAATGATTGATTTATCATGAGTAAATCAGAATAATAGTTTCGATCATTGTAAATTTATATACATTACATAAACTGAAGAATATTAATCATCATAATAATATCATATATATTCATTATATATATTTATATTTATATACATCTATAAAATAAAGAGATAAAAAATAAATGTCACCACTCATGGAGATGGTAGATCATACGTATCCATGAACACTATTTCCTTTTTTTACCAATAGAATGAATGAAAGGTAAATAAGAATTAAACTTTAAAAAATAATTAGTATGTAATATATATCATATATATTCATAAAATTAATTTTCATTAAAATCCTTGTAATATGTGAATGAAAAAAAAGTCACATCACTTCATGGAGGTGATAGTCCACACACAATCACAAATGACTTTATCGATTCCCAAAGGATTGGATAGTAAGAAGGTAGATGTTATATTAAAATTAAAGAAGTGTAATTATGTTATAATTATCATATATGAACATTAATCCCATCCTAAAATTCATCCTTAAAATATGGCTATGAGAAATGAATTGAATCACTACATGGGGATGATAATCCATACATACACATGAGCGATACTTTCACTTATCATTTCATGGTAAAAGGGTGTATGGTTGTGTTTTTATAATAATAATTTTTTAAGAATATTTATGATACATAATTTTTTGTTGAAAAATACCATTGATTTTGATGATTTATGGAAGAGTATGAAACAAAGTTACCCGTTAAGGAGATTACCTCTTCTTTGAAACTAATCCCATAGATCTTAAATAAAGGGCTCAAGGGTTGGTACTTTTGGAAGATAAAAACATTTCAGATGTGTATAGGGACGTTTATAGTGGAAAATGGAATATTTTGGTCAATATTGAAGACTAAAATTGGTGAAAATAAGAGAGATATGAGGTTCCCTTTTATAATTTAAGTGAGGGTCACTTTTGGAATTTCTCAATAGATAAAATTATAATAAATCCACTTTAAAAGAAAATGCCTCAAAATGGGAATTAATTCAAATATATGGTAGTACAAGGTTTTAATAATGTCAAATAATATAATTTATACATGTTTTAGGGTAATTTTGAACCTTATCATATTGATTAACCCTTAGTTAATCAATTAGAATTTTAACTACGATATCAGATTTTTTTAATATTAATGGGTTGTAATTTTAACTTATAAGGTGAAATTGGAACCATAAATGTTCAATTTATGAAATTTTTTACCATATAATAGCAACCATATTAATTTCAAGATTTTTATTTTTTAAAAATTATTTATTAAAATATTATTTTCATTAAATATTATTACTTTCGTTTTGGAAGTTATTCATTTAATTTAACTTTAAATACAACATAAAAAAGGATATAAAAAATAATGATTTAAAACCTCCTTAATATTTTATATAGATCCATTAAACTTATGGGTAACATTAATGAATTCAAATTATATCACTTTTAATATTTTTAATACCATTTATTATATTTTTTGATTAATTGGAGAAACATTTCATTGATATTGCATAAGAAATTAAGGTCCTTATATATTTACTAAAAACTAGAAACAAATTTATATCATGAAATTAACTTTATTAAGCTCAAAATAGACACTTATATTGATTCATAACATTCTTTATTCCCTATGTGGACACATAATAGATATTAAAAACAATGAGGGTGAAATTTTGTAATATTCTTTGATTTAAATAATATATAAGTCATTTTCAAGGACCAATGTCTATTAAATAGCTAAATTTATAATCTATGGTGTTAATGGTAGAATTATATTCATCCAATAAGAATTTATATGAAAATATATGGCCTTATCACTTATTTATAACCTATATTA
Source organism: Viscum album (assembly GCA_963277665.1). Lineage (NCBI taxonomy): Eukaryota > Viridiplantae > Streptophyta > Magnoliopsida > Santalales > Viscaceae > Viscum > Viscum album. The sequence continues at coordinate 1,994,897,857 of OY728150.1, read as the reverse complement.
ACCCAATTTATCCTTTACCAATATGACAAATCTTACCACAATTACTATTAATTCTGACAAAAAAAGGGGAATAATTACAAAATTTGACCCACCTGATTATAATTATGTAAATAATTTTATATAATTGAATAATTATTAATTAATCAAATTAATTATAAATTAATTGTGAAAAAATTCAATAAAAACTACTTTAAAAAACATTTTAAGCATACAAATTGATTTATCCTTATCCGATGCCTAGAAAATATTTTTGGCATGTTGAAAAAAAATAATTCAGTAAATAATATATAAATTTAACTAAATTCAATAAAAAAATAGTGATTAATTTAATTTATAAATATAAAAATATATTCCATAAATAAACATATTTTTATTTCAAAAGAATCATCATTTTTAGTTTTAATTAATTTTTTATTTTAATTATAATAATTTTATAACCAATGAATGAATTTTATAAATTTTAAGAATGTATATTTTTCAAAAAAAAAAATATCCATACACACTAATCCAATGGTTAGGCGATAAATCTCACATAATATTTTATTAATGTTACCTGGTTTGATAAAACACATTGTTGTGTGTAACACAAGCCATAGAAAAAAAATCATATTATTTATAGGGAAATATTTTTTAAAAATATTGGGGTGTTACATTTTACCACCTTAAAATTAATTTTAACCTTGAAATTTATAACAATAATACAAAAAATTAGTATATTTCTATTTCATTACATCCTAATATTACCAAGTAGATTCATCAAATTTTTGGTTTCTTGAGAGAACTTTTACAAGGCTATTTGTCTTTTTCTATAGTACATTATCCATATGAATTAATATTTCTCTTATTTTTTACTCATAATAAAATTCATTTTCTAGTGGTATGGCTTCTAAGTTCAATACATGTGAAGGATTAGGTATGTACATTCTCAAGAGATATACATGGAAAATTTCATGAACTTATGAAAGGTTCGATAAAAGTGCCAAGAGATAAGCTACCATCCCTACTTAATCAATAATCTAGAATGGTACAATATATATAGGGATTAGATTCATTTTTATCCCAATTATCATAATATTATTCCACATATAAATTCATTAAATGTCATTCTCACCAAAATTAAATTCCATATCACGTAGATGATTGTCAACAAAACTCTTCTATTGACTCTAATTCACCTTGATGTTCTGCTGAATAATTTTAACTTTGTCTACCATTTACCTAACGCGCTTAGGTCCCAATTGATTTATTTCTCCAATTTTATCTGAACACATTGGGTTTAGAAACTTTTTTCTATAGATGGTTTCACAAGGATCTAACTTAATTATTCGGTGAAAGTGATTGTTGTAATAAAAAAATACTAGAGGAACATGTTGATCCCAAAAACTATTGAAATCTATAAAAAATGATCTCATCATATACTCATGGATATGAATTTTTCTCTTAGACTGACAATCTATCTAAGGATGATATACCATAATAAAAGTAAACTTTCTATCTATATCATACTGATGAATTCACTAGAAGATTGAGGTAAACCTTGGTTAATGATCAGATACATTGGAAAGTGGTACTCTATCTTTTATTACCACTTTATTAATATATATTCAGTGAAGCTGATCAAGAGTGAAATATTATCTGATAGAAATGAATTGTGATGACTTTATAAGGTGACTGACTGTAACCTATACCATAATATGACCATTATATATTTCAGGGAGTCTGAAGACAAAATTTAGGGTGATGTTTTCCCATTTACATTTAGGTATGGTTAATAGTTGTAACATCCTCATAGGCATCTATCTCTCAGCCTTAACATTCTAACAAACCAAGCACCAAGAAACAAATTTTATAATATTGTTTTTTCATGCCATTACACCAGAAACAATCTTTCATGTCTCTATACATATTTTTTATTCTAGTATGAATATAGAGTGATGAATTATGAGCATCATCAATTAGATCATTCATCAAATATGTTATAGGAAGGAACTAACGATGGTTTATAAAACTTATAATTCCATTATAATAAAGGTTTCAATCAAGGAAATTTCTAAACATTTTCATACCCACATCATCCCTTTTCTCCTCCTTAATTGTCACTTGTATAGATAGTTGAACATTAATTTGAGAAAGATAAGATTTATCCCCTTTATGATTTCAAGACCCATCCTTTTCACATCCATAAATATTGGATATTTTTTTATCCTCACCATAGATAAGAAAGTGTGATCCTTTCAACTCAGAGCATCATCCACCTTATTCTATTTCCCATGGTGTTAATGTATTGAGAAATCATAATATTTAATCACTTCTTACCATATTCATTTAAGAATGTTCAGATATTTTTGAGTGAAAATTTTCTTTTATCTTTTATAGTTAGTAAATATTCCAAAACATTATTTATATAGATAATGTATGAACATATTTATTTCAAAGGTAATAACAAATAACTTCAAATCATGATTTGGTTAATTTTTATCATAGACCTTTAATTCGTGTGAGGAATCAGATAGAACCATATAATTTTTCATGATAAATAATCCTAGTATCTTCTTTGATGCATCATTATAGATCACAAACATTTCTACATTATAGGGTAGTGTGAGCACTGATGCACTGTCCAATCCTCTTTTTCTTCTTCTTGAAATTATCTTTAAATTCTACCATCCATATGAAAATAAGTAAATTATATGTCAAATTTTTGAGTGGATCAGATAATCATGAAAACAATCTGACAAAACGTCATTTAAATTTAGCCAACATAATAAAACTATAGACTTCAGTTATTGTGGTTGGTCTAGGGAATTTCTCAAAAATAACTTTCTCTGAAGGATCTACTGATATAACCTAACTTGAGATTATAAGATCCAGGAATGAAACTTTTCAAAGTCATATTTGACATTGGTAAAATTTTCATAAATATTATCCTTCCTTAGGTTCTTCATCACAATTGTAAAGTGAGCATCATCGTATTTATTTATACTTGAATATATAATAATAATAACTACAACATCTACCAAAAAATACTCAAAGCAGTCTCTAAAGACTCTATTAATTAAATATATGAAGATATCTTGGGAATTAGTATGAACAAAAGGAATCACTCTAAATTCATAGGGTCAATACCTTGTTTATAATTAAATATTGGGTATATCATATTTCATGACTCTTAATTGATGATACAATGATCAAATTTAAATATTATAAATGTACTTAATTCCTTATAGTTGATCAAATAACTCATCAATATAGGGTATATGATAATTTTTAAAGATAGTGATCTTGTTATGTTCTTAATAATCAATGTAGAGTCACATTGATCCATTTTTATTCTTAAAAAACTGAACAGGTTCACCCCAAGGTGACACACTTTGTTGAATGAATCCCTTTTCAAGAATATTATGGAGATACTTCTTAAATTCCTACAACTCTATTAAGGAGTCTTTAAAATAATAATAGATCTAGGTATAAGTTCTATTGAAAACATAAATTTACAATTCTATGTAATACCTGGGAATTCTTCAGCAAAGACATCCACAAACTCCTGAATTATAGTTATATCCTTAATGTTGAACAATATGAGGTAGATAAACATTAGGTATTATAATAAAGACCCACAATATGTAATTAATCTCTATTGGATGTTCATATTCATCCTAATATTGATAAATGATAATCATTTCATTAAAAATATGAAATTTGAATTCCATTCCTTTGAAATTGATATGGGTTACATGTAGAGAAATCTAATCCATTCCAAGAATCACATTTCATTTAAATAACTGGATAATATTTAGATTTTCATAAATAAATTTCCCACAAAAATAAATTAGAGAGGAACATTATACTTGATATGTGACTATTGTTCTATTTATAGTTTTCATATCTAACTCAATATCTAATAATTTAGATGATAAAGTGATTTTAAAAGATAATTATTTAGAAATGAAAGAATGGTTGGATATATAATAAAATATGAAACTATCTTTTCTAGACTGGATGATATGTGTACCTTTCACTATGTCATTATCATAACCCACTATGATAGTTGTGATCACATTATATTTCTATTTTTATGGGCTTAAATGGTTGTTTACAATGATCATGAAGAAACTTTGGATTTATACACTATTTTTCATAATGCTCAAGATCCTTATATTGGAGAAATTTAAGTATGGGTGGAGAATTAGATGAAATAATCTTCTCCTTTATTGCATTAACTATCCTATTAATCACCCTTAAACATTCATGGGATTAATGACCTACCTTTCCACATTTAATGAACCTCATATTTCCATTGAAACATTTCCCTTGATGTTTCTTCCCACATTTTTGGCATGTAAATTACTATAATTTCAATCCTCTATGTAGTTTATTAAAATTTTAATGAGACTATATATTTTGTTTCCTATCAAAACCATGGGACTGATGGAATCTCCAATTTCCATTTCCATATTGAGAGAACATCAAAATATTTCACCATAGCCACTAGAGTCTCTTACAACTAATTATTTTTTGAGACATGGTTTTAAGGAACCAAAGAATCAATTAAATTTGCTTTCAGGTCTGATAATTAAAAAAGAGGAAAAACATACAGTTCTTGAAAATTTTTCCTCATAGTTACCAATGAATTCAACATTATTTTTCTATATCTCATGAAATTACTTCTCCATATTTATATGTAGAATACAAGGAAGGTGCCTAATAACGAATATCCCCAAAAATTCAACCCATTCCATGGATTTAGTTTGTTTTTCTATACTCATATTATTTATAAGATTCCACCAATGATGTTTTTTAGCTTCCAGATAATAAACATTAATAAATATTTTTCCTACCCTAGGATATTAAGAATAATTTTTTTATCATTGGTGTTATTCCATCACTCTACCTCAAGTGGATCAGAAGATTCACAAAATGAAGGTGGATGTTTCCTCAGGAAATCTTCAATAGTATGTTGTTCTCTCCTTTTATGATTTGGAAACAAATAATCATTCAGAGCCTAAAAAAGTTGAGTGGGTATAAAATCAAGGTTCTTTATTCTATCTCCCATAATTTTGGATTCTCAGGAGGACAATAAATACATTATCTATCAAATTCCACATTAAATTGATTCCTTAGGGTTCACACCATTGACTAAAACTTAAAATCATATTTTTACAAACAATTATCTTATTGGAAAACACAAAATTCTGAAAAATCATTTATATAATGTCTAAATCATGAAAAATTATTCATTAAAACTATAGAATTTACCTAGGTCATTCATGATTTCTACCAAAACATTAGGGTTTTTTCTTATACGTAGGCATATGGCTAGGGGTTTCATAAATGATTTCTAACCATAATATCCACATATTAACTTGACCCAACTCTAATACCAACCTATGCAGCCCATGCTTTTCAACATAAATATTATACATGTTTAGATTAATATTCAATACATAATAATACAATCCACACTAAAACCATAAAGGTTTAGATTATTTTGAGACTAGATATACAATATTATTATTTTATGAAATATCTTTAACATATCACATAAATATATTCCCTCATAGTACTCCATATATGAATACCCATTTAAAACAATTCTTCATAACCTATAGAAAGGAAACAAAAAAAGGGTGATCTTAAATGCTCAATAAGGGTAAACATGGGATATATCAATCGATGATCATGTGAAAGAATAAGAAAAGTATAATGGTATTTGACCATGAAAATATCATACAATGTTTATAACTAATAGAACCATGTCCATAAAAATTATTTATGGCATAAAACATTTTCATTCAAAAGACATGAATCATAAGAATGGTACCTCATCACAACTCAATAACGAACCATAATTTATTGTCATAAATGTGTATGTAGAATCATCATAAGTATATAAAACATTTAATATGTCATGGTTAACTACCATAAAAATAAAATAAGGCATCAACACATATTTACCATAGTGGATCGAGCGCATCAGCTTTTTTCCCATAACAAATCCAGTACATCAACTTGTTTCCCATAATGGATCTAGTTGTTTTCCGTGTTTCTTATCATTATATAATGAGATATAATAACTTACCCAATTTATTAGAGGCATATATGGGTATTACCTATCCCATAATTAAAATAATACATATTTATGCCATAAGATCATACAATATTCCTCATATCAGAACACATGAAAAGAAATGGGGTACATAAACATTTCTACATATAATAACTCATAGAAATGTAATGAGTTTCATAAAAATTTTATAATTACACTATAAACAAAAACCAAAGAGGGAAATAGTAATGAAGGTATACATGTATAATATCCCCTAAAATAATATGTATAATCTATGTATGTTATCTTATATGGAAAAATGATTTTTGAATTATCACTTGGAATAATTTTTTGAAAAATAACCTTTCCATTTTGAAATAAATTCTTTTTAAAAAGGTATATAAATAAAAAGTAAAACATTTTCATTGAAAATTTACTTTTAAAAATATAAATATAGATTCAAAAAAATTATTAGTAATGATTTCATGAAAATACATTTATGTCTTATAAGTTAAAAAACATTCCTTTAACAAATTCAAATCGTACCTCATTCAGTAAAAGACAAAAATATTCCTTTTAATTTTTTTATATAAGGTCAAACCTGGGTAAAAATTACATTAAAAATCATTGAATAATATTCAAAAAATTATTTAATTTCTTTTAGAAAACATGTATATGTATGAGATAGATCAAATAATTCTCCCAATGGAGACATAAACATAGAAAATCCTGAATATGGATGCGATTGTGAAATAAAACCCTTTCCTTGAGTTTGTATCACTTTGAAAGAAATCTAATCTTCAGTATAATATATTTATTAATTTTATATATATAAGAAATATTTTTTTATCATACATAAAACATGATATATGATCACTTTATAACATTTAAATTCCCCTTTTATCAATAATTCTTTATCGAAATATTTATTTTTGGGTGTTAATTTTTTTTGATTAACATGAGTATTTCAGTTCAGTAGTTCTGATACATGAAAATATAACTTGGATTAATAAAATCCTTAATATTTATCATCATATAATCACCATAAATATTAATTATTAAATATATTTACATTCATAAAGAAAAGTTATATATAGAAAAATGAAATACATCATTCATAGAGGTGGTAGGTCGTACGTATGGATGAACATTGTTTCCATTTTTTGACTGATGGAGTGAAAGAAAGTAAATAAAAAATTAACATAAATGAATCATTATTACTTCATATATATAATATATATTCATAAAAGTAATCCTTATTATAATCCAATTAAAATATAAATGAAAAATGAATCATATCACATTGTGGAGGTGGTAGTCCCCATGTATGCACAAATGATAGTATCGTTTCCCAGAATAGTGGATTGTAAGATAGAAGATGTTATATTAAAATTTAAAAAGTGTAATTATTTCATAATTATCATATATAATGATTAAACCAATCATAACACCCTTCCATAAAATATGTTGATGAAAAAAAATTGTATCGCTATACGGAGATAGTAAGTCATACATATGCATGATCAATATTTCATTTATTGAATGATGGTAAAGAGGATGTATCATGGAGTTTTAATAAAAATAATAAAATTTAGGAATATTTAATATTATTAATTTATTATTTAATTAAATTACCCTATATTTAGAGTATGTGAGTAAGAGGTGAAAAAAAATTGATTGGTTAACAGGATTACCTCTTCTTTGAAACAACTCCTTTAGATCTCATCTAAATGGATATAGGGTTGTACTTTTTAAAAGTAAAAACCCTCTAGGATGTGTATAGGGAAATTTATGATTTAAATTGGAAGAATTTGGTTTACATAGAAGGCTCAAATTTCCATAATGAAGTGAGGTAGGAGGTTCCCTTTTATAATTGAGGTGAGGGGATATTTTGGAATTTCTCAAAATATTAAATTATAATAAATTAATTATCAAGAAAAATTCATCCACATGGCCATTTATTCATAGATAATATAATATAGGACTATAACACCATTGTAAAATATTATTTAATATGTTTTTATGTAATATTCAAACTTATCACTTTAATTAACTTTTATTTATCCAATTTTAATTTTAACTATGGTAAATAAGTTTTTAATATTAATGGTTTGTAATTTTTTTATTAGAAGGTGATAATTGGACCATAAATATTCAATTAATTTCAATATAAACCATTTAATAAAAAAATTTATTTCAATTTTTTTTTTAAACAATCTAATAAAATATTAATTTTATAAAATATCATTATTGTATATTTGGAGACTATTCAATTAATTTAACTTTAAATAACTTAAGATAAATGGGGAATTAGAATATAATTATTTATCATTTCTATAATATTTTATATAGATATATAAATTTCATGGGTAACATTAAAAAATTCATATTATATCACTTTAAATATTTTTAATATCATTTGATATTTTTTTTATTAATTGGTAAAATATAGCATTAGTGTTGCGTAAGCAATTAAGGTCGTTATAGAATTACTAGAAATTGCAAATAAATTTAATAACATAAATTATTTAATAATATCAATGAATTCTCTTATATTAGTTCATGATATAATTTTTTACCCATGTGGACACATAAGGGATATTAAAAACAATATAAAGGATAGTTTATGACTTTCTGTAATTTAAATAATATATAATTCATTCTCATGGAACAATGTACATTAAAATACTCAATTTAAAACCCAAGGCATTAAGGGTAAAATAAAATTCATCCAAAACTAACATGAATGTAAAATTATAGTATTATCACTTATTTTAAACCTAGATTAAACTGGTTTACTCATTACCGAGATGATAAATTTTTCCACAGTTACGATTCATAATAAAACAAAATTAAAGGGTCCTAATTATGAAATTTAAAACTCCTAATTCAAAATATGTAATTAATTTTAAATAATTTAGTAACTATAAATTTTATAAATTAATTTAAAATTATATAAAAAATAGATAAAAATTTCTTTTAAAAAAAGTCATTTGAAGCATAAAACTAGATTTATTCTTATCATATGCCTAAAAAATAGCTATTGAATGATTAAGAAATATATTCAAGAAAATAATATATAATATTCATCAAAATTATTCCCCAATAGTTATTAATTTAATTTCTTAATATAAAATTACTTTCTATTCATAAAAACAATTTTTATGAAAAAACAACGCATTTATTTTCAAATAATTTTTTTAAGTCTAATAATTTCATAGTGGAAGAATTAATTTGATGAATGTATAGATAATTTATTTTTATAATTTATTTACTATTATTCATAAAACTCATCCAATAGCTAAGTGATAAAGGGTGCATAATATTTGAACAATGTTATGTGGTTTATTTAAGCACATTGTTGTGTGAAACACAAGCTATCAAAAAAATAAAAATAAAATTATTTAAAGAAAAATATTTAATAAATATTGAGGTGTTATAGAAAAGCATCATGGTTATCAAGATCCTATTTTTTGAATAATAATTTTAAACATAAAAAATCTTTGTATGGTCTTAAAAAAGAAACTATAGATTGATAAGAGAGGATTAATTATTTTATTTTGTCAAATGGTTTTTCAATAGCCTTATAAGAACCTGTGTTATTTCATAAAATTTAATTTATAAGTAGTTTTGTTGTTTAAATATATTTTGATGGTTGATTTTTGGTTTAACTAACTAAAAATTACATAAAAAATTTTCAAAACCCTGAAAAAAGTGTTTTAAATGAGTATGATTGGAGGGTTGAATTTATATAGTATTATTCAAATATTCTAGATTTTTTTAATGTGATAAGTAAATGAAATTATATACATGAAATACATATAATGTTTGGACATGAAAATAGTAAATCATATATAAATCCTATGAGTTCAAATATTAAACATGATATGGATGATGGTAGGAAACCAATAAAAAACATGTTATCTAGAGGAATAATGAAAAGATTTTTATATCTAACTACTAGTAAAAAATAAACCATTATTGTTTAATTTCTTCATAATTGATTTTTAGAAAATCATAACAAATAATATTTTAAAATATCCAAAAATATTTTATGATATTTAAAATTTTATGTTTATAATAATTATTTTTTCCTCCTAAAACCTATAGATTTTATTTAATATTTTATTATGATACTAACATTGGGGTTTGCAAACTAGATAGGAAGATTACCTTATGAATCTACAATTTTTTGGAATTTATTTAGTTTCTTGGTCTTGTATGAATAAAATTTGGTTTCCTTTTACACTATTTAATATTATTTTTTTCATAGTTGGTAGTTGTGTAATCAACTGTTGGGAATGAAACAAAAATTAATGGATTTTGTTTAAAATTTTGAACTTTTTCCAAAAAAATATTAAAACACAAGTGATATAAACACTTGAAAAAATACAATAGGAAAAACAAAAACAAATAATAATGACATAAGTCATCATTTCATAATAAATCATTTTAAAAAGGTAATATATCTCTTGAAACTATTTAAACTATGCACAAAATAATAGAAATTCTCACTAAGCCCCTTATTGATGATCAATTTTATTTTAATAAGGGTGAATTATTTTTGATTGAATTTGAATGTGTTTAGTTGGTTTATTTTGAATTATAATTTTTTATATTTAAGGATTTAATTTTAAATATACCATGTATTTATTGAACATGAAAAAACATTTTGATTCAAAGTCATAATATTTATTTAGTATGAATTTTTTATATAATATATTTTTGTTTTACTTCCTTTATCTAATGTATATTGTATTTGAAGTTATTTTCAATTTTTTAGTGAGATTATGCGTAATCTACCATTAATCTATTTTACCAATTTCAAATATTTTTATTGACCAATATATATACACATTAGTGTTTAATTAAGTTGAATATTGGCCAAAATTTATTTATTATATTTTAGTCATGTAAATTTTTTTACTATCTATCATTATTATCCATGAAATGTGGTAATCTATTTAATTCTATAAATTTCATTATTATGACTATACCATAACAAGTCTATAGTTATTGTCTTCTACCATTATATTATCACAAGATAGAAGTAAATAACATCATAAAGGTCTTAATAGTTCAGTAGTCTTGGTAAATGAGACGTATACATAAGTCTTGTACTATAATTGAATAACAAATTTTAAAAAATAATTATTTATTTTAATTTATTTTTTGATAATAAATTTATTCTATCTAGAACATCCCCACATATCAGTCATAGTAAAGTTCATCGAATCTTGGGGAAAAGAAAAAAAACAAGGGTGAGATCAAATGCACATTAAGGTTTAAGTATAATTTAAGTAATAATGAACCAATGAGTATAATAAATATGGCTAGGTAAATTTCTACAAACACATTCCATGTGATCCCTAAACTGAGAAGGAAGTGTGTAAAAAATATGGAAAGGTATATAAATGAAAATACATTCCATTTAAATAATTGAATAATGAAAAATTAATAGACTAAGAATGAAATGCATCCATATGTTTTTTTCAATGTAAAAAACTCATAGATAATAATAAGTAAATCTGAATGAATGAAATTATTAGTTATCAGACATCATGTTTCCTAGCAATATGATACCTTTACTACCTTAATTTATCTTCTATATAGTTTAAAACCTACAAGATAAAATCCCACATATATAAGTCTATGCAATTGATTCATCCCATGAGACTACTGATGCATCAGGGGTATTTCATTTATCAATCCCCAACCTGTGTATTACATGTCTAGACAATTCCCCATATATCGAATAATCAATTTAATTCAAAAATAATGTGCCATATCAAATATCTATCTTGAGTAAAAAAACACATATTTATATATATATCCCTAGATAATCAAGTAAAATTCAAAGTAAACACAATATGTAAAAATGGTATATTGTGTAGGAAATAATTTTATCCATGATAAATGATATTGATATGTTAGAGAAATAAAATGTTTAATGGTCATAGGATAGTGAATAACTCAAGGGGAAGTTAATGACTATGAAAATGATTCAAATAAATGAATTTCAAAACTATCCTTGGTCAAAATAACCAAAATGAATCAATATGTATAATAAGGATGGTATCAATATGACTTATAACCATTAGATTAAGAATAAGGGTTGTTATCACAGATGAAATAAAATATATTTAAAAACATTATTGAGGAAAATATCCTTTTCATTTTCAAAATTACTTTTTAAAACATAATACTTTTTTATTTTTATTCAAAAGAAAAATATTTAAAAACATTTTCTTTAAAAATATCCTTGTAAACATGTAGAGGAAACTTCAAATAAATGATGACATTAAATTTCGTACATGTCATAAAAGGAAAAAAGAATATTCTTTTTTGAATTATAGAATGGATAAAAAAGTTAATTTTTTAGAAAATGAAAAGATTACTTTCAAGACATTTGTTAAAATTCAAAATATGTAAAAAAGTCATTAATATATCATTTTGAAAAGATTTATTTTTTTTGAAATTTTTTATAGAAAACATTGTTTTTGAAGAAGAAAATGTTTTAAGGGGGTGGTTTTGGTGTTCCTTCCACCCATGTCTCCCCTACCTCTTTCCTCTCATCATGCCTCTCCTTCCCTTGTTTTTTGTCTCACTAGTTTCGATTTCTCGATGATGCTCCATGCTTCAGCCTTTATGGTGTTGACTCTTTAAAGATGGTGGAATTCTCATGAAGATAGTTATCCTTAGTGTTTTTTGAGGTTCTGATGAAGGTTTCACTGTCAAAGCCCTGGGATGCTAATGCCCTACTCTGACCCCTTATTCTACTATGAATATCTAGGTTGGAGATGGAGTGGCCACAACATAGAGGTTTTGGGTTAAAATGTGGTGGAAGAGAATTTTCTTGGCACTACCAGAGTCTTCTTTGGTTTGTCGATTTTTCTCATGATGTCATTCTGTGATTCCTATTTTTGTGTTGGTTGTTTCTAGATACAGCGTCAGCAGTTTCATTGGGTGACTATGGAGACGTGACCCTATCAAGGCTATTGTTTTCTACATACTTTTCTCTTACTCTAGGATTTCACCACTCTTTTCATAGTTAGATCTGTGTGGTGGTTTCCAAGGTGTTTTAGGATGCAAGTTCAAGCGGTCGATAGTGATCCATGGGGTGTATCTTATGGTGGATTATTCTCCATCTATAACACTAGTTTGATCCTCATTTTGGGTGTGTTGATTCTTTTATTTGAGATCTAGTCATCATATCTATAGGTTTTTAGAAGACGACGTTGATGATGATGATGTCCTTAATGACGGTGGGTTGAAGTTCTATCCTGGTTGTGCTTTCTGGAAAACCTTCTCCAACAATCGTTATAGGTGGTGTTAGGGTGACGACGACGATAGATGGTAATCATTCAGTCTAGTGTTTGTGGTTCTTTTTGTGTTCACTGGTCATTGGCTCTGGCGGTATGGGTGGTGTCGATGTCAATGACGACAGTGGAACACCTTGGTGATGATTATGGATTGAAGAGATAGGACTCCATATGATATGGTAATGCATTTATTGAGGCCTCCATGGGTTTGGTTTTGGTTTTGAATTTCAAATTTAAATTAATCATAAAGTAACTTTGGATTCCTATGTGTTGTATGTGGTTACCTCTTATCCTTAAAGTGGCTATCTTGAAAATAAAAAATAATTTTCAGTCAAAGAGAGAAATAAAGTTCAGTTTTTATTTTAAAAACATTCTACAAAATTGTAAGTAAAAAGAGTGGAAAATATTAATATCAATCTAAAAATATCATGAATATACATTGGATAATAAAATTAAAGGGTTTATTAAAAAATTATCATATAATTTCCTTCAATGAAAATTCAAGTGTAAATATTCTTGCATAAATTGATATCGTAAAGTAGACCCTTGAAAATATTATAACATTGAAGTGAGAATCAACTAATGAATAAATTATGTGAATAAGATATAAATCCAAATAAAACAATTTGAAATAAGCAATATATTTTCAAATGTCAATACATATATAATCTTATAATATTAATGATAATGTGGAAGTAATATAACCCAATAAAAATAAATTCGGCTATGGAAATATTTACCACTTGGTAATTCATAATTCTGATCAAAACATAAAATACCATGAATAATTATGTATTGAATATATTTCATGTTAATTAGTATTATATACACTATATAAAATAAACTAGGTTCATAACATTTCAATATGCCTCAATGAAATTAAACTCAGATCAATTCCATCACCTAACAATTTGATTTTGGTCGTACTTACCTTAAACTCTTATATAGTGGTCTGGAAGATGTTATTAACCTATAAAAAATCATATTAATATTCTTGATATCATATATTATTATTTTATGACATCTGATCACCCATTTGTTAATAATCTTTCATTATTTTCATTATTTTGGGTGCTAATTTCAATGTTTTTAGTATATTTTGAATTATTATTTATTAGGTCCTATATTTTTTATCATGATTTAATCATCCCCAGAATTTAAACCATGAATTAAATATCATATATATTAATTATATATGTATTTATTGTAATCTGTAAAATTTGCTGATAGGAAGTGAAATACACCATTCATGCAGATGGTAGGACGTACATACGCATGAATGTAGTTTCCATTTTATTTTCATATTTAGAGAAATAAAATAAAATAATATATATTATCATTAAATTATCATTAATGTGTCATATTTTGCACATATTTTTATTAAAATCATCCATTATATATTTCATGTAAAGAGTGTATGAATCGCAATGCTTCATGAGGTCATAATCCGCCTTACACACGAGTGACATTATCTTATTCCCACAAAATGGAAAGAATAAATTTTTGTTTGATATAACAGATAAATAATTATTATAAAATAAAAAATATCATATATAAATTTTAGTAACATCATTATTTCAACCCTGAAAGGTGGTAATAAAAAAATGAACGACATCGTTTTGTGTGGCGGTAGTCCAATGTACAAACAAATAAAGTTTTCAAAACCAATTTTCTATAAGTGTCAGAATTTTTAGGTCTTAACCACAAAATAAAGAACAAATCAATGTATGTAATATACTTATTTTATTATATAATAATTATATAATAACAATTTACATAGGTGGAGAAGAAACTTTAATAAAAAGTACCTTTAGAAGAGCATTACCTCTATTTCAGGTATCCTCCATAGGATTTCTCTAATGCCTTCTTATGATGGATTTATTCCCATGATAAGGATTATATAATGAGGGGAGGAAATTTTTAGAGTTATATGGGTATTAATTGGATGAAACAATGTCTTTTTAAGGTGTAAAGATTCAATAAGAGGGGGATGGCCTCTTATAAGTGAGGTGAGTGAGACTTCTGTAAATTTTTGAAACAGTGAATTCTAACCTCATTTTATTCATTCCATGTGGCTCTAATAATGAACATAGTTCTATAATAGAAGGTATATGGTCAAAATATTTCCCAAAAATATATTTTGTAAATGTTTTAATGTCATTTGGACCCTTAAGTTAAAAGTTTGGTTTCTTAGAAAAGTAGTTTTCTCTTAATCGATGTTATTAAGTTTAACTATTTTCACTAATAAATTTTGTAAAAAATTATGTTTCCATTATTAGAAAATATAAAATTTTATAATGAAAAATATTTAACACATTTTACCAAATTCAATTAACATAATTATAGAAAATTAATTTAAAATTAATATCAAATACGTGATGAGATATTGGGTTTTTAAAGTAAAAGTTTCAAAATTTTACTATGCTTTCAAAAAAAATTCAATATAGAAATGAAGATGATGAACTAAATTAGTATAATAGATGTATAAATGATCTAATTTTACTAAATTAAAATATAATTGAAAAATGTAAATTATTTGGATGAATAGTCAGTTTTCAATTAAAATATATTATTTTTCACTACTCATCAAAAAATGAAACTTCTCAAAAAAATACCAAAAATTATCAATAATATAATTTTGAAATTATTATTTCAGAAATGAAGTTTATTTTTTAAAATATTATTTATAAAATTCTGAAAAATTATTTTTAAAACTAGTACGCCATTAAAAAGTAGAAAAACTTCATTTAGAAGAATATATATTTTTATGTGTAAAATTGGATTTATTCTTATATCATGAATATCAGATATATTAGATGAATATAAAAACTTTTTTTTGAATATATAATATATAGGCTTACATATTATCATCCAATAATATTAAATAATTTAATTGATTACGATAAAATACTTTAGGATGAATAAAAATTATTTTTATGAAAACAATTCCTCTATATTTAATTGGTTTTTATATTTGTTTATAATTAATTTAAAACCAATGAAATCATTTAATATTTTATTAATCCATAAATTTTCACAGCATTGTAAATCTTATTCATTACCACCAAATTAATAGCTAGAACATAATTTTAATTCAAAAAAATAATATTTATAGTACTCGGTAAAACCTAGTCTTCTATGTAACACAAGCCATCAAATAAAGTCATTATTGCATGAAACAAAATCTAACTCAATATTGTGTGCATTGAAGGATGTATAATAGTTTTAATTTATTTTAAATATTTAATATATAATAAATTCTCTAATGTTATCTTTCCTTATAATCTTGGTTCCACATGTCACATATTCTATAAAATAAAATGTAATTATGTATGAGTTTCGGGGAGTTAAATTCTCCGCAAATTAAGTAAATTGTATCCTCAAAATTTAAAATTGATCTCAATAACTAAGGATTTGACATTTAAAAATTCAATTTTTGAAAAACCCACATCATAAAATGGTTATTGAAATATCTTTTTAATAAGAGTGAAAGTAAAGTAAAATAGTCATATGGAATAACATTTTTCCAAATTTCTACATAGGTAAGCATTTGTGGAAAGGGAAGATTTGGAAATGGAGTAAAATAATGAATAACTATAGAGAGTGATTTAGGTTATTGGTCACAAAATTATGTGATCAATGGAATGTTAATGGACTCAAAACCATAAATATATTATGATCTAAAGAACCATTTGATTCATCAGATATGAGTGTTATAGTAAAACATTTTTGTTTCATGATCCTTTTTCTAAAGTAAAGTATATCATTTACTATCTAAGAATATAAGGAAATATACATAAATTATATATTTCTATTTTATAAACTTAATTTCATATTTTGGTTGTGATTTGTTAAATTTCAGATCTATCCCATCACTCTATGAATGAAATACCCAAAAATGATTTTTTCCTAAAGTAGTGAAATCTACTTTCAACAGATCATAAGATCCCTAAAAAAAGACTTTATGTTTACCTCTAGATATTTTAGAAAACTAATATGGTCATCACAAGTTATCCAATATAATTAATTAATCTCTAAATCTAAAAATTAACATATACTAGTTCATCATTAATATTATTTTTCAAATGGTCTAACTATGGACATATTAATCAGGATATCATGTAGGCCAGTGGTAGGCCCAAAACCCTTTTTATTGTCTATTCAAGGGATAAATCCCCACAAAATTTCTGCATGTGATGGGTTTTCAGACTGCATTAAGGTCTTCCATTTCATAAAAAAATATAAATACAATTCCTATATTGTTCCAAAAAATATGATGGAAATCCTCGAAATAAAGTTAATCATTAAATAACCTTTTCGATAAGGTTTTCTATGGAACATATTTTTTTCCAAAAAATATAAAAAACTCATTTTACTATTATTACAATGTCATTAATGATCATATTCACCCCGAAGGGTATCAATACATTTAAAATTATGTCTATAAAATGTAAAGGCATTAATACTTAAATAAAATTTCTATGACAACATATAATTTAGATAAATTTATCCAAAATTTCCATAGTCTGGATTGAATGTCATCTTATAAAACCTAAAAACAAATGTTTTGGACATTTAACATGTGATCTACCTGAAACTCATAAACCTATTATGGTATTAATAACTCTTATGTTAATGAAGACATATGTTCTTCTAAATTTTTTCATAATAATGAGATGTTTTATAATTATTATACCCCAAATACCTTTGGTAAAAATACTTCTAAAATTTAATTCTTGAATTCCAATACAAAAATACTTCATAAATTTTATTTACAAAAAGGTTCTTAATTGGTATAGTGTTTACCCTAGGTCATTATTTATCATTATCTACTCATATCCTTCCTAATGTATTGTAAATAAAATATAAATTTCCATAATCATATGCCATGAGAGTGTCAAAATAGGTGGGTAGTAAAGACCATTGTCACATACCATGTTACTATTGAGTCAGGATCGATGCACACTTTTGGATTTATTAACCCAATGTATATATGTTCTTGAACCACATCCACCTATAGTATGTAGAAAAAATGTATTACTAGGAAAAATAATATAATTACTTCCTCAGTAGAACATTAATATTTTATTCTATACTTATCCTCAATGACTATATTTCTATTATTTTCTCTAATATATGTCTTCCTAAATCTATTTTCTGAGGTTTCTATAAAACATGATTTGATAAAAACTATAGTGAATCGATCATAGGAAGCCCAAAACCAGTTCATTATACCATTAAATTGGCATAAGATACAACTAAATCACATACCAAAGGAATGAATAGTTTAGTAGTCTTATTAAACTAGATACATACACGAGTCTTGTACTACAATTAAATAAACAAATTACAACATAATATTTTTTTTTATTATTATTCAAGGGAGAATTTATTATATCTAGTTTATCCATGCATATAAGTCATGGTAAAGTTCATGGAATCTTAGAGAAAGGAGAAAAAATAAGGTTGAGCTCAAATTCTTAGTAAGGGTTAAGTAAAAAATAATGAATAATAAATAAATGTGCATAATCAATATAGAAAGGTATGTAATTGAACAAACATGCCATGTAATCAATAAACTGATAAGGAAGTGTGTAAAAACTATAACAAGGTAAAAACAAAAAAAAATCAATTTAAATAAAATGATAAGGAAAAACATATATTTTGAAAATGAAACAAATCCATAGATTTTGTCATAGTAAAAATATCCTGGATAATAATAACTAAATCCGAATGAAAATGATTCTTAATTGTTAGACTTCATGTTTCCCAGGCACATGATACCTTTACCATCAAGATATATCATCTGGATTGTTTAAAGCATATTGGGTAAAACCTACTTAGATAAGGCTGGAAAATTTATTTTTCCCATGAGACTACAGATGCATCAAGGGGATTTCATTAACTAGTCCGCAAACTATATATTCCATTTCAAAATAGGTCTTCATATATCAAATAATCGATATAATTCAAAAACAATGTTCCTTATCAAGTATCCGAATTGATTAAAAAATATGGATTTATCAATATTTTCCCAAATAATGAAATAACATTCAAAGTAAACACCTAATTTGAAATGGTATATGGTTTAGGAAATAGTCATATAAATAATATATGATATGGATATTTAGGGGAAATTTAATATTTAATGACTATAGGAAAGTGAAGAACTCAATGAGAAGTTAATAACTAAGAAAATTATTCAAGGAATTTAATTTCAATACTATATTTGGTCAAAGTAATGATAATATATCATGTGGAAGAAATAGGATGTAATCTATATGGAATATACCCATTTGAGTAAGAAAAAATATTTTTGTCATTGATGAAATAAAATATCTTTAAAACATTCTTCAGGAAAATATCCTTTCCATTTAAAAATTTACTTTATAAAACATAAAAAATCTCGAAAATAAATTTCTTTAAAAATTATATTTAAGAAAAAAATATTTAAAAATATCTGTGTAAAAATGAAAATGAACTTTTAATGAAACAACTTTGGGTAGTTATGTACATGACGTACATGGTAAACAAAACATTCCATTTACATTGTAGAATGGTTTCAAAAGTTCCTAGTTTGAAAAATGACATGAATCATTTTAAGAAATTTAGTAAAAGTAAAAATGTGTAAAAATTTATTTAATAAATCATTTTTTCAAATCATTAAAAACATGTTTGAAAACATTTTTTGAAAAAATATTTTTGGAAGAAGAAAACATTTTCCACCAAAGAGGGAATTAAAGTTGTTTTTTCTTAAAAACGTTTTCTAAAACATTTTAAGTATCAATGAGTGGAAAAATGATACAATGAATCCACAAAGGAAATGAACAAACTGAGGAGAATAAAATGAAAGGCTTTATTAAATAATTATTATATAAATTCCATTCATGTATATTTTAGTGTAAATAATCCAGGATAAAATGAGACCATGAATTAAAACCTTGCAAAGATTATACCATTTAAGTGAGAATCAACCAATGTATATTTTATTCAAATAAAATATAAATAAACATAAAATAAGTGGAAATAAAAAAATACACATTTAAATTTTAGTTCACACGTAATCTTATAATATTATCAATAATAGGTAATTAATATAACCCAATGAAAAGAAACTGAGTCATGAAATTATTTACCACTTAGTAACTCATAATACAAATACCCTTAGATGAAATAATTCAAATATAAACATAAAATAAAATAAAGAATGAATTATTCATGATATTACATGTCAATGAGAATTATATACACCATATAAGAGAAACTATGTGCATAACATTTTAATATGACTCAATAAAATGAAATTGAGATAAAATCCATTACCTCACGCTTTGATTTTAGTTGTACATGATTTAAATTTATGTATAGTGGATTAAAAAATTTATTTCCTTATAAAAAAAATAATATTAATATTTATGATACCATATATTTTTCTCTTATAATAAATTTTCACCAATTGTTTAATAATCATTCCTTATTTTAATTGTTTTAGGTGTTAATTTCCTTACTTTCCTAGTATGTTTTTACTTTTTATTTTTTTGGTCCTCTTACTTTGATCATGATTTAATCATCCCCATAATATATACTATGATTTAACTATCATATATATTCATTATATATGTGTCTAGAGTAATCCCAAAAAATTTTGTGATAGGAAATGAAATATCCCATTCCTGGGGACATTTGGTCGTACGTATGCATGAACCCTGTTTCTATTTTCTTTCCTTATTGAAATATAGGAAATGAAATGATATATTGTTGGGAATATATTGTCTCAACAATAACCTATAACTTATAATGATTTTTAATCTCACAAATACCATTTTTTTCTAATGATGTTTTGTTGAGTGATTTCTGTAGAAATATATATTCTATTTTAAGGAATTTAGAGTTACAGGAATGAATCGGGAAAAACTATTTTCAACCCAACATTACCCTAAGAAGTGAAACACTTACATATGGTTTCAACCCTACGTTATGATAAATAGTTTTAATTTGGATCAACATCCTTATATTTGGAAAATAAACGTATAGATCAATAACCATACGTTGAAGTCTGGATTTATTGTTCATACCCAATGTATGGAAAAGTTGAATATATGGTTAATCAATGCTACATTCAAGATTTTATACTGACAAGGATAAAAGTATTGATTATCAGCCCTACAATATTAAAATGAACCCTACGCTACACAAAGTAACCCTATGCTATGCAAAGGAACCCTACACTATGCAATGTAACTATACGCTATACAAAGGAACCCTACGCTACATAAAGGAACCCTATGCTACACATGGGAACCCTACACTACGCATATCAATCCAACGTTGTGTTCTCAATGGTGATGTTTTTCAAGATGTGTTTTCAACTTGAGATTTTTTCAACATTCAAGTCAAAGTTAAAGAATTATTCAAGGATTTTTTTGATAGTTCCAAAGAACTATATTCACTAGAAAAAATCACTCCTATTTCTAAGGGAAGTTACAATTCCCTTGGTCGATTGGAATTTGAATTACTATGATCAATCAGGCTATTCTTTTGGATCTATGATATTGAATAAAGTTTTCTATTCTATATATTCTTTCATAGTATCTCTTCAAATATATATGTGAAAATATATACACATATATGATTATATTATTGAAATTATCTTTTATAGTTCTGCTGCAAAAAATGATTGATTCTAAAAGAAGCTACAATATGGAGATATACATGTATAATTACTACTACTATTTAATTTCTTACCTTATTTAAGACCTTTTTGTAATAAGGATCACTTAAGACTATTTCATTCTTGAAGATAATATTTTCTGAAGAATAAGATCCATCAA
This sequence comes from Viscum album, assembly GCA_963277665.1. Classification (NCBI taxonomy): domain Eukaryota; kingdom Viridiplantae; phylum Streptophyta; class Magnoliopsida; order Santalales; family Viscaceae; genus Viscum; species Viscum album. Next base: position 1,994,875,658 of record OY728150.1, on the reverse strand, counting down.
TTTTTAGTTTCTTACTACTATAATTTTGAAGAACAGTATGAACCTTTCCAATCAAACTCTTTATTTTTTAGAGTTCAACTACTCGTACTCAGTTGTGGTGGAGTATCATCTTTTCTATCTAATATATGGATAACCGGTTCTCTATTAAAGAACCATAAGACTTTTATTTTTTTCTTTCTTTTAAAGGTTTCAACTACCTAGACTCAATTGTGGATTCTTGGTCTTATGATAAGAGGACCATTCTTGTGAAATTTACCAAGGTCACTGAGATAGTGATTTGTAGAGTGGACTAGGGGATCTTTATTCCCCAAACCACTATAGAAAGATGTGTTCTTTATTTCTATTTATCTACAACATATTTTCATATAGAAGAAAAACACCGCATATCTGTATAAATTACAAAGGGTGTCAAAATCTAGAATTGTGGATGAATTTAAAAAGACAAATTCACCCCTATTGTATGTTACCTTGTATATTCCGACCTAAAAATTGGTATCAAAGGAGATATTTTGGATAAATCTATAGTGAGCTGTAAAGTATAAGGTCTATAAAAAGATGGAAATGGATTATCTGAGAGAAGTAATGTCAATGGTTTGACCTCCATATTTTAATAGTGAGAATTATGGATGCTGGAATTATCTAATGAAAATCTATATAAAGAATCTTCGATTCAGAGTTTACTAAAAAAGTATTACTTCTTATAAGATTCCCAAAAAACCAGAAACTTGGGATGTAGCAACATAATACAAATATGATATGAATTAAAATGAAATGAATGATATTGTTTACAGTCTTAGACCAGATGAATTCAATTTTGTATCACAATTTCCAACTACCTATGAAATTTGAAAAACTATAGTAGTTTCTATGAAGGAACGAATAATGTCAGATAGATGATATATGCTACAACTATGCTAAAATTTGAAACATTTAGAATGTTTGATGGTGAAACCATCAGATAGATTAATGGACGATATAAAAAAGTTATCAATAATATTAAATCCTTAAGAGAAACCAGCAAACAATATGATCAAGATTTGAAAGTACTTAGAGTACTACCTTCAAAATGTAATGGAATATCTGATTCTATTTTCCACTCATCACCTATCAATGATCTAACAATGAAAGAACTAATTGGGACACTGATGATGTATGAAGAAGAAATACAAGATGAAGCTAAAGATGATATCATTATAGTAAATAAGGAAAATACTTCTCTGAAAGTGATAGCTTAGAAACATAGAAGAAGATCAAAGCAAGGAGTCAAAGAAGAGAAAAATTATGATTCCTTAGATTCTGAAATAGAAAACGATCAACTTTCCAGAAATTTTAGCAAATTCTACAAAAAGAAAAGAGGATTCATAAATTCATTTAGGAAGGATGACAAAGAAATAAGAAAAGTTTGATGATACGAATGTAAGAAATTAGCTAATATTATACCAGATTGACCTCAACAGAAAGATGAAAGGACACATCCAGAAAATAGGTATCATAAAAATACTGATTATGAGCATAAATACAAAATAGAAATGAAATCCACATAGACTGTATCTGAAGAATATATAATTCATTCCAAGTTTGATTCAGAGAAGAAGTAATCAAATCTAATGGCCAACATGTTCTTTATGACCAATGAAGAAGAAGAAAAGGTAAAAACATATTATTCTTATGATTCTGAAACTAGTAGTTTCTCAAATAATAAACTAGTAGCCTAGTTTTCTATGTTATAAGAAAATATGATTTTATAATAAAAAAGAACAAGAATTTAAAAAAAATTCAAAATTATGTTTTAGGTGAATGAGATACTATGATAAAACAACATCAACAGATACTTAAAAAATTATATTCCTCTACATCAAACATTATCAATCATGAAATGAAAATTAAGGAATTACAGGATGAAGTAGAATCCTATAAGAGATTTTCTCTTTATTATTAAAGGAGAAAATATATTAAATGAAATTCTTAGAAATAATTTCATTAAAAGGGTATGATATGGAATACGAATCAAGTGTGAGAAATGAAAATTGTATATAAACTTTTTTATACCCAATTTTAAAAATGAAACATGTTATCATTGTGTGACAAAAGGACATGCCAAAAATAATTATTATTTACAAAAATCCTTAAATTAATAGAATTAAGAGATATTTTTTTCCAAATGTTTATATTAAACAAATGATATGAGTTATGGAAAAGAAAAGAAAATTTGGATCCCAGATCATTGCTAGCTAACACTACCAGACCCAAGAAAATATGGGTTCCAAAATAGACATATATTTAAATGCTTTTGCAGGAATCATTACATAGGAAAAAAATGATATATAGTATATGGACAATGGTTATTCCAGGTATATGATTGGAGATCCATAAAACCTTCACACACTAACTCAAATGGATGTAGAATTAGTCACTTTTGGTGACAATACCAAAGGAAAAATAATTGGAGTTTGAACTCTTGGAGATCCACAAACTGTCTCAATAAAAAAATTACTGTATGTGAAAGGATTAATGCACAATATAATAAGTATCTCTCCACTTTTTGATGATGGATTTTATATTTATTTTTCTAATAATTCTTTCTATGTGTTTAAAGATATGTTACATAAATTTAGAGCACCAAGAACTTACAATGTTTATACTTTGGATTTAAATTCATTATGAAAACAAAAAGTAAACTATTTAACTACTAAGACAAATAAATCATGGATTTAGAACTGAATACAAGGAAACTATAATATTTATTCTTTACAAAAAATATCCATGAAAAAGTCAGTTTTTGATCTTCTTAGTCTTATGTTTGATGGTGATGGATTTTGTGATGCATGCCAAATTAGAAAGCAACACAAATAATCTTTCAAATCTATTAACAAAACTAATACATATAAACCTTTAGAACTTATCCATATGGTTTTTTTGTAAAATAAAGGATAGAAAGTTTTTCAGGTAAATTATATGTTTATTTTTTAGTAGATGCTTATAATAGATTTACTTGGATTTATTTTATAAAACTTAAAAGTGAAGTTTTTACTATTTTTGAGTGTTTTTTTGTAAAATTATACGAAATGAGAAAGGTTTTAAAATAATTCCATTAAGAAGTGATCATGGTGGATAATTTGAGAATCAATAATTTAATTATTTCATCACAAATTTAGGTATTAAACACAACTTCTCTACACTAAGAACACCTCAACAAAATGGAATTGTTGAAAGGAGAACTCGAACTATTCAAGAAATGGCTAGGATTATGCTGAATGAATAAAGTATTCCTACCTAACTTTGGGAACAAGCTATAAGAAAATACTTCTATATCATGAATAGAGTATTAATAAGGCCTATTTTCAAAAAAACACCTTCTGAACTATTGAACAATAAAAACCCCAAAGTAAAGTACTTTAATGTTTTTGGATGCAAGGTGTAGATCTTGAATACTAATGACAACCTTGCTAAGTTTGATCCAAAAGCTGATGAAGGAATATTTTTTGGATATTCCACTTCCTCTAATTCCTATAGAGTGTTTAATAGAAAGTCAAGGTTTATTGCAGAATTAGTTCATGTGATGTTTGATGAAATTGAACCTTTCATTAAAGAGAAAGATAAAACTGTTAAAGTCATTGACTCTATTAACAACATGATACTTTAAACCCTTAAAAATCATTTTCAAAATGATATTAATAAAATTCAGTCCAGTTCAGAAGAACATGATACTGAAGATCCTCAAATTCTCTTGACTATAAAATATAAAACCCTTAAGAACCATCCTTTTGAAATTGTAATCGTAGACCTAGACACAAGAATCAAAACCAGAAGAAATTTAGGAAACCTATCATAATTTTCTACCTTTTTATCCCAGTTAGAACCTAAAAATATAGAGTAGTCCTTAGATGATGAATTTTAGATAATATATATAGGAAGAACTAAATCAATTTAGTAGTAATGAAGTTTGGGAACTATAATAATGACCAACCAATTATCCAGTTATAGGAATGAAGTGGGTCTTTAGAAATAAATAGGATGATAAATGAATCATAACCCAAAATAAAGCCATATTAGTAGCTAAAGGATATAATCAGGAAGAAGGTATAGATTATGATGAAACCTTTTCCCCTATAGCTATATTATAATCCATTAGAATCCTTTTAGCTTATACATACCATAGTAATTTTAAATTATATCATATGAATGTTAAGTCTGCCTTTTTAAATGGTTATTTAATGGAGGAAGTTTATGTTGAACAACCCATAGTTTTGAAAAACCTCAAAAAACTGAATTATGTTTTTAAAGTTATTAAATATCTATATGTCCTTAAATAAGTACCTAGATCTTGGTACGAAGGATTAAGATTTTTTCTTTTAAAAAATGGATTTACAATTCGATTGGTAGATCCAACACTTTTCAATAAAACCATTTTCTCTAATATTTTATTAGTTCAAATTTATTTTGATGATGTTATTTTTGTTTAACTAATAAAAATATTTATTATGATTTTTCAAATTTAATAAAAAAATAATTAAAAATGAGTATAACAAGAGAACTAATTTTTTTAGGATATCAAATTTATAAAAAAGATTATGGAAATGTGTTAAATCAAAGTATATTATTGATTTATTCAAAACATTTGGACTTGAAAACAGAAATATATATACAAGTCCTATGTGTAGCAATATAAAACTTGATTTTGATGAAGCTGGAAAACCAGTTGAAAAAAATGTTATATAGAGGTATGATTGGTTATTTGATATATCTTACTAACAGAAGACTATAAATTATTATTTTTAAGTCTATGAGATATATTTCAATCAAATCAGAAAGAGACACATCTTACTGTTTTAAAAAATTCTTTAGATATTTAAAAGTAATTGTTTTCAACCTCTTATTTACCCCAAAACTTATGATTTTAATTTTATTTCTCATCCAGATGATAGATTTTGAGGTTGTAGATTGGATAGAAAAAGTACCTCAAGAACCTATCACTTTTTAAGAAAATATTTAGTTTCATTGTCTAGTAATAAACAACACTCAGGTGATATGTAAACTACCAAATAAAAGTATGTATCTACAAGCAGTTTCTATACACAAGTATTTTGGATGAAAAAAAACTCTACAAGATATTGGACTAAAAATTAATAGTATACTTATTTTATGTCATAATACTAGTGATATTAATATTTCAAAGAATCCTATAAGTTATTCTAGGACTATGAACATTGATATAAGGCATCATTTTATAATATATCATATCCTTAAAAAATTATTTCTTTATAATTTGTTAATAATTAATATCAATTAGCTAATATTTATACTAAACCACTTCCCAGTGCTAGTTTTAATTTTTTTAAGGGGGGCTTAGAAATATTTGAGTTTAAGTGATTGTTTATTAATTTATTTGTAGTCTCTCTATTTTTAATTTCGTAATATTTAGTTAATATGCTTTAATTCAATTTTATTTTAATTTTTTTTTGAAAATTATTTCATTTAGATTTTATTATAGTTATCTTTTCAAAATTAAAAACATAATTAATACATCCTCAATTGGTGCAAGCTTACTATTTTATTCTCCTACTCTCTTTATCCTCTCCTAAACATCCTTTCATTTTAGAAAGATTATTTTAATTCTTGTCTTCTGAATCCCTAAACCTTCAATTCCTTAAGTATATAAACCTTTAGAGATAGAAACCACATGAAGATCCATGAATGTTGAGTTATACAACAATGTCTATGCTTTAGGAAAATATTGGAAGATGTTGTAGGGAAGGGTAATTGATTTTGGTTATTTATATTATAAAAATATTTCTCATAGGGAGGCTATGATATTTCATGGTTTGGTTTATGCTTTTGGAGAAGATAACATGCCAATGGTATATGAAATATAAGTAAAAGAATTTTGTAAAAATTATTCGTTTAGTCTTGGATTCGAAGAAGACTCCATTTTCTATAAGATAAATTATTTTGAGTTGTAATTATCCTCTATGGAAATGAATGTAATGATTCATTTAACCCATGATGGGAGATTCAATTTTATTTAACGAATATTGGTAATAGAAGAAATTTTTTTGAGGACATTATGTTTTCTTTGTTTGGAATGAGAATTGTAAAGAAGGTACTGTCAAAGTAACTTTATCCTGATCGATGAGTTTTTTTGAAGTTTATTAAATTTGGGATTTTTCCTAGGACTACTGATCTTAAGAAATTATTTTACCCTGATATGTATGTCATGTTTTTTTAAATAATGTTAAGTTTAATTTCTGTCGATTTATGATAAGATATCTAAACCATTTCTCCCAAGAGGATGAAAAGATGAGATATTATCCCTATGGAAGTATAATTTCTTTTTTTTGAAGGAAATGATATATTTAAATCATGTTTTTTTGGTATATCATATAACCATAGAAATGCGTTTAATTCTATAACTATGAAGAAGCTTGGTTTTGTTTGAATCAATTCATGAAAAATTTTACTGCTAGTCGGTGCAGATCAACAACAGAGGTTTTTAGAAGATGATCAGAGGGAGTAAAGTATGATTCGTTTAATTGGATCTTTTTGATAGAGGAAAAAAGAATAAGGGCCTTAAAAGGAATAAGAATATATTGTTTAGAAAATAATAAGAATTTAAGTCAATATTCCAAAGACTATAGTTGAAGTGGTTGTTGGAGGTGACCATGAGAATCTAGTGGATGATAAAGTTGAGAAAGAATCTCAAAGTCATAAACTTATTAGAGAAGATGTCCCTAAAACTGGAACTCTTGTTGTTCCAGATTATGATGTTACTGGAAGTTCTATCTTAAGAGACATACTAGCTGATGATGAAGATCCATGTTTGGCCTTGATCAGAGTTCATCATAGGGATGATATTGGTGACCCTAGCACTCATTCTTCCAAATCTTCTGATTCTGAGGCTAATGGATTAGTTATAAAGATAAATATATTGGTGGCCTAGAATACATTTCATAGAGAATATTTGGAAGATGATAATAAATTTTTTTATGAATACAACGATACTTTAGTACCAAGGGTAGAGTTTGAAGATCAAAAGCTTAATTTAAGAGAATTCATAGAAAATATCATTTCTGTTGAATATTTTAAAGAGATTATAGACAAAATGTCAAGAGAAGTTTATTTATTAAAGGATGATTATGTTAGAAAGATAGAGCTTGATTAGTTTAAATTTATGATAGTTAGAAAAATTAATTCTATCAAATAAATCAATAGAGTATCCACCTCTTCTCAATAGATACCACCAGAACTGCTCAGAAAGTTTGAAGCTATTACCTCTGTACTGGTGGAATTTAATGATAGAATACACACTCTTCAATGTGATAGAATTAAATTAAAAGTTATATTGAAAAATCAGAGTCATTTTATTAGTAAAATTGAATCAAATGAATCTTGATTAGGACCAATAAATCATTAAGTCAAGGACCAGTTGACCTATTTCATTCAGTCAGAATAAGTTGTGAATGAGTTTGTAAAGGACAATCTAGTTGAGAATTTGAAGGTTGGAAATGATTCAAGGAATTTACTTCAAAAATTATTAGAAGTATTAAACAACCATCTCCATATCCTTATTTTGAAGTTTCTTGATATTAGCAGTGCATTTGAATCTCTTCCTCATCCGGAAAAACTCTCTGTCCCTGCCGTTTCAGACTAAATCCCTTAATTTTGAAGACTCTTTGATAAATTGTGGATTGTACTCTAAATTTTCAAACATTTTAATTTGTTTCAATTTCCATTTAATTTTTATTCTTATTTATATTTAGATTTAGTTTATTATAGTTCAATGTTTAAACGACCAATCCCATATTTTTTCCCATTCCAGTATTTATAACTATTCATAATAGTTTAGTACTATATTAAAAATATTGTTTATGTTATTTATTCTTTCAAAAATAATTTTTGATATCACAAAATGGGGATAAAAATTATAAGGGGAGTAGGGAAAATATTTTCAAACCACATAATTTCATTAGAGAAAATATTAAATTTATAAGTATATATTTTTCATTATCAAAATAATACTTTGGAATCGAAATATCAAAATATTTTCTATATATTATTTTTGTATGTTTACAAATCCTACATTCTCGTTATATTTTGTTATGGATAATTTTATGGGCATTTTGATCATAAAAAGGGTGTTATTATTGGGGATGTATTATCTCAAAAATACTCTATAATATATGATGATTTTGATGTTCACAAATACCCTTGTTTTTTTCTAATGATGTTTTGTTGAGCGGGTTCTATAGGAATTTATATTTAGATTTTATGGAATTTAGCATTACAAAAATGAATCTAGAAACAATATTTTCAACTCTAAATTACAATGAGATGTGAAATTCTTGTGTATGGTATCAAACCTATGCTTCTCTAAAAACTTTACGTCTCAATCAACATCTTTATGTTCGGAAAATAAATGTATTGATTAGAAACCATGCATTGATGTTTGGATTTACTGTTCATACCCAACGTGTAGAAAAGATGAACATATGGTTAATTAATTCTATATTTAGGATTTTATTCTATCAAGGTTAAACATGTGGATTATAATCCCTATTCTATGAAAAGGAACCCTACTCTACGTAAAGGAACCCTATGCTACGCAAAGGAACCCTACGCTACACAAAGGAACCATACACTATGAAAAGGAACCCTACGCTATGAAAAGGAACCCTGCACTATATAAAGGAACCTTGTGCTAGGAATAGGAACCCTATTCTACACAAAGAAACCCTACACTATACATATCAACCCCATGTTGTGTTCTCAATGATGATGTTTTTCAAGCCGTGTTTTGAATCCAATATTGTTGCAATAGTCAAGTCATAATTAAAGACCAATTTAATGATTGATTTGATTATTTGAAAGAACCATGTTCATTGGAAAAAATCACCCCTATTTCTTTGGGAATTTTCAACTCCCCTAGCCGATTGGAATTTGAATTACCACAGTCAATCAAGATATTCATTTAGATCTATAATACCAAAGAAAGTTTTCTGTTATATATATTATCTCAGAGTATCTCTTAAAATATATGTGTGATAAGCGATTCACATACATGACTGTATTATTGAAATTATCTTTTACATTACTACTACAACAAATGATTGATTCTAAAAGAAGAGACACTTTGGAGATATACATGTAAGATTACTACTACTATTTAAGTTGATACCTTATTAAAGATCTTTTTAAAAAAGAATCACTTAACACAATTTCATTCATAAAGATAATATTTTATGAAGAAGAATATCCATCAACTAACAATTTTTTTCTACTGCAACTATAAAGAAATTTTGAACCTTCAAATCAAACTCCTTTTATTTATTGCAGTTTCAACTACTCGTACTCAGTTGTGGTGGAGTATCATCTTCTTGATCTATGCTGTGGATAATCGGTTCTATATTAAAGAAATAGAAGACTTGGTTTATAGTTTTTTTTTAAATGTTTCAACTACCTAGACTCATTTGTGGATTCATGGTCTTTTGATAAGAGGACCATTCTAGAGAAATTTACCAAGCTCACTGAGGGAGTGATTGGTAGAGTGTACTAGGGGATCTTTGTGCACCGAACCACTATAAAATGATGCGTTATTTATTTTTGTTCATCCACTTCATATTTTTATACAGAATAAAAACACTTTATATCCACATAAATTACAGAGGGTTCCAAAAGAAAGAGTTGTGGAAGAATTCAAAAAGACACATTTCACCCCCTCTCGTGTGTTACTTTATATATTGTGACATAACTTATATATATATATATATATATATTATCTTTAAAGTATCAATATTATTTCATATATATCACATATTTTTACTAAAATCATTCTTTATACATTACATGAAAATCATGAATGAATCACATCAATTCGTGATATAGTAGTCCCCGCACACATGAGCGACGTTATCATATTCCCAAAAAATCTAATGCATGAAATTATGTGGGATATAACTTTTATTGAAGTATAATAATATTATAAATATCATATATATAATATATAAATATTATGTACATCATTATTTACAACCATTAAAGTTGGTAATGGGAAAATAAACAACATCGGTTCATGAGGCAGTAGTCTACCATACATACGAACAATGATTTTATAACATATTTGATATAAATTTCATATGTTTTAGGTAATAAGATTAACAAAAAACCAACTCATTATATTTTTGAAATTTTATTTATTATATATGTATTTTATAACAATAAATTAATTATTTGGTGAAGGAAATAAAATAAATATGATTTTTTAAGAACATTTCCTTTTCTTTGAGTATCCTCCTTAGGATTTCACTAATGCCTTACTAAGTTGGATTTATGTTAAAGATTAGGATTATAGGAAAAGGTTAGGGAATTTCATAAGTTATTTGGGTATGTCATTTTAAAACTCAAGTGGTTTTATGTTGTGAAGAGAGGAGGGGAGGGGGTGGCCTTTTATAAGTGAGGTGAGCGGTACTTCTGATTTTTTTGAAAGAGTGAATTAGGACCATATTTTGTTCATGTAATGTGTCTCCAAAAATGAAAAAAATTAGAACCTATAGGTGATAAATTCTATATATTTCCATAAAATATGATTTTTATAAGTTTTGAGGTAATTTAACCCTACATATTATTGATTATTCCCTTAGTAAACGCATTTTCCTCTTAATCGATGTGATTAATTATTTTTTAACTAATCACATTGAAAAAAATATTAAAATGGATTTATTAAAAATTATATATTAATTTTATTTCTAATATATAATATATTGTTTCAAATAAAATTCACATAAGTGGCAAAAATTATTTTAATATTAATCCCATAGACGGGAAGAGAAAACAGGTTTTTAAAGTAAAAATGATCAAAAGAATACTATGTTTTTATATCTAAATTCAATATAATTTTTTTCCAATGACCTAAATTGGAATAATAGTTGTATTATTGAGAAAATTTTACAAATTTAAAATATAATTTAATATTCTGAATTAGTTTGATGAAAAGTTTCTTTTTAATTAATTTTTTTTCACTATTCATCAAAAAACAAAACTTCTCCGAAAATAAAAAAATTATTCCTAAGATTACTTTGAAACTGAAATATCAAAAATAGATTTCATTTTTTCAAATAAAATTTATTATTTTTTGATAATTTAGGTTTAAACAATTCTATTAAAATGCAGAAATATGCATTTAGATAAATACATCTTTTTATGCGAAACATTGGATTTATTCTCGTCATATGACTATAAAATCTATTGGAAGAATGTAATAAAATTTGATTGAATATATTATATATGGATTTCATTATGATAATACATTAATAATAATTAATTTAATTTATTATGAATAAACTCCATTAGGTGCATAAACATAGTTTTTGGGAAAACATTTATTTTATATTTAATTGGTTTTTAATTTAATATAAAATTATTTGATAACCAATGAATTAATTTTATATTTTTCTGAAAAGTATATTTTAATAATTTATCTAATCATATTCATAATAGAAAATTTAACACCTTAGGGATAATTTTTATTTAAAATGATAATATTAATAGTATTTAGTAAAACTCTTCCTATCATGTAATTAAAGCCATAAAAGTAAGTCATTATTGCATCAAACAAAAGCTAAATAAATATTTCATGCATTGGAAGATATATAATATAATAATTTTTTAAAAGGTTGAGTTTCAGTCCCTATGAATTGAGCGAAAACTAAAGGAACCCCTTTTAAAAATGATTGGTGAAGAGGGAACCCATTACAAAATAATGAAAAAAATGTCTAAAAAGAAACAAGACCCAAAGAATCAGGGGCCCAAATGATAAAAGGGAAGAAAACATAAAACAATGAATCAAAATAAGTCTCATTTCTCCCCCTCTGGATGATATAATATAGTATTCAGTCAAGGAAAATCATTCCCTCTACCAAGAACATGGATCATTCAAATCATGTTGAAGCAGCTAAAGTGCATCACGAAGCCTATCACAATAGAGTAGTTGAAAAGAGCATCATGGTTTCATTCATACTGTAGAAAACAAGAGGCACATAATAAAACAAATTCACATAGAAGCAGCTGAAAAGTGCATCATGATGTCAATTCATATTGTAGTAGCCATGAAGCGCATCACAAAGCCAATTCACAATGGAGCAGCTGAGAGGTGCATCATAGTGCCAATTAGCACCGGAGTAGCTGGGAAGTTTGTCAAGAATCCATAAGATGATACACCACATGGTAGAGCACCCATCCTAACCACATTTTAATGTGGAGGGATGGATGTATGATAGATGTCATTACATCTATCTCTCTTTCGATCTTCCCACCCGATAATTCCCCTGAGATCAGAACATTTCCAACCCGATGCAACACAAAAACAGAACAAAAAATACTATGCAAGATATTGAAGTCAGGGTGTCATTCTATCCATCAAAGGAAAAAATGGTAGAATTAATGATTTCACCACACCAATCCCCCAATTAGGGTCTCTCAACCAGTTGTGCCTACAAGAAGCAACAAAACAAGAAATGGGACAAACACCAATGCCCCCAGAGAGACGCCACTACCCATCCCAAAAAATTATAATATGAAATAGGAATAAATGAAACATATTCTATATTATCCTCCTTATATAAACCAGACCCCAAAAATTATAGGGGACAATAGCTCGACCCACCATCTTGAACCAACTGCATATTCTTAAGGTGAAAGTAACTGAGAACACCGATAGATATTCAATATAAAGACCACACCACCTCCAATCCTCCAGAAACCACTTCTCAAAGAAACCAAACATCTGGTAGATTCACCACCACATCAAACATACAACCCAGTGAAACCGAACACCATCTAGAAAATGAACCATTTACATATAAATGTAAGAAGATTAATTTTGGTGGTGCCCTAATTCAAAGAAATATATGACGGTAAGGGAAGTACAACCAGTCCATAGCTTGATCGCCAATCTACTTTCACCTGCATGGAACCAAAAGATACTAGGCAAAGACACAAAATTAGAAACCCTCATAAATCCTAGATATTACCATATGTAAGAGTGAAGATCACAATGGGTTTGAATGTCATGCTATGATAGATGGGAGAGATTGGAGAGGAGACCTACACAGAATAATCTGTAATGAGTAGAATGCGAGGAAACCCCTAAAACTCCCTAAATGAAAATCAACTATCAAAGGACAAGAAAATGAGGGAGAGGAGGAGAGTGTAGGAAATCATGAAGTCAATAGGTAGAAACCATAGAAGAGGTAATTCATATATATGAGTGAGAGAAACCCTTGGGCGTTCACATACCCATGATAAAACGATGCCATAAATACATAATAGATTGAATTTATTTAAAATAGTAAAATATCATAATGTATCGGGATGTTATCATATCATCTAAGCTTGGTGTTGTTGGTCACATATGCTATCAAATAAAATGTTATTATTTCAGAATTCTGGGGTATTAAATTATTATTTTTTAATTAATTTAATTTCATTGATATATTTAGATTATGTAAAAAATTATTATTTTTTCAGTGATATTTAATATATAACATGAATTTTTTTATTTCCAATGTGCTTGTTTATATTATAGAAGATGACAATTATATATTTAAGGTCATTGGTATAAAAAAATTGTTCCACTCACTTTTCTAAAAGAACAATGATACTATACTCACATAAAAAACACATGTTGTGTTTGAGTAGATATGTGTCTCCTTTCTTGGATAAGAGCCCCATTGGATTTCCATGTGTGGTAAGACTGCTCACACACTGAGGGATAGAGTTTCCTCAATAACATTTTCCAATATGATTCTTCAGTGGTGAGAACCTCACTTTGGTAGTAGGTTATTGATTTAAAAAAAATTATTATAAAAAGTTTCAATGATTTCAAAACCCATTTCATAGGGTCTACCAGTAAGTTTTTTTAGCATCATAAAGCATCCTAATAGTGTATTATTTTTCCAAAATTCATGTTAACAAAGTTTAAAACCCTATATTTAATTATTACATGGGTAACATAACAATTAATTCTATATTATAAGATTATATCATTTCTTTTTTAGTGGCATTAATTTAATTCCAATTATACAACATTTTTCCTAGTTGACATAGAACTTAAATCAGTTCATGAATACCTTATCATTTGTGAATTGGATGTGTTTATTTTTTCCACTAGATTGTACTTTTCTCCAAATATTTATCCCTTCACACAGTTTTTAAAAAAATAATTCCAAATTAATAAGTAATATATGGTCCAAGGAAATACATTATTTTCATTATATATATCATAAAAAATACTAAAAGGCCCTTTTCTATAGGTGTATCAATATTTCAATAAAGTATTTATTCATTGTTTCTTATAAAAAATAGCACACACTTCAAGAATGAGGTCTATTATATTGGACCCACTTGATTAGAACCACTCATGTAAAATTATAGTGTTTAAAATATGGGATGGACTTTATAGTGTAATACCATGAAGGACCCCTCAATGAAATCCATCTTCAAAGCAATCCCTATGCAAACCAACTTCACAAAATTATATATGACAAGACTTATGTTAAATTCCATATAATGGATCATATGTAAGGATACTATGCAGGGATCCTTCAAAGAATTATAAGAAGACACCACACTATGAAATTATATTTGAATATCCTTAGGCTGATGTACTTTTCTAGGAATGTTAATAAAGATCCTATGTGAATTATCTATCTGGGTGCATGATGTTAACACTTATATTCAAGCATCTAATACAGGATTAACCTAAATTATAGGCCCCCTCCTTAAATTTAATCCCCTACCACATCAATTATGGTCTTCTAAATGGTTTAATCTATATCCTTGACAATTTCTATTTCTCATTTTATTAAAAAAAGTTTGACTGGTGGGGGAATATTTTTTTATCTCCTACTATGTATAATTACCAACTCCTCCTTAATGGAATACAACTATATATAAGAACCACACAATTTACTATAGTATAGATACTCACAATACATTTCCAAAACACCATTGAGTTGATACAATCCTCTTGTTTATGATTTTTTTACTTAAAGTCGATATATTCCTTTAGGGTTTCAATAAGAAATCACCTATACATAACCCCTATCTAGTTACATATAGTTATGATAATATTCTATTTCCGAACATCCAATTTTTCTTAAGCACTTTATATTTTTAGATCATAGGGAAACATTCTTCTATGAGAGTGATTATCCTTTCTTGTCCATTTGTGAATGGAATGGGTCCACACATAGGAATCCTCCTATGTGTAATCCCATAACTATTCCCTCAAGAATTTTTAGTAGATATGCCTCCTTTCATTTTTATCATATTTACTATAGTTGATATTACCTCGTGAGTATTTTTTATCATGCCAACTCATGTCAAGTTCTATCCATGTGGATTACATCAAATTCCTTACGTTGAGGTGCCACCATTTGGATTCATTATGCATTATGAGTCTAAACACTGATCCTCATCTTGGATTAATTCATATGGTTATAATACTAGGTTTAATCCTAGACCATTACTTAATATAAATTGGATGAATATATTCCTATTGGTTTCCAAATATGGTCATCCTCTTAGGTCCATTCCTCAATCATTTCTTAATATATCTCATGTCAATATATTCATTTGGGTTCCCAAATATAGGCCTAATTCATGGCATAATCCCAAAACATACCCTCAAAAAACATGCATACTAGTTATGGATATCATGTTTAAAACTATGTGTAATCCTCACACAATGGCCTTAAGTATAGATACTCCTCATGGCATCCTAAAACACCATTTAGTTGTTATCATCCTCATGGTTATAATTTTTCCTGTCGAGTTGATATATTTCCATGGGTTATCACTAGGACAATACCTATGTGTAATCCCTTTATAATCACAAAAATTTGAGCTAATATCTATGTTTAGTCATCCAATATGGTGTAAGGCCCTAATTGTTTTTTGAGATCATAGGGAAAATTTTCATATATGTGTGATCAAAAATTCCTTATCCATTAGTGAACGAGGAATGGGACTATACATGGGATCCACCTTGGTGTAAACCCCTAACCATTCCATAAAACACTATAGGTAGAGATATATACTTTTGTTTTTATAATTTTACCTTATGTTTGTAGTCCTCCATGTGGATTTATTATCATGTCACCTCATGTCGAGATTATTAGGACCAAGATGGTGGGGATGTGCTAAATTTTTTGAAGATGTTACTAAAGATGGTGGGGATATGAAATTTTCTTAAGGAGTTTTCTTTTATCAATAAATATTCATACTCTAATCTTTTATCACAACATATATCACTTAACATTTATTTACATGAAATTATATCAAAAAAATATAGGAAATTATACCTAGAATGGAGATCCATTGAATTTAGGTGAATAGAAAGGATACTAATTTTTTTGAATAAACTATAATAAAAAACATATAAAAATAGATAGAGATTTATTGATTCAATAAATGATATGAATTTTTATTATTTTGGCTTAAAAAATTATCGAAAACTTTTTTCAGTGTAAATGGAATCCAGAAATGATTTTATGTTGTTATTATTTCCATCACCATGAGTTATAGAAGATATCATGATCCCAAAATTTAGAATAAAGTGTAGAAACATGTTCTAGTGTACAAAGATTAATCTATGAAGATATTTAGAAGCTCACCTGATAGAGATTTTGTTGATATGAGTTTGTGTTTGGAAATCATTGAGTTGCTATAAAAGTATTTTTGGTATATTTCATAAAGGTAATTTGTTTTTATTTTTATGAGGTTTTTTTTTCTGAATTTTAATAAGTATAAAATTTATGAAAATATGAATTATGTGTTTTATGTTTGTGAATTTTTGTGAAGAGAGAAAAGTTACTAAAGTTACTAAAATGGAAGATGTCGAAGAAGTCCATCAGACAAAGTAAAAATTAGATGAATTCAAAATTGGACGATGTCTTTGTAAAAAGTTCATCAGATAAAATTTATATATGATTATTTTCAGACATAAAAATTCAATATTGGGAATTTTATGATCCTATAAGATTATCACAAAAACTCTTTTTTTTAAAGATCATGGTCTATAAGTTTGTGTATGAGGCCTATGGAAAATGTTTTTAGATGTTATTAATTGGATAGAGAAGGAGTTTGTGAATGACTTTAGAGAAGTTCCTATGAAGTTTTTATAGGAAAAATCAATCAAATATTCTCAATGGATGAATGTTTTGTAACAATGTTTTACTAGAAAAACCTTTAGTGATAAAATGTTTTTACAGGTTCCAAATTTATTTTTATGTTTTCTTAAAGGTATCAAAAGTGAATATGATGTGATTATTGTTAAACAATTAATATATCAAGAAGTAAATTTTGTGATACTCACTAGTTATTAAAAACAATTTTGAAATTTTAGAGTTTCTAGAAAAATACCAAATCATCAAGAATATAAAGAGTCATTGAGACGATTTTAGGGAATTTATTTTGAGTATGAGATTAATAATTTGAGTTATCATTCAGTGGGAAATAATTTGAGTTCATGCCTTTTCTATTTTGAGTGTGCCTATATAATGGGGTGTATGATCAACCGGATGGGACTATGAGTACTTTTCACATGTGAATAAACCAAAGTGTTGAAGAAAATTCATTATACAAAGATACATGATGAAATATAAAATAAATATTTTGAGAATGAAGTTCACAACCCAAAAATATCTTGTTTTAGGAAGAAAAATTAGTTGGTTTTGATCAGAAGTTTTATGATTAGAGGTAGTGGTCTAAATTCACCACACAAACTTTTATATCTAGTAGAACCAGACAAAAAATATGGAAGGAAAATTTCTTGGATTATCATAAGGAAATAAATATAACTTTCGAGATACAAAATTTGATCAAATAAATTTCATGAACATTGAGCATATAGAGGATTTTATTTCCTACTATTGGGAAATAATTTTAAGAAGTTGTTTTATAAAATTAAAGAAAATGTAAATTTGTACAAGAAGAATAGGGACAATGTACCAAGCATATTGGGGAAGGATTTTAAAATTTGTTAAAAAATAATTTTTACATCTTCTCTATGTCAAAATAAAATTACCTATAGTGTTTATATTAGTGGAAGAGAAGAATAAAGATATTACTTTCTTACTATAACTACATAAAAATATTATTTTCTATTGGATTGTGTGGTGTTGTATTATTTCCAAAACCAAGACAAGGACTGGATACTATTTTTGATCAGTAACCCTTGTAAATTCTTATGTTCCTATGGATTTATTACGTATACATGTTTTAGAAAAGTTATATATACTTAATAGGAGTAAAATTTTGTTTCATAAAGAAAAAAAAATCTCTGATTCACCCCTTCCCCTCGTAGTAATCTTATTAGTCTCTTAATGTGGTATTAGAGTGAGGTTACCCTTGTTTAATATTTGTTAATGATTGAATAAATGAGATGATTCCATGGATGTTCATAATTTAGTGAACAATATGGGGATTTTAGTTTATAATGAAAAAAACTATAATAATTGAAAAGATTGGATGATTCAAAATATTATAACACTTAGTTATGATATTCTCAAAGTTATTATAGATAGTTCCCTACCATATTATTAGGGAGTTATTATAATAACTACAGATAAGAATAATTTAGATAATGATGGGATAGTTAGAAATACTATAATTTCCTAACTCTTTTAATGTGATTTTCATAGAGTTAAGGGAGTTTTCATGGATAATGTCATTTAGGAAATTTTAAAGAATATATATGTAGGAAATATTAATTTTAAGAAATAAAATTTAAAAATCATAATTTTAAACTATTAGTATAATAATAAGGTTGATTATGAATCAATTGGTGATTTCTTTACATGAGTGAATGACATTTCAACCCCCATGAGTTTTCTTTGTGAGTAGTTCAAAGATTTAACCACTATCATAGAGATCTTTTAAAATATTCTTAATAAGTTTTATGCTAAAATATCAAACATAGAATATAGATATTTTTAATATACTTCTTGGGATGATCTAAATTGTACTATCACCACATATGAAATGAGATGAGGCAATGATATGAAGAATAAATAAAAGTCTATCCACAAAATTCACTTCAAGGATGCCAAAAATGAAATATCTATGAAATTTATCAAATAATGATAATATAGTGACTATAAATATTAATTTGAAGTTAGTAAAAATCATTATGAATTTATGTTATTTTTTTACAAAAAAGTTAAAAGAGGCACTAGAAATTATAAAATGAAGTTACCACTAAAATGTTTTTTCTATGGTTCTTTGGTAATTTTTTCTGCAAATTTCACTTTTCAAATAAATAAGAATAATGAAATGAAGGTGGTTGAAATTCAATAATGTTTTATAAGAAGTATGAGGATAAATAAAAATCATCTTATTAAGGAAAATACAATAATTTCTCTAAATAAAAAAAGAGACACT
This sequence comes from Viscum album, assembly GCA_963277665.1. NCBI lineage: Eukaryota > Viridiplantae > Streptophyta > Magnoliopsida > Santalales > Viscaceae > Viscum > Viscum album. The sequence goes on along the minus strand of OY728150.1, from coordinate 1,994,856,224 downwards.
AATTTTTTAACTTTGAGGAGGATAATGATGATAATGAAAATGATGTTGATAAATTTTGTGATGATGCTACAGAAAAACTTTTAAATAAAAATTTGGATAAAGAAAATTTACTAGTGAAGAGAGCAGTGGATTAGAAGGAGAATATGCTCAGTTGGAGTTGATGTTCAAATGTGAATTGAGAGAATTGTTTGAAAAAATTATAAGACTTGAAAGGGTTGGATTTTTTTTGAAGAAATTTAATATCTCAATAAAAAATGAATAATATATCTTCAAATAAAAATATTAGTTTCTTATAGAGATTGATTTTATGAAGGAGGAACATGATGAAGATAAAAATATCAATATCAAGCTTGACGAAAAGTTAAAGGTAAAGGAGGAGGAATTATAAAATAGTCAATAAGAAATAGAAAACATTGATCAAGGAATATCAAGTTTATAAAACTATGTTATAGAAGTTGGTGAACATTTTTGAAACATTAAAACCAATTAATTACAAAAAATGTTGTCCACAAAGGTTGATAATAATAATGAATATTATTAGAAGAAAAAGTAATTTAAAAAACCTTGTATGTGTTGAAAAAATGAAATGTTGAAAAACCTAAAGTTTCTCAAGTAACACATTATAAACCAAAAATTACTACTAAATGTGATTCTATTGAGGCTAAGATGAATTATAAGTTGATGAAGAACTTTTTAGGTGAAAATATGAACTTTTTTGTGCAACAATGTTCCAAAACGGAATATAGGAAAGGTAATGAAAGAAAGGTTTACAAATTTGTATACTATGCTTGATACATAAGAAAATATGATTTTTATGGACAATGTTAGTGATATAGAGGATTTGGGCATACAAAAAATATACATTGGAATAATCATCAATGTTAAGGAAAACCCAAGAGAAATTGGATGCAAAATTTTATGTGGAGGCAACCCACTCAAAAGGGGATAACAGAGAAAGTTAGTGTGAATATTTAAATAGATTCCATCCTTTGGAAGATATTTTTTAAATATGTGAACATATTTTAAATCTTGAAAAAGGATTTATTTTCATTTTATAAAAACAAAATATATTTTTTAGAAAATATTAAAATCCCTAAATGAATAAATAAAGTCATGGAAATAGCCTTAGTTGTTGAAACTACCCTCAATTAAACAAAAGGAGAACAACCCTGGATTTTTAGAGTGTGTGTTATTCAAACATGATTAGATATTTGATGTTATTGAAAAATTTGAAATATTTTACAGAAGATACTATGACTTTTTGTAATGATGTGTAACTTAGAATAAAAGTAATTGGATATACTAGTATTGTGGAAGAAAAGTTAAAACATAAAATATCCTTGTTTTTTGACGGGATGAAAAAAAAAATTTGTGTCTTAAAAAATTGTGATGATGTTAACATATTTATTTTAAAAAAATATGATTTTTTATTTAGGATAATTTATGATGGGAATTATATAATGATATGATAAATAATGAATGGAAACTTGTTCCAAGTGGGTGATACAGAATGTTGATATTGTCTGAGCATCATGAATAAAAATATGATTTAACATAAAAGGTTGGGGTATATTTGTTAGAGGAATATGAATAATGTTAAAAAGATAAAAAATTATCTTTATGTTCTTGATATAATAAGAAAAATATATTGGTGTTGTTCCATATACCAGAAAGGGAAGATTTCAATTTCAGTACATAAGAAAATTGATATACATTCAACTCATCCATTAGAACAAATACATTGTGAATATTTTGGGCCAAAAATTAAAGAATAAAAACATAAAGATAAGTAAATTATTCCTTTTATTGATTAATTCACTCATATTACATGTATTATGTTTTTTAAAGACAAACCAGAGGCTCAAAATATATTTTTAGAGTTTCAGGAGAAGTACAGAAAAAGAATGTGGATATTCCATGAAGAAGATTTGAAATGATAATGGTAATGAATAAAAAATTTGTGAATTGAAAGATTATATTGGAAAAAATGGAATTAGTCATCGTTTTATATCATAATACACACCAGAAAATATTTTTTTAGATAAATAAATGAAGATAATATTGATAGAGATGGAATGAACCATATTGATCCAACACAATACTTTTCATTATTTTTGGTGGCAAGATATCTAAGTAGTTACTTATATTTAGAATAAATGTTTATACATTAAAAACATTGATATTAGTCTATATAATTTTTATTACAAAGGTTACCCATGTTGGAAACATCTAAGGGTGTTTGGTAGTCATGATTTATAAAAGTTAAGGGTGAAAATATTGGGATGTTTGATCAAAGTGGTGTTGATGGATATTTCATTGATACCATTCTAATGTTAGAGGGTACATATGATATAATAAAGTGATAATAAATATTTTTGATTTTATAAGTGTGAATTTTCTTGAACTATATATTAATAATTCCTCTCTAATGTTTTCATATATGGATGAAATGGAACATGAAGATGTTTTACTAAAACAACATGAAAAATTCATAAATGATAGTAACAATGATTAATATAATCTAGAGAAATATTATGACTCATATATCAAAATTAATGAGAAAAAAATACAATTTATCTTATCCTAGGATGAGTAATAAAGTGTATTTTTTTTAAAATAATTGGATATCAATGTTAACAAGTTCAAACATGAAGAGCAACAAAGTTACTTTCACATACTAATTTATATTCAAAAATTGAGGTAAAATATGTAGAGGAATATATGTCCCATAAATGGTGGATTAATTCAATAAATGTATATCTAGATCATATTAAATGAAATGATTCTTGGGAACTTGTATGAAAAAAAATGATTGGTAAAAATTAGGGCTTTCAAAAAAAGTTGAATAAAAAAGTTGATATTAAAAGAAACAAGGAATAATTTGTTTATAAAGGTTATTATCAAATTGAAGGCATTGATTTTGATGATACCTTTTCTCTAGTGGAGTGATTAGAAACTCCTAGAATAATTCTTTTAATTTATGTACAATGGAGATATAAAATCGTTTATATGGATTTCAAGTTATATTTTCTTAACTAAGATGTCACTGAAGAATTTTAAATTGAAGAAAAATGTGGATTCATGATTGGGAAAGTTGAAAGTATAATTTTGAAGTTGGAATATAATTTTATGGATGCATAAATATCTAATAGAATGATAATATAAATTGGATACCTTCTTAATTAATTTGAACATAATGAAAGGTAGAGTTGATAGAAATCACTAAATTAAAGAAAATAAAGTGGTTTCCATAATTGTTACTATTTATGTTGATGATATAATATTATAAATAAATGATGATGAAAAATATGACTTGGTTTCTAAGGAGATACAAAATCATTTTTATATTTCATTTATAAGATAAATGAAATAGTTTCTTGGACAAAAACTTGAGAAAAAGATTAAATGTATCTTCCTATCTCAAGATATGTATATAGTAGATTTTTTGAGGAAGAATGGAATTAAATACTAAAATAATGTTTATAGAAGAATTTAATTGGGAAAAAAGTTTTCAAAATATGGGGAAGGAAAATATGTAGATCTTAAAGTGTTTAGAAATATAATTTGAAATTTATTATTTCTAATATCTTCTAGGAAAAATTTAGTGTATGATGTTACAATTTTTTCTAGATACTAATATGGACCTAAATAATATCATAACATTAATGGAAGGTTAATTCTATGATATATCAAATGAACAAAATATTTTGGCTTGAAATATGATTGTGTAGGAAATATTGATTTATTTTTACATACAAAAACAGATTGGGAAGGAAGTACATTTGATAGACAATCCATATCTAATGAAATATTTTTCTTGGTAAAAGTTTGTGTTAGCTTGCATATGAATAAACCCAATTTAGCAACACTTATTACAACAAAATATCATTATGTTTCTACCACTCAAGATAAAAGAAAACATATATATATATGTGATTACATAGTTGGAATAATTGTTTTCTGATATAAAGTATAATATCCTATTGGGTTTTGATAATTAAAGTGATATAAATCTCACAAAATATGTAGTGAAACGTTAACATTCAAAGAACATTAATATAAAATATCACTTTATAAAGAAGTATTTGGATAATATTGAACTAATAATGGAGTATATTCTTAAAACAGTTAATGTTTCTATTATCATTACAAAATAATTTCCAAAAAATACATTTCAAAAGATATGGTTGGTAGTGGGTGTTCAAACTCCCTCACTTCAAGGATAAGGTATGTGATATTTCTCTAATACATAATTTCTTTGGATAGAGTTTGAAATGGGTATAAAAATGTTTTGAACATAAATACATCCATTAGTATGTGATTGAACTTTTAATTAAATAACGTATTTAAGGGGACTTATTAAAAGGGGTAAGCTATTAATTCATAATTTATGAACTATTTTATAAGTTTTAAAAAGTGGATGTAAGAATATTACGATTTTAGGATAAGACCATTTCTGTGATGAATGCTTTAATTAGAAGTTTGGGTGTGAACAAAAAGTTTTGTTATTAACATTTTATGGACAACATTGAATTATTATTCAATGATTCTTGTTTTAAACACCAATTTCACTAATGTATACATATAATTATTAGATAAATGTTCCATTTCATGAATTATAATGTTACAGTGATTTATGTTCCTTGGTCAGATATAAAATTAAAATAGGGGGAATATTTGGGACCAAGATGGTGGGGATATGTCGATGCTGCTGAAGAAGTTAAGGAAGGTGGTGGTTGTAAGAAATATACTTATGGTTTTATATTTTTTTGATTAATGTTTATACACTTAACCTTGTTATGTACATAAGTCAAAAAACATTTATCTCTTTAAAATAAAATTTATCACCTATATAAAGGTGATCAGAATGAGTTAGGTGACTAGAAAATGAATATTGACTGAATATTTATGAACCAAGTCTAATGGAAAATCAATGGCTAACAAATGAGTATTTCTATATTTAATAACTGTATAGAATGCATATTAATTTTCTTAAAAAATTATTGGACAATATTTTTGGTGAAAATAGAATATGGAAAATTAATTATTGTCATTAATATTTCTAACATAATTATTTATAAAATATCTCATAAACCATGTGTTTAGTAGAAAGGGGAAGAAAATTTTTCAGGTATACACAGTTCCTTTTACAATGGTCACTAGAAGATCACCTCTTAGAGGTTTGGATGTGGTGAGTTTGTGCTTGAAATTTTTTGAAGTTCTATGAAAGAATTGGAGATATATATCATAAGGAAAAAATATTATTGGTTCTTTTTCAGAAGTTTTTTTTAGAATCTTAATAATTTGAAAATAGTGGAAGTACGAAGTTTATGTTGGTGATTTGGGATGTTTGGAAAAAATATGAAATATTCTAATGTGATAAATGGAAATATGTTGAAAAATCTAATTAGAATTTGTTCAACTAAAATTTAGTACAAATCAGATGAAGTCCAAATAGGAAAATATAAAACTAGGAAATTTTTATCAGATGAATATTATAAAATATTTCTATTATATAGGCATTTTTTTTGTTGCTAATTTCAAGTTGATATAAGATGATCTGATATACTTTTGGGTATAAATATTATGGTACAAAAGTTTTTTCATGAGTTAGAAGAAGATTTTTTCTAATGAAAGTCATATTCTAGAGAAATATTTTGAGAATGACCTTAAAGAAGTTACTATGATGTTTTTATATGAATAATGAGATTGAAATTATCATTAGATGAAATTATTCTTATATAATTTTTTTGGAAAAAATTTAATTGGTATACGGTTTTTCTCAGTTCAAAAGTCTTTAAAAAGTTCTCATAAAGATATTAAAGGTGAATATGATGATATGATCATATAACATTTAATATATGATGAATGAAATTTTACGATATTGAACTTGTTTTAATAAATATTGATTTTTTTAGTTTCTATAGAATTAAAAATGAATCTAGAATAATCTATAAGAATTGATAAGATTTTAGTGAACTTTTTTTGAGTGGTATATTCAAATTTTTTGTTTTTATTTAGATAGAATGGAAATTAGGGTTCTATCCTTTTCTATTTTGATATCACCTATATAATGGGGTTTATGATCAACTAGATATGAGTAAGAGTACTATTCAAACATGAAAAAGATGATGTGAAAAATAAATTGATTCAGAAAGAGATACCAGATGAAATATGAAAGATATACTTTTTAGAGGAATATTATAACAATAGAATATATAAATTGAGGAAGAAGAAGTTAGTTTTGATCAGAAGTGTTGTGATTAGAGGAAAAAATATTACTCAGTGGAAACACTTTTATATCAGGTGGAATTAAACAAAAAAAGTGAAAGGAAGGATGTTTGAATTATCATAAGGGACTAGACACAATATTCTTAATGGAAATATTTGAGAAAGAAATTGGATGAATAATGAATAAATGGAGGAAGATATTTCTTGTTGATGGGAAAGAAAGTGAAGAAGATGATTTTTAAAAGAAGAAAAAAAATTATGAATTATAAGAACAATGAAAAAGTACTAAACATATAGGCGAAGGTTTCTAATTTTTTTTTTATAAAATCAATGTTACATATTATTTATGAGGAAATCACTTGCAATGTACTTTTGAAAATAGTGAAACATAAGTGTATAGTTATTCCCTTTTTATTATAACCACATAGAATTATTTTTTTCTAGTGGATTGTATGGTATTAGAATATTTCTCATCCATTCCATGGTCTAGATACTCTTTTGGATTAGCGATCCATGTAAATTCTTGTGTTCCTATTGATTGTTCCTACATGATTATTTCCAAAAAGTTGTAACTATATAATTGGAGGAATATTTTATTTCATAATAAATAAAACAAATAAAATTAAAATATCACTAATTCACCCCTCCCCCTTTCAGTGATAATATTAGACCTTTCATAGATATCTCTATGTGGATTAATTCAAACACCTTATGTTGATATTACTACATTTGGAATCATCATTCATTATGGGAAAAAATTAGATTATTTTATTAGATTAATCTATATGGAAGTCCTACTTGGTGTAAGCCCCAATATTTCATTAATATATTTAGAGTCAATATATTCCTCTTTATTCATAAATATAGGAATCCTATTATGTGTAATCTTCTATCATTACATAATATAACTCAAGTTGATATATTCATCTTGGTTACCTAATATGGGACTCTTTCATGGTGTAATCCCAAGAACATATCACATGACCCACCTACTAGGACATGTATCATAGAGAAGCTAAAGATTAAGCATGATCTTATTTCATGTTTTTCCCTTTTATGACACATGAATCTTCTAAGGGTAGTCTCAATGCATTGTACCTCCATTATAATCTAATGGTATGATCTCATTCATGGTGTCTAATTTTCCATTGTCTCTCATTTTATAGACAGAGGATGAATCACATGGGTTTATAGATCTATGATGATCTTCCCATTAGAATGATGATAGTGACTTTATTAAGTGTATAATTTTGAGATATAATCCCCAACCATTATATATAAATACATGGATTTTGATTCATGATTTCACAAGATACGTAGGATTACTTTTTGAGGTTCAATACCAACTCCAAAACACTACACACTTCACTAAACAATAATACACTTCATAGAGCCAAGATAGTCAGATTTAATCCTAAGCATCATAAATTAATATAAGAAATATGGGGATACAATAATATATAAATAGGTATAAATTAAAAAATGGTCTCTATTAGATCATTGGAATATGGGTAGCATCTCCCACATAGGGAGTTTGGAAATAATCATGAATATGTCTTAAATATATATGAGATGTCTATAATAGGCAATAATCCCACTCAAAAGGTTGTGGTGAGCCTGATATCCCGTCTTCTTGCCCAGTGTGAGTTCCCAAGTGGCATTGGAAAAATATTATGTTGACCACATTCATTTGGAATGTAGGAATGTATCCTATCATAGATGTAGAAACCAATTAGAGTTTCCATATAAAACAAATTAATGAACTTGATGTCGATGATTGTGAAACCATTCTCAACCCTCCACAATGAAGCGATGATCCATATATGTTTTTCGTGAAACAATGGTTTATATAAGTGAATTCATAATTATAATTCATTTTAATATTATATTATTATAGTAATATTATAGTGTGAAATATTAACAGTCTTATACCCTATTATTAACATCATTTTAATACAAATAAATAGGGATAATTAAAGAATAATGAGGAAATAGTGAAATTTTATCTTTTTTACTATTTTTTATATTTTATTTTCATTAATTATATAATTTAGTTATTTTAATTTGATTATTTAATAATATTTAAAATTTATAGATTAACATTTACGGGTTTTGTGATCATATAAAAAGGGGATATTTTTTCACTTTTCTATTGTACACTATTTCAAATCTAGGATACTCTCATATACTCTATGATGTAATGGCAAAAAAAGATATTTATTATTTTTTAAGGACAAAAATTTTAGTGTATTTCATATAAATTAGTTATTTATTAGAGATTACCACTTTTTATGTATTTATTCATATATATATAGGATTATTTCCTACATATTTAGTGGAAACTCAAAGTAAATCTTAAATTATAGAATAATTAAAATTATAAAACATTATGTATCCATTAAATATTTTTGATATGTTTGAAATATTATATCATAATGGATGAATATTATTAATTATTTAAAGAAAATTATTGTATCATATGGAGTATAACTTTAAGCACCAAGTCAGACACATCATTAAAAAAATGAAAAACTAGACTTTCTATTTATCACGGTGTTACTCTTACACTTATAACATGATCACAAATTTCATAGAAACATAATGATATTCATGGTGAAACTGACTAGTTTTAATTATAGTAATTTAAATCATCCACTTTTATTGTGGCATTGATGTATAATCTACCACATGATCATACATTCCTTCAATTCTATAGATATATCTAATTATCATCACCTAACCTATATGATGTCATTCTCAAGATGCTACTCTTACAGAGATTGAGTTCTACTGCATTCAAAGATCCTTTGTGGTGTGATATATTACATTATGGTGAAAAATTCAATATCTCTATATTATTCTTACATAATCTCTATATACTTTTATGTAACACTTATTGGGGAACAGAAAACACATTCACACCATAACCTCCTTCTGTCCATTCTACTTGATGTTCTCATGAAGGTGAAATAAAGAATGATCTATAACTATGTGATTTCACACTATGGGAACTATAATTTATAATTCATTAAAACAAGATCCCCTTAAAACAATAGTCAGATTAAAATATTTTTAGATATAAACATCTATCATGGTGTGAATTGTAATGTTTTTTCATGATTTAATCTTATGAAAATGGATTTTAATCTTACACATTATTCATTTAATCTTACAAAATATACATTATAGTTCCACATCCTACATTATCAATTTATTTCATATACCTCTCTAGGACTTCTCTAGAACTCATATTTTTAAATTGAAAAACTTTATATTCTCTTCAAAACTTCCAAAACACTTATACTTCAACAGAAACAACATGGATCACTTGAGATTGAATATAATTTATACAATGATCAATTTATTCATAATAAAATAAAAATAGAGTTATGAACCATATTCACTTTAGGTTCACTCTATAAAAACCCTAACTTCACAAACACCACTTTATTTTTTTAGGGATTCATATTCCTTAACTATAAAAACCACCACCAGTATATTGGCCTCAACAATCAACTTTTTTACATTTTCAATAATATTTACCTTTTTATTTTAATTTCAAACAATAATCCACTATATATAAATAAATATTCTTTCCAACCATTGAACATATATCAAAATATCAACTAATTATTGAATATCATTTGATCATTCTAATACTACATGATATAAGTCAATGTAGGAAACACGGACTTTAAATAAAAATATGAAGGCTATATATTACTAAACTTACATTTAGTTATGAAATATTCATTATCAAATTCACTTATCATTTCATATTTCATATTTAAAATTGGTTTTCCATATACCATAATACAACATTCTTACACACAATCACAAAAAAAATCATTTGAATAGTTCACAAACCTCACCAGCTCACACACTCATATATACTGACTTTATATATTTAATATTTTAAGAACTACTAAAAAAATTATTCTCCCATTTAAGGGAACATATATTCATTGAATTTATGTTAAATACTAAACCTTTAACAAAAACAAAAATCCAAAAACAGGAAGAGAGGGGAAAATTCAGCAAACCATAGCCTTTAATAGGTTGTTTTTGAACTCCCATCATCAACCTCATTTTATAAAATGAATATTTTAGCATTGAATTAGTGAAAAAAAATCCATTATTGTTATTTTGATGGAACAAAGTCCATATTAATTACCCACAGATCAACCAACTCTTTAATAAAGTGGTATTTTATATCGATGTTCTTTGATTGAGAATCCTGAAATAAATATATTTATAAATTAATATAACTTTGATAATCACATCCCATGATTAATGGAAAGTCCACACAAGCACTATCTATAATAATTTCTATATTATTGTTGTGAAAAAATATGTCCTATTTCATTTGGGGGAAATTATTTAAGGTTCATTCATCCCCAGTTTTCTTGAACTTCCTATATTTTTTTTGATTTTACCTTATTAATTCAAGGGATTCCAAACACCCTTAAGAATTTTAAGCTCATTTCTTCACTGTAATAGATCTTATATAGATTAATATCTGAATTTAATTAGAAAAAAATCATTTTTTTAATATGAAGCACTATGAGAATTTCTTACTATAAAAAAAATCAAAATCTTTCAAGCTCTTCCAACATGGTTCAATATATTTACAATAAACTTTCATTATTCCTTTAAAAAGTACTATTTTGTTTTGGGGTATATGGTGTAAGTAATTAATGATGAATACCATTATTTACAACATTTTTTATAAATTTTTTTATTGTGTATTCAATACCATTTTCCATTCATAACTTATTAAAGGAGAAACCACACTTCTTTTATAAACTTTTTTTAAAACTCTTAAATAACTTCAATTCTTATGAATAATGTTTCATAAAAATAGTTCATTTAATTTGATTAATGTTGTTAATAAAATAATTAAAATACTTACATTAATTTGATTATTAAATCCTTATTGTATCATAAATATCTGGTTGAATGATCTTTAATTGGTGTGATGTCTGAATCTCTACTTTGTTGTTTAATGAAATAAAAATCATATCATTGTGATACATGGAGAATATCTAGTTTAATTATATATTCATCTTTAGAATATCATGAGAATAATTTATTTGAAAATTATTTCTCATTTTTTTAACCAATGCTATCACGTCTTATATTCCAGAAATGATTTTATTCCTCTAAGATTTGGTGGCATGAATTTTTTACATCACCTACTAAAACAAGTTTCCCTTCGTTCATTGTCCTCTCATCAAGATATATTCATCATTAAATATATTTTTTTTAAAATCAACCTTTCAAAAATCCATTCTTTTTCATTCATCACAAACATGGGGAACACTTAGTATAATGTGTTTTAATCTATCCAAAAATAATGTTTTCTTTGACATTAGCTTGTATTCTTCCAAAACTAATAAACCCACTCCTCTTATCTTAGAGAAACATCATTTTCCAAGGAAAATAATCATTCAGAAAACTTTTAATCATATTTCAAGATCAATAAATCACTTGTAATACATGAAGAGGATCCACTAACCAAAATTTAGGGATTCTCCTTTTGAGATTATTTTTCTTCAACATCAACAATAAATTCTTTTTCCATTCATTTTTCTTTACTACTTTATCATATTGAGCATTGGAAATCATAATTAATTGATATAGTATTATGGTTAAACAATATTTAGTAAATTTTCTTTGTCAATCACATCATCCACAAAATTATTCCAAATATTGAAACTAATTTTCATCTTCACTCAAGAATTATAATATTATTTCTAATTTTTTTTTATTTGATAGGGTTGAATACCCTAGAAAATATACTTTCGATATCCATTAAGCTCAATGAATTACTTATAATTGAACCAAAAATTCCATTCCATGTTCCCAAAGCCTCTGTAATTCCAAAAAAATCCATAAAACAAGTACTTCTATTCGAAAATTTCTTATTTTCTAGAATTAGGCTCTCCTCTTCATCCAAAATTTGACCATAAATCATGGATCATTTCTATAAAAAAATTAGAAGAATAAAAAGATTTCTTTTTCATCCCAACCTTATTTAATATCTTATATTGATCACCAGTTTTATTAGCTTTCTCAACCAATTTAGAGTTCCAATAATTTATAAATTTATGAGAGTTATATTTCTTTTCCATAAAGTTGACTTTCTTTATCTTTTTCATTCAATCCTTCACATCAGACATCATATTCATTTAAATTTCATGAAATTATTTGACAAAATTCATAATTATGGATTTAATATTGTTCAATTTTGTATCTTCTTCAATTAATTTCTATTGAATTATTTCAAAGTCCTTGTCATTTTTCTTATCATTCAGTTTTATTCCATCATTTATCATCTTTTATTAAATGAAGAACTTATTTAGTATTTCAATATCATTAATAAACATTGAAATTTTTTAGTAAGTAATATTTCATTGTTTCTTTATTACTATCCACATTCTTTCATTTTATTTTTCTTTATTCTGTGTTTTAAATGTTTAAAAGGAATTCAATGAGTTACAACTTTAGTATGAAATCCATTTGTGTTTCTTATTCACTTATATAATTACTGCTTTCATCACTGGTAATATATTCTTTATTAACCATTGAAATAAATGAAATCTCACCAACACTATTGGAAGTATAAATATCATCTTCCTCATCACTACTTTCATCATATTCATGCTTATATTAGAAATTAATCTTTTCATGTTTTTAAAAATTATTACCATTATTTTTAAAGAAAAATTTAACTAGTCAAATCCATAATCTTTCTTCTTTGAGGGTCTCCTTGGATTCTCATCTTCATAATTATAGTAATCATATTCCTTTAGTCTTGGACAATTTAAATTAAAATTTCCACTAGATATATAATTAAATAATTTCAGTGGTAGTATTCTCAGATACATTCCTTTAAATATTTTCACACGTCTTCGAATGAATGAAATGAATTTGTGAAATTTTATTTCAAAAACCTTTTCATTATTAGAATCTTATTATTTTATAGAAACTTATTTTCTTCTCTTATATTGTTTCAAATATTTAAATGATATTTTCCTATCATTCATGATCTTTTTCTTGAAATCCATCACAATCCTCATTTATCAAGCAATAAAAATCCTATTAAATTTATCCAACGGATGGGTACTAAGATCAAGGTATTTTAGTGATGAAATGTTTTTTATAAATTTGTCTAATATGATATGAATTATTTTTTAGAACCAAAGATTTCCCCATCATCCCACCAAACCCCTCAATGATTCTAACAATTTCATTAACATGATTGAATAATTTATACACTATTTCTTCATCATTAATCTTAAGATCAGCATATTTTACCAAACCTATTTATTATTTTTCTTTACATTCAAATTTACATCATAAATAGTGTAAAATTTATCCAAAATGAATATTTCTATCATAATCTGATTAGAATTTAGAAACTTCTATTTTTAATTTGGTGAAATGATTACATACTTGGAATGAACATCATTTTATAAATACCTCATATAAATTTTTGTCATCCAAGCACCTTTATCATGTGGTGTAAAACAATTAGTAACAACATTTAATATCTTCAAACAAATGGAAACATATATATGAAAAAAATACAATCCTTAAAAATATAATAATTCATCCCATCCAACATGGGAATCCCATTATTTTCAATAAATTAATGTTATCCTTATCCAATAAAAAGAATATGGACATGAATATTAAATAATAGATAAATAAAATTCTTCTAAAAATTCCAAATTATTAATTATCTTTGATGGAAACCTCGAATACCCTGATATCACCTGAATTTTTCCCATAAGAACTATCTGAAATCACAAATAGGGGGAGTGAGTTACTGAATTTTTATAAACCCATACCTCAAAATATAAAACAATGAGGGGAGATATATAATTACCCAGAGTCCTACCTCTAGTAGGCCCCAGGTTGGTAACTAGAATCAATGGTGTACGAATCTCAGAATGTGGGAGGCATTACCCCTTTATAGAATAAATATGATTGAGAGATAGAATGAATCAACCCAAAAATACTCCAAGATATTACATAAAAGATAAAACCAAACCATCCCACATGAATGTATAAATAGAACAGACATAAATAAATGTATCCAAAAGTAAATATCTAAATATAAATATGAATTAGTGACATAGAAACTATCAAGGATCTGAGCTAGTAAGAACCATCACGGTCCATGAATTCCTCTTGGAAACCTAAGAAACAATACATAGGGTGAGCATAAAAGTATACTCAGTAGGAAATCGAATGTCTCTCATGCACATGTGAAAGAATCATACTAATTCACATGTGAGAAAACAAAATAACCAAAAAGTGTTTAAAGAAGCATAATAACCATCCCAATATGTCACGACCCGTCCTCGGGGCCCGTGCCGTGACTACCCCAAGCCCGCCTTCCATAGGCCAGGGGCTGATGACTATCATTAAAGGCGTAAATCCTAATAAAAATGGAAGGCATTGCCTTTATAAAAGTAAACAACACAACAGAGTACAAGCGGAAGCAAACACTATGTAAAGTAGTAAACAAGTGTGCTGGAAATACAAAGGGACCGGAAATACAAGCCCAACAGAAAGTTACAACTACAACTGAAAGTAAAGTATAATTCAAAGGACAACAACTGAAAGGTGACAAGCAGCTCCTAGATCGTCCACCACGAATACTACCTGAAGGGTAGGCACAAATGTCCTCCTCAGCATACCGCATCTGACCGTCCGTCCATTCGTCTCCTCCAGGTACCAACTCATTGTGAAATCCACCTCCGGGTATCGTCCAGCTCAACAAGCCTCAACCACAATCAGTGCTGTCTGTCGTCTACAACCAACACAATGAGGTGTGGGCGTATCCCGTGCAAGGGTGAGTATAAGGATACTCAGTAGGGACCCCGAGACCCTCAAGGTCTCACTAAAATCCAACAAGGATAAACCACAAAGAAAGATATCAACAGATAACCTTTACTTAGGTATATGCCCATACATATACCTAAGTTATAAAGCAACCCATCTCAATCACGAGGTAAACAAAAAGGTTATTGACTCAGCTCAAACCAGGATTTTCATTATTGAAACCACAACTGATGAAGAGATACTCCTCTGTCAAGTGTCGTGATCCTGTCACGACTCCGAGGCGCTGCTCACTAACCTTAGACTGGTGAGTTACTCGTCCTGTCGAGTACCACGGGTCAGCCACCCAAACACAGTAGTGCTTCCCGCCGGGGTATGCCACCCAAACACAGTAGTGCACCCCCCTAATAGCATGTTGTGGTACTCTTCTGTCGAGTACCGCGGGTCTGCCACCCAAACACAGTAGTGCTCCCTGTTGTGGGTCTGCCACCCAAACACAGTAGTGCTCCCCACTGGCGTCACGACCAGTCCTCGGGGCCCGTGCCGTGACTACCCCAAGCCCGCCTTCCATAGGCCAGGGGCTGGCGACTAGCACCAAGGCGTAGTTCCCAAAAAAAGGGAAGGCATTGCCTTTGAAAAGTAAACAAGCACCACAGAGTAAGCAAGCGGAAAATTAAACACTAAGTAAAAACTGTAACAAGCTATACTGAAAGTAAAAGGGTCCGGAAATACAAGCTCAACTATAAAGTACAACTGAAAGGGGAAAACATAAACTGAAAAGAAAAGTCGCAGCGTCGAGCCGTCCTCTGGAAGTCCCACCTGAAGGGTGGGTACAGATAGCCTCCACTGCTCCTCGGGTCCACCTGACCGCTCCGAGTACGTCCCGCCCAGTGGTCCACCTCGAGGTATCGTCCTGATCCGCAAGCCTCCACCACGATCAGCACTGTCCGTCGTCTGCAACCAACACAACGTAGTGCGGGCATAGCCCGTGCAGGGGTGAGTATAAGCTACTCAGTAGGGACCCCGAGACCCCCAAAGGTCTCCCAGAATCCACAAAGGATAATCCAAAAAGGAAAGATACAATCACAAAGTAACATCCGACAATGCTTAGGTATATGCCCATACAAATACCTAAGTCATCAATTCCCGTTCGGCTCCAACATCCGAGCCCAAGCACAACCCAGTCCACACAGGAAAGAAAAACGTAAATCCACACAGGATAGCACAACACAATCCACAAATGAAGGTAACACATGATTCAGCTCACACAGGTATACTTCTTCAAATGACGATAGAGATGATCAGATGTAGCCACTGATTCATCTAATCCGTCGGACCCACAAAGGATCGGAAGGTACTAACCCCTGCAATGACCCACATAGGATCAATCATGAAGTTGAACCCAAAGCTATTGGGAAACTCCTTCTCCATCAAGTACAGTGGTTATGCCGCTACAACCAAGCGCTTCCCTCTTACCTTGGACTGCTGTAGTACTCCACCTATCGGGTACCGTGGGCCTGCTGCTACAACCAAGCGCTCCACCGTGCCGCTACAACCAAGCGCTCCCTCGTGCCGCTACAACCAAGCGCTCCTCCGACGTGGGTCTGCCGCTACAACCAAGCGCTCCCCTATGCCGCTACAACCAAGCGCACCTCTATCGTGGGTCTGCCGCTACAACCAAGCGCTCCCCTGTGCCGCTACAACCAAGCGCTCCTCCGTCGTGGGTCTGCCGCTACAACCAAGCGCTCCCCTGTGCCGCTATAACCAATCGCTCCTCCGTCGTGGGTCTGCCGCTACAACCAAGTGCTCCCCAGTGCCGCTACAACCAAGCGCACCTCTGTCGTGGGTCTGCTGCTACAACCAAGCACACCTCCGCCGAGCTATCCGTAACACACCGATTCGTTTGATCAGTAGTCGTCAAGTCTCAACCGGCTCTAGGGTTTCTGCACACAGCATGCTCGTTTCGGGAGGGTCCACTCCACGAGCTAAGAGGTCGATGCATCAAATGACATGTAGTCCGGAGTTGATGTATCCCGAGATGTACCGTAGTGGTCACTACCGAAACACGGAGGATTCCAGTACAGTTTTCATCATCGTCGCAGTTGAATCCACTGAGGATCTTTGTACAGTCATTGTCGTCACAGCAGCAGTAGCAGCCAACACTAAGGTTCCCGCACACAACAAGCTCGTTCGGGAGGGTCCGCTCCACGTGCCGAGAGGCTGATACATCAACTGACTCAAAGTACAGAGTTGATGTATCCAAAAGTTCCGTATCGTCAACAGGAACTCAACGTCGCAGACGGCGCGTCAATCGGACGCCCGGTCTGAGAGATATTGGCTTTTTCGTCCCTGGGGCCCGGTTGGTTTTTAAGGAAAAAGCAACCCAACCGTACTCCACCCGCGTCCAAACCTCGGGCGGAGTATTCCAAAAGATCCTTCTCACTTAGAGGAATTCAACGAAGTCGACGGCACGTCAATCGGACGTCCGAAGCTCAAGATATGAGTGTTTCCGCTCCGAGGGCCCGGTTGGTTTCGTGTACGAACCATCCCGGCCGAACTCAAAGTAATACTAAACCTTGAGTGTGATATACCTAAACGACCGTCTCGATCCAAGGATCGCGTTTCCGCTGACGGTGCGTCGTTCGGAGGCCCGTAGCTCAAGTTACGGGCAAAAGACCGAAAACGGTCCGAAGACGGGGGGTCTGGGCCCGGACCGACCCGGCCCAACCCCCCCTGGGTCGGCCCGAACCGGGTTGACCAGACCTGGGTCGGGGTCGGACCCGGTTCGGCGTGGCCCGGTCCGGCCAGGGCGCGACCCGGCCGGTCGGGCCGGCCCGGCTCGACTCGGTCGAGCGGCCGAGCGAGGCAGCCGCGGGGCGCCGCCCCCGCGGGATGGAAGAGCCGCGACCCTCGAGGGGCTGCGCTGGAACTCAGCGGACGCGGAAAAAGCCGTGTCCCGTGCGTGTGAGCCGGACCCGCGTGTCGCGGGTCCGCTGGCCGCCGCCGCCGTGGCGGCCTTGTCCGGCGGCGCGCCGGGGCACCGCCGGAGGCTTCCGCGGGCCACCAGAGTTTCTCCGGTGGTCCGTTTTCCTTCCCGTCTGCGTCGGTGCTCCTCCTGGGTTCCGTTCTTCTCTGCGGAAACATCAAATCACCCTTACGTCACGTTTTGTCGTCGCTCGCCAAATCTTCTCAACAACGAAGAACTACGGAGGGTTGTTGGGCCGTGTTCGTTCGGCCCGCACCCTCCGCGTTAGGCGATAACAACTGGAAAGAATGAACAACATATCAAACAAAAATTTTAATAAATTAAAATGTTTCTTATGAAACCGGGTTCTTTATTTTTAAAGAAACGTTCACGGAAATTTAAAATATTTCACAACAACCCCTACCTCGTCAAGTCGTCGCATGTGCGTTCTTCGCGGAGTTGATCGCCGCGGAAGGAGGCGATCGTCGCATCGCGGAAGGGCGTCACGTCATCGCGGATAGGCGTCGCATCGTCGCGGAAGGGCGTTGTGTCGTCGCGGAATACGGTGACGTGTCAACGAACTCAGAGGTTCAAGAACAACAGATTTAATTAAAAATAATTAAATCCATATTGTTGTTTTAATCCACAAGTAAAATTAAAGAACCACAATCTCTCACCTCAACGGGTGATCGAAGATTTTCGTTGTGGATGAAGGAACATCGCAGAAGAATGTCGCGGGAGAGGAAACGTCGGCGTCGTGGCACATGGCGTCGTGTCGTCGATTTCCGCGGGTTCGGAGTTCTTCGTCGGAGGCCGGCGTTCTTCGCATTCTTCGCGTTCTTCGCGATGGAGGATGAGGAACTCTTGGTTCCTGTCAAATCCTCTCAACGAACCTTTTTTTCAGAAGTCGTGCGTTGGTCTTATTTTATTATTACGCCAACGGATTGAAAAACAGGTTAAGAAACGATTAAATTAATTCATAGAATTAATTCAATGGATAAAACCGCCCAATTAAATGGTGCGTTAAGAATTTAAGAAAACGTGTCAGTTGACTTTCATAATGACGGGTTTTCGCGGGTGTGTTACTTAGCGGAAAAGAAACGGTGAGGCTCGTGTGGGCCCCACCTCACAAATATCCTACCTAGAGGGTAGGATATTTTTGGATAGCACCTTATCCGCATCAACTCATCTTATGTGGCTTTAAGTGGCTTTTAAGTGGTTTAAGTAAAACAAAAATAAAATTGTCGCACAACTTTATTTTATTTCATAACCTTAAACCCAAAAATTAAAAACCACAACCGAGCAAACGCAACTCTGGAAGAGGCGTTTCTAAGAAAAAACCGGCGTTTCGATTCCATCGGTGCCCTCAGAATTCGATTCCGGGCACCGGTTCAAAAGTTAGAAAAACCCGCTCGTCCGTTCACTGAACGTACCCGAGCCAAACTTCGAAACATGATTCCGGGCACACCGGGCCTCAGAATCAGGTGCCGTCAGAAACTGCGCTCTTGTAAAATTCCAAAGAAAATTAAGAAAAAAAATTTCCTTGAAATTTCTGGGTCTTTACATTACTCCCACCACAGGGCTTTACGTCCCCGTAAAGCTTCAACACAAACTAGGGATATAAAGGCGGTACTGAGCACGCATCTGAGCCTCCCGCTCCAAAGTGCTCTCCTGGAGGCTCCCGTGCTACCATATGTTGCGCCCAAATGGAACCGATCGTCCACGTAGGACCCGCTTCTGTCGATCCTCGATCTCCACTGGGACCTCCGCAAAAGTCACCCCATGGTCAAAGGTGTGCATCAGGTCGTGCACGTATCTCCTCAGCTGAGATAAGTGGAAGACGTCATGCACCCGGAGCAACTGAGGTGGTAGGGCCAGGCGACAAGCCACCTCGCCAATCTTGCTGAGGACCTGGAAGGGTCCGATGAAGCGTGGAGACAACTTGCCGCCTCGGCCAAATCTCTGTAATCCACGTCGAGGTGAGACTCGCAAGAAGACGTGATCGCCATCCTCGAAATCAAGTGGCCTCATCCTCCTATCAGCGAAAGACTTCTGTCGGCTCTGAGCTGTCTTCATCCGCTCCTGGATGACCTGGACCTTCTCTATCATGTCATGGACCACCTCTGGTCCCACAAAAGCTGCTATGATTTCTTCCTTGCCAATAAGAGAAATCTGGTCTCATCCCCTGGATGAACCACGTTATTTGCCTAATACAGTCAATCCCAACATGGATGATACTAACCCATACCAAGGATGACGTTGTAAGGCCTCAATGCTACTACCAAGAGATCCAACTGTTACTCTCGCCTCCAAGGGTTGAGTCACACTGTCGGCATCAATGTGTGGTAACTGGGTCTCCTCCAGTAGGTATCTCTCAAGTGAGGGTCAAGTCAACAGTCTAAACCGGAACCTCTTAGTAACAACACAAGAGAGGACATGGAAGTAAATGCCACAAGAAAAGGTGTCTTTTATTACTACAGCTCAAGTACAAAGACACAAAGCATCTACAAACATACATCAACAAAACTAGAAGCAACATGAACAAAAGTCTCCAGGTCTGGAGCTAGTCCCGCTCCTGTCCATCTGCTGGTCATCCGTATGGCGGGTCGGACAGTCACGAGCCATGTGACCAATCCCACCGCAGGAGTAACACTTCCCTCTCATGGAAAGTCGTTGTCCACCCCGAGTGCCTCGCACAAACGATCCAGAGTCATGCTGTCGACCACCTGTAGGTCTAGTCCTCTTGGACCCCTGCGTCATCTGTCTACTACCCGCTGTAGAAGACTCTGCCGCATGCCGGCAAGTGGTGGGTCCTGCTGCTGGAGACTGCTCAGCAAGGAAACTCTCCACTAAGAGGGCTCTCTCCAACACCCCTGCCTGATTCGGAATGTTGAGGGAGATCATCGAAGCCCTGATCTCGTGCCTCATTCCCTGCTTGAAGGTCCGGGCCCGGAAGAACGGGTCCCGTACCATATCTGTGCAGTAGCACGAGAGATCAATAAATCTCGCCGAGTACTGGGCCACTGTCATGCTGCCCTGCCGCAGCTGTAGTAGCTCCTGGATGTGCACCGCTCGGAGGGTGGCTGGGATGAACTCGGAGCGGAAGATTCTATCAAAGTCCATCCAGAGGAGAGATGTCTTGTCGTGCACCTGGAGCATCAAGCTCCACCATCTGCCTGTTGCCGCGTGCAGGAGGCTCGCTGCGAGGATCACCATGAGGTCTACTGGTGTCCTCACTAATCTGAAAACCCATACAACTGCCTCCAGCCAGTCCTCGGTGGCCTGAGGGTCCGTCTCCCCGCGGAACTTGGGCTGTCGCTGGCGCTGGAACTCATGCAGTGCACTAAGGCGACGTGCATCGTCAGCGGCTGGGGCTGGTAGCATCGGTGGCTCGGTAGGTATAGGTATCGTCGGTGCCTCAGCTGTCAAAGGGACCTGTACTGAGTCCTCGTCGCTCGGTGGGCTCTCGCCACACATAATGCTCGGAACCCTAGCTGGCTGTCGTCGTGGGGCCATCCTGAAAAGGAGACAGATGCGCCACAGTCAGAACAGTATACCTGGAGATATGACACAAGTAATCACAAAGAAAACTTGAACACACATGCAATCAATGTTTTCATGCATTAAGTCGGAAATCAGAAGTCAGGGTCCTGGTGTACGGATACGTCGGCCGCCGCACCAACACTGGACTCCCTGGACTGATAACCACACCCAATATGCTAAACACTATTGCTTCATATAGAAGAAAGATCAGAGTTTGCGGTAGAACCGAACTCCTCTGATACCAATTTGTCATGACCCGTCCTCGGGGACCGTGCCGTGACTACCCCAAGCCCGCCTTCCATAGGCCAGGGGCTGGCGACTAGCACCAAGGTGTAGTTCCCAAAAAAAAGGGAAGGCATTGCCTTTGAAAAGTAAACAAGCACCACATAGTAAGCAAGCGGAAAAGTAAACACTAAGTAAAAACTGTAACAAGTTGTGCTGAAAGTAAAAGAGGCTGGAAATACAAGCCCAACTGTAAAGTACAACTGAAAGGGGAAAACAGAAACTGAAAAGAAAAGTCGCAGCGTCGAGCCGTCCTCTGGAAGTCCCACCTGAAGGGTGGGTACAGATAGCCTCCACTACTCCTCGGGTCCACCTGGCCGCTCCGAGTACGTCCCGCCCAGTGGTCCACCTCGAGGTACCATCCTGCTCCGCAAGCCTCCACCACGATTAGCGTTGTCCGTCGTCTGCAACCAACACAATGTAGTGCGGGCATAGCCCATGCAGGGGTGAGTATAAGCTACTCAGTAGGGACCCCGAGACCCCCGAAGGTCTCCCAGAATCCACACAGAATAATCCACAAAGGAAAGATACAATCACGAAGTAACATCCGACACTACTTAGGTATATACCCATACATATACCTAAGTCATCAATTCCCGTTCAGCTCCAACATCCGAGCCCAAGCACAACCCAGTCCACACAGGAAATCAAAACGTAAATCCACACAGGATAGCACAACACAATCCACAAAGGAAGGTAACATAGGATTCATCTCACACAGGTATACTTCTTCAAATGACGATAGAGATGATCAGATGTAGCCACTGATTCATCTAATCCATCGGACCCACAAAGGATCGGAAGGTACTAACCCCCGCAATGACCCACATAGGATCGATCATGAAGTTGGACCCAAAGCTATTAGGAAATTCCTTCTCCATCAAGTACAGTGGTTATGCCGCTACAACCAAGCGCTTCCCTCTTACCTTGGAATGCTGTAGTACTCCACCTATCGGGTACCGTGGGCCTGTTGCTACAACCAACCGCTCCCCCGTGCCGCTACAAATAAGTGCTCCCCTGTGCCACTATAACCAAGCGCTCCTCCGACGTGGGTCTGCCGCTACAACCAAGCTCTCCCCTGTGCCGCTACAACCAAGCGCACCTCTGTCGTGGGTCTTCCGCTACAACCAAGCTCTCCCCTGTGCCGCTACAACCAAGCGCTCCTCGGTCGTGGGTCTGCCGCTACAACCAAGCGCTCCCCTGTGCCGCTACAACCAAGCACTCCTCCGTCGTGGGTCTGCCGCTACAACCAAGCGCTCCCCTGTGCCGCTACAACCAAGCGCACCTCTGTCGTGGGTCTGCCGCTACAACCAAGCGCACCTCCGCCGGGATATCCGTAACACACCGAGTCGTTCGATCAGCAGTCGTCAAGTCTCAACCGGCTTTAGGGTTTCCGCACACAGCATGCTCGTTTCGGGAGGGTCCACTCCACGATCTAAGAGGTCGATGCATCAACTGACATGTAGTCCAGAGTTGATGTATCCCAAGATGTACCGTAGTGGTCACTACCGGAACACGGAGGATTCCCCTACGGTTTTCATCATCGTCGCAGTCGAATCCACTGAGGATCTCTGTACAGTCATTGTCGTCACAACAGCAGTAGCAGCCAACTCTAAGGTTCTCGCACACAGCAAGATCGTTCTGGAGGGTCCGCTCCACGAGCTGAGAGGCTGATACATCAACTGACTCAAATTACAGAGTTGATGTATCCAAAAGTTCCGTATCGTCAACAGGAACTCAACGTCGCAGACGGCGCGTCAATCGGACGCCCGGTCTGAGAGATATTGGCTTTTTCGTCCCAGGGGCCCGGTTGGTTTTTAAGGCAAAACCAACCCGACGGTACTCCACCTGCGTCCAAACCTTAGGCGGAGTATGCCAAAAGATCCGTCTCACTTAGAGGAATTCAACGAAGTCGACGGCACGTCAATCGGACGTCCGAAACTCTAGATATGAGCGTTTCCGCTCCGAGGGCCCGGTTGGTTTCGTGTACGAACCATCCCGACCGAACTCAAAGTAATCCGAAATCTTGAGTGTGATATACCGAAACGACCGTCTCGATCCAAGGATCGCGTTTCCGCTAACGGCGCGTCGTTCGGAGGCCCGTAGCTCAAGTTATGGGCAAAAGACCAAAAACAGTCCGAACCGGGTCGGACCCGGTTCGGCGCGGCCCGGTCCGGCCAGGGCGCGACCCGGCCGGTCGGGCCGGGCTGGCTCGGCTCGGCCGAGCGGCCGAGAGAGGCAGCTGCAGGGCGCTGCCCCCGCGGGATGGAAGAGTCGCGGCCCTCGAGGGGTCGCGCTGGAACTCAGTGGACGCGGCAAAATCCGCGTCCCGTGCGTGTGAGCCGGACCCACGCGGCCGCGGATCTGCTGGCCGCCGCCACCGCGGCTTCAGCCACGGCAGCCTTGTCCAGCGGCGTGTCGGGGCGCCACCACCGGAAGCTTCTGCGGGCCACCGGAGTTGCTCCGGTGGTCTGTTTTCCTTCCCGTCTGCGCCGGTGCTCCTCCCGGGTTCCGTTCTTCACTGCGGAAACATCAAATCGCCCTTGCGTCACGTTTTGTCGTCACCCGCCAAATCTGCTCAACAACGAAGAACTACGGAGGGTTGTCGGGCCGTGTTCGTTCGGCCCGCACCCTCTGCGTTAGGCGATAACAACCGGGAATAATGAACAACATATCAAAAAACAATTTTAATAAATTAAAATTGTTCTTATGAAACCGGGTTCTTTATTTTTAAAGAAACGTTCACGGTAATATAAAATATTTCACAACAAACCCTACCTCGTCAAGTCGTCGCACACGCGTTCTTCGCGTAGTTGATTGCCGCGGAAGGAGGCGATCGTCGCGTCGCAGAAGGGTGTCGTGTCGTTGCGGATAGGCGTCACGTCATCGTGGAAGGGCGTCGCGTCGTCGCGGAATACGGTGACGCGTCGACGAACTCCGAGGTTCAAGAACAACAGATTTAATTAAAAATAATTAAATCCATATTGTTGTTTTAATCCACAAGTAAAATTAAAGAACCGCAATCTCTCACCTCAACGGGTGATCGAAGATTTTTGTTGCAGATGAAGGAACGTTGCAGAAGAATGTCGCGGGAGAGGAAACGTCGGCGTCGCGGCACACGGCGTCGCGTCGTCGATTTCCACGGGTTCAGCATTCTTCGTCGGAGGCCGGTGTTCTTCGCGTTCTTCGCGAAGGAGGATGAAGAACTCTTGGTTTCTGTCAAATCCTCTCAACGAACCTTTTTTTTTCAGAAGTCGTGCGTTGGTCTTATTTTATTATTACGCCAACGGATTGAAAAACAGGTTAAGAAACGATTAAATTAATTCACAGAATTAATTCAACGAATAAAACCACCCAATTAAATGGTGCGTTAAGAATTTAAGAAAATGTGTCAGTTGACTTTCATAATGACGGGTTTTCGCGGGTGCGTTACTTAGCGGAAAAGAAACGGTGGGGCTCATGCGGGCCCCACCTCACAAATATCCTACCAAGAGGATAGGATATTTTTGGATATCACCTTATCCGCATCAACTCAGCTTATGCGGCTTTAAGTGGATTTTAAGTGGCTTAAGTGAAACAAAAATAAAATTGTCGCACAACTTTATTTTATTTCATAACTTTAAACCCAAAAATTAAAAACCCCAACCGAGCAAACGCAACTCCGGAAGAGGCGTTTCTAAGCAAAAACCGGCGTTGTGATTCCATCGGTGCCCTCAGAATTCGATTCCGGGCACCGGTTCAAAAGTTAGAAAGACCCGTTCATCCGTTCACTGAACGTACCCGAGTCAAACTTCGAAACATGATTCTGGGCACACCGGGCCTTGGAATCAAGTGCCGTCAGAAACTGCGCTCTTGTAAAATTCCAAAGAAAATTAAAAAAAAAATTCCTTGAAATTTCCGGGTCTTTACAACTGGGATATACAAGTCACTCCGACTCGAATCAGACAAGCAGTCATCAGGTCTCAGCCAGCTACAAGGTCTTTGTACTCCGTACGCTTGTCTCCGAGAGGATCCGCTCCACGAGCTACTAGTCGGTACTCCAAGTATCACAAAGTCCCACAAATAAGTATCTTAAAAAACCGCCTCGTCATAGGGGTCTCAACACAACAGACAACGTGTCAATCAGATGCCCGGTCTGTGAGTATTTGCCTTTTAGTCCCGGGGGCCCGGTTGGTTTCGTGTACGAACCAACCCAACCGTATCTCAACTATACCCCAAACTCTCATAGGGTATACTCAAAGGGACCGTTTCTCAACGTGATCAACAACGCCCACTGACGGTTCGTCAAACGGACGTCTGGACTGAAAGTTATTAGCTTTTCCGTTCCAGGGGCCCGGTTGGATTTCAGGTACAATCCAACCCGGCCCTACTTCAATTGCGTCCAAACCTCAGGTGAAGTATGCCAAAAGAACCGTCTCATCAAGAGGAATCCAAAAAAGTCGACGACATGTCAATCAGACGTCTTATCCTTAAGTTATAAGCGTTTTCGCTCCGAGGGCCCGGTTGGTTTCGGGTTCAAACCAACCCGACCGTACTTCAAATGACACTGGTTAAACAAACCGGTCACACCATTGCGATCCACACCAAAAAGCACACGAGATGGACTACCCATTGGTCCAAAATGGATAGCCGGTGAAAAAGTTGCATTTCACCGCAACATGCGCGAACCGGGCCTCATGGGGTCCATGCCTTGACCTCGACTTAAATATCCAAAACTTGTCTTGAATCATTCATCTTAATTTCAGGGTCGTAATGTCACAGACGGTTTGTTATTACGACACCGTGTGATAGAGATATGTTAGATACAAGATCCCATAATAATAATAATAATAATAATATTCGGTGTTTCGTGGACCCGAGTCATTAACCAGAATTTATTATCCAACATTAGACTTTAATTGACCGTATTAATGAAGGGATTACATCGCCACTGACGGAAAGCCAATCGGACGTCGCACACATGAGTTATGGCGGGTCGAAGATTTAATAATAATATTAAATATATTATTTTCTGAGCGCATCGGGTACCTGATCCAAAAACCTGAAAAAGATATCCAATATTGGACTCATAAATTCCATCTCAAAGTCAGGGGCGCACTGCCACTGACAGTTCATGAAACCGAGGTCGCACGAAGAAGATACCGTCAAAATACGGTTTTCCCAACAAAAATAATAATAACATTATTATATTATTATTATTATTAATTTAATTAAATTCCTTAAAACTCATACCCCAAATCCACACACCACAAAAAAAACCTCCTCCTTTGACTCCATGCCATCCACGCCCCATCCATGATTGATTTCTTTTTATTTATTTTGATTCTATTTTATTTATTTTCAAAATATCTTCTCTCTCCAATCTATTATACAACCCATGAAAATTCACTCTCACGATTTCTCCTCCTCCAAACCTGCAGGTTGCTTCCTCCGCAAAAAATATGTCACCTTCGGACTTCTGTCGTCCCGACGTGGCGCGCCGGCAGCACTTTCCGCGGACCACCGGACGCGCTCTGGTGGTCCGATTCACCCACCGTATGTGCCCGCGTCTCTCCCAGAACCTGCTCTTTACTGCGCCAGCTTCAAATTACCATTACGGCCCATTTCTTTGTCGCCCGTCATCCTGCGCACAAAAGAACAACCAGCGAAGGGTCCGGTATTGTTCGTTAGCCTGTTCCCTCCGCATTAGAAGCTCAATCCATAACTCATCAACGATAAGGGTTTAATTTATTCAAAATAAATTATAAAAACACCTTGCAATTAAAATACGCATGCACGAGGGTATAATTCACATATACACTTTATACGAAAACCCCCTACCTCACAAAGACGTCGCATGTCGTCATGCCGTGGAAAGAGGAAAGCATTGTGATGATCAGACGTCGCAGAAGATCGGCGTCGATTCCGTTGACGTTGGAGGAAGATCCATCATCATTGCGGATTCCCCGCAGCGGTGTCTCCTCCTTTGATGGAGAACCGAGAAGCGTTCTTTGTCGTGAAGGAATGATCGTTCTTCATCGGTGAGTTGGTACTCTTCAAAAAAACTCAAGAGCTCTCCAATCCTCCACACAACAATTGCTAACCCCATATTTCATTAAGTCCCCTTCTTTTAAAAGATTCCTAGCATTTCAAAAGAAGTCAAAGAGGTGTGACAAATATAATTAATAAGGTTATTAATTATCTTAGTTGGCTTAAGCTTGGGAGGTGGAGAGGTTCCAATTCAATAAAAGATAAAGTGGAGTTTTCATGCATTTAACAAGGGGTGAGTTATGGGGAGGTGAAGAGTTAGGGTCTCGTGTGGGACCCACCACACTAAACTCTCGGTTAGGTGGGTGTGGGCCCCACCTCTAACTTTCCCTTTGATGAAAATAACCACCTACCTTGAATAAAATTTGTACACATCAAATTTTATTTGATTTAATCTCATTCCCAAATATTTAACCTCAACCCACTCAAAAAGCAACTACGGTAAAGGTTCCCTTAAGAAATTACCGATGCTGCGAGTTCATCGATGCCCTCAGATTTCAATTCTGAGCACTGGTTCAAAAGATAGAAAAACCCGCACGTATGTTTACTGAACGTACCCGAAAAAAAGTTCGAAAAAATTATTATCAGCCACCCTCGACCCACGCCGGTCGAGGTTAGGCTCTGCCTAAGTAAAACACGCCCCAAAGAACTCATTGATACTCTCGGATTTTCAATCCGAGTTACCGTTTAGAAGTTATGAATTTTACAATAAAATAATTGTCACTTAATTATTTTATTTGTAGCCAAAAACTAACTTTTTCTGGTGGTCCGTTCCGGTCAAAGTTAGTATCTGCTTAAATAAACCATGCCCTCACGAGTTCAACAGTGGTCTCGAATTTTTAATCTAAGCTACCATTTGTGAGTTATAAGCATTTGAAAAATAAAATAATTTATTTAATTATTTTATTTACTATTATGCCATTTTTGGAATTTATCACAGGAGGCCCGCGCTGACTAAACATAAGTCGCGACTAGGGTAAACCCTCCATCCTAAGCGCAACGGTGCCCTTGGATTTCTGATCCGAGTAACCATTTAAGATTTATTCCACTTTTTCAGTAAAACTGCTTATGCGCGTTAATTTAAGCTCAACAAAACTTCAGAAAATTATTCTGGGCACACCGAGCCTCAGAATCAGGTGCCGTCAAAAACTGCGTACTCATAAAATTCCAAAGAAATTAAGAAAAAAATTTCCTTGAAATTTCCGGGTCTCTACATTACTCCTACCTCAGGGCTTTACGTCTCCGTAAAGCTTCAACACACACTAGGGGAAACAAAAGTGGTACTGAGAACGCATTTAAGCCTTCCACTCCCATGTGCTCTCCTGGAGGTTCCCGTGCTACCTAGGGTTTCCTTTTCGCCGACCAAGGAAAACCCATCCCATCTTTGTAAGTAAACCACAACCTTTTTGCCTAATACCGTCAATCCGTGTATGAACTGTGGTTGCCCAGTCCATACCCAAAATAACATCGCAAGGCCTCGACGTTGCCACCAAGAGGTTCCAACCGAAACTCTCGCCTCAAGTGTCAGATCACACCTATCGGCGTAAGTGTGTTTATCGAGTATCCTCTCAAAGGTATCTCCAGATGTGAGGGTCAAGTCAACGGTTTTAACTGGAAACTCTAAGTCTGGGAAAAGATTCGTGGAAGGAAGGAATGATTGGTACCTATGTCTAATGATATGACAGCTCGTAGTAGACACAGACCGTACCTCAAATCATTCTTAAAGCCCTTGGGTCACACTCCGTGACCACATGCAGCTATTCTCTTCCCCTTCCCTTCATCTCCCTGAGCCTGGTGGGGACTACAAAGGCAGGTGGTTGTAACATGTCGAAATGTACACCACCTCATGCTGCTCTCCAAGATCTGCTTCCACATCTACTGCTTTGCAGATTCATCTGTCCTTAACACTTCCTCTTCTTGAAATATTTTACACGCCCAAGTCTCTAAGACTGGGGCCAGTTCGTATCTTCCCACTGCTAACATTCATTGGCTATAACTGATCATCCAAAGAACATTCAACCACAAAGGTTCTCTCTATCACCTTATCATAAGTAGGAATGCATAGAAGAAAGAGTGCTTACATGGATATCCTTAAACACACCTCGCTCAGAGGTCCGAGCTCTAAAGCACTAATCGTTTCATAGTCATCACGTACCAAGAATGATCGATACACCTGGAAGAATACTCAGCTACTGACATGTTGTCCTACCGAAGCTATATAAGCTCTAGAAAAATCTTAGCCACCTCCTCAAGCCATTCCTCAACTGCCTGTGAGTCGGGCTCACCTCGGAACCTGAGGGGTATCTGATGCTGAAACATGTGTAAGGCACTAAGCAAACATTCGTCCTCTACCAGTACTGCCAGTTCTAACTGCTAACCAACAGGTAGTGATATAGATGGCACACTACCCGAAGGTACTATCTCAGGCATCAGTCCATGTACCGAAGCCTCATCACTATGCGGACCAACCTCATGGTCACTCACTGGGAAACACCAGTAGTTAAGATCACCATCTGCTCTACTAGTCTAAACTAGGTATAGAACTCTAGCAATCACCTCCATCCAGTCCACTGCTGCCTGGGAATCTATCTCACCTCGTAACATCGGAGGCCTCTGCTACTGGAACTTGTGAAACGCGCTCTGTCAGCGTGCATCGTCCGCTAGTACGGCTGGTGGAATCTTCTGCCTAACGGGTGGTGGTGCTGCTGGTACACCACCCGAAGGAGACAACATAGAAAGAGGGCCCTACACCGGAGCCTCATCACTCGGTGAGCCATCATCAAGTACTCTCTCGAAAACTCCAACTGAATGTCTGCGTGGAGACATCTTGAATAGATGCGACATGGTAAAACAATTTAAACCTGGTGAGCTGACCTGGTTTGAGATGATTTAAGAAAACTTTTGAAACACACACGCAATCAGTGTTTTCATGCACTATGTCGGAAATCAGTAGTCTGTGTCCTGGTGTACGGATACGTCGGCCGCCGCACCAACACTGGACTCCCTGAACTGAAAACCACACTTAGTACCCTTAACACTATTGCTTCACAGAAAGAAAATATCAGAGTCCTAAGTTCTGCGGTAGAACCGACTCCTCTGATACCAATTCTGACAACTGGGTCCCAATGACAGCACAGACACCCCGCTTTAACATGACCATTGGGTCCTAGCCTACCAGGTACCCCCAATTGCCCTGCAGAAACATGGGACCCACCCCAGGGTCCACCCACATGCCTGAACGGGTCATCTGACTAATGAAAGTCCCCATAGGCCAACACTTGTCCTTTCTAGTGTGCTTTGTCCTCACTCACACACACCACGAGAAACTTCCCAGGAGGTCACCCATCCTGATCACTACTCCAGGTCAAGCATACTTAACTCTGGAGTTCTAACCAGGTAGGCTTCCGAAAAGGAAGGTTCACCTTGTTGACATGAGTCATATCATTTAGTCATTTAACCCTTTATCATTTTGGGGGTGTTACACAATATCACTAAGGTAAGATCACCAATTAATTCAAGGCATGTAATACAATACAAGGAAAATAAAATTGATGATAGGGTGCGCCAAAACACTTTCCTGTTGATTAGTAGATTCTCTCACACCCCAAATATAGACATCTTGGAGCTCCCACATCTTCCAAATATACCATAACACATTTCACCCACACACCCCAAGGCCTCACAACACATCCCACCCGCACACACATGGGAAACACAACACATCCCGCTTGTACACATCTAGGACTCACAACACATACAATCTCATCTAAAAGACACATGTGATTCCAACTAACAATTAATCCCAAAGACACCTAGGGAATCACATCACAACTCATCCAAAAGACACCTGGGACACCACATCACAACTCCTCCTCAAGACACCTGTGATACCACATCTCACCATCTAATGCACTAAAATACTTCTAGCCACCACAGACTATGTAATAACTACATCATCTGGAAGAGGGAGTAGAGAAGAGTGGGTTTCCAACCATCCATCCTCCCATCAAGATATTGGGAAAGAAACCCCCTACGTGACTATATGGGTGTTTGTCACATAGTTCTCATCATTGGTGGGGTGTGAATAGAAATCACCAGAATATATAGGGTATATATATAGTATCAAGAACTCAAGCCCAACCTATGGGTTCAAAAACAAACCAACCAACTCAAAACCCCATTTGTTATACCTCTATAAGTATTTATTAGTATCTATAATAGTCATTTCAGATGTTGAAGATCCCTTAATTTCATTACATAGCATCAACCTCATTTAATCACATAACCTGACATGTAATTATTCATTAACCATTTCATCCCATTAAGAAATCACAACCATTTAATTTCAAAAATTATTAAAAATTATTCATTTATTTATTCCATCACTACTCGAGCATCTAGAAAAAGTATCCAAATTCTATAAACAACTCAACATAAATTCACCTTGTAGCCCCAAAATCACAGAAAAAAATCACCTCCTCACCACCCCAAATACATAACCAAAAAAACAATGTATTTAACCACATTCCCAAGCCACACATCATCGTCTTACAAGAACGACCACACAATCACAACACATCAAGAGCCATTTATTAATTTACAAAAGGATTTTATCACTTTTCACTTTATTTTAGAGGCATTACCACACAAACCAAAAATCATGGGGCAACCATTTCATAAGCCAAGTACAAGTAATTAACCAATTTCTATTCAGGGTGCTATCAGAAAAAGAACAATAAGCAAGGGTTCCACATCTTATGTCAAATAGAAAAAAAAACATTGGCCAAATTTTTTAGTAGGACATTGAGACTGAACAATAGCAATATAACAAATAATATCAAAGTTTCAAAATCATGATGATAGTACCCATTTTACATTTTAGTTAAATTAAACAATTTTTTTCTTTGATTAAGCTGGAAAAACCATAATACATATAAAACAATAGTAAAAACCCTACATCATGACACAAAACAAGGAGAAATGATGGAATCCCTACCTCAAGGAATCTTTTCAACTCAATGCGCACCATAGGGAAAGGAAGAAACCACCTAGAAACAACCATTGCACAAGAAACCTATAGATAAACCTACACCACACTAATGATTCTTAAAAAATGGAACCCAAACACACCCCAGACCAAAGAAACACTACCACATGGGATCCTTGGGAAAAGAACATACTACAGCAAAGGATAAAGAAAGGAGAACTCACAAAAAATATACCACAATTCACCAACGAACAACAACCCGGATCAATGGATCCAAGAGGGAAGGGAAGGGCTTGAATAACACCTCAGGGAACCTAGGGTTCACCCAAAATGTGATGAAAATGAAGATACTACTGAATGAATGAAAATTCATTCGAAAAATAATTTCAAAACTACACATGATTGGGGTTTTACAAGACATGTAATCCCCATTCATGTCGTGTAATCAACAGGGTTTAGTTTCACCAAAAAACATGTCACATTTTTATTATTTAACCTCAAAAAATTAAGCATCAAGAAACAACCCTAGATTTGCTGTGAAACCAACTTTCACATTGTGTAATACACTTACATGACAAGTAATTCATGCCATAGTTCTGCTACACCTCCATTATTCACCAAAAACTCTCGTAACTATGACTCGAACACCTCCAATACTCAAAACTAAAAAAAGTTACAGACCAAAAAGACATAAACCATTAAATTAGATAATTTTCAAATGATTATATCCCTCAATAATAAAAAACCAAGACCATAAGAAAAGGGGTCTGAACAACCTTCCTATGAGATACTTCCTAAGGATCTCATCATACCTCAAATGCTACCACCATCCAAGCACGACTAACCAAACTGCCACAAACATCCCACAAAACCTCATCAACATAAAATCACAACTGTGAACCGTATCCTTTAAAAAACCAAACAACCATAAAACCACTGAATAATAAGAATGATGAATATAACCAAACCCACAAATTAGGTAATTTTGTCCTCCAGGTCAAGATACTATCCACTCTAGGTGGCACTAAATTGCTCCCATGGATTTAGTATCTTCGTAGTTAATGAATCTCAATTAGGAATATGGTCTCCCTTTCTTCATATGCCAAGACATTATCATACATCCCACCCCACACATTAGAAACCAAGGGACACAACACATCTGATAAAATAAGGTTCAATCACCACAACATAAATAAAAATATAGAATAGAAAAAAACAAATAACATTGGGTATTGGGAACACATATGCAACTCTTTCTCCAAAGTACTATTTTCTAATAAATAATTACTACACAACATAAGAACCAAATAAATGGTCCATATATATAGTGCCTTCTCTTGGTGATCATATATCTCTACTGTTCATTCCACAAATGTCACATAATCCTCGATATCCAACTTTCCCCAGTCAATGACATGAGAGTCATCGTAATGATACTAGTGAAGCTGAGAGATATGAATGATCCCATTGATCCTATCCAACTATGGTGGAAATTCCAACTGATACACTATCTTGTTAACTCACCCTAGCATCTCCAAGGGCCCAAAAAAACTGCATGAAATCTTACTCCCTCTTCTATGCTTCTGCTGCCCATGTCAAAGGGAAACCTTCAAGATAATGTTGTCCCCAACCTAGAACTCCAAGGGTCTCCTCTTGTGGTCATCATAAGAATTATTTCAATCCGACACTACATTCATCCTCTCATGAACAAGATAAAATTTTTCTACTGTTCTCTACACCATATCAGGACCAAGAATAGTTGTCTCCCCAACCACTGTCCAACACAATGGAGAACGACCCAATCTCCCATGAAAGGCCTCAAATAGATCCATGCTAATGAAATATTGATTGCTATTATTATATTAATACCCTAACAAAGGTAGGTATTGTACCAAATATCCATCAAATTCTAAGACACATGTTCATAACATATCCTCCAACATTTGGATAGTCCACTCCATCTACCCATATGTCTAAGGGTGGAAAACAGTGTTGAGGAGTAACTAGGTGACACAAGTATGCTACAACCCCATCCAGGATTGTGAGGTAAAACATGTGTCTTTATCTGAGACAATGGACCTCAAAACTCCATACAAATACACCACCTCTTCCACATACCTCCAATCCAAATCAACCACTTTACTTGACTCCTTGATCACTATGAAGTGGGCCAATTTCGTCAACCGATCAATGACCACCTAAATATCATCAAAAACTCCATGAGATCTGTATAAAACTTTGATGAAATCCATCAAAATTTTATCCCATTTCCACTAAATAACATATAAGGGCTGAAAAAAACCACCAAGAACATGATGGATAGAATTTACCTAACAAAAAACTAAACACCAAGACACAAAATTTTTCACTTCCTATTTTATTCTAGGCCACCAAAACTATTCCCTCAAGTCATGGTACATCATTGAAATTCATGGTTGTACCACCAAATTTGATATATGAAAATCATGAAGGAATCTATCAATAATTACTATCCTAATAAATAACATTCCATGAAATAAGATCTAGTTCTAACCATCCTCTGACTGTCCCTTCAGAGCATCACCATAGCCAACACAATCGTGTGACACCTCTGCCTACGAGTCTCCCCATGAAGACTCCTACACCTGCTGCACCCAAGATGATTACATGGTCATATTAAATAGAAAACTTCTACCACCATCCTCTATTGAATATATCTATAAGAATTCCAATTCCCCATTATTCTCCAGGCATCCTCAATCTACTAAAAATAACCCTTCCATGACTTACTTCTCAAAGCTTTGGCCACAACATTTCCCTTTCATAAGGTGCAGGAGATCTCAAATTCATAATTATGAAGAAACACCATCCACCTCCACTTATTCAAGTTTAGATGACATTAATAAAATACATACCTCAAGATCTTGTGATCTTTAAATACCACAAAGCCCTCCTCAATGAGGTAAAGTTTCTCCAACTTCTGCACAAACAGAACCATTGCTAGCTCCAGATCATGGGTGGAATATTTATTCTCATGGGGACATAACTAACTAAAACCATAAGAGATCACTGCCTTCTACTGCATCAAGACACACCCTAATCCCAAACAGGAAGTGTTACAAAACAAGTCAACCAATACACCATTTTCTAGGAGTTGAATCATTGTATCACTGACAAACATCCCCTTCAGGTAACACAACACTGCATGCCACTGTTCACTCCACACAAAATCTTTGTATTTCTTAGTAAAAGCTATCATTGGTGATGTAACTCGAGATAAATAATGTAAAAACCTAAGATAATATTTTGTAATACCAAGTAAATTACGGACCACTGTCATTTTCTTAGGTGATTCCCATGAAACAACTACTTCAACCATCGATGGGTCTATATCAAAACCATACTAAGGCACCACATGCCCATGGAAATATAGCTCTCATGTCTAGAACATACATTTGGAAAACTTTCCATAAAGTTGGTGGTGTATAAGAACATGAAAGATATATCAGAGATACTCATCATGCTTCTCCTCTTACTATGAGTAGATCAAGATATCATCAATGAATATGGAGAATAACCTATATATGAACTCATGGAACACTGATTTCATAACCCCAATAAACATGGTTGGTGCATTCGTAACACAAAATGGCATGAAAATAAACTCAAATTGACCATAACTACATCAAAAGGTAGTCTTTGAGATATATCCCTCCTTCACCATCAACTAATGATATCCAAACTGCTGATCAATCTTATAAAACCAACTCACCCCTCTTAGAAAGTAAAAAAGATCATCTATCCTTGGAATAGGGTAACAGTTTATGACCGTCACTTGATTCATCCTCTGGTAGTCTATCTAAAACCTCATACTACCGTCTTCCTTCTTAGAGAACAACACTGGATCACCCCATGGAGAAAACTTGGTCCAAATAAAACCCTTATACATCAGATCACTTATTTTAATCCTCAACTCCCACAACTTGGAAGGTTAATTCTGATAAGGAGCCATTGAAATCAGAGAAACACCAGGCTTTAAGTCTATCTTGAAATCAACATAACATCATGGGGGTAACGTCACAACCTCCTTAGGAAAAAAACATCTAAGAACTTACCAATGGACTTGTGGAACTCTACCATCTCAGAATCCACTAGTTCTACTAACAACTTAGCCAATAAGGAAAGAAGGGTATCAAGACACAGACTGCCCACCAGACAAGTCCGCTCACCCATGAAATCTACGCACTAGAAATCCATATTCAAAAATATTACTATCCTATAGAATAAGTTGATAATATAACATATAGAATGGAAGAGTCGATGATGATATCGACATCATTTTTCTTCATCTGTACCAAGCAAAGATCTCCATGGGATTGATGTGTCCCAATCATCATTATGTACCCCCAGTACACAACAAACAAGATGGTACAGTGTCTGACTGGTGTAGTAAACACTAGAGGAATAAAAATCCTCTATATATATAGTCCTGAATCATGGGATAGAGAAGGTTCAACAAAGGAGTGTGAAACTCCTGAATCAAACAAGGCACAAACAAGAGTACTTAACAACATGATTATAACTTTGACGATCTCTGGACCCTCTAGAACTACTGCCTCCACTGTGTGAAATGGACCACGCCTAACTCATATACCTCTATACTAAATACCACACCCACAACCACACTTGGATCATGGTATTGGATCATAAATAATATCCTGAGGTAGGACTCTACCTATTCCATCTCCCCTCAATGGAAAAAAATCCTACTACCCCTATTTCGGAAACGACCTCACATGAAACTGATACTAAGGATAATTTTGAGCCTATCAACCTCCACCAAATTGTGCTCAAGGAGCCACTGGGTACTGGATCTAGTGAATTCCATGAACCACACATCCAAAAACACTACCACAAAATTCCCAAGAAAATCACAGAAACAACTAGAACCTAAAGGATAGAAAGGAATATTATGTGGTCAAATCCTTCCCAGTTGAAACCATTAAGGTCCTAGAACCTAAGACCTACCCATAAAAACTCTACCCCTTGAGGAACCCTACTGGTTCCCTTCCCTTGGAAAACCTCATTATGAGTGAATTTTCTTGATCACCTATGCCTTCTTCCAAACCTCCAGATATGTCGACAACATAAAAGGAGTGACATCACGTTGGAAGGAAGGATGAAGTGACTCATTAAGAAATATCATATGAGATTCCTAATTTGAAAAAATATATAGGGAAAATGCATATGTTCTTTGAACCTGATTCCTAGATCTTGCACTAACATTATCCCTTACTAAAGAGAAATAAGATCTTACCACTTCACTAGCTTCATGGCCAATGAAAAGAACTATGCCCAAAACTCCTTTTGGAATTCAACATAAAAAATACCTTCCTCCTTCTACTATCCCAGATATAACATCAACCACTAATGTGCATCTCCCCACATCTGACTAACTTCTAAAGGGACACAATACTCTGTCGGGTCCCAGATCAAAATGATAGTGATCTCAATATCCTCTAGAGAGCTCTCTATTTCCACATCTGAAAAACTACCCTCATAATTCCCCAAATCCTTCCACTAGAAAATATGAAATGTCCTCTACCACTAATTATCCTCCCCAACTAGATCAACCCTATGGTGATCAACTAGATTATCTTGCTAAACCTCAGCTGTATAAGCCACACCTAGAAGATGACCATGATCCATAGCTAAAAGGAAAACAAAGAGCTTCATAATCCTAGTAGTATGGATTTTCATTATGATATATTTTATCTAAATTTAATCAATTTAATTCAATTTATTCATTTTTAATTTCACCAAAAAACTCAATCCAAAAAGAACACAACTAATTTTGATGCATGTACGTCTCCTAGGTCCCGACCCTACAAGTGGTAAAGGATTACTTAGTTTTTCAGTAGCCTTAGAGTCCTTGAATTAGATCATGGGGGCCTTAAAATCTCATGTCCTAGCCAGTCTTCCATAGACAATGTCATACACCATGACAATATGAAAATGTTTTCCTACCAATCCATTCAATCCTCATTATTCCTAACTCTAAACTCCATCTTATCTCTCAACCATCAAATCTGATACCACTTTTTCATAACCCCCTCTCTCCAATGATACCACAATGAGGGGAGAGATATAATGAACTCCTGAGTCCCATCGCTAGTAGGCCCTGGGTTAATGACTATCACCAAGGGTGTACAAATATCAAAATATGGGAGGCATTAACCTTTTATAGTGTAAATAGTATCAGAAGATAGAGTGAATCATAAAAAAACTCTAAGAAATAATATAAAAGAGAAACCCAAACTATCCCACAAGAACATATAAATAGAACTGATACAAATAAAACTCTCCAAAGTAAATACCCAAAATTAAATTTAATGTAACAAAAAAATAACTAGTAAGGATCCGAGATAGTAAGGTCTAGTACGGTCCACAAAATCCTCATGGAAACATGGAAACAATTCAATATATGTAGGGTGAGAATACAATTATAATCAGAAGAAAAACCAATGTTTCTCATGAATATGTGAAAGAAGCATACTAATTCCCCTTTGAGAAAATAGTAGAACCAAAAAACTCCTAAATAAGCATTCTAACCATCCCAATATCACCAAGGATCACTAACAAAATAACACAATCCAAGTAATATAATATAAGAAAAATCACATTGATGATAGGGTTCCCCACACTACTTTCACAATGATTAGTCACTCTCACAACCCAACGGAAGATGTCTGGGAACTTCCAACTCTTCTAAATATACCACAAAATATCTCACCCACACACACCTGGGCCTCACAATACATCCCACCCACACTCACATGGGCCTCACAACACATCCCCCCCCCCCCCGCACACACGTGGTCCTCACAACACATCCCATATCATCCAAAAGACACATGAGATACAACATCACAACTCATCAAAAAGAAACATGTGATATCACATAAAAACTTATCATGAAGACACCTGGGACACTGCATAAAAATTTATCCTAAGGACACATGGAATACCACATCTCATCATATAATGCACTAACATACATTTTTACATCACAGATTGTGCAATACCTACTTCCCCTAGAAGAGGGAGTAGGGAAGAGAGGGTGGCTAGCCATCCATCCACCCATCCAGGTGTTGGTAAAGACACACCCCTCATGACTATGTGGGTTTTTGACACATAGTTCTCAACATGGGTGTGGTGAATATAGAAATAAAAAGA
Source organism: Viscum album (assembly GCA_963277665.1). Classification (NCBI taxonomy): domain Eukaryota; kingdom Viridiplantae; phylum Streptophyta; class Magnoliopsida; order Santalales; family Viscaceae; genus Viscum; species Viscum album. The sequence continues at coordinate 1,994,816,121 of OY728150.1, read as the reverse complement.
ATATGAAAGGTATATATTTAGTATCAAGCACTCAAAACCATCCTTTGGGTTCATAAACCAACCAACCCACCCACAACACCGTAACTTTTGGTTCTATGTCTAGCTACATTTATTAGTATATGCCACAGTCATTTCAGATAGTGAAGTGCCCCTCATTTCATTATGTAACATTAACCACATTTAGTCACACAACCCAACATTTAATTATTCACTAACCATTTCATCCCTTTATCCAAACCCACCCATGTCATTTAAAACATTATTAAATAATTATTCATTTATTTATTCCATCAATACTTAGGAATATAACACAAATAAACCACATTCTATAAATAGCTAAACATACTATCACATATCCACTCCAAAAGCATGGAAAAAAACCACCTCCTCATTGCCCTAAAAGAATGACCACACAAACCACATATCAACCCATATGACCTAACCAGACATCTCCATCCCACAAGCATGACTGCACAACCAAAACACATCAAGAGGAATTTATAGATTTATAAAGGTATGTTTATCACATTCCACTTCATTTTAGGGGCGTTATCATAAAAAACATAAATATTTGGGAAAACATTTTATAATACAAGTATATGTAAATACCCAATTTACATTCAGGGTGATGTCACAACAAGAATAAAAAACAAAGGTTCCATAAATTATGTCAAATAATTCTAAAAAATCCACCAACGACCACAATTTTTAGTAGGTAATCAATCCCAAACAGTCACAATATCACAAATAACATCAAAAATGTAAAAGTATACATACAGACCTAGTTTTCCTTTACAATTCAATTGAAAAATTATTTATCTTTTACTATTCCAAGAAAACCATAATCTATAGATAAAAAAGTATAACCCCTCCCGCATGATACACCACAAGAATAAATGAGGGAATAACTACTGTAAGGAAGCTTTTAAACATGCTTCACACCACAAGGAAAAGAAGAAATCTCCATGAAACTAACATTGTATAAGAAACATGAGGATAAACCTACACCGCACCAAAGGGTGATAAAAAAACACCCCAAACCAATGAAACACCACCTTAGTAGATCCTCAAGAGAAGAATGGAATAAAACGAAGGATAAAAATAAGAGAACTCACCATAGATCAACCATGGATCAACAATAAACAACTTCCAAGATCAATAGATTAAAGAGGGAGGAAAATTTATTTGAGAACTCCTCGAGGTACCTAAAGTTCACCCAAAATGAGAGGAAAAAAATATACAACTAAATTAATGAAAATAACACTAAAAATTAATTTTAAAAATTCAATTGATCAGAGTCACGTGATGTGTAATAACCTTTAAGGCTGTGTAATCCCTGGTGTTCAGTTTCACAGAAAAATATATATCCATTTTATTATTTAAACCTGAAAAATGAAACATCATGAACCAACCTTGGATAAGATATGAAACCAAATTTCAATACCTTTAATCCACTTAGACAATGTTAAATTTTTCCAATAGTTCTTCTTCACCTCCATCGTCCACTAAAAACTCCCAAAACTCCCCCTAAACACCTCAAACACTCAAAACCAGCAATGTAACAGAATGGGAAGGCACAAACCGTTACATGAATTCACATAGATTTAAATTTATTACTTAAAAATACCATTGAATCCTTTTAATATTCATGATAATATCACTAAAAATTCACCAAAATATCTCCAAGGCACAAACACTATATATATAATAGAATTTTACAAGGTTCACTACTCAAAATGATTAGCTAGTTATTTGACATGATCTAATAAAACCCATGATCATTTATTCCAATAGTTGATTAAAAATAAATATGAACCATCCTTAAATCCATGATACCCAATGTTTCTCCCAAATTGTGAAATGTTCTCTTAGAAAAACAATGATATATAATCTAAAATTAGAAAAATAAGACAATCTTCACCCAGAATACAACTCCATAAATTGCTTATTGTGATTCTTTCACTTCTTCTTCCCTTCCACTATAATTATATATACATGTAGAATAACTTGTTATATCCTATTATTTATCTATTGTTTCACAACAACAATATCTCTACAATTATATCACTTAAAAAAATAATACTCACATGATTTTGTCATAGAAAAACAACTTTAATCATTCTTATTTATTTTTATTCCTTTATATTTATCCAGCCTTATTGTAACCCTTGGACATGTTTGAGGTGATAAAATTATTGAGTTATAATATCTATTTAAGCAAAATTCAGTCCTCATTAACAAAAATAGAAATATTTTTTTTTATAATGACATGAATCCAACTATTATAGTGTGATCATCACTTTCAATTTTTTCTAAAGAGATTCATGTCATGGAAAATAATTTTTAATCTAACCGAGAAAAAAATATATCTCCCAATGTAGTGTGAAAATATCCACAATCTTGTGATCACCCATTTCTTTAATTATATTTATGTTCTTAATTGTCACAACCAAACCACTATGACATGATTCTCCTGAAGAAACTTATACGTAGATCGAGTTTTACTCACATGAAAGAACCTTTGCAGAGTCATCTCTCCCTTCATGATGAAATCAATATCTATAACTCTAAATTAATTGTACACACTCTCTATCTACACTAACACAATACTAGTCAATGTTTAGTCACCAGCTTCCCCACACAACCACCATATATTCATTCCACTCCAAATTCACATCTAGGTGAATTGCATTGTGATATAAACATATATTAAATGAATACATATAACCTCTAATAAAAATTTATTTCAAAGTGATTTCCTCAATTTCATGACCAATTCAAGACATATTCTATCATGACATGAACCCTTAGGTTATAACATGATTTTCACTTATGCTAGTATATTTTAATCTTACTAAATATTAATTTATCTTTAATAATTATGAATTATTATTTGACCTCCTAAATTGTAGTGTGATTTATTCTATATATCCAATACTTATCCAAAAATCATCATTCTAAATCAACACACTATCCATTCTCTTCCAATATTCTAAAACACCTTCACCTCTATAGAAAAAAAAAATTTGAGACTGAATACGACTCATATAATAATAAGTTCAATGAATATAAAATCCATTTCAGGAGTCATGAACCATATTCACATCACATTCACTCAACCCCCCCAAGAAACATCCCTTCAATGTTTAGGGATTCATCTTAAATAATGCTAGAAAACTTCACCAACACTATAGTGTCAAAAAAATCCTTCACCTTGGTCTCACAAACCAAATCTTATTAGGGTCACCCATATTATTCCCTCCTAATACAAAATAACCCACATGGACTTAGAATTTGAATGACCTACCCACACTAAATAATTGAGGTATTAACAAGTGTTCATTATAATGGAATCCAACACATAATATTAGAATATTAATTTCATATACATATCATGCCTTACATATATGCGCAAACCTATTTTTTCATTTATACATCTCATTTTTATCAACCAAATTAACATTACCTGATCTAAAAAATGTATAACTATATATATAATCAATTATATTAGTTACAATCTCATTGATAAATTTTAAATATAGTATTATTCATATATCTCTATTCATCTCATTCCAATGGTATATGAAACTCTATCATGATATTGATTAGAACAATAAGAAACTCAAATCTTATTCAGGATAATGTATGGTGGGACAAGTAGCCAATCACACCATTCAAGATAGATTTACTGTCTCTTATTTAGTGGAATCTTGGTCTAAAGTACCACTATCCATAGATTAAAAATTATATGTGTTTACATGGAACACATATAAACTCCATCATATTCAACATATATGATTTATTAAAACATGAAATGGTCACATTATAATCCATATGAAAATTCTATATTAGTAATGTATGAAATTTATATTATTTAAACATTATATATTTTTTATTTACTTAAGGCCATTTTCATATAATTTAAATTAATATATTATAATAGGGAATTTAAGATGAACATTTCATATTTAAATTTATAAAAATTTCATAAAATAGTGAAAATTATTTAAAATGATGCCTTATTTTATAATTTATAAATACATTAAAATTTATATTTTTAATTTTAACTCATTAATTTTATATTAATTAAATAAAAAATAACATGTATATTTAAAGAAATTAAAATTAAAATTTAATAGTAAAAAAATTATTTTAATAAAAATTATCTATACATGTACTAAATAATTAAGAACAATTCATATTTTATTTATGAAATATTTCATAAAGTAAATAAATGTTTTAAATAAATTTATAATAATTTATAAAAAATTTATAAATTAAAATTTCATTTTAAAAATGGGAAAAAATAAATCATATTTTATATTATGAACTATGTTATAGGATTAATGGTTTATATGATAGAAAATTTTTTATAATGAATTTAATGCAAACCATTAATGTTATGAAACTAAAGGATGTGACATCCCTACATCACCATAATGAACACTATCTATTTTACAAATTACAATATAAAATATCACTTCATCACTAACTATATTTCCTTGAAAATATGATTTTGAATTATAATATGGGTAGTGATAACATTATATTTCTAGTTAATCTTTAACAAAAACGTGGTTTGAATTGTTTCATGAATTTCAAAATCATTATATCACAACAATTAAACACTCACCCATTTTACATAAACAAAGGTATTATTAAGACAATATCTCATATCACCTCTTAAAATACTAAAATCAATAGTATGCCACAAATTCCTTTTACATATCATAGAAAATTTTATCGAAATATCACTATTAATAATATGTTTTTTCTTTATAAATGTATGAATTTTCCTAAAACACATAATATTCTTCTAAACATCATCGAAATGAATCAAATACCACTAAATTGATGGAAATCTCAATTTCCAAAACATTGTATAAAGGATTTATCAAACCAATGAAATAACATATACTAAGAGAGGTTTTAATAAAATAATCATAAATAATGGAAAATGTATCATTTAATTAGAAAATATTTTTTAGATATTTCTTTCATAAAGAACACATAAGAATCAACCAAAATAATCCCACCTCGAATTCTATATAAAATAATTATAAATCATTCAGACCATTTTCTTGGATCAATTTTTTCATTCACTCCCTAGCCCATGATAACCAAAGCCTATAGAAAATGGAAAAATAAAAGGAGTTTCTTCTATAAATACCTCTGATCAAATGCACTCTACTCAGTTATTTCCTCTCCATATATAGTCTCATTTTTTATTCTTTAAGGATTGAATAAGGAAATACATTATGTTATAACTATTTTTGTACAAACTATCTATCTCAATAAATATAGTATTATTTATTAAATTTTTATACATAATGGTTACATAAAATTCATCTCATGATATTTTCCATCCAATTTATATCCATTTAGTGAAAGAATAAAAAAACATGAAATAAAAATTTCACATGCATCATGTGGAAATTGATGTATTTATTTATTCCATTTATAATAATTATTTAATTATATCATATAATGCAATATTATTATATCATCCCTAGTATCATAAGAATATTATATACTCAATATATATCACATAAAACGTTATTATCATAACATAACCCAAATTATAAATTAGTGAAAATGATATATTTATGTTGGAATAGTTTTATTATAGAAGAAATTATCAAGTTGAGTATGGTAATTTTATAAATTATATATTTAATGGATTAATTTATTGTATATTTTAGGGAAAAAATCCTTATTATGGTGTGAATACCTGTAGGGAAGGAAATTAATTTCCTCTATTTGTCTTGGAGGACAAAGTTATGGAGCTGTAATTATTTATCTTTTATTAGAGTGATGGTTTTATACAAGTAATTAAACAATTTTTTTCAATAATAGAATATTTTGGTAATATATGGATAAAAAATTATGAAAAACATGTTATGATATGTTATTCATCAAGGATTAATAAGAAAGGTATTTATAAATTAAATATAATAATAAGACTAAAATTCCATTATAGATGTAATTTTAGGTTCAACAATAAAATGGGTTATTGTGTAAACTGGTTCAAGGAGTTTAATAATACCACAATGTAATTTTGTTTATAAGAGAGATAAAAAAACCATGTATAGAAAAACTAGAATATGTATTTTTATGGTTAAGTATCCAGTATAATAGGAAGTCTATCAATGTTTTTAGAGATTATATAATAAAAAATACTTCATGGGATAGGATGAAACATGATAGAATTTAAAAATAATGATAAGAAAACCAAACAATTTTATTCAATTTTTTCTAATATGTTGTTTTTTATTTTTGAGATTAAATAATGATGAAGAAAAAAATATAATGATGGGAATAACATGTTATATTTTAGTGATTTATTCCCATAATTATTTTTCTTATATCATTAATGATATTGAAATTTTAAAAAAGTTCTTACATATGCTTGATTGAATTTAATATATGACTTTAATGGGATATTCACAAAGAATTAAATACGTAAGACTTTACATAATATGAGAATATTATGAGAATAAATAGAGAGATATAATGTATTTTATATTGATTTAAGTTACTCTGGCTGTAAAAAATAGTTGGTAGAGAGAGATTATAGAGATTAAGTGGAAAAAATATACAGATCTATAGATTAGATAAGATGGTTTCCAACTAATGATAATCGATGTATATAGGTTATATATAATTTCATTTATACTTAAACTTTTTATCCATTATGTTTTACCTTTATATGGAAATTGTAAGAAAATATTGTCAAATACTATATTTGGTAGTGAGTTATAGAATAATGAAAAGGGTAGTATGAATAAAGAGTGGAACATTTTTTAAATTTTTTACAATCAATGCTATTATCATGTCATCCTAAAAGTGAGTCAATCAATAGTATTGAATTAGTATTAAAAATGTTGATAATCCAAGTAAACATTTTCTTGTAATCTATGTTGTATTTATTATCTTTTATATTATAGTGAGGCATGAGAGAAAAAATTCATATTAGTTGTGGGATAAGTTCTAATGGAGTGATGTTTAATTTGATAAAAATTCATTATATCCTAATTTACCACCCATTAGGTAATTTTATACTCTATGTGTATAGTAAATGATGTCAAATTTATGGGATATAGTGTAAAGACCCGCAAATTTCAAGGAAATTTTTTTCTTAATTTTCTTTGGAATTTTACAAGAGCGCAGCTTCAGACGGCACCTGATTCCGAGGCCCGGTGTGCCCGGAATCAATTTCCGAAGTTTGGCTCGGGTACGTTCAGTGAACGGACGAGCGGGTTTTTCTATCTTTTGAACCGGTGCCCGGAATCGAATTCTGAGGGCACCGATGAAATCGCAGCGCCGGTATTTTCTTAGAAACGCCTCTTCCGGAGTTGCGTTTGCTCAGACGTGGTTTTTAATTTTTACGGCTTTAAGTCAGAAATAAAATAAAGTTTGTGCGACAACTTTATTTTATTTCACTTAAGCTGCTTGGAAGCCACTTGAAGTCACTTAAAGGCAGCTTGAACTAAGTTGAACTGGATAGGATGCTATCCAGAAATATCCTACCCTCTTGGTAGGATATTTGTGCGGTGGGACCCGCACGAGCCCCGCCGTTTCTTTCGCTAAGTAACGCACCCGCGAAAACCCGTCAAAGTAACTGAAAAGTCAACCGACGCGTTTTCTTTAATTCTTAACAGACCATTTAATTGGGCGGTTTATTTCGTGAATTAAATGGACTGTTTCTTCGTGAATTAAATGGGTCGTTTCTTTCGTTGAATTAATTCAACGAATTGATGGATCGTTTCTTAACCGGTTTCGTGTGTTGGCATGTTTATAAAATAAGACCAACCCAAAAATCCTTGGAAAGGATTTGAAAGAATCTTCGTTCCTCCACCCTCTCCGCGAAGAACGCGAAGAACGCGAAGAACGCGAAGAACGCGAAGAACGTGAAGAACGCGAAGAACGCCGGCGACCGGAATTCGACGACGCACACCAAGATCTGCGACGTCGACGAGATCTACCCGCGACGTTCTTCGGCGACGCCTCTTCTTCCGCGGCCGATCCTCGTTCGGCAACTAAGGTGAGAATCGGATCTTTTCTTCTCCCTTTTTAATTTCAATATCAACGGATTTAAACTAATTAAATCCGTTTGATCTTGATCCGGAGATTGGCGACGCGACGATCTCTTTCTTCCGCGACGAGCGATTCCGCGACGACCTCTCGTCCGACGACGACGACAAGGTAAGGGTTGTTGGAATTTCTTTTTAAAATCCCGTGTTTATTCTTTTGAAATATAGGACCCGATCACGAAACAATTTTAATTTATTTAAAATTGTTGATTGGTTTCTTTCTTGTTCCTCCCGTGGATTATGACTAACGCGGAGGGTGCGGGTCTAACGAACAAGACCCGGCAACCCTCCGCCGATCTATTTCGTTGTGCGGATTTGGCGGACGACGACGAACCGTGCGGCAAGGGCAATTTGTTGGCTCCGCAGTGAAGATCGTCCCCCGGGAGGAGCATCGGCGCAGACGGGAAAGAAATCGGGCCACCGGAGCATCTCCGGCGGCCCGCGGAAGGCGGCGGCGGCGCGGGTCGCCGGCGCGGCGGCGCCGGCGACCGGAGGCGGCGGCGCCCGGCGCGCCGCCGTGGAGGAAGCCCGCCGCGGCTGAAGCCGCGGCGGCAGCGGCGGCCGGTTCCGCGGCCGCGCGGAACCGGGAACGGACGCGGCGGCCCGGCCGCGTCCGCGTGACAGGCGGCCCCCCCGCGGGGCCGCGGTTCCCTCAAGCCGCGGGTTCAACCCGCGGCGGCGGCGGCTCCCTCGGCCGCTCGGCCGAGGCCGAGCCGGCCGGTCCGGTCGGCCGGGCCGCGCCCAGGCCGGACCGGACCCGGCCGAGCCGGTTCGGGCCGGTTCGGGCCGACCCGGTTCGGCCGACCCCAGGGGGGGGTTCGGGCCGGGTCGCCCCGGGCCCAGAACCCCCGTTTCGGGCCCTCTTCGGTCCTTCGCCCATATCTTGGGCCTGGGACCTCCGATTGACGAACCGTCAGCGGCTACGCGATCCTTGGATCGAGACGGTCGTTTCGGTATATTATACTCAAGGTTTCGGAAGACTTTGGGTTCGGCCGGGTTGGTTCGTACACGAAACCAACCGGGCCCTCGGAGCGGAAACGCTCATAACTTGAGCTACGGACGTCCGATCGACGTACCGTCAGCTGTGGTAGTTTCCTCTAAGTGAGACGGAACTTTTGGCATACTCCTCCCGAGGATCGGATACAGGCGGAGTACGGTCGGGTTGGTTTTGCCCTAAAAACCAACCGGGCCCCTGGGACGAAAATGCCAATAACTCTCAGACCGGGCGTCCGATTGACGCGCCGTCTGTCGCGTTGAGATCCTGTTGTCGATACGGAACTTTTGGATACATCAACTTCGGACTACGTGTCAGTTGATGTATCAGCCCCTCGGCTCGTGGAGCGGACCCTCCTAAACGAGCTCGCTACGTGCGGGAACCCTAGCACTGGCTGTGACCTCGACGACAGAGCAGAGATCCTCCGTGGACTGCGACGACGGCAGAGCAGAGATCCTCCGTGGACTGCGACGACGGCAGAGCAGAGATCCTCCGTGGACTGCGACGACGGCAGAGCAGAGATCCTTCGTGGACTGCGGCGACGACTGTGCAGGGACCTCAGTGGACTGCGTCGACTACTGCACTCAGCGATCCTACGCGGATCAGTGCCCGATCCTGTGTGGGTCCTACTACCGGTTCTGTGTGAGCCACTGCCTACCGGTTCTGTGTGAGCCACTGCCTACAGGTTCTGTGTGAGCCCGATCCTGTGTGGGTTTTCTGCGGGGGTTAGTACCTATCGATCCTTCATGGGTCCGACGACTTAGATGGATCAGTGATCATCTTTGACGTCATCTGAAAAAGTATACCTGGTTGAGCTGAATTTTATGTTACTCTCCTTTGTGGATTGTGTTGAACTATCCTATGTGGATTTACTATTTACTCTCCTTTGTGGATTGTGTTGAACTATCCTTTGTGGATTTACTGTTTACTCTCCTTGTGGATTTGAGTCTTGCTTTCCTTCGTGGATTGAGTTGTTCTTGAGCTCGTGAGCAGAGCTAGAATTGGGGACTTAGGTATATGTATGGGCATATACCTAAGTCGAGTCAGATGTTACTTCGTGATTGCACCTTTCTTTTGTGCTATATCCTTTGTGGATTTCGGGAGACCTTCGGGGGTCTCGGGGTCCTTACTGAGTAGTTGTACTCACCCCTGCACGGGCTATGCCCGCACCTTGTTGTGTTGGTTGCAGACGACGGACAGCGCTGATCACGGTTGGGGCGTGGAGCAGGACGGTACCTGGAGGTGGACCACTGGGCGGGACGTGCTCGGAGCGGACGTGGGGCCCGAGGAGCCTGGAGGCTATCTGTACCCACCCTTCAGGTGGGATTGCCAGTGGACGACACGAGGCCGCCGTCTTTTCTTCAGTTGCTGTACTTTACTTTTCAGTTATACTTTACAGTTGGGCTTGTATTTCCGGCCCCTTTTCTTTTCTGCACTTTACTTTCCGCTTGCTGACTCTGTGTGGTTGTTACTTATAAAGGCAATGCCTTCCCTGTTTACTGGGATTTCACGCCTTGGTGCTAGTCGCCAGCCCCTGGCCTATGGAAGGCGGGCTTGGGGTAATCACGACACGGGCCCCGAGGACGGGTCGTGACAAATTGGTATCAGAGGTGGTCGGTTCTACCGCAGACTCTGATCGTCCTTCCTTTCTATGTGAAGCAATAGTGTTTAGTGTATTGAGTGTGGTTATCAGTTCAGGGAGCCCAGTGTTGGTGCGGCGGCCGACGTATCCGTACACCAGGACCCTGACTCCTGATTTCCGACTTAATGCATGAAAACATTGATTGCGTGTGTGTCTCGAGTTTTCTTTGTGATTACTTGTGTCAGCTCACCGGGTATACTGATCTTCTTTATGAAAGTCTCAAGTTTTCCTTGTGATTACTTGTGCCAGCTCACCAGGTATACTGTTCTGACTGTGGTGCTCTTGTTCTCAGGATGGCCCCGCGACGACAGCCAGCTAGGGTTCCGAGTGTAGGGCGCGACGGCAGCCCACCGAGCGACGAGGCCTCGGTGCAGGGCCCTTTGCCAGCAGTGGCACCGGCGGTAGCCTTACCCGCCGACCCACCGATGCTACCAGTACCAGACGCTGACGATGCACGTCGCCTCAGGGCACTGCATGAGTTTCAGAGCCAGCGACCGCCCAGGTTTCGCGGTGAGGCGGACCCCCAGGCCGCCGAGGACTGGCTAGAGGCGGTGGTACGAATCTTTAGGCTAGTGAGGACACCAGCGGATCTCATGGTGATTCTCGCGGCGAGCCTCCTGCAGGCGGCGGCAGGACGATGGTGGAGCCTGATGCTCCAGGTTCACGATGAGGCATCCTTGCTCTGGGCGGACTTCGAGAGCCTCTTCCGCTCTGAGTTCGTCCCGGCCACCCTCCGAGCGGTGCGCATCCAGGAGCTTCTCCAGCTGCGCCAGGGCAGCATGACGGTCGCTCGGTACGCGGCGAGGTTCACGGACCTATCTCGCTACTCGACCGACATGGTACGGGACCCCTTCTTCCGAGCCCGGACCTTCGAGCAGGGCTTGCGACAGGAGATTCGGGCGTCGCTGATCTCCCTCAGCATTCCGACCCAGGCGGGAGTGCTGGATCGATCCCTCCTGATCGAGAGCTTCCTGGCAGAGCCTTCTTCAGCAGCGAGACCTAGCGCAGGGCGGCAGGTAGCTGAGTCATCGGCAGCTGGCAGCCGACAGATGACTCACGGGTCCAGGCAGACCAGACCCCCTCGCAGACGGCCTCAGGACACCGGCTCAGCGGTGCGGGGCACACAGCGGAGTGCCAGCCTTTCGAGAGGCAGGCTGTGCTACTCTTGCGGCGGACAGGGTCACATGGCTCGTGACTGCCCGACTCGCCGACCAGAGGAGCAGCAGACGGTGGAGGGGCCACCCAGGCAGAGGCAGAGGGTCGACCGTGGCGGTCCGCAGGGAGGAGGCGGACGAGGCAGAGGAGCTGGCCGAGCAGCGGGTGGTGGGCGACGCTTCCAGGCTCTACCCCCACCACCACCAGGAGGGCCACCTCGACCACAGGGAGCTGGTGGGCAGGGACAGGCCCAGCTCCAGGCAGTGGAGGCCTACGACCCCGACATGCCAGAGATGATTCGAGGTACGATCTGTGTCTATTCCACCCTTGCTGCAGTACTTATAGACACAGGAGCGAGTCACTCTTTCATAGCCTCTGCCCTTGTTCGGATCTCGGAGATTCCGACTGAGCCGTTGGCTCGATCCTTACGGCTAGAGACTCCTACGGGAGCAGACTCGACGATTACGCACTGGTGCCGGCAGTGTGAGCTTACTCTAGGAGGCGAGAGCTTCGGCTGGGATCTCCTTGTAGCGGCGTCGAGGCCTTACGACGTCATCTTGGGCATGGATTGGCTATCCACGGTTCATGCCCAGATCGACTGTTTTAGGCGCAAGGTGCGATGTGTTCGTACCGACGGGAGCAGGTTTACCTTCACCGGCGAGAAGGGAACCTTTGCAGCACAGGATGGACTTCCGCGGAGGAGAGTGCAGCCCATCTCTCATCAGTTGGCTAGCCTCATCCTAGGAGCAGTGGACGTGCGGAGTCCGGCTTTTCCTGCAGTGGTGGACCAGTACGTGGACGTCTTTCCCGACGACGTTCCAGGGCTACCTCCTCGTAGAGAGGTAGACTTTTACATCGACTTGTACCCCGGGACAGCCCCGATATCTACTCCAGCATATCGGATGGCCCCCGCCGAGCTTCGAGAGCTGCGGGTACAGTTGGAGGACTTGCAGAGCAAGGGGTTTATCCGACCCAGTGTTTCACCCTGGGCTTCCCCGATTTTGTTCGCCAAGAAGGCGGACGGGAGCTTGCGACTATGTGTCGACTATCGTCGCCTGAACCAGGTGACAGTGAGGAACAAGTATCCGCTGCCACGGATTGATGACCTCTTCGATCAGCTCAAGGGAGCGCGGTGGTTCTCGAAGATAGACCTCCGGTCAGGCTATCGTCAGCTCAGAGTTCGAGACGAGGACGTGCAGAAGACGGCCTTCAGGTGTCGGTATGGCCATTATGAGTTCTTGGTTATGCCGTTCGGCGTAACCAATGCTCCAGCAGTGTTCATGAGTCTCATGAACAGGATCTTCCAGCCATACCTCGACCGATTTGTCGTGGTCTTCATTGACGACATTTTGGTATACTCGACGACTGAGGAGGAGCATGCCTACCACCTGCGAGTTGTGCTAGACACACTCCGAGAGCACCAGCTTTATGGCAAGCTCTCGAAATGCCAGTTCTGGTTACGTGAGGTCCATTTCTTGGGGCACGTCATCTCTGAGGCGGGAGTTGCAGTGGATCCCGCGAAGATCGAGGCAGTGCTAGCTTGGGAGCCACCCAAGAGCGTGACAGAGGTGCGGAGCTTCTTGGGCCTAGCCGGATACTATCGGAGATTTGTGCCGGACTTCTCCAGAGTTGCGGCACCACTCTCAGCTTTGACAAAGAAGGGGAAACCCTTCGTGTGGTCAGACAGATGTCAGCAGAGCTTCCAGGAGCTGAGGCAGAGATTGACCAGCGCACCTATCTTGAGGTTGCCTGAGGAGGGAGTTGGGTACGTAGTTTACTGCGATGCATCAGGGACTGGACTCGGGTGCGTCCTGATGCAGGAGCGGGCCGTGATCGCCTACGGATCACGTCAGTTGAGGCCGCATGAGCAGAACTACGCCACTCATGACCTGGAGTTAGCAGCAGTGGTCTTCGCTCTGAAGACTTGGCGGCACTATCTGATGGGCGAGCGCTTCACAGTCTTTTCTGACCACCAGAGTCTCAGGTATATCTTCTCTCAGAAGGACCTGAACCTGAGACAGCGGAGATGGCTTGAGTTCCTCCAGGACTATGACTTTGAGATAGTCTATACTCCTGGGAAGGGGAACGTGGTAGCCGATGCCCTCAGCAGGAGGACGGGCATTCAGCTACTTGAGGAGGCGACGGAGCAGCTAGCCTCCTTGCAGATATCCTTCGTGGATAGAGACGGAGCAGCCTTTCTTCAGTCTCTCACAGTCTCTCCTCCACTTCTACAGTGGGTCAGAGAGGCTCAGCGTGGGGACGCTGACTGTGAGACCCGGCGTGCACTGATATCCTCAGGTCAGGCGCCTGATGGTTTCTCCCTTGGAGCAGAGCACGACATCCTTTTCAGAGGGCGTACCTTCATACCAGTCGCTTTACGAGAGGAGGTGCTGAGAGAGTTTCACACTTCTCCCTTGGCGGTACATCCTGGAGTGGCGAAGATGTACCAGGATCTCAGGCGACAGCACTGGTGGCCGGGCATGAAGAAAGCTGTGGCAGAGTTCGTTTCGCGATGCCTCACCTGCCAGCAGGTGAAGGCAGAGCATCAGGTACCAGCAGGCTTGGTACAGCCCTTGGAGGTCCCGGAGTGGAAGTGGGACGGCATATCTATGGACTTCGTGACTGGACTTCCACGTACTTCCAGAGGTCACGACTCCATTTGGGTGATTGTCGACCGACTCACCAAGTCGGCACACTTCTTACCCATCAGAGAGCAGGGCTCAGTGGAGAGCTTGGGACGTCTTTACGTCCAGGAGATCGTACGGCTTCACGGTGTGCCATCATCTATCGTCTCCGATCGAGATGCTCGTTTCACTTCCCGGCTTTGGAAGGGGTTGCAGGAGGCGTTCGGGACGCGGCTCCATCTGAGCACAGCCTTCCACCCTCAGACGGATGGTCAGACGGAGAGGACCATACAGACACTCGAGGACATGCTCCGTGCATGTGTTCTCGACTTTGGTCGCAGCTGGGAGGACCACCTACCCTTGGTGGAGTTTGCGTACAACAACAGCTACCACTCCACCATCGGGATGGCACCATACGAGGCGTTGTACGGCAGACCCTGCAGATCACCGTTGTGCTGGACAGACCCTGGGGAGTCAGCACTCGTGGGACCAGAGATGGTCCGAGCCACGACAGAGAAGGTCCAGATCATCCAGGAGAGGATGAGGACAGCTCAGAGCCGGCAGAAGTCATATGCTGACAGGAGGCGGAGGCCACTAGAGTTCGAGGATGGCGACCACGTCTTTTTGCGTGTCTCACCTCGACGTGGTTTACGGAGATTTGGCCGAGGCGGCAAGTTGTCTCCACGCTTCATCGGGCCTTTCCAGGTCCTCAGCAGGATAGGAGAGGTGGCTTATCGCCTGGCTCTACCACCTCAGTTGCACCGGGTGCACGACGTCTTCCACGTGTCTCAGCTGAGGAGATACGTGCACGACCCGACGCACATCATCGACTTTGGGGAGCTGGACGTGGACGATGGGGCGACTTTTGCGGAGGTTCCAGTGGAGATCGAGGATCGACAGGAGCGGGTCCTACGTGGGCGTTCGATTCCTCTTGTGCGCATCAGATGGCAGCACGGGAACCTCCAGGAGAGCACTTGGGAGCGGGAGGCTCAGATGCATGCTCAGTACCCCCATTTGTTCCCCTAGTTTTTGATGTATCTTTACGGGGACGTAAAGCCCTGAGGTGGGAGTAATGTAAAGACCCGCAAATTTCAAGGAAATTTTTTTCTTAATTTTCTTTGGAATTTTACAAGAGCGCAGCTTCAGACGGCACCTGATTCCGAGGCCCGGTGTGCCCGGAATCAATTTCCGAAGTTTGGCTCGGGTACGTTCAGTGAACGGACGAGCGGGTTTTTCTATCTTTTGAACCGGTGCCCGGAATCGAATTCTGAGGGCACCGATGAAATCGCAGGGCCGGTATTTGCTTAGAAACGCCTCTTCCGGAGTTGCGTTTGCTCATACGTGGTTTTTAATTTTTACGGCTTTAAGTCAGAAATAAAATAAAGTTTGTGCGACAACTTTATTTTATTTCACTTAAGCTGCTTGGAAGCCACTTGAAGTCACTTAAAGGCGGCTTGAACTAAGTTGAACTGGATAGGATGCTATCCAGAAATATCCTACCCTCTTGGTAGGATATTTGTGCGGTGGGACCCGCACGAGCCCCGCCGTTTCTTTCGCTAAGTAACGCACCCGCGAAAACCCGTCAAAGTAACTGAAAAGTCAACCGACGCGTTTTCTTTAATTCTTAACAGACCATTTAATTGGGCGGTTTATTTCGTGAATTAAATGGACTGTTTCTTCGTGAATTAAATGGGTCGTTTCTTTCGTTGAATTAATTCAACGAATTGATGGATCGTTTCTTAACCGGTTTCGTGTGTTGGCATGTTTATAAAATAAGACCAACCCAAAAATACTTGGAAAGGATTTGAAAGAATCTTCGTTCCTCCACCCTCTCCGCGAAGAACGCGAAGAACGCGAAGAACGCGAAGAACGCGAAGAACGTGAAGAACGCGAAGAACGCCGGCGACCGGAATTCGACGACGCACACCAAGATCTGCGACGTCGACGAGATCTACCCGCGACGTTCTTCGGCGACGCCTCTTCTTCCGCGGCCGATCCTCGTTCGGCAACTAAGGTGAGAATCGGATCTTTTCTTCTCCCTTTTTAATTTCAATATCAACGGATTTAAACTAATTAAATCCGTTTGATCTTGATCCGGAGATTGGCGACGCGACGATCTCTTTCTTCCGCGACGAGCGATTCCGCGACGACCTCTCGTCCGACGACGACGACAAGGTAAGGGTTGTTGGAATTTCTTTTTAAAATCCCGTGTTTATTCTTTTGAAATATAGGACCCGATCACGAAACAATTTTAATTTATTTAAAATTGTTGATTGGTTTCTTTCTTGTTCCTCCCGTGGATTATGACTAACGCGGAGGGTGCGGGTCTAACGAACAAGACCCGGCAACCCTCCGCCGATCTATTTCGTTGTGCGGATTTGGCGGACGACGACGAACCGTGCGGCAAGGGCAATTTGTTGGCTCCGCAGTGAAGATCGTCCCCCGGGAGGAGCATCGGCGCAGACGGGAAAGAAATCGGGCCACCGGAGCATCTCCGGCGGCCCGCGGAAGGCGGCGGCGGCGCGGGTCGCCGGCGCGGCGGCGCCGGCGACCGGAGGCGGCGGCGCCCGGCGCGCCGCCATGGAGGAAGCCCGCCGCGGCTGAAGCCGCGGCGGCAGCGGCGGCCGGTTCCGCGGCCGCGCGGAACCGGGAACGGACGCGGCGGCCCGGCCGCGTCCGCGTGACAGGCGGCCCCCCCGCGGGGCCGCGGTTCCCTCAAGCCGCGGGTTCAACCCGCGGCGGCGGCGGCTCCCTCGGCCGCTCGGCCGAGGCCGAGCCGGCCGGTCCGGTCGGCCGGGCCGCGCCCAGGCCGGACCGGACCCGGCCGAGCCGGTTCGGGACGGTTCGGGCCGGCCCGGTTCGGGCCGACCCGGTTCGGCCGACCCCAGGGGGGGGTTCGGGCCGGGTCGCCCCGGGCCCAGAACCCCCGTTTCGGGCCCTCTTCGGTCCTTCGCCCATATCTTGGGCCTGGGACCTCCGATTGACGAACCGTCAGCGGCTACGCGATCCTTGGATCGAGACGGTCGTTTCGGTATATTATACTCAAGGTTTCGGAAGACTTTGGGTTCGGCCGGGTTGGTTCGTACACGAAACCAACCGGGCCCTCGGAGCGGAAACGCTCATAACTTGAGCTACGGACGTCCGATCGACGTACCGTCAGCTGTGGTAGTTTCCTCTAAGTGAGACGGAACTTTTGGCATACTCCGCCCGAGGATCGGATACAGGCGGAGTACGGTCGGGTTGGTTTTGCCCTAAAAACCAACCGGGCCCCTGGGACGAAAATGCCAATAACTCTCAGACCGGGCGTCCGATTGACGCGCCGTCTGTCGCGTTGAGATCCTGTTGTCGATACGGAACTTTTGGATACATCAACTTCGGACTACGTGTCAGTTGATGTATCAGCCCCTCGGCTCGTGGAGCGGACCCTCCTAAACGAGCTCGCTACGTGCGGGAACCCTAGCGCTGGCTGTGACCTCGACGACAGAGCAGAGATCCTCCGTGGACTGCGACGACGGCAGAGCAGAGATCCTCCGTGGACTGCGACGACGGCAGAGCAGAGATCCTCTGTGGTCTGCGACGACGGCAGAGCAGAGATCCTTCGTGGACTGCGGCGACGACTGTGCAGGGACCTCAGTGGACTGCGTCGACTACTGCACTCAGCGATCCTACGCGGATCAGTGCCCGATCCTGTGTGGGTCCTACTACCGGTTCTGTGTGAGCCACTGCCTACCGGTTCTGTGTGAGCCACTGCCTACAGGTTCTGTGTGAGCCCGATCCTGTGTGGGTCTTCTGCGGGGGTTAGTACCTATCGATCCTTCGTGGGTCCGACGACTTAGATGGATCAGTGATCATCTTTGACGTCATCTGAAAAAGTATACCTGGTTGAGCTGAATTTTATGTTACTCTCCTTTGTGGATTGTGTTGAACTATCCTATGTGGATTTACTATTTACTCTCCTTTGTGGATTGTGTTGAACTATCCTTTGTGGATTTACTGTTTACTCTCCTTGTGGATTTGAGTCTTGCTTTCCTTCGTGGATTGAGTTGTTCTTGAGCTCGTGAGCAGAGCTAGAATTGGGGACTTAGGTATATGTATGGGCATATACCTAAGTCGAGTCAGATGTTACTTCGTGATTGCACCTTTCTTTTGTGCTATATCCTTTGTGGATTTCGGGAGACCTTCGGGGGTCTCGGGGTCCTTACTGAGTAGTTGTACTCACCCCTGCACGGGCTATGCCCGCACCTTGTTGTGTTGGTTGCAGACGACGGACAGCGCTGATCACGGTTGGGGCGTGGAGCAGGACGGTACCTGGAGGTGGACCACTGGGCGGGACGTGCTCGGAGCGGACGTGGGGCCCGAGGAGCCTGGAGGCTATCTGTACCCACCCTTCAGGTGGGATTGCCAGTGGACGACACGAGGCCGCCGTCTTTTCTTCAGTTGCTGTACTTTACTTTTCAGTTGTACTTTACAGTTGGGCTTGTATTTCCGGCCCCTTTTCTTTTCTGCACTTTACTTTCCGCTTGCTGACTCTGTGTGGTTGTTACTTATAAAGGCAATGCCTTCCCTGTTTACTGGGATTTCACGCCTTGGTGCTAGTCGCCAGCCCCTGGCCTATGGAATGCGGGCTTGGGGTAGTCACGACACGGGCCCCGAGGACGGGTCGTGACATATAGGGTGGATTAATGGTATGATCATTTTTATTGAAAATGTTTCCAACTATGAAAAATTTGGATGCATCACTAATTATGATCACATAGAATATATGTTTTTATCATTTTTGTACTTGTAATAAATGTTAATGAACTGATATAAGTATCAATATTATAAAAAACCACAAATATATTTATTCTAAGGAAAATTGTTTGAATATCATAGGGAGAGAACAGCGAAACGAAATTCATGAAAAAATTATGGAATACAAATAAAATAAAATTATTTCAAAGAAGTTGATAAAAATTTATGAAGGTTATTTTATGGTGAAATAAGTAAAACTAAAAAATTTTCATGACATTTCTGATGATAGGAATATATATCCCACTAAATCAGTTGATACATTCTAGAACTAAGTCATTGATATTTTCAGATAAAAGGAAGACCTGGGTGATTTTATTTTGGATTTAAGAATTTTAATGTGGATCTTAAGAGGTCTTCATGAAATTTTTGATCATATGACATCCATGATAGATTATAAAGAAACAAAAATTTATTATCTTGATTATTTAAAATGATATTTGGTTATTTATGAGGTTTAAATGAAGGTATAATTATCCATAGTTAAGAAGAAGACATAGATGATAATATTTAATCCAATAAACAATATCCCAATTGAATAAGTTCTAGATATAGATGATTTTTTTTGAAATGATGATATTCCTTTCATCATATCACAATGATTGAAATAAAAATTTCATGTGTAATCTTCCACTTGTATTATTTTTAGGTGAAATTATTTTTCACCTCATTTTCATGAGCCTAAATATATTTCATGTGGATGATGAAGAAGACCATACATTAAAGTGATATTCTAATTTTATGGAGAATAGAACTAATAATTTCAAAAAAATATGAAATATTTTCCCACTAAATCAGATTATTCCCATGAAAAATAATTTTTTTAAAGATATTAAAGACTATACGGATAGTTTTTTAGTCATTATGGATATTTATTTCAATGTTCTAAACTAAAATAAAATACATTAATGAAGGATAAAATAAAAAATTATTTTCAAATATGAATTTTTTTAAATAAAACCTTTAATGGGATTGATATTAAAAGAGGATATATGGGTTAAAATGATTGTATTTTTTGAGATTACAATTTATTAATATTAATCTAAAAAAATTAAATTTAAATCTCAAAAGAAGAGTTTGGATCTGTGAAGTATATATAATATAAAAATCTAAAAAACTTCATTATGTTGAAGTTGAATGTTGATAAATAAGAAAGAATAATTTATGGGATGTGCCTTGTAATATGGAAAGTAACAGGTACATTAATGTTCATGAGTTTGAAGTTATTAATGTGAGATGAATGATATATGATTAGTTGAACTAAAATAAAAATCATATTAATAAAAAGGATAAGTAGAAACAATTTAAATATTTATAATAATTAAAGGATTTCCATAAAAACATTATATTTTAATAGACATGTTGGATTGGGAAATAGAGTAAATAATGATAAAATTATGCTGCTAATGAATATGAAAGTTTATTCTCCTAGAAATAAAAATAGCTTGAGATAAACTTGAAAATAATTTATTTAATAATATTGGTGTTGAAGTAACATTACTCATATTATTTTTTATTACCATGGAAAGATTGGTAATTTATTAGATACATGCTCTATTTCCAAAAAAATATCCCCATTGAAAATTATCAAATACAACTAATAATAATAATATTTCTAGTTGCATTCCATTTAAAAAAATAAATAATTTATTTATTGGTCTTTTATAGTGTAAAATATATGATTATACATAATTTTATTTATCATCATAACGACATAAGAGTACATACATAAGATATAGCATGAAATTAATAAGGTGGTTTTAATGAATATAAATGCAGTGTAAGTTGAAACAATAGATTTTATTTTATGTGTGGGTGGAAGAATGAGATATATCACTCATTAATGACAAAATACAGTCAATGAAGGAACCCATACATTATCAATTAACTTGGGTGAAAATGAGTAATAAATAGAAGGAATTTGTAATTGTGGTTACTATCAAAGAAATAATTAAAGAAAGTGTATAGAAACTAAACAATTAATACACATTGCAAATGATTGTAAACACCATTTAAAAAAATATTAATCAAGATGAATGTAACAACATATAATTTACTAATAATGGAACACTCAAAATTAAATGAAGTATAAATGTAATTATTATTTTTTAAATACCTATAAAAGGGAAATGAGTTAAATTTGGATGAAATTTAACATATAAGTCCTCATTATATGTAATTTGTTTTGGCTTCAATCATTCCATGCATATAAATAATAAGTCTTGTTCACTTAAAGTGTGATATTGAATTATGGTGATTAATGTGAGAATAAAATGAGGGAATTTTTATTAAAGCAAAAAATATTAAAACATTATTTTCTTACAATTGTATATAAGAATAAATTATGTCTTCAAAAACTTGACTACATAAATAAATAATCATTATAAGACTTATAAAAATATTGATTTCCCAATTACATAATTTCATTGAGGAGATATTGAGAAAATACATGTGATGTGTGTTAATAAATAATGATTATGATGAATATATAAAAATTCATGAAGAATAGGTAAAAATATTTATTATAAATGTTCTATATTGAAGTGTAAAAAATAACCCCGTGAAAGGATTTTGGTGGTAAAGTTATTATAAAATTTTCATTGATGATTATAGTATAATAGTTTTGATAATTCTAATTTTCCTACGGAAAATGTTCTATACTATATAAAGAGGTTTAAATGAGTGGGAAGGAATCTTTTTGAATGAATTATTATCATAATGAGATCAAAATATTGTATGTATTTCATAAATTACTATTTAGATACATTCCACGAGAATCATGGGATACATTATTAGGTTTTGTCAGTGATAACTCTCAATAAATGGGGTGATTAAAATAAGAAAACATTTAATCAATAATAATTCATTACTGATGTCATTTTAAAAATGTATTATGATATAAAAATTATAATAAGCAATGATTGTAGTTTGTTACATATAAACTTTGGTATTATTGTTTCTATATCAAAATATGATGCAATAGGATATGTGTTTTAATGAAAATAAATTCCTAACATATTTTCATAATATAATGAGTAAGTGTGAGATCTTAAATAAACAAATTAAATAATTTTTTTTGCAAGTAGAGGTATAAAATATTTATTTATTGGAAACTGTTTGAGAATTAAATTAGGTAAATGTTAAAATAAAAATCATGGGAAGATGGTTTAATTTGGAAAAATCATTTTTATTAATGACCAAAAATGTAATAATTGAAATATTAAGAAAAATATTGAATAAGTTGCGGAAGAGATATGTTTTTATGAAATTAAAATAGAAAATGTGAGGATTTAAAAGATTATTCATAAGTTATATATGATATTCTAAATCTAAAAATATCTATGAAATCAAATAGGATAGTTAAATTTGATGAAGGAAACATAAATCTTACCTAGTTAAAATAATAAGGATGAATATAACATAATAAATGTCATCATTATACCTCATTGGACCTATTTTTTATAGTAATTATTAGATTATAAGAGTTGGTACAAGGTGATGAATGATTATATTAAAAAAATATAGAATCAATATTTGGTGTTTGATTTAAGACTATCAGGTAAGAATGATATTGTAACCAAATGACTTTTCTAAGATAATCAAAATAATGATAGAGAGGTGATGTAGGATAATTAAATTCTCTTCTGAAAATGGTAATCATGTAATAGAATATAAGTATTTATTAATTTTTTCCCTTGTTGTAAGACTATAAGTGCTTAGGATATTTTTAACAATCATTTTTTAAAGTTAATCATCTTCTAAATCAATAATAATTTTCCTTGATTGGTTTAAAGAATAATTTGTTTATATTAAACATCTAGGTTTATTCAAGATTGATAATTAAAGAATAAATGGAATTTTTGAGGGTATGTTTTATTTATTTTTATCCATATTATATAATCAATTGAAGTTGTGGCGAATGTTTTCCAGATGTTTTGGGACAAATAAATGTTTTTGAAGATGTTTTCAGTCAGCAGGTGAAGATTTCTTTGGAAATATATAGTTATATATTATTGGAGTAATTAATAAATTACATTATAAATAAGAGTATTCTATAATTTTTTTAGTATTTAATATCAATTCTTAAATTACTCTAGATAGATAAGAATTTTATAGAATTTAGAGAGCGGAAATCAGAAATATACAAATTCAAACTATGATATGTCAAAGTATGTTGCTTGATATGTAAGGGTTACCCCAGTTCTTAAAAGGATACATGAAGGTAGT
Source organism: Viscum album (assembly GCA_963277665.1). NCBI lineage: Eukaryota > Viridiplantae > Streptophyta > Magnoliopsida > Santalales > Viscaceae > Viscum > Viscum album. Next base: position 1,994,792,595 of record OY728150.1, on the reverse strand, counting down.
TATAGGTAAAAATTATAAATGAAAAAGTATGAAATTAAATCTATTGAATAAAAAAGTGACCCCAATTTTCTAGAGCATATAGTGATGATAAAAAGAAGATATATACTGGAAAATCTTAAATTATAAAGAATAAAAAATAATTAATAGAGATATTTCAACTATGAAGGAATCATGTAAGGGAGATATTGATTTTTTTATATAAGTAAGAGTAACCTAGATGTTTAAAAGGTCATGCCTGATATTTTAGGATGATATGTATGTATATACTAGTCTGTCTAGGATAAATGTAGGGATATGATGAAAATAAAGTAAAAGTAAGATGATGTTTTTAAGAGATGAGTAAGGGTAATCAGCTACCTATGGTACAATGATCTATTCATAGAAATGAGAAAATTTCTAGGAAAATAATTTATAAAGTTAACTAATTGTTATGGTTATATGATAATATTAAAATTACAAATATCATAATGATTTTGATGAGTTGTGATTCAAGATGAATTGAGTTCATATTATGATAATGAATATTAAATGCGGCCAAGTGATGTGTATATACACATAAATAAAAGGATATATGCTTTTTAGAGATTCTGTTAAGAATCATGGATCACGGGGAGCTTACCCGCATTATCAAGTAAATAATTACATATTGTTTTACTTATCTAGAAGAGTTTATAAAGATGTGATGTGGCTAAAAAATTCCAAAATAATATAGTATGAGATTGATAATATTTTTAAAGGGAAGGTAATAATTGATGAATCTAAAATAAAAAATCAAGAAAATTTTTTGTGGACATTATAATGGTTTTTGATGGAACTATTTATGAATATTTTAGTAGGGTGAATGAGATTTTTAGAAACATAAAATTTTTTAGAGACACTAGAATATTCAACCATTGTTATGAAGCTAATGAGAAATTTATTTGATATATTTGATGAAATGGTTTATTTTTTAAAGGATAAAGATTGATTCTCTCTTAATGAACTTTATAATTTTCTTATTTCTTATAAAAACATCAAGACCATTTCTTTCAATAAGAAGATTAAAAAGGAGTGACAAACTGCATTTATATCCATGAAATAACTCAAGTAGATGTGATTGAATAATAAATCATACATAGAACTTGATGATGACAATGAAGGTGATATAAGTGATGAGAGAATCATGGATCTTATTTCAAATAACTTCATAAGAGTATGAGGAAAATAAAAAGTTAATATTCCTTTAAAAAAATTAATGGTAATTGAATGGGGTTTTTTAATTTTGATTTTCCAAAATAGAATAATTGTGGTATAAAGAATGATGATAAATACGAGGTCATTCATGAAAATAATTGGGAATAGAAAAATAAGGATGATATTAAAAAGAATAATTTAACAAGAATGATTATAAGGAATATTTTGAGAAAATACGAAGAAGATTAAGACTCATCATAATTCTATGAGCTATAAAATGAAGTTACCACAAAAATAATGAAAAAGTTTGTGGTTCATCTTAAATAACATAATTAACTTCAACCAGTGGTGAGGATAATGAATAAAGATATATTGAACATATGTGAAAAGACAATAATGGAGTATATCTTGATGAAAATACCACATAAAAGAGGATTAGACTTATTGAGATTAATATAAAGGGTGAATATGAATTATTAATTATAAAGAATGACTAAATTAATGAAATTAAGTTTCATTATGTAATAATTATATAAAAAGATAAAATTTTGAAACTTTGTGATTTAAAACAATGTGAAAATGATTTGTAGTTTTTATGAAACAATATAGGAATTATAAATCTAAAAATACTTTGATGATGGAGTTAAAATATTACATCAATGTAATGGATGTTTGGAAAGAATCACCTCATGTTGTTATAAATTCCAAGGAGTTACAAATTTCTCTTGTTTATTCCATTGTTACTAATATTACATCATATAGTTGTAAAGGCCTAGTAAACGAATAGGGTATTTCATGTGATGATAAAATACATTAAATTTCTAATTTTATATCATGTTATGTTTAGTGTGATTTTTATGAGATTTTCCTCAAATATAAAGGAAAAATAATGTCCAGAATGCACCTGGACAATAAAAATATTTTCATAGATGTACTTATCATTTATATGGATAATCTTGATTTAATAAAAAATATTAGTGTAATTGTGTTTATAGGAATAAATATTAATTATTTTATGACAAAATTTCATTTCTATGGTGTTAGAGAAATCAAGAATTAAGTGGAAGATATATAAGGATGATGACAAACAATTATAAAAATAAGCACCCGATGGCTAAGACTTCATCAAGTATCTCCAATAAAAAAATTGGATATAATGGAGATATATTTTTAATACATGACTAATAGGGTCAATATACAGAATCAACTATTATAAAATAACTAGTAAAAACACTACAACTTATTGGAGTAGAGAAAATTTAGAAGGGAGAAAAGGGGGAGAAGCCATTTCTTGTTCAAGTGGCTACTAAAGCAATGAAAAAGGGTAATAAATGTATAATAGATAGTTTTTGATAATATAATATGATAATAGACCAATTTTTTATGAATATATAAGTTCATTAGGTAAGTATAGTTATTTTTTCTAATGATTTTTCTTTGAAAATCAATGGAGTTGATAGAGATTAAATTGAGGACTAGAAATTGAAATCTAATGATGTTATTTTTGTGGATGGGATTAATAATAATTTTTATGTGAATTTTTTTTATGAATGAAATTAAACTAATTTTATAAGTAATTAATGTATCATTAGGTTCATTATATATGTAAGAGTAACAAAAATGGGAGAAAGAACTAGTGGAAGCTTGTCCCAAATTTGAAACTCTAGTGATACTTTTTATTTGTGATCAAATCCTAAGAATTAACTATGGGAAAAAATTAAAATCCCTTTAGTTTAGAAGAATTTGATAAAGATATTAAGAATATATTTTTTATGAAACATTACTCATTTGAATAGAGAATGATATGATAATTCTTAAACATTACAAAAGGGAAAAATGATACAAGGAATCCTAAAGAAAGTGGAAATTATTTCTACTTGTCCACCTATATTAATTTAGTTAGATTTATTTGGGATATAATGATATTAGTCCCCATTTTGTGTAAATTACATCATCACATCAATTTTTGTTTTTAAAAATAAAATAATTTTATGTTTCAAAATACCAAATCAAAATCTTTGAAGTTGTTCAAAATTTTCAGAAGAGATGTCAAGAAAGAGCTTTGAGTTTCTACAAAGAATATGTAAAGTTATAATGGAAATGAGTTCATTATAAATTCAGAAAATTATTATATTTATATTAATTATTTCATGTATCAATATATTTCTCCATATACACCTCAAATAAATGAAATTATAGAGACTCATAATAGAATATTGGTATAAATAGAGAGAACCATGCTAGTAGAATTAAATATTTCAATGTTTTTCTTGAGTGAAACTTTGAGTAAAAAAATGAAATTAAAAATTAGTTATTATTATGTCAATAATTTAACCTCACATATTATAAAATTTTATACAATAATAATTCTATTGTGTATTACTTTAATTTTTTTAAGTCTATTCTTTATGATGATCAAATATTTTTAATTCGAGAAATTTAATGAGAAAGATAAGGAAATAGTATTCATTGGATATTTATTTATTTAAGGATGGTACAAGTGCTATAAAAAAGACAATATAAGATAGTAGAATATTATATTGTAATGATAGATGAAAAAAATCCAAATTTTTGTGTGGTAAATAAAGAATATTTTGAAAATAATGATATGGAAAATGTATATATTTCTGAAAAAATGACTGAATATTAAGAATAATTTGAACCATTAAATATTGATGTTTATTTTTATCAGACTAGTGATGATGTGTGTATTTATAAGAATTAATATTTGAAATATTGGTGGCTAAAAAATCACATGGAACCTAAAAATATAATTAGAAATTAGAATGTACCAGTTCAAACTAGAAGAATATTGATACTTGAAAACCAAAAAATGTATACTCCTCAAGTTAACCCACAATAATTTTATAAACAAGTTGAGTATAACTAATAGATATATGAAATGAACAAGAAGATTTAATAGGATTAATGTAATTCAATTAGATTTATTTTCTAATGATAATGAGGGAATCGTGTTATTGGAACCAAGTAGTGTTTTAGAAACAATATTGATAATAGTGGTGGATTTTCAATAAAAAATCCAAAATAGTTTTCAATGGGTACTCTCAAGTTGAATGATTTGATTTGGAAGTATAATTTTTTACTATTATAAGATATAAATCTATTATAATATTATTTGAAATATAAAATCATAAAAAATAAATGATTTATCAACTGGATATGATATCTACCTTCTTAAATGGATAACTAGAAGAAGTCTATATTGAAAAAATATAATTTTTTACTTAATAGTGATTAAACTACGTTGTATAGGTTGAATAATTATTATAAAAGTAAAAACAATCCCCTAGAGCATAGTATTAAAATATATTTGTCTGTATTAGAGAAATGATGTTACATATATATATATATATATATATATATATTTCAACAATATTAATATAAAGTAAATTATCACATGTAATCTCATTTTCATTGTATATGTGGGTGAAATTATTTTGGTTAGGGTTAATAAGTGTGATTATGAGGATATTATAAGGAAAAATAAAATGTATTTTGAAATTATTCTACTTGGATAGATGAAATTTTTCCTAAGATTGCATGTTGTTCCAAATAAATATTTCATTTTTCTACCCTGGGAAAAATAGTCTAATGATTTATTTAATAATTTTTTTTATGGAAGACACTATATAATAATATACACCCCTGATATTTGGTTTAAATTTGATTAAAGATGAAGGAGGATGAAATGTAATCTCGAACGAGTTCATAATGTTGAACGAATATTTGATTTCTCACAGTGAATGTAGAACTGAATTTTTTTATATTTTGAAATTATGTTTTAGGTATTGAAGTGTTGTAAAAGAATAAAAATTATGGATAGATAGTGATTTATTAGATATATCAAAGGGGATTTAAATTATTGTTTTATGTATAAAAGGTATGATACTTGGAATTTTTTTGGTACACCAATTCTAATTATATAAGAGATGCTGATAAAAGAAAATAAATAATCAGAAGTGATTTTTTTGTAGAATGTTGTGTGAGTTTTCATTTAATGAATTATAATTCAATTACTTTAATAATGACTGATTTCGAGGATGTGGTGATAAAACATTATTGTACACAACTGACCTGAATTAGGGAGAAATTAGAACACATGAATTTGAGAATTGAGAAGTCATTAATAATTGAACGTTATTGTAATGTTGAAATTAATTTATAAAAGAATCTAATACAAAACTCTATATCTAAATATATTTATATCATGTATATTTTTACTAAGGTGATAGTTTTAAATTGGTTTGCGATGAAATAATTTATTCCCAAAAATGGCCAAATTTCTAATATTTTCACAAAATTAATAATTGGGGATATATTTTAAGTGGTAAGGCTCATTATGATTTTTTATCCATTACCTCTCACATAAATACAAATGGATTTTACCACATTCCATTGGATCCTATTTTAAATAGGGTAAAAAGGTACACCACCATTGTTACCTTACTCTTTGAATATGAACATCAGCTTTTTTTTAAAAGGATAGATATGAGTGTTTTGACTAAAGTATAGAGAACTAATTTTAATATCCACAATTTATTATCACCGAGGGATGAAATTCTCTTAAAAATGCATTTTCATAGTAATGTTGTATATTGAAAATTCCCTTTGATAATGCATATGATTTTATGAAATTTAATGACATATTTTAAATTTTACAAAAAATACTAAGGGGAATATTTCAGAACCAATAAAATTGTTGAGGTAGTTTTGTATTTTTTTCAACCATATAAGAGAATCATTGGATGATTTTGAGAATGATTTTGGATGTGTTATAAAATTTTTTGAGTTGATTTGAGATAGTTTATGATTTTTAATGTTGGTTTGAGTGGGGTGGTGATGTGTTCTAGAGAAATTTATAGTTTCAAATTATTGAATAATTTTTAAAAGTACTATGTTGATAATTTTATTATATAATTTGTACTTAGTAGATAAGATTACGTTTTAAATTACTCATTAAATGAAAGGTTTTCCAATAAAATGTAGACTAAAAATTGTAAATTGATCATGAAACATTATGATACATCAAATAAGTTTTTGGATATATAATTTTTATCAAATTTTATAAATAGATACATAAAGATATTGGAAGGTTAGAAAAAATATGAGAAAGTACTAGATCTGAATTGTGATATGTAACAATGACTCTAAATTTTTAGTTCTTATGAAAGAGTTAACATAGAGATAAATTATGTTAAATAAAAAATTCTAAATAATATATAATATTTTATGGAGACATATCAATGGAAAAGAAAACACATAAGGGTAATATGGATTTCCCATTACCTACATAAGAGTAACTGAGTAGTTTCAAAGGCTAAGTTTGAGATTTTCTATTGATACATAAAGGTAATATAGTATTTTTAGGATAAATATAGGAGTAACAGGAAGCTCATGTAAAGGTATTCATATTATTTTAAGACATTCATAGGGGAAAAATATTCTTATGAAAATGTATTTTATACACAAAAGGATATATTTTATGGAAGGAGACCAAAAGGAATGGCGAGACGGGAGGCGAACCGAGAGATGGTGTAGAGAGATGGTTCCTTTTAGGGTTTTCTACCGAAATGGTGATTCCTCACTTCCTTGGCTTCAATCGTCTCGACGCGCGACAGAGGGGAAAGGATACAGTTCCGAGCGCTGCACCGAGTTCCATTCTCAAAAAGCCAGTGATTTCTGCTGCTTTTCTCGCGTCAGCTGGTGGTGGTGTCTCCTATGGTGAGAGACAGTCTACTGATGTGATTACGAGCATCTTGAAAAACCTGGAGGCCTTTTCTGATTTTGCATTGGCTGGAGGCATGAAGGTCTTCTCCGGTGAGACTGTTCTGATGCGATTGGAGGATGGTGCGGTGAGGGTGTTGAATCGCACTGCTGCGAATCCTCCGCACTGCAAATCCATTAACCAGTGTGCTCAGGATTCTTTTGGATCCATGGTAAAGGATGTTTTGAAGATTACCTATTCCGATGTCAATTTTGGCCATTTACAGGAATCTGTGAAGGTTACTACTGGTGTTGCATCATGTGGTCAGCACTCCTTTGTTGATGTGATGAAGGATTCTTTATCAGATCAGAAAAAGAATGTGAATTCCTGTCATAGAAGGATTCTCCGAAAAGGATCTTTGGCGCACATCAAGGCGAACCCTGGTGTGATTTCTGAAAGGTTGGCATTGGGTGAGAACTCATTGATTTCTCACATTGTTCTTCCTAAAGGTGCGCAACCCTGGAAATGTGAAGATTTATTCCGTAGAATTTCGATGTTGTGGGGATTTGCTATCTGGAAATGTGTATCCCTTGGGTGGGGATTGTTTCACTATTTGTTTCCATTAGTGGATCTCAAGCTTAGGGCATGGAGTTTTAGTTCTATGTTTCTAAAACCGGTATGGATTCATCTGCATGAATGGTCACTTGACTTTAATGTCTCAAATGAAAAAAAATGTCTTCGCTCAGGTATGGGTGCATCTTCATGGGCTTAATTGGGTTCTTTGGCATCCAGAGATCCTGCATGATATTGGAACGACAATTGGAACTCCCATCCACCTTGATAAGGAAACAACAGACGTCAGATTTGGGCACTTTGCTAGAATGCTGGTTGAAGTTGATCTCAGATCCACTCTCATTGATACGGTAACACTTTCTATTCCGTCTGATCAAATTTTGATTGACATTGAATATGAAAAGAAACCTCTTTTCTGCACTAAATTCATGACTGTGGGGCACTCTTTGGAGCTTTGTCGTAAAAATATCACTTGTAAGGAGTGTGGAATGTGAGGACACCCCTCTAATCTCTGTCGAAAAAAGGACACTTTGAAGGAATCATCCTCACCAAAGCATTCCATCAAGGACAGTCACCCTCCTATGAAGGCAGCCCCTGATGTGATGCTTCATTCGAAGGGAAAAGAGTTGATTACTAATTCTACTCCGACAAGATCTTATAGTGACCCTTATAGAGCTCATGAGGTTACCAATTCTGATAATCTGAGTCCTGTGTCAGTACTGGTGGTGAATGACTCTTCACAGATGAATATTCAGAAGCAATATTCTATGGAACAGAGGAACAACTCTGATGATGGGAAGGAAGGGGCCGAGGTCTCCACTTCGGGAAAGGAAGTTTCCATGCCTTTTAAGTGGGGTTAAACTCATGAGGATGATGAGGAAAGTGATAGGAATATGATTAAAACCTCTTACAGTGATATTGTTCGAGGAGAAAAGATCAGAATCTCTGACAGTGAGGGTGTATTGCCTACCACAGTTAAAAGGAAACCAAGGAAAGATTACTATGCAGTTCCGAGGATGGTGACCACCAGGTCATCCTCCATGAAGTCTAAGGAAAAGATATCTATGGAGTAATTAGAGCGAAGGAAGGATTATATCAAGTTGCTCAAACAATATGAGCCCCAATCAGAAAGGGAGTCAGCCGATGCGGATGATATGACCAGGTATGAATGTGATGCTTATGACTATTCTAACATGTAATCTCGTTCTATTTCTCTTGTTTGTCTCTACACTTTTCTTTTTATTAATAAATTTGTGGTCCAAGCATGCTTGGATCTGACTTTTGGGTATATTTTATGGAAGGATAATTCATAAGGGTAATTAATTATGATGTTGTCACGCTAATATTAAAATTATAAATATGAAAATTCTTGTGATTCAACCATGATAAATGTTGAGTTGATTTCATTCTATAAGGATAAAGATCACCCAAAAACATATGATTTAACAATTTGTAACATCCTAATATATTGTGAAATATATTTTTCTGAAAAAATTTAATTTCTGTGATAGTTTGTGTTACATACAACAACATATTTTTAACAAACCATGATATCTATTTAATTTTATTATTTAAAGAAGACCAATATAACCTAAATATTAAACATAGTTGTATGAATAGTAACAAAGATATTTTTAATATTAAGTAAAATGGTTTTATAGGAAGAAAAATTATTGATAAAAAAGTACTTAATATTTTGTTATGTCTTTATATGTCTCAGAATTACAATTTTTTAGAAAATGTTTTATTTAATTTTTTGATAAAATAATAAATATAAATTTTAATTTCTTAGAAAATTTATTTTTAAAACACTATTAATTTCTAAAATCTACATGTCAAAATTATCTTTGTGTAAAATTTTGATAATTTTTTGAAAGTATTAATTTTCTGATGAATAATAAAAAATACATTTTTTATAAAACAATAGCTTTTAGTTTGAAGAATTTAAAATCTCACTTTTCTTATCAGATGGTTTTAATAATATTATTATTCAATTTACATATTTATTAATCAAATTTATGTCATTGTAATCAATTTTATATTGAAATTTTATATTAAAACCCTCAATACATATGAAAATTTTCTCTTTAGAAAAAAACTTCATCATCACATCTGCATGTTTAATTTTAAATTAAATGTTTCAACTTATATGTTTTAAATTTTAAAAAAAGGATATAATATTTGGAATCAGAATAATTAATATTATTATAAGTTAAAATATATTTTTTTTCAAACTGGATAGTAAAAAATATGGAAAATTAATTACAATAGTTAAGGTTAAAACTGGTTTAATGAGGGTTAATCTAAAAATATAATGTGTTAAATGACTTATATATTTGTAAAAAAAACCATTTGATAGAAATAATTCCACCTTATCAATTATAAGGATATATGGTGAGAAATATTTGTGCCTTGTGTATTGTGAAAAATGTGGGTACACTCTATTTTTTCAAAAATTTCATCTGTTTCCTCTCCCCTACTTATAAAGGGGAACCCACTATCATCTCATATTGACACATCCAGACCCATTTTTTGTGAAAATAAATGCTCATATTCTTTCCTCTATTCACTCCCCACATCTTATAGTCATTAAATTAATTATTAATCCTCTCTATGATAGATTTAGGTATAGACCTAAAGGATTTATCCAAAAAAGAGGAAAAACTATTAATTTTGTGTTTTTGTTTTATTTATTCTTCCACATCCTTCAAATATTCTACAAATATGATGATATAATTACAAAAATATCTTCTATATAAATATATGTTACTATGTTAATGGAATAAAAAATATTCATCTATTATTCAATCAAATTGGAAACAAAATCTCTCGATCATATGTATGGTGGAATCTCTCCTCACGAACCACTATAAACATTTTTCCATAACCACCTCTAAAGAGTGGATACAATGATGGATTTAACATATTAATATTATATTTATGACATTATTATAATTTTGGAATTATTATATCACATATTACTTCTTACATTCCATTCTGTGGGAATACGATAATGTCACTCGTGTGTATGGAATACTATCTCCTTGAGAAGTGTGTGATTCATTATTCATATACACATTAAACTGAAATTAATATGGTTAGGTTTAATGAAAATATTTCTTATATATGAAATAAAAAATTATTATGGATAGGAAATATATTATTTACCTTTATTTTGTATCATCTGTTGAGAAGATGGAAACATCATTAATGTATACGTATAACCAACCGTCTCCATGAGCGATGTAATACATTTTCAAAATATAACTTTAATTTATTAAAATAATTAAATATATAATTTATATATATTATATTTATATCACGTTTAATTTTTTTTGTGATGATGGATCCATGATCTAAGTAAAAGGACCAAGAATACCAAACCAAAACATAAATGAAAAATGAAATAATTATAACTTGAAACACAATTTTAACAAGGAATTTCTAATATAAGAGTAATAAAAGGTCATAACTAAATAATATAATGGATGATAAATATGATTATGTATCATTAATAGATGTATTATAAACAAATATTTATTATATATGAGGTTATAATGTGTAGAAAGTAAGTCTAGACATTAGGTAAGGAAATTTTTCCTCAAATTGAGTTATTTGGAACATATATAATGTTATGAACCTGTATTATTTTATGAATATTAAATTAATTCAAAATTACATGATATATACTTAATTTGTTTATTCTCATTATATTTAAAATTTCAATTAAATTTATTCTTTCAAGGGGCTTACGATTCAGAAGATACCAAAGAAGTAAAAGTTTTATGTTACAATCCCATTCTTTATTGGGATTGTTTATGATTAAGTTTCAAATAATGAAATCATAAAATATAACTATAAAGAAACATATTTGGTTTCTTATCCCCTGTTTATGTAATTAAAATAGGGTTTTCTATTTCATTTTTCACTATGTATGTGTTAAAGAGCCCAAAATCATATTTTCAAGAAAATTTGACTTTATTTATGTCTTCAGTCAGAAAACATTTTTCCATGTCCATTTTTCAAAAAAAAAATCTACAAGAAAGTGTTTACAAATATAAAATGATTTATTAAAGAAAATTATACCCTTTTTTACTTTTTAGAAACTATTTTAAAAGGAATATTATTGTTATTTTCTAAAGGAGGTTCCATTCACTTTTAATCAAAAATTTGAAAGGAATATTTGGTTTAACATTAATAAAAAGAACATTATTTTCTTCCATCATGACCAATAAATGTGTTAAATCATTATTTATTAGTTTTTATGGTTATTTTCAATGAATATTATATATATATATTTTGAACTTTAATATTCTAAAATCTTATTTTCAAACTGAAAATTCTATTTTCATTAGGAAATGTTCAAAGTGACCATTCAAAATATTTTTCCTCATAAGATGACATAATTTAATGTTACTCGTGATTTAATGTGTAAATGAATGAAATATACCATTATTATTATTTCTATGAATGGTTTGTTTTTAGTATGATCAGATTTTTGTGAAACTCATTCATTTCTTCATGTGTTATGGAATGGAAAAATGATAAAATGTTTGTGAAACCTATTTCATTTCGACAAGTTTTTCTATGATGTAATTTTTACGAAACCCATTTATTTTCATGAGTTCTAATATGATGAAGGTTTTTTGATCTTTTTTCACAAATATATATGATTTTACTTATATGAAAGGTAGTGACTATATCTATCTCCATTGCATTAGATGAATATTGATATCTCATGAGATAAACAGGGAAAGAATGAGGAGTAAACCCATTTATTAACAGACTCTATCAATAATGATATTCTCCAGAGTAAACCATGACTAGTATGATGATTTGAGAAGTGAACCCATTTCATTATTTTTTTGGAAATGAGCCTTCACTACTAAGGAAATGATTTTCATTATTTAAATGAATACCAAAAACCTTTGTCTAATAATAATTTTATGTTCTCATAGATAATGATATTTAATTACATTAAGATTAATAACTTTTGAAACACCAAGATTTATGACATGACTCAATTTTTTAATCAATGATATTCATGGCACAATTTTAAAATTTTATTATCATGTTCTCATAACCTATACTCAGGATGTATTAATATCTTCCTTGTTAATGCATATTGTGAATTTAATATCACCCTTTTATATGTTTCTTTCCACACATTATGATGAGAGATATTATGTATGATATGTTTAAGTAGGGTTCTAGTTATGAAGAACTTAATGGTAGATTATATAGAGCACATATAAACCTATTGTTTATGTATATGAGTTTTTAAAGTCACTAGACCAAAATGATTAGAGTGTGGATCTTTATATTATGTAATGAATATTTGTATAATAAGATTTAATATATTTTTACAAAAAGTGTGGGTCCCTATAGTTTTTATTAAATAATGGTTTAGTTAATCCTTTCAAAACTAGTTTGTGAAAAAATTAGAAATAACGATATGGATAAGTCTATTTATAAAAAAATATTCTGAAATTTTTGGTTAGGATAAATCATATGTTTTCAAGAAATTCTTTCCCTATTAGGATACTACAAGTGGATGTAGATCTAGAAAATTTGTACCCAAGTGTAATAACTATGAAAATGGAACATTCAGTTGGACTCAATGATCACCTCATACACGATAACAGGCCCTAATGCACACCTAGTTTGATACTCATAGGGGATATGTTTTTAAAATTCACAAAATCTTTATGATACATCATAAAGGATTTAAATAATGAAAATAAATTATCTTGTTTAATAATTTGTTTTCCTAAATTGAAAAAGATTCATTATTTATAAATCATAGAACTAATTTTTCACTGTGATGGGGTCTTCTAATATTAATATTATTTTTCACACTATGATTTTTTGGTTTCATTCGATGGATAGAACATGAAGGAACCACGTTAATGATTAGTGTGATAGAAAAAGAAATGATTTTTCTCCAGAGCAACCAAATTTTATGGGAGATGGAATAAAAAATCTCATTTCTAGGATCACTCAAATTCCTCAAGCTATGAATCATGTTTACCTTCCAAAGTAGAAAATGACACAACAACATTTTTTTAATTCTCTATGAAGAAACATCCACCTTATTACATTGTTTCTATTTTTCTAATAATTTTTGAGTAATTGATCTTAGCCACTGAATAGTTATTTTTGTTAATCCATTGTTCAATTCATAAAAAATTAATTTTTTATGTTTATCATTTTGAAGTAATAGTGGATCAATGGTGGAATATTTTTAATAATATTATTCAATAATATGAAATTTAATCTATATAATGGGATAAATTTAATAACTTATTTTTCAATAATTAATTTCCTATTATTATTTTCCCGATAATAGAGAAGTAATTTCTTGATTTAAATTAGAATCATGATGAATCTGGTAGAACCTATATGGTGATTTCTTTAAAAAAATTGAGGCATGGTTCTTGTATTTTCGTCTCACGTAAATATAATGTTGATTAATACTTTAGTGTCTTAAAATGATTTAATAGAAGGGAAATGGATATAAGGGACTTAATTATAGTTGATTTAATAATTCATTGTTTTATCAAGGTATAAATGGATATTGGTGTTACCCATAAATTATATGGTTTTGATAAGAAATTAAAGATGAAATTATAATGAAATTCTAAAAACCATGATAAAAAGAAGATTATCTTTTCTTCATGCTCAATTTGTGGAAGGAAACATGGAGTAAATTACATTAAGGGGACTCATAAATGTTTTATGTGTGGGAAGGAGGGTCATAATGTAATATATTTATAATATGATAGAAATAAGTTATATAAATACTCAAATAGAGCGAAAGCTACATAAAATTAACCATAAACACTCTAGTGTTTCGAATGCATGGAGTATTGACATTATACTAACCAGTACCCAAACCCAATGGTTTATGATGATGATTGATTTAAAAAATCTCTAAATATGGGGGACAAAGGGAAATATCTCGTGCTAATTATTTTAGATAAGGGGTGTAATAATTACATGGTGAAAAGTACACTTAATAAACACTCCTAAATTGAAAATGTTTTATTTGACTGTGGATCTACCCACTTTTTTAAATCTAATGAATTTACCAAGGGTATAAAATTTCCACCCCAATGATTATATGTTGAATTTGTAGTGAAAACCCATATTATATAATTATCACATCACATTTATATTATTCTTCTCTAGTTTAAGTTTGTGGTAATGTTCTTCAAAAAATATATTTATTCTCCCTATAGTTGAATTTAATGTAAACTTAGGCATGGATATGATTTCTATATATTAACCCCACAAAAATTTTTGAGGAAGGGAAGCCATATTTTAAATTCCCAACCAACCTATAATCATCTATTTGTGAGATGTAAAATATAATCTTATTATAGAAATAAAATCCATTGTATGGGTATTGATTTCTTTTTAAAAGGAGTTTTTATCTCTGATGAATAAAGAAAAACTCAAAATCAATGAGATTACTATTTTATTAGTTTTTTTTTATTATTTTTTAGAATAGTTTCCTAGTATTCCACTGAAATGATATGTTGAGTTCTCAGTAGAACTCATTCCTAGTGACATAATTGTTTTCAAAGAATCCCTATAGAGTGTCTCCAATTGAATTATAGGAATTGAAGAAGAAATACCAAGAGAAAAATGAAAAGGGATTAATTCAGCCAAGTTTTTCACCATGGGGTGAACAAGTTCTATTTTTTAAACATAAAGAATGATCAATGAGAGTCTGCATTGATTATCTGGATTTGAACAAGATCTTGATCAAGAACAAGAATCATATACCCCATATTGATGACCTATTTGACCAATTGTGTAGAGCATAATACATTTAAAGTAATGGAGTTTGTTCTTGATACCATCAATTTAAGGTCTAGGAGGACATACCCACAAAAATTTTTCATATAAGTTATAGATAAAAAGAGTATATAGAGATTCCATTCAATTTTACTAATGCCCCCACTAACTTCATGGATTTGATGAATAGAGTGGTTAGATCTTACCTTGATCAATTTTTGGTAGTCTTCATTTAAGATATTATAAATTATTCGAATTTCATGTAAGATTATTCGTATCACATGATAATCATACTAAAGATCCTCATGAATGAGAAACTATATGAAAATTTTATGAAGTGTGAATTTTGGAAATAGAAGGTTTCAATTTTGGGTTATATAATATCAAGAGAGCGTATATCTATATATCCATAAAATACGGAGGCTATTAAATATTGTTCTAGACCAAACATAGTGACTAAGATCTATATTTATCTTGGTTTAGAAAAATATTATTGATTGTTTTTTGATAATTTCCACAACTATCTAATTAACTCACCAAATTAACTCATAAGGAATCCTAGTTTCTATAGATAGATTAATATGAGATAAATTTCAAGGAATTGAAGAGAATATTAGTTAGTGAACCTATTATTAGATTACCCTATATTAGATAAGAGTTTTTATAATATAGTAATGCATCCAATAAGTGTTTAGGATAAGTTCTCATGTAGAATAACCTGGTCAGAGATTATGTCTCACGAAAATTAATGGTACATGTGAAAATTACCCAATGTATTATTTAGAGTTAATTGTGGTAATTTTTTCATTAATGAAATGGATACATTATATTTATTATTAAAGGTGTAATATACACTAATAATAAGAGTTTATAGTATATATTCAAACGATAAGTGATGAACATGTTCCATAAAAGAAGGCCATAGATGATTACATATTATGATTTCTCAATACATTATCACCATACGATAGTGAAAAAGGTTTCCAATTCTTTGAGTCAAAATGATCATGATAGAATATATATAAATAGAATCTCAAAAGGTCCAATATTTAGGGATTTTAAAAGCATGGATCTAGAAATTGTGAAGGAAGGGAAGAAATATTACCTTTCTCTAATAAGTCTTAAACCATCAAAACAAGTGAACGTTAAAGTGGAACAAATGGAATATGTTGAGATAAATAATAATGTCAATTTTTTCAGTTTAATACTAACTTTTATGGAATGATTTTTTTGGAACTGTGTATTTTTTCTTTCTATAACATATTTTCATAAAGAGATTTTAGAGTAATATCATAGTTATTTATTCTATATTCATCATAGAAGTACAAATATTCATAGATATATGATTGTGTATTTTTAGTGGTATGACATGAAGAGGGATATTGAAAATAATGTTTCTCATTTCTTATTATATCATAATGTTAAGGTTGAGAGACAAAAGTATAAGGGGATGTTATAAACATTACCTATACTAGAATGAAAATTAGAAAACATCACCATGGAGTTTTTCATTGGACTCCCCAAAATATCTAAATGGAACAATAATATATGGGTTGTATTGATATCGATAAAAATTCATCACAACTAATAACTATTAGAGAATATAAATCACTAGATCATATTTCCCAACTATATATTAAGAAAACAGTATGGATTTATGGAGGAAAACATTAAATTCTATATGATCAGGATATAATGTTTACCTCGATGCTCTCGTGAATACATATACAAGCTATTGATATAGTGTTGATTCATAGAACTGCATATCATTATAAAAAATATGGATAGTATGAGAGAAAAATTCAAATTTTATATTATATTCTATGATATTATTCTATGGATTTAAATAGTTGTTGGGATCAACAACTTCCTCTTGTTGAGTTTTTTTACAACAATAACTTTGACCCAAGAATTAAGTTTTCTCTTTATAG
Organism: Viscum album; assembly: GCA_963277665.1. Lineage (NCBI taxonomy): Eukaryota > Viridiplantae > Streptophyta > Magnoliopsida > Santalales > Viscaceae > Viscum > Viscum album. The sequence goes on along the minus strand of OY728150.1, from coordinate 1,994,775,390 downwards.
AGAAATATACATAATAAAGTTTATAACACTATAATATGAGGATAAACTTTGTAAAAGAAGTAATTGGGACCAAAGATATATTAATAAATGAATGATATGGTTATATCCATTCAATAATACATAAGGGAAGCATAGGTTGGTGGAAAAGTTATGCTAATTGTCATCAACATGATATGGAATTTGAACTTGGTGACAAAGAATTTCTATGAATATATCAATAGTAGAATTTTATTAGATTTAAAAAGAAATGGAAACTTATACATAGGTATATCAATACCTTTTAACCTCTTGATCATATCGGGATGATAGATTGTCAATTAGAGCTTCCACGGAATCACTTTCAAGTCCATGATGTGATCAATATAAATCTTCTAATAAAGTATATACATGATCCTCCACATGTACTGAACTCATAGGTCATACCACTAGATCATTATATTTATTATGAGGAATAATTGGTGGGTCTTATTGATCATATATTGAAGGTACTATTAAACAAGACCACTCACCTCGAAAAAGTTCAATAGACAAACGAGCAGTTGGAGGAAGCTATGTGGGAACATAAGGATGTAATGAGGTAGAAGTATCCTTAGTTTTTATAAAAAAGTGACATAATTTTGATGAAAAAATTATTTCTATTTGGGGGGGGTTGATTGTATCACTATAATATTTTCTGAAATATATTGTTTGAATAAATTTTATTTCTTCGATACCTTTCATTACACGAAACACCATGTTTTTAACAAACCCCAATTTATTATTAATTTTTTTATTTAAAAGGACCAATATAACCTAGAATACAGATATGATATTACAGATGGTAATAACCACCTACTACATATTATTCATAATGTTTTTATATAATAAAAAAATATTTATAGAAAAGTTTTCAATTTTTAGAAAAGTACTTATATGATTCGAAAATACAATTTTCTAAAAAATATTTTTATTATATTTTGTGATAAAATAATAAAAGTAATTTATTCTAAATTTATAAAATATATATGAAAAAATAAACATCATTTTTTAAAAAAACATATGAAATTTATCCTTTATTGTATTTTTGAAAATTTTCTAAAAAGATTTATGATTTGAGGAATAGTAAAAAATATTCATTTTTATTAGAATCCTCCTTTTTCATTAAAGAATTTAAAAGATCCATTTTATTTTTATATGGTTTTAAATGTTAAGTAAGATAAATTATAAATTTATTAATATAATTTAGTTCGTTAAACATAATTTCATATTGAATTTTGATATTAAAACTTTGTATACTTATGATAATTTTCTCATTGGAAAACCGATTTTTCATTATGTCTGTGGGATTAATTTTAAATTTAAATTTATCAATAAAATTAATTAATTTTGGAAAAAATGATTCAATATTTGGAATCAAAATGATTAACAATATATAATAAGTTCAACATAATTTTTTGTTAAAATGAAGAGTGAAAATAAGAAAACTTAAATATCGTGGTTATGATTTAAACGGGGTTATCAAGGATTAATGTAAAAAGATAAGATGTAAAATTACCAGGAAACTCATCCAAGGAACATTATATGTCCATATTTAGACCTTATATTATCTAAGGTTTTTAATTAATCTTTTAGGATCTTTTTTCCATGTAAAAAACACGAATACACTTTATTATTCTAAAAAATTCAATATGTGTCCTCTTTCCCACTAATAAATGGATTCCAACTCTCCTCTCATATTCACATTTCCATAAAAATTTTAATCTACCAATACCTCAATAAAGAACTTAATTAATTCCATCCCCACATAATATATGACTTAATTTTATTATTAAACTCTCTTATAAAGGCTTTAGGTGTAAACCTAAAGGGGTTCTCTAAAGAAGATGTAAAATTCCTAAACATGTATTTTTGTTTGATTTCTTATTCCAAATGCTTAAAATATTATCCAAATATCTGGATATAATAACACTATTATATCCAATATAATTTTTATTTATTATTTTTATGCCATAAACTATATCCATTTCCTCCTCAATCAATTGGGAAACAGAACCATCGATTGTGCGTAAGATGAACTACTGCCTCATGAACTGATGTAATTTATTTTCCATCAGAACCTCTCATGGATGGATGTAATGATGTGTTTGAAACATTTATACTAAATTTATGACATTATTATACTTATATAAGTATATCATCACATATACCTTCTTATGTTTCATTTTGTGGGAATGTGATAACCTCGCTCGTGTGTACAACAGACTACTGTCTCACCTAGTGGTGTGATTTGTTCTTCACTTTTGTTTAAGTGAAAATTAATGAGAATATATTTAATGAAAATATGTGATATATTTTAAATAAAAATGATTCTATAATTTGAATATATATTTAAACTTTTTTTTCATTTCATTATTTGAGAAAATGGAAATATCATTCACACGTACGTACGACCTACCATCTCCATCAATGTGGTAATTAATTTTTTATCTCTAACATTAATAGATTTACATAAATATATATTGAATATATATTATATTTATATAATTGTTAAAATTATCTATACTATGTAACCATGATCAATGAAAAATTTTCAAGAATATCAAAATAAACATACATGAAAAACGAAATAGTTATTACCCGAAACATGATTTTAACAAGTGTTTCATAAGATATAGGTAATAAATGGACATAAGTAAATATTATTTGACATGATAAATATGAATATGGTTATATAATTGGTTTATAATAAACTTATATTTATTATAAATGATTTTTGAATATGTATAAAGGAATTCAATACTTAAGGTAAGGGAATTTTTTCTCAAATTCTCTTCTTTTGTACATATTATATGTTATACAATTGTATTCTATTATTCCATGTATATGCATCAAATATTAAAAGTTATATATTCAATTTATTTATTTTTATGATATTTAAAATTATTATTTCATGGGGAATATAATTCATAAGATACCCAAGTGTTAAAAGTTCTATGTAATAATCTTATTGTTTATCAGGATTGTATTTGATTAAGCATCACATGATGAAATTTTTTGATCATCCACTTCAAAAACTCATGTATTTTATTATCCTACTGTTATGACAGGTAATTTTTTTTACTTTTAATATCCTCTATTTATATATTCAATATTCCAAAATAATGTTTTTTTAAAAATAATTATTATTTCTCTCTTCGATCGAAGAACCTTTTTCTTCTATGTCAATGTTTTCTAAAAATTATTAAAATAATGTTTTTATTAATCTCCAATGATTGATAAAAGTAATTTTTACACATTTTTAATTTTAAAATAAGTTTTAATTGGAATATTTTTTTTTTGTTTTCTAAATAAGTTTCTTTTAAAAATTTAACAAAAATGTGAATGGAATATATATTTTAACATGTACAACATGAGCCATATTTTCCCCCATCATGAAGACCAGATGTTTTAAAGATTCATTAATTAGTTTAAAAGGTAATTTTCATAGAGAAGGATTTTCACAAATGTTTTTGTACATTTATTTTTATAAAGGTCATTTTAAAATTGAAAATTTTATCTTCCTCAAGAAATGTTCCAAGTGATATTTGAAAATAATTTTCTATATAAGATGATATCCATAGATTTTAATTAATCTTTAGTGGTGATATGAACCAAGGATACCATTATTATTATTTATTTTAATGGCTTATGTTCAAGATAACAATATATTCATGAAGCTCATTTCATTTTAAATGGGTTTTGATATAATGAAATAATGAAGTGTATATGAATATTATTTTTTCTATAGTCCATTCTATAATAAAATGTTTATAAAACCCATTTATTTTCATTGGTTCTAATATAATAAATTTTTTATTATCTCATGGAACACATATGTATGATTTTCATTATGTGATGCATGATACCAATATATCCCTTAAATTCATTGGATAAATATTGATATGTCATGAGATGAATAGGACTTTAATGGGGAGTGAACCAAATTCAATAAGTGAATTTTTCCACTATTATAGTCTTGGGAGTGATCCTTGACTATGGTGATGGTTTTGAGAGTGAACCCATTCAAATATAATGGTTTTTAAAAGATACTTGACTACTAAGTAAATGATTTTTTATTTCTATATGAATTCCAAAAATCTATGTATTAATTTAGGGTTATGTTCTTGTGGATCATGTTTTTTGATTCCATTATGATTCATTTTTTTGAACTACCATGATTTATTCCATGACTCAAGTTTATGACCTATGATATGAAGGGAATGGTTTTAAAATGTTATTCTCAATTTTTCATAACCTAGTGATCAAGCTATATTTATATATTTGTGGTTTTCCCCCATTAAGCTCCTAAGGTTATAATTTAAAAGGTTTCTTCCCAAGTTACGAATAAATTTATTATGCATGATATTTCTAAGAAGGGTTATAGTTATGAAAAACTCAGTGGGAGATGATATATATCACTTATGAACTAGTTTTTTGTGAATATATTTTCAAAAGGAACAATAAATAAATTATTCTGTCATGTATTATTAGGTTATTTAATTAATATTCATCTAATAAGATATAATATCTATGTAGGGAAATTGTGGGTCGCAATATGAAACACTTGGATCTAATGAATTGTGTGTTTTTTAAATTTTTATTGATAATCACGAATCATGGAGAGCTACCCAAGTGATTGGTTTTTAAATAAAAATGAGAATTAATAAATCCATGGATCTTGGTTGACATTTCTTAGTGATTTGTTATTAATTTTTTATGAATTTTAAATAATGGGAATCTTGAGAAATTAACAAGATTATATTTTACTTGTTTTAAATTACTGATTTTGAATAATTCATTTTATATAATTTCATTAATATTAAATTTGGAATAAATATATTTGATCATATATTGTATAAAATTAAGATGTTATTAGTTCAAGAAAGTGGGTGATAGATAATAACAAATAAAGAAATAAATCTTATTTCATAAATATCAAAGTGGAAAGATATTGAGGTTGATAATTAAATACTGATGTTATTCTATGATTTTTTTATATTATTGATGTCATAATATTTATGAAGTAGGTACCTGATTTATTTATGAATAAACTAATGTCTTGGAGGAAGTAAATCATTAAATTTAAAGAATCCTTAATCTGGTGGGTGATATTATTGTTTCTGTTTTGATTGATTATTGTAAATTAGTGGGAATGGTTATAAATAACTATATGAAAAAAGTTTTTATTGGTAAAAATACTCTAGGGTTAAGTATGAAGTATTCCATCACTGTAATAAAATTATGAAATTGGTGATATAATTGTTACTTGGCCTATACATGAACACAATAAGGATGTGGTTTCAAACTTATGGTTATAACCTTGTAAAAATTATGTATACCCTATGTTCATTAATTAATTTATATATACAGTTGATTGAAATATGATTTGAGTGGATACTAATACTAACTGGTCATAGTGGTTAAATTATAATAATAGAGCAATCATAAAATAATAATATCACCAATCAAACCCCCAATTTTTGGTGTTATACAATTTCTCACATTGGAATTTCATTAATGACAGAAGAAAATTTTATGGGCTCAATAAGGAGGTATATGAGATAAAGAAATTGAAAAGAACACAATACCCTTAATTGGACCAATTTTTGATATTTTTAGTTATTTATTTTTGGATGAGTTGATCAAAACTTCTTTTTATTGAAGTCTTATGAATAGTGGTTGATGGTTGGTCTATGTGGGTGATATCACATTTGTTAGATATAAATAAGATATCATATTACCCATCCCTTTCATAACCTTACATGGATGGGTTGAAAGGTTGAGTGTGCATCCCAAATCTGGCATCCAATAGGTAAGGGTTCAGTTGGTAGTACCAAAAGGGTACATAAAAAATTGTAGATATTCACCCATAAACCTATAGAAAAAATAATTAATAAACATAGTATATAAAATTGAATAACAAAACATAAATTTATAATTAATGAATAAATTTATACATAAAATACTATTATTCAAATAATTGATAATACATAATAAATTTTATGTACATGGTGAAAAAATATAATAATTTAAATGAAAATAAATATACCACAATGAAAACCTAATATAAAATACATAAATCATGGATATAAACACCTTATCAAAAAATCCTATAAATATGATCACTTGGTTAGTATCTATATAATGTCACCATAATATTCAATTTTCTATTCACTCATAAAAAAATTTAAATATATTCACTACCATGTGCACACCATCCAATAAGTTACCTTTTAGGGTTAGTATAATGACCTGATAAAATATAACAAGTATGGATCGAAAAAAAACTAGATCTCATATATTCATAATAATAAAATCAAATTAAGGAATAGTATATAATAATAACATCATAGATAAGTAAAACCCATGGTTATTATTGGTGAAATATCTATAATGAGAGTATATCATCATCAATGTTTCTTATTATATTAATTTTAAGTAGTAGAGTATCCAAAAATATATAACATTCATAATATATAATTCCAAAATGAGAAGGAAAATTATAACAATATTCACCACTAACAATATATCTCTTAGTAAAATAATTCACTAGGATACACACACCAAATTAGGCCCCAAATGACCACACCCTTTACCTCATCTAACACTTTTTTCAAATTTTATAATAACATATTTTTGGCTTGAATGGGAACCATGACAAACCAAACATACATAAAAATTAAAAATATCCCAAAAAACCAAACCACCAACCAAATTAATATTCAATAATTTAAATTTTAAAATGTATCTAACCAGGATAAGCTGACAAGATGAATATCTCCCAAAGAAGAGGCTCGAGGCCCCAATGTGGATTCCTTGAGTCTAGAACCTTGGTCTTCACACCTTGAATCTTTTCACTTTAATGATGACTAACTCAAACCAAACCGATCCAAAAATAAACCTATGAAACAATATGGAAATCCCTATATTAAAATTATAATTGATGAAAAAACAACTACCACCATCAATTGGATAAAAAACACTATAGAAAATGAAATAAAAAAAATTAAAAAAACCTCAACTATCATCATTGGATTGAAGTGATCTTGGATCATCCATCAGAAATAATTTTATTTCATTTTCTAAATCTAGAAATACTTACACCACAAAAAATTAACCATAAAAACAAAATAATTATATAACAACAAGACTAAACCCAAAAAACTATGTCATGATTTTAAAATATAGAGTGTCTATAAAGATCCAGACCCAAGTAGGCCAGAGTTGATGGATACATTATTACATTAGTGATAGATACAAGTGATTACATCCCAATATAATGAATAATTTTATAGAATTTAAAAATTAGATAAATTCTTGAGTTTCATATTACATGTAAAAACATAAAATATAATAAAGTATTTTCATTGATAAATCCATTATTCCCTGATGAATACCACAACATATCAGTCAATATACACAACCTAACATTATGGGGAATAGAAATATAAGAAAGGTGTGAGTTCAGATACTCAGTAGGGGTTTGTATACACTAGAATATATAATAATATATATGTAATAATAAATATATCAAGGTAAATAACTAAAAAAATATTCTATTTAATCAATAACTTTATCATTAAGAATAAAATGGAAGGAATAAATAGTGATCAAATAATTTCATATAAATAATTACATGATCCTGAAACGTATCCATGAATATAATAAATAATCTAATAATCACATGTCCATCAATAACTAATCCTATAATGAGGGAATTTATAATTTAGAAAACCATAAACATACTATCAAGGCCTTTTTCCAAGACATCTTACATAAATGGGTAAGGCCTCAACCAAATGCCTGATATTGTTTGTCTCATGAGACCTACTAATGAATTGAGGTCTTTAGCAGTCAATTATTATCACATACAAATTATAATATAGTTCCCATATGAATTTGGATAAACATAATCAATGTAAACATCCATATTAAAAAACTAGCATAGGAAACATTAATAATTTCCCCAATCAATAAACATAATCATAAAAAAAAATCTGACTAATATGGAGAATGGTAACTAAATAGTTCTTCCCTAGAAAAATAAATCGAAACCATCTAGATAAATAATAAAAATTTCATCATTACATCATATCCTTATTAGTTCATCAGTATGATAAGTGGGTTTTCATTGATGAATAGAAATACCAAAATATTTCATTTAAAAAATTCTCAAGGAAAATACCCATTTCACATTGAAAATAATTTTTTAAAAAATCATAAAAGAAGTTTCGGGAATAAATTTTATTTTAAATTAACCATTGAAACATATAAATGAATCATAAAATCATTTTGTGGTCATGACTTTGTGAAATACCTTTTTTATGAATAAGATAAAATAAAACATTCCATTCCCAATTTTTCGATGTAAAAAAGTTCTTGATTTAAAAAAATATAAGAAGATTCTATTTAATGATTTTATAAAAATTTTATCATGGGTAAATATTAAAATAAAAATCATTTTATAATAGTAAAAACAATTTTAAAAATATTTTTAGAAAAAAATAAACATGGAATTGAAAGGATCTTTTACCAAAGTGAAAAATGAAGTTGATTTTTTTTAAAAACATTCTTTTTGTATCTTGAGTCCATAAAAATAAATAATTGGAATAGAAAATTTTAATTTTAATAAATAAATATAAGATATAAAAATATATTGGTTTTAAGATATAATAACTTATAATTTGACCATCATAGACTCAAACATAAACAATCTGAAATAATGATGAGATTGTAAAATAAACCCTTACCGAGTTGGGATATTTTGAATCATAACCCAAATGGAAGAAATAACATTCAATAAAAAATTAAATACCATTAATATAAATGTAATCATTATAAAACATGTCATAGAGTATTTATATAAACCACATAAAATATATAAGTGGTGAATATGTAATATGTCTCATGGAAGTAAAAGTGAGACAAAAATCAATTACCTTAGGTCTGATTTTCTTTATATTTGACCAAAAATCATTTTGAATAAATATATATTTATTATAAATATAATATAGATCCATAATAATATATATAATACCATGTAATATTTACTTATAATATTTTATCACTCGTTCATTAACAATTTTTCCTTAAAATCACTCTTTCAGGTAATAACTACTTTGTTTTTATTGTATGTTTTAATTCAATAGATTCAATATCTACATGTTGATAATTAATACATAATATCCAGAATATTATAAATTATATGAATATTTTATATATTAATTACATATGTTTTTATTATAGTCCATACATTTTATATATAGAAAAATGAGTTACACAGTCCATATAAATGGTGAGCTATACATACGCATGAACACTGTTTAACTTTTTATGATGTATTGATTGAAGTAAATTGAAATAATAATTAAATATTAAATAATAAATAAAATATCATATAAATAATATATTTCCATAAAATCCATACTCATTACTATCTATGTGAAAATAAAATGAAAAACGAATCACATCACTTTGTAGAGGCGGTAGTCCCCGCGTACACTCGAGAAATGTTTTTTGTTTTGTAATAGATCAGAAGGTATGAAGGTCAAGTGATGTTATAATTAATGATGTATAATTATTTTATAAATATCTTCTATATACATTAAATCTATAATCATAAAAACAGTAAGATGTGTTTATGGAAAATAAATTATATTGGTTTGCGAGGCAGTTGTCTTCCATACATACAATATATGGTTTTGTTTCCCATTTGATGGAAGAGAAGATGGATATAGTTTATTATATAAATATAAAACATATCAGTATATGGTAGAGAATTTTTTAAGGATATTTTAATTATCACAAAATTAATGAATGTGGTAAGAGGATAAGGAAAAAAGAAAGATCATAGTGAATATAAATACGTTCTCTTGTAATATTCACATTTGGGTATCTTATTAAGGATATTTGAGATTGAATTTTGGGAATATAAGATGAATTAGAACATTTATAAGAATTTTGGTGGATATTTTTTTAGGCGTTGGTCAAGATAAATTACGTAAGAGTTATGAATAAGTGAGGGGATTATGTCCCCTTTTATAATTAAGGAGGAGTGGCATTTTTGTAAATACCTAAAACTATCCAATATTGGGAAGTCACCCTCAACCTATGTTACTCAAAAATTTATTAATAATTAATTTTAGGTAATATTTGGTTTATATACATATCTAAAAAATAAACATGTTTTAATCATATTATTTTCTTATCCTATATGTTTACTTTCTTTTACCATATTAGTTTTCACCACGATAAATAGTTTTTTTTTATTTACTTAGGTAATTTAACATTTAAGACTAAAAAATAAATTATAATTACTAGATAATTTATATATACTAATTCTAAATATGTAATCAAAATTTTCAAATAAATTTTCTTTGTGATTATAATGTAAATTTTGATACATGCACATGTAACACACAAAACCCTATTTTAATCTTAATAATTCGAAATAATGATTTTTGTATCTAGTAATAATTAGGAAAAATTTTAAGTTGAACATAATAAATAATATTTATTATTCATAGTCTAAATCTTGAATCCATTTTTTCAAATTCAATTCATAAAAGTGGTATAATTTAATTTTAAATTGAAGCTACAAGTGCAGTAAAAATGATGTTATATAAAGAAGACATTTTATAAAATAAAAGATGATTTAAATAAAAATTGAACATAAAATTGATTATATTTAACTAAACATGACTAATTATAATATAATTAAAACATTTTTAATTTTAAAACCATTTTAAATAAAAATTTATATTTTTAAATGCTTTAAACGAAAAGACCAGTTTTAATAAAAATAAGTATTTTTCACCCTTTATCAAAAAAATAAAAAATTTATAAAATTATTAAAAAAACTATATGATAAAATTGACATGATTATTTATAAATATAATCTAATTTGGTAATTTTTTTCTAAAAATGAAAATTTTCAGTTTTTATATATTTCTACAAAACACGATTAATCCTTTTTTTTGAAAAATGTATTTTTTTACATAAAATTGAATTGATTGTTATCTCATGGGTATGAAAAATATTATAACAATGATAAAACATTTTATTGAATATATAATATATAAATTTCCTTTAAATCATTCAATAATAGGGATTATTTTTATTTATAAAAACACATTGTTCGCTTGAGAAGGTTTTTCGAAAAAAAACATTTCTTTTACTTTCAAATGATATTTATTTTCCTTTATAATAAATTGGTAAAGAATGAAATAATTTTATAAATGTGTAAACCATACATTTACTAAAAATATTTTTAATGATATTCCTATCAACAAATCTAATATCTAGGTGATATCTGTCGCATCATATTATCGTATTTTAATTGTAAATCATGGTTTTTTTAAAATCATTATTTCATATATCACATGAAATTAAAAGAATTAAATTTATTTAAAGTATAATATATTCTAAAATCTAAGGGGTTAAATTATACCGAACAACAATAAATTTAATCATCACAAATTTTGAAATCACTCTTAAAACATGGGTTCATTATCAAATAATACATTTGTTGAAATCCCAAATTGTAAAATACGTTAATAAAACATCTGATTGATAATAGATAAAGGAAAGTATTTAGGTCATTATAATAATACATAACAAGGTTTTCAAGTCACAAAAGTTAGTGGGAAGGGAAAATATGGACATGGAAGAAAAGTATAATTAATTATAGAGAGTGATAGAGATCATTAATCACAAGAAAGTAAATGATCAATAAAAAATTATCAACCCAAAAACCATAAACTGGTGAGGTTTTAAAAAGTTAATTTGATTTATTACAAATAGTGGTAAATGTATAAAAATTTTATTTGAAGATATATTTCTTAAATCTAAGGGTTTATTTTAGTATCAATGCCAAATATATATAATTTATATTTATTAATTCATAATCTCAATTTCAACCTTTGTTTTTTCATCAATCAATTTCCACTTAATTTATTACTGAAAGAAAATGAATATCTATGATGAAAATTATTAATTATTAAAGTAATAAAATTATCTTTTAAGAGATCATAAAATCCCTAAAAGAGTGAAAGGTACTTAATAATGTATCAAAATATTTAAAAAAATGGTTGGAGAAAGTTATAAAATATAAAGCATTAGTCTCTAAACCTAAAAAGTTACCCTAAATGATAAAAATAATCCATTACATAAGTATTTATCTATAAAACCCTTCATCTTACTTCTCTAAAAACATAATAACATTCTACAGAAATAATCATTTTTTTAAACCTAATCGTTATATTTGTATCTCATCTGAATAAAATGTATCATGAAATATATTTAATCTCCTAATAAAAAATTAATAATTATTTTATAAATATAATATTTTTCCATCAAACCATATGAGTAATAACAATGTCATTTTAATAAGTACACCATATAAGCTAGTGGTAGTGACTTCACCCTTGTTGCTAATCAGTTGTGTGTTCTAGTCCGGTGGCCTTACCATATGTGATACTATGTTACCCATAATGTGGGTTATCTTTTTTTAAAATTATATTAGTATAATTTATATAAAATTTCATCAAATATTATAAGGATCCTCAAAAAATAACATTGGTCATCAAATAAATTTTCCAACCAAAATTATTTATTATATGACCTATTGTTTCCACAAAACCATAATGAATATTATTACATTAAACATAATGATTATATTAAACATAACAGTTATCAATAAATTTAATAATATATAAAAAAATGTAATCGAATTCATCCAAAAACAAATTCTCCACTAAAACCCATACCGATTGACTGAAAATTATTTTTTATTGTCAACAATTTTAAGGAAAAGTGAGAAACCAATGGATCAAAATTACAACAATAAAAACCATAGACCATAAAAAACTATACAGACCGCCCCTCCCTAGTTGTGCATCGAGATGATAGACCTTCACCATTGTCCGACAACCCAGCTAGCTATCCTGTGCAAAATTTCATGGGCCTGGAACCAATGGCGTAGCCATTCCCTCTCAAACAAACAATTCCAAATGGCCAACAATAGTGAAGGTTTAATGCTTTTAACCCCATATGAGGCAGAACTGTATAAAATGCTGGTATAGTATCACCAAGCATCACTTTAAACATAAGAAAAGGTTTCTTCAAAATAAAACACAACCCGATCCATCATACTTCCTAACCACTTCAACAGATTAAACCAATTTAAGCAGAAACATTGAAAAATAATTTAAGCTTAATGGGGACCAATTCCTCATACAGATTCCAAGATATAGATGTTACCTAAATTTTTGGAATAGTAAACATCATATTTTCAACTTTAGAAGCCAACTAATCCCAAGTCTCTATGTACTCTTCCAGACTGATCTTACTTTTATTGAAACCCCTACAAGAAATTGGTCTTGTTTATCAACCTATAAGTATTGTTCCTCATTGAGGGTCACCCTTAGGTACCTCCCCATTATCTTAGCTTCCTCTTTTTCAGACGAATTAATCAACAAAACATGTTCGACCACTTCTTATTCAGAACTTAACATTAGTTCCTGGGTCTGATTACCCAAAACCTATATTTCTATATTCTTTGCATTTAGATTTTTAGAGGATTGTGTATCAATAGGTGGGGGAATTGAGGAGTAATATTTCCTACATTTCCTCCTTATATTACTCCTTCCACTCCTCGGGCATGCATTTGAAAGACTAGTATCAGTTCCATTGGAATCTATCATGTGTTCCTTATCTGCATCAACCAGAATACTAAGATCAGAGCCCAAACCAACATCTGTAAGACCTAAAAAACTGTTGATCAACTGTATTGGATTACAAGACCTTGAGATAGAGTCTCATAGTTGACTAGCACTGGATTGTCTCCCCAATTCCTGCCTCCCCATACCTAAATCTTTCTTACCCGATCTCAACACCTCCATATAAGAAGCAGCCGCAACATCCACCTATCCACCCGACCTCTGTTCTGAATCCATTGAAACCCCATCCATAGGACTAGCCTCACGATAATCCTCATACTAGACCAGAACACCCCCTCTATTATCGCCTCAAGAGGGGTCAACTCATTACCGAAATAAGGATTGAAAATATCCTTCTTTAACCTGTTAAAAATATCTGAAACCATCAGATTAACCCCTGATTCCATAACCTTATTCTCCAAATATGCACCAGGACTAGCCTCTAATGACAAATTTGGGACCAACGAGATACAATCATGATAATTATACTCTATAGGAATCATCTGATGAGGCACATCCCACTTGTTTCACAAGATGTTGGTATTGACCCCCTACTATGCACCATGCAAATCCCTACCCAACTGTTTCGACAATCCAACCTTATCAAGGGTCTCTGGGACCTTTCCACTTGCTCTACCCTTAACAAAAACATGCACTCCCCAATTAAAGGTATCCAAAAAATGGCCTAGCCGATTGCAGGTAGAACATAAATCCACCTAAGACTCGTAGACAACCCGTTGCTTGCACCAATACTCCTCATCAACTGTTACAAAAAATATACTCGAATAGAATCCTTGAAACATCCATTTCCACACAAACACATGGGTTTAAGGGGTGAAAAATAGAGTAAATACGACTATCAGAATAAATAAATCTACCAACAAGATTTCTAATCATCTTAATGACTGAAGGTTTTTGAAACGACAAAGGTAAATTCGGAAAACTCACCCAAATCGTAGTTGTAAGAGTGCAGCGATTCATATGGAAGTCGAATGACCAACAAAAAATAAAGAATTGAAACTTGTTAAAGCTGCGTGGAGCCCTCGACTAGGAATTAATGAGATCCTCCTACAATGCGAAACAAATCATAATGTAGTGGATATCAAGAAATCCCACCGTCACCCTCTCCTGAAAGTTCCATGAGCTAAAGACAAACTTGTCGAATGAATCAACCAAAGGGTGCCTCTATTTGAATCGAGCCACCAAGGTGAGATTAAAAAGTACTGAAGATTCTGTGAACTCCAAGGTCAAAAACTAAAGTATAGGGAAGCCATCAACCAGATCTGGGACTTTAGGGCATAAAGAATCTCTCATATGAGGACATACATTCTTCCAAAAATTAATAAAATCCTTAGATTTTTCATGATTCTTATAACTAAAATAAAATTGATAAAAATACTTCTAAAACATAATTATAGGATCCTAATGACTAAATAATTCAACCATTTTACATTATTTATGGGTATAATACAAGTCCTTCCATGATATAGGAGTTAGAATATAAATGGTGGAATTGACACGAATATTGACAAGTTTTCCCACATTTTATATAATGAACCAAAAATGGATCTATATGATGAAATATATTTATCTCCATTGAATTACACAATTTTACACGGTAATTATTTACTCTATTACCTTATTTTCTACACATAAAATAATGTTCTATTCCTTTGAGATATTCTCTAGGGTGTATCATTCCACATTTCTGACATGAAGGTAATTGAGGCTTCTTTCCTCTATAGTCTTTATCAATCAATATCTTAGTGGACTCAAACTATATCCAATTTTGTTATTAGGAGAGTTAGATAAGGTATTGGTTATTAAATGTATATCTAGATAAATAATTTAGATTAATAATAATACCAATTACTTCAGTCATCAACCCATTTTTTTAATAATCCCTATATATTCCATTAAATTCAGCATTAACTTCATTCATCCTAGTCGCACCCATTTTCAGAATCCAAAAATCAAACTGTGGAAAACAATCATAACTATAAAAAATATTTTTTAGGATACCTAAATCATGAAACCTTATTTTCATACACTAACACCTTAGGTTTGACCTAGGTTATTCATTGTCATTATCTATTCAAATCCTTAATAGTGTTTGTTAAATAAATTTGAATTCACCCAAGAATATCCAACGAGTGTGTCAAACTAGGTGTGCAATAGGGACCATTATCGTGCACCATGTGATGATCAAGTCAAAGACCAATGAACCCTTTTAAAAGTTATTAACCCTAGTTACAACTATTCTAGATCCACATCCTCTTATAGTATACAAACATGGGTTCATTAAAACCACATAATATATAACTTGCCAAAAATTTAGGTTGTATCATTGAAATTAAATTAACCTCAATGTCATCCAGGGGTAATATTATTAAAAATATGCTTTCCTAAATCTATTTCCAAAGGTTTATACTAAACTTTATCGAATACCAACTATAAATACCTCAAACCTAGTATCCCATTATTAGTGGTTACTTTATTAAATTGGTGCTAGATACAAACGATCACATCCCAAAAGTCTAAATAGTTTATTAATATTATAAAACTAAATACATACATGAATTTTAAGTTACATGTAAAAAAAGTATGACATAGTATGTTCTTTGATGACTTCATTATTCCAATAATAATTTCCTTGAATATCTTTCAAAATATACATCCTGACATCCTAGAGAAAAAAACATGAGAAATGGTTGAGCTAAAATTCTCATTAAGGGTATGTATACAATGGAATATATCATAATAAATATTTTATAATCAACATGAAAAGGTAAATAACTGAAACATATTCCATTAAATCAATAACCTAATCATAAATAATAACATTATAGGGATAAATTAGGACCAAATAATTCTATATTAATAATCACATGTTATTGAAACTTATCCATGGATATCATAACTACTTACCAAATAAAATGGACATAAATAAAAATCCTCATAATGATGAAATTAATAATGCGGGACACCATAAACATGATGGAAAGGCCTTATGTGAATAAAACATACATAAATGAGTAAGGAATCATAAAAATACAAAATCTAGCCTATCTCATGAGTCTTACCAATGCTTCATGGTGATATAGAGGTCCCCACCCTTCATATACAAAGGCTAATACATTCATCATATGAAAGGTTAGAAACATAATAAACATAAAAATTCATATTTTAAAAACTAGAATACGAAATATTAATAATTTCACCAATCAAAAATCATAATAAAAAACATGTAGAGTAATAAGGTGGGTGATAGAAAAATAGTAAATCCCCAATCAAACTAATCATTAAACATACTAGTAAATTATAATAATAGAATCATTACATCATATCCCCATTAAAGAATATGTAAGATAAGTTTTTTTGCTAAATTAAAATATAATAACATGTCATTGATTTTTTAAGGAAAAGAACCTTTTATCATTGAAAGTAACTTCTAAAAATTAAAATGTTTCATGATTAATAGGGAAAATATTTTCTTTGAAAAGAACCATAGAAACATATAAAATAATTTTCAAATCATTTATTGGTCATTATTTTGGGAAATACCATTTGTGCTTAATAAGTTAAAATAAAACATTTGTTTCAAAATTTTGTTAAAAGTAAAAAAGTATATCATTTAGAAAAAATAAGAATATTTATTTTAAAAAAATTATGTAAAAAATTATATAGTTGGTAAAAATGAATTCAAAAAATAATATGATAATATTAATTATTTTATTAATTTTTTTATAAATCATTCACATGGAATAGAGATGAATTTCTATCGAAGAGAAAAATGTAGTCAATTTTTCATAAAAAACATCATTCAATATTTTTTGTTCTTAAAAAGTGGAAATTGAAAGTTAAAAATTTAATATACATTAATAAACATATTATAATAGTATATAATTTTTTTTATTATATATTGGTTATATAATTTTCCCAAAAGAGACTTAAACATAAACAATCATGATTAATGATAACATTATCAAATAAACTCTTACCACTTTAATAACAGTCAAATCATAATACCCAAGAAATGAATTAATTTATATGAATACTGATATATAATTAAGATAAATATATTCATGATATAAAATATAAAATGTTAATTATATGCACCTCAAAAAATAAATAAGTGGTTAATTTGGAATATGTCTCACAAAAGTAAAAGTGAGTTGATGATCCCTTAACTTAGGTATAATTTCCTTCGTATTTACTTGAAGCATCTATATAATAAATATATATTAATTATAAAAATATTATATAACTCTAATCATATATATAATACCATATATTATTTATTTATAATTTTTTATCACCCCATTATTAGAAATTTATAATTAAAATCACTATTCTAGGTAATAACTGCTTTATTTTTTAAAGATGATTTGGGTCAATAGTTTTGTTCCTTGTACAACTATCATGATTCCGTTATATAAATAATTATATAAATTATATTAATATAATATGTATTTTTTAGGTAAGAATTTTTAATAGTCAATAAAAATTATGGATAGAAAAATGAGTTACACTGTTTATGGAGATGATATGTCATACATATGCATAAGCACATTTTAAATTTTTATGATGAAGGAAAAAAATATATTTGAATAATAATTCACCTTTAAATAATCGTTATTATAAAATATAAAACAGATATTTTAATTAAATTCATCCATATTATCATTCATGTCAAAATAAAATAAAAAATGAATCACATTACTTCGTGGAGGAAGTAGTCCACATGTACGAATGAGAGACGATATCATTTTACCAAAGATTCGAAGGTAGGAAGGTAGATGTTATATTTTGATTCCAAAATGATAATTATTTTATAATTATGATATGTGTACATTATATTTATAAGTACATTACCTTAAAACATTACATAATCTTGAATTAAATGAATAATTCACATTGATGATCTTTTCAGGTTTAGAGTTTTAGAGAATTAGGCCATAACTATTACATTACATGTCAAGAAATAAAAAGTATACACTTCTTCTCAGTTTCCATTTTTTTCAAAAAATAAAAACTCTGGAAAAAAAGAGTCATGTCTAGTTCCATGTTTTAGACAACATAACTTTTTCTTGATCCCATCCTTGACCCTATTCATCTTTAAGTCCTATGAAAAACATTTCAAAACTTAAGATGGGCATAAAAATCTCAGTAAGGGTTATAAAACAAAGAATGAAAACATTAGTTCATCATTAAATACATAACATAAGATCTTTAACATACCTCATGAAATCATAAGATTTATGAATCACACATAGAAAACATAAATTGTAAAGGTAACTTGTGGCATCCATACCATACTTACATTGTAGCTATCACAACGACGTATGGAGTTACATTTGGAATACTCATCACAGTATATTCCCTAAATCTCTTAGGAGAAACATTCATGTTTGGCTATATCAGGTTACCCAATGAATTAGAGAGCTATCTCGGGCTCACCCGCCCTAGGTTTATCATGGAACCACCTGTATACGTAAACAATGCCTAAGAACCATAACATATTCATAACACATAAAACAAACATAAAGGAAAGATAAAAATTCCACATTTCAATCACGATATATAGTTTAAATATATTAACATAAAAATCCATTATCAAAACCATTTTCAATACTAAAATACATAAAATAGTATATGGTATTTATTTTCCTTTTAAAAAACATTATAGCTTGTTAAGGAAGCCAAAGATCAAATAATTCTCGCAGTGACGGAAAATTCGTTGTCACCATGTACGTTAAAAGAAACATTATTTTTTCTCATTTATTAAAATGATTAGTAGAGAAAATATTTATTTTGAATAAAAGTAAAATTCAAAGGGGTTTATACAACATATAAAAGAAAGTTTGGTATAAAACTAAATATGGCTCAATGAAAGGAGATTGAGATGAAGTCCCTTACCTCGTGTCCGACTTGACTCGTTCGTTATTTATCTCCTAAATAATAAAATAAAGTTAATTTTTACATTCTTAAGAATCTTCTTCAAGTTTATTATTCCTTTTATAACACATATTACCATTTTATAAACATTATGTAATCATTTATGTTAATAATGATCATTTTTTCGATATTTGGTACTTGAGTCAGAAATGAACTTCTTATATTTACAAGTTGTCTATGTGGTCAAAATTCCATTATCTTCATAATGATATTAATGATTTAGATGTCATATATATCTTATATATCCAGTATATATGTGTATTTATAATAGTACATAATATTTGGAGGTAAAAAATGAAATGCACCATTCCTGGAGACGGTAAGCCATACGTACGCATGAACGCTACTATCATTTCTCTATTATTTTAATGGAATTAAAACATAATGATAAATAGGTATATTATAATTTTAGTATAATATCATATATAATATCATTAACCCCATCCTTTATACATCCCACATATGGAATTAACGAGTCATATTACTTTGAGGGGGCGATAGTCCACACTTCCTAAAATGAAATTATCGCATTTAACCGTAATGGAAATCATAAAGGTATGCAATAAATGAAAAATAAATAAGTATAAAGAAAACATAAACATAATATGTATCATATATAAATACAATTACATCTTAATGTCCACCATGAGAGGCGGTAGGAGATAATTGAACAATCATTATTTCGTGAGGTGTTAGTTTTCCATCCACAGAAACAATATGTTCTTTACCCATTAGATGAAGGTGTGTGAAAGTGTAGTGAAAATACTTCTCATAAAAACATCCTAGTATATTGAGTATACTGGTGTTATTATAAAAGAAAAGAATAAAAATAGTTTAGGGGTTGGAGAAGTAAAATAAAAGAAAATAATTTAAGAGAAACCGTTACCTTTAATTCGGATAACTTCTCTTTGGTTTGAACCAAAAGGACTTATTGAAGTGACTTCTGCCTAAGGTAAGAATTCTAGAAGGAGGATAGGGATGTAGGGAGCTTAATTGGGCAGTGGTTGGATGAGACAAGGGGCTTGAGAAGTGTGAGGAATGGGTTATAGGTGAGGTCTTTTTATAAGGAGGAGGAGGGGTTCTTTAGGAAAGTGTGAAAATATTATTTTATTATAAACTTATCTTTGGTTTTAAAAGGTCCAAAACTCATTAAGGTAGAAGATAAGATGACTCATATTAGAAATAAAATCATCCAATAATAATTGGACAGGTTTTGTATATTATTTTAATCTTTATAATCTTATTTATTTAAATCATTTATTAATGAGGTAAACACTCCATCATTATTGTGTCATAAATAATTTAATTTATTTGATGTCTAAAAATTATAAAAAACTTCCGTAATATAGGAAATATTTTTATATTTATAATTAATATTTATATTTAAATATATCAATTATATAACCCCACATTAAAATTGTTTTATCAAAACAATACGTGTTTATGATATTTTTATTTTTACTTAAAAAAAGTTATTAATATCATTATCTTACCCAAGTGGATTTCAAAAGCCAAAAGTCTCACCCAAGGATTTTCTTGGTTAGCCATTACTCATCCAATAAGCTTAGGACAAGTTTTAAGGAAATTTTTTATTATTATAATATTGTTTTTACCTTGAATTACCCTATTTACCTTTAACCGCGGTAAATAAAAGTCAAAAGTTACCATTCATCAAAAAATATTTTCATCTTATTGAACCACATTTCAAAAGGTCCAATGAACCTTACACTCAAATTTCCCTTCTTACCAAAATGCATCATACTTTTCCATGGAGAAACTTTGAGAAAGACATGATCACCTACCTCAAAATAAAGATCCTTCCTCCGATTATCTGCATAAATTTTCTGCCTACTCTGAGCTATTCTCATGTACTTCTAAATCAACTAAACTTTTTCTGCCATCTCTTCTACCAATTTTGGTCCCATCAACTTCCTTTCACCAAATTCATCCTAAAAAACTGGATTTCGACACCGCTTCCCATATAATGCCTCAAATGGAGCCATCTGTATACTGAAATGATAACTGTTATTATATAAAAATTCAACCAAAGAATGATGTTGGTCCCAACTTCCTTAGTAATCTAGTGAAAAAGAATGTAGTATATCCTCTAAGGTCTGAATTTTTCATTCTGACTATCCATCTGATTGCGGAAGAAAAGCTGTACTAAAATTTAATTCATTACCCAATAACTTCTGAAGGCCTTTTCAAAAGTTAGAAGTAAACCTGGGATCATGATCAGATACAATGGAGAGGGGAACACTATTCAAACTGACTATCTCTTTAATATACAACCGAGAAAGTTGATCTAGAGACGAAGTATCTCGAATAGGAAGGAAATGAGAAGATTTATTCAATCGATCAACAATAACCCAGATTGTATTATTACCTCGAGATGTCTTCGGTAATCCCACAACAAAGTCCATGGATATATTTTCTCATTTCCACTCTGGAACCGGTAAAGACTGAAGCATCCCTTTTGGTAACTGCCACTCTGCTTTAACCTGCTGACAAGTCAAACACTTCAGAGTAAAATTAGCAATATCTCTTTTTATTCCATCCCACCAGTAATACTCTCGAAGATCTCCGTACATCTTAGTACTTCTAGGATGAACTGAAAACAGGGAACTATGATTTCACATAACAACTCATTCTTTAAATATGAATCACAAGGCACACATAATCTATTTCCAAATCTCAAAACACAATCATTATCAATGTTAAATTTAGGAAAATTAACCTTCTGAACCAACTCTACCTTTTTATGCAACTCACTGTCTTCCTTCTGCACTTGATTAATTTTTTTTGATAGAGATGATCTCACTGACACTTTTTTGACTCAAAACATCAGCCAGTTTATTTGATTTTCTTGGATGGTAATAGATCATGCAATCATAATCCTTGATTAATTCCACCATCTCTTCTGTATCATGTTCATTTATTTCTGAGTGAATATATACTTTAAACTTTTATGGTCAGTATATATTTCCAATTTTACTCTATACAAATGATTCCTCTAAATTTTTAAAGCATAAACAACAGAAGCTAATTCCAAATCATGTGTAGGGTAATTTAACTCATGAGGTTTCAACTAACGTGAAGCTTAAGAAATTACCTGATCATTCTGCATACGGAAAAAACCAAGTCCTTTCAACAAAGCATCACTGTAGATAACAAACTCACCATTTCTGGAAGTCAGTTCCAAAACTAGAGCATTCACCAATCTTCTTTTCAATTCCTGAAAACCATCATCACATTATTTTTTCCAAACAAACTTAACACCCTTTAGAGTTAACTTAGTCAGTGGGCTAGATAACCATGAAAAATTCTCAATAAACCTCTGGTAATAACTTTCCAAACCAAGAAAACTATGAATCTAGATTATATTTTTGGGTATTGGACATTCTTCAACAACTTCTATTTTATCAGTATCAACAGTTATTCCATTTTTTGAAACAACGTGACCAATGAAATAAATTTTCTATAACAAAAAATCACACTTACTGAATTTCCCCAAATAGTTTCTTTTCTTTTAAGGTTTGCAAGACAACCCTTAAATGAATTTCATGATCCTATTTAATTTTAGAATAAACCAAAATATCATCAATAAACACAACCAAAAACTTATCCAAGATCTCTTCGAAAATTCCACTCATAAGATCCATGAATACAGTAGGTTCATTGGTTAAACCAAAAGGCATAACTACAAATTTATAATGGATATATCTAGTATGAAATGTGGTCTTTAGAATGTCTGCTTCCTTTACTTTCAACTGATGGTACCCCGGCCTCAAGTCAATCTTCGAAAAATATTGATCTCTTTGGAGCTGATCAAACAAATCATCGATATGAGGCAAAGGATACTTGTTCTTAACATTGATGTTATTTAATGATCAATAATCAATGCAAATTCTAACTAAACCATCTTTATTTTTAAAAAATAAGATAGGAGCACCCCATGGTGATGTTCTAGGTCGAATGAAACCTTTATCTAATAACTCCTACAATTGATTCTTTAACTCTAAAATTTCAATTTGAGCCATTCGATAAGGGTGTTTTGAAATTGGATTAGCATCATGAACTAAGTCAACAGTAAATTCAACTTCCTGATCAGGTAAAATACCAGGTAACTCATCAATAAAAACATCAAGGTACTCATTTACCAATGACACATCATTAATCTGAATAGTTCCTTTGTTTTCAACAATATGTGCAAGGTAACATTCATTTCCATCTTTTACTAGTTTCTTAGCTTCCTAATATGTTATCAAAAGTAAGGGTTCATTCTTGTACACAAAATGAAAATCTTTTTGAAAAGAAACCTTTTTATCTCTGTAGTCAATATTAGCATTATAAATAGAAAGCTAATCCATAACCAAAATAACATCAAACTCTACTGGAGTAAAAATAATAAGGTTTTCTGGTATATTCTTTCTGCATACAAGGACAAGAAGGTTCTTATAATTTATTTTTGTTTCAAAATTTTCTCCAAGTGTTTTTACCATAAGTTTATGATTCATATCTTGATACGGAATTCCCAATTTACTAGAAAACTTCTTTGAAATGAACGAATGTGTAGACCCCAAATCAAAAAACACATTGGCATAATATGAACAAACAAACAGTGTACCTAATACTACTTCATTTGATGGATCAATATCTTATGAAGTAGTTTCAAAGGACTTCACCACCCCTTTCTTCTTGTAGTCTGGTTGCTTTCCCTTAGTTGAGTTCTTCATTGGATACTCATTTGCATAATGACCCATTTCATTTCCCTTAAAACATTTTAATGATTGTAAATCAGATTTTGTCTTACCATTACCTTGATCTTTTTCAGTGCAATTATGAGCCTTATGTCCCATTTTACCACATTGGTAGCACTTACTAGAATTCAAAATACATTTCCCAATATGCTTTTTACCACAATTTTCACAAACTATAAACTTAAGTTTCTTACCATCAGACTTTTTTGAAGAGTTCTTCCCTTTTTCCTTCCACCTTGACCTCTTATTCTGTTGTTTGTCAAAGAATACCTGATCATCGGCAAAATACATTTCCACCTTATCTACACATCGAAAAAGTTTTTCATAACATTTGAACTCATGAAAAGCTAAATCCATTCGATACTTTGGATTTAATACTGAGAAAAAACAGTTGATTTTACTATCAAGACCTCATATGAAATTTGAAGCATACATTGCCAGTCGAGTGAATTTTTCTTCATAAGTAGCCACTGAGTTATCCTCCTGCCTCAATTCTAGGAATTATTTTTTCATCCTAATATGAACCACCTTAGGAGAATATTTATCAAGAAATATACCTTTGAATTCATCCCAATCAAGAGCATCAATCTCCTCTCTATCCCTGATATTTTTCACCATTGTCCACCACCGATCAACTTCACCTTCAAAACGGTAAATAGTGAGACTAACCTTTTGATGTTCTGAACACCCCATAACATTGAAAATCTTCTCCAGTACTTTAATCCACCCTTCTAATAGCACATGGTCAGATGATCC
Organism: Viscum album; assembly: GCA_963277665.1. Taxonomy (NCBI): domain Eukaryota; kingdom Viridiplantae; phylum Streptophyta; class Magnoliopsida; order Santalales; family Viscaceae; genus Viscum; species Viscum album. The sequence goes on along the minus strand of OY728150.1, from coordinate 1,994,750,180 downwards.
TCTAAATGATGGGGGATGTTGCCTCATGAAATGCTCCACTACTGAAAAGTTCCTCTATGGTTGACCCAGCTGATCTTGTGTATAGATACCACCACCATTTATAGTTTTAGTTAACTGTTCCATCACTACAAATGACTGTTCAGTTCCGATTCTGATCATCTCAGGTTACTGATTTTGAAGGTTTTCTTCCTCCTGATGTCATCTCATCATAGCTTCCCTGTTTCCTCGGTGGAAAACCATTCTGAACACAGAGATATTTTAGGTAAAGCAACATGGTAATCTGTAAATTCTATCATTTAAATATTAACATAAATTAATTTATGGATATTAATTTAACAAAAAACTAACTCCTAAAGTTATCTAAACCGACCTCTGATACCAACTATAAGTACCAGAACTTAAAACATTACATAATCTTGAATTAAATTAATAATTCACATTGAGGATCTTTTTAGGTTTAGAGTTTTAGAGAATTAGGCCATAACTATTACATTACATCTCAAGAATTACAAAGTAGACACTTATACCCAGTTTCCATTTTTTTCAAAAAAAACTCTTTAAAAAAAGGGTCATGTCTAGTTCCATGTTTTAGACAGCATGACTTTTCCTAAATCCCATCCTTGACCCTATTCATCTTTAAGTCCTGCGAAAAACATTTCAAAACTTGGGATGAGCACAAAAAGCTCAGTAAGGGTTATAAAACAAAGAAACAAAACATTAGTTCATCATTACATACATAACATAAGCTCTTTAACATACCTCATTAAATCATAAGATTTATGAATCACACATAGAAAACATAAATCATAAAGGTAACTTGTGGCATCCATATCATACTTACATTGTAGCTATCACATCTACATAGGGAGTTAAATTTGGAATAACTATCATATTATATTCCCTAAATCTCTTGGGAGAAACATTCACATTTACCTTCATCACATTACCCAATCCATTGGAGAGCTATCACGGGCTCACCCTCCCTAGTTTTATCAAAAAACCACCCGTATACGTAAACAATTCCCAAGAACCATATCATATTTATAACACATAAAACAAACATAAAGGAAAGATAACATTTCCATATTTCAATAACAATATATCATTTAAATATATTAACATAAAAAATCCATTATTAAAACCATTTTCAATACCAAAATACGTAAAAGATTATATGGTATTCATTTTCCTTTTAAAAAACATTATAGCTTGCTAAGGAAGCCAAAGATCAAATAATACTTGTGACGGCGGAAAGGTCGTTGTCACCTGGTACGTTAAAAGAAACATTATTTTTTGTCATTTAGTAAAACGATTATTAGAGAAAAAATTCCTTTTTAATAAAAGTAAAAGTCAAAGGGTTTAATACAACGTATAAAATAAAGTCTCATATAAAACTAAATATGCCTTAATGAAAGAATATTGAGACTAAGTCCCTTACCTCGTGTCCGACTTGACTCGTTCATTCTTTAATCTACCGAATAATAAACTAAAGTTAATTTCTACATGCTTAAGAACCTTTTTGAAGTTTATTATTCCTTTTATATCACATATTACCATGTTATAAACCTTATGTAATCATTTAAGTTAATAACGGTCGTTTTGTCAATATTTGGTACATGAGTCAAAAATGAACTTCTTATATTTACAAGTTGCCTATGTGGTCAAAATTCCATTATCTTCAGAATGATATTAATGATTTAGGATCATATATATCTTATATATCCAGTATATATATGTATGTATAATAGTATATAACATTTGGAGGTAATAAATGAAATGCACTGTTCATGGAGACAGTAAGTCGTACGTACGTATGAACGCTACATTCATTTATATTTATTATTTTAATTAAATTAAAATATAATGATAAATAGTTATATTATAATTCCAGTATAATATCTTATATAATATCATTAACTTAATCATTTATATGTACCACATATGGTATTAATGAGTCATATCACTTTGAGGTGGCGGTAGTCCGCACTTCCTAAAATAAAATTATCATGTTTACCCATAATGGAAACCATAAAGGTATGAAATAAATGAAAAATATAGAAGCATAAATAATACATAAAAATAATACATAAAATATATAAAGACAGTTCCATCTTAATGGACACCATGAGAGGAAGTAGGAGATAATTGAGCAATCATCGTTTCGTGAGGTGTTAGTTTTCCATCCACATAAACAGTATGTTCTTTACCCATTAGATGGATGTGTGTGAAAGTGTAGTTCGAATACTTATCATAAAAACATACTAGTATATTGAGGACACTGGTGTTGTTATAAAATAAAATAATAAAAATATTTTAGGGATTGGAGAATAAAAATAAAAGAAAATAATTTAAGAGAAACCATTATCTTTAATTCGGGTAACTTCCCTTTGGTTTGAACCAAAAGGACTTCTTGAAGTGACTTCTTCTTAAGTTAAGGCTTCAAGGAGGAGGAGAGGGATGTAAGGAGCATAATTTGGAAAAGGTTGGATGAGACAAGGAGCTTAAGAAGTGTGAGGAATGGGTTAGAGGTGAGGGCTTTTTATAAGGGGGGGAGGGGCTCTTTAGGAAAGTGTGAAAATATTATTTTATTATAAACTTATCTTCAGTTTCAAAAGGCCCAAAAATTATTAAAGTCAAAGATAAGATGACTCATATTCAAAATAAAATCATTCAATAATAATTGGACAGGTTTCATATATTATTTTAATCTTTATAATCTTATTTATTTAAATCATTTATTAACGAGGTAAACACTCCATAATTATTGTGTCATAAATAATTTAATTTATTTAATGTATAAAAATTATAAAAAAAATACCATAATGTAGAAAAAAAATTTAAATTTATAATGAATATTTATAGTCAAATATATCAATTATATAACCCCACATTAAAATTGTTTTATCAAAACAATACAAGTTTATGATATTTTTATTTTTACTTTAAAAAAACGTTATTAATATCATTATCTTAACCAAGTGGCTTTAAAAGGACAAAAGCCTCACCCAAGGATTGTCTTGGTCGGCCAATAATCATACAATAAGGTTAGGACAAGTGTTAAAGTAATTTTATATTATTATAATATTGTTTTTACCTTGAATTGCCCTATTTACCTTTAACCGTGGTAAATAAAAGTAAAAAGTTACTATCCACCAAAAAATATTTTCATCTTATTGAACCACATTTTAATTACTAATAATAACCATGTATTTCAGATTTTCGAAATTCAATTCACAGAAGTGGTAAAATTTCATTTTAATGAAAAAGTCCGCTTTTTAACTACTACTCAATGTTTTCACTATTCATAAAAAATTGAAGGTTTTTCAGAAAATTACCAAATATTTAGCCTAAGCTATATTTGATATTCCGAATTCAAAAACGATGTATTTTTTACCAAATTAAATACATAGAAGTTTCATTAATTAATTTAAAATTAATTCCCGTTGTCAAAACAAAAAGCGTGTTTTTAAGAAATAATAACTATCAAAAGATTAACACTTGTTTATGTCCAATATCAATGTGAAATTACTTCCAATGGCCAAAATTGGATTAAATGGTAAAAATATAATCTAATTATACTTGAAAATCAATTAAAAAGATAATCTAACCATATAAATAAATTATATTAAAAGGAATATTTGAATTAAAATACAGTATTTTTCCCTATTCATTAAAAATTGAATTTTATCAGAAAAATACCAAAAATTTACCCAAAGAAAATTTTGATGACCTGATTCTAAAGAATAATTTTATTTGGTCAAATATAACATATAAAAGTGACCAAAACTATATTTAAATATGGTTTCCATTAAAAGGCGGTAAATTGACTTTTTAAAGTAAATTATGCTTAAAATTAGATTCATTCACATTTTTAGCCACTAAATTTTATTGGATAAATGTAAAAACATTTAACAAACATGTATAATAATATTTTAGTTAGTTCTATTTATTCCCACCAATACAATGGCTAGTTGTTTACTACCATTTAAAATAATAATATTATATTATTATTGTGCAATGTAAGATTTCAAAGAAACCTGTTGTTGCGTATCAAGTACGCCATCGAACATATCAACCCCTTTAAAGTAAAATTAATAATTAATTCACGAAATATTAATTAAAATGAAAATTTATTATTTCTTTATTTACCTGGGATTTAACAATATTAATCATTATATCGATCTTTGATAGGCGGTGATGGAAAACAAATTAGGTCGGTTTGTGATGTGGTAGTCCATCGTACACATGATCGACAATTTTGATTCTTATTTGATATAAGAAGATATTGATATATAATATGACATCAACGTTATTATGTAAAATTATATTTGTTATTATAATGGTATCATATTCTAATTACTAATATTATAATGAAAGTGGTAAGAGGTGAAGTAAAAAAAGAGCTTAGTGAAGACAATTACTTTTGATTAGAAAATACTAAGTTGGATCTCTTACTAAGGACCCTAGTTTTTGAATTTTCAGAAGAAAAAAAGATATATAATGTGTTTAAGGATGTTTTAGAGATATTCTATAAGGGGTTTTTGGGACAAATGACTTAATAGCTGTGATTAAGTGAGGGGAGGATGTACCATTTTATAATTGATGTGTGGGATTTTTTTGTAAATAACCAATACTATTTTATAGTTAGAAATCACATTCAAACCAAGTGGCTAAAAAATTTAATAATAATGAATTCTAGGGATATTTTATAAAGTCATAAAACATAAAAAAAAGAAAAAAAAATTAATAATTTTATTCCCTTAACTACTAAGTCTTCAAACATTAACCATTTTAGTAGTCACCATGGTAACTAGTTTTTTTATTTACCTAGGTAATTTATCATTTATGAATAAAAATAAATGAGAAATATTATATAACTTAGAATAAATATTTATAAATATGAAATCAATTTTATAAAATAAATTTATTATGTGTGTTGAAAATTAATTTTGACACACACACATGTAATATGGAACAACCTATTTTAATCTTAATCGTGGTAAATAAATTAGAAAGTCTTTACTAATCATTGAGAAAAAATATTTTGAAATATTACCTAATATTAATTATTATTTTTAAGAAAAAAATATAAAATACATTTTTTCAAATTCAATATATATAAGTGAAAAAAAAAATTAATTTAAAATTAAACCTACAAGCACGATGAAAATGCAGTTTTAGAAAGAAATTTTTTTCTCAAATATAAAATTTCATATATCAATATTCAATATAAAATTGATTATAATGACCTGAAATTGAATAATCACAATATTATTGAACTAATTTTACACTTAAAACCATTTTATAGAAACATATACATTTTTAAATATTTTAAACAAAAAAGAATCTTTCAATAAAAATCAATATTTTCACTATTCATCTAAAAAATAATATATTCATAAATTTTTTAAAAATTAACTATAAGATAATTTTAAAAATAATATTTCAAAAAATTAATTTCATTTTTAAAATACTATTTATTGGTGTTTAATTTTTTAATATGTTTTAAAAATGCAACAAAATCGTCTTTTAGAAAAATATGGGTTTTAAACATAAGACTTGATTTATTCTTGACTATTTCCTAGAAAAAATATTAGATGATTTTTTTGAATATATGATATATTAATTTTATTAAAATCATTCACCCCTAGTGATTTATTTAATTTTAAAAAACACATTGATTTTATAAAAAAATATTTCCAAAAATTCATTTCATTTAATTTGAAATGATTTTTATTTTCATTTGTAATCAATTGGTAACCAGTGAATTTATTTTACACATGTTTAAACCATATATTTTTCATAATTTAGTTGTTAATATTCATATAAATCAATATAATATCTTGATGATAATTTTCACACTAAATAATAATGTTTTAATAGTATATCACGGTTCATTTTAACACGGTGTTACGTGTTACAAAATATATTAAAAAATAAAATTTATTTTAAGTGTAATCTATTATAAAATATAAAGTTTTTATAGTGTTATGATCACTCCACTAAACCCATATCCCCTTACACCAAATTTTATTTATCATATCCCACCACTACAACATTGATGCACTCCCTTTAATGAGAAGAACACAATAGATTTCTTTCTATACAACTAGTGTGTAAGTAAATAAAGAAGGCAAAGCCACATGACTATGTAATGAAAAAGAGATTAGGAGGAAAGATACATCACTATAAACCCTTTACATGATCAATATAATTTAATTTGAATTAAAACCAAATAATATAAAAAAACTAAGGGGGTCCTCCCACATAAACTCCACGAATCTATCATCAAACACTCAATCAGCACAATCCTAAGAAACTAAAACCACTTTCATAGAGAATAGAAATTTGGTATATAATTATGGAACAAGTAACATGAGAAGAGGATAGAGATTTGAGAGATTTTATATTGATTCATTAATGAAAAACCAACCACCATAAGAAAAAACAAAAAACTCAGTAGTTGAGGAACCCCAAAGAGAACCACAATCACATTCCAAATTTACCAAATACCTGATCACAGTTGATCAATGTTGGGTGAAATAAAATGACCCTAGATAAAATATCATAGGTGATGACCTAATGAGTTAATAAATTAAAAATAATAGAAAAAGTAAACACCCACAAATTGAAAAAAGGATACGAAGTGAAAACATAGATAAGAGAAAACACATAAAGTAGTAGACCATACAAAGTGAAAAGTGGAAACAACATAACTTATACCATATATTTAGTGTTAAATTCATGAATTAATGTGTTGATATGGGAAAGGGAGTGGATTGGGAGTGTCCAGGGGGGATATGATAATTCTTTTCATAATAAATAATCACTTACCACACCATTATCCATTAAAAAATGTAACCAAATATCTAGGTGATCATACTATGTTATATAAAAATTAAACGAATGATAAAAAATTTGACCATAAAGGATCAAATAGTATTGATAATGGTGGTGAAACATAATAAAAAAATTCTTGCAATAGTGGATATATGATTATATAGTTATGATTGTAGTGTTGGAAAAAGAACTATAAACTTAAGGAATTATCCATTATTTTGAAATAAACATTGTATGTAACATCCTTGGTTATAGTCTCAATTAAATAAACTCTATATAGTGTTATATTGTAGTTTTAACATTGATATAATATAAAATCATCAAGAATCACACATTATCCCATTCATAAGTCTTGGAAAAAAGTCCACAATATCATATCTAATGACCTCTAACCAATAAAAAAAATCATCTAATCATCAATGTGAATTTTTCAAAGATGAAAATCCATGAGTACCATGAAAAAGTTATTATGGTTTATTAATATCCCAAGTATCCATTGGAATCAACATTTAAGGAGATATAAATCTCAAGGTTATCTCTTATAATCAATTATATTGGACAATCAAATGACACATCATTATAATTTATCTTTCAAATAAAATATCACATAATTGATTCAAACTGAATTATTTTATACATACCATATAGAATAAAGTCTTAATACATCCATAATACCCACTAAAAGCATTAAAAATATGAGTTTCAAGTGTTTTTATCAATCCATCACATCCCACCACACTTCCAATATTTTAATTTGAAAATGTTCATTCCTCAACTCATACAACACACCAATAGTATGTTATCACTCATCATAAAATTGAATGATGTTATAGTATCATGTCATGATGAATCACCGACATTAGGGTGTAATAATATTCAAATATATCTCATGTTTCACAATGAGATCTCCAAAAAAACAATTACAACCTAAACTATCAATAGAATACCCTCATGTATGTTTACATATTGAGTCTTATTTTTTTCAAAAAAAATGATTTATAGGAGATATAGATGACTATAAAATAAGGCATAATTGTGTTTTACTTATGAAATAAGAACAATGATACTATCAATTTTTTCAGTCCCAAGTAATCATCAAATCCTATTTATAAATATTTAATATTCCAAGAAACTCTTTAAATTTATTTAATTGATATTAATAATTCCACTATCATGATATATATGAAATAAATTTTAAAAATACCAATAATATTCATTAAATAGACACTAGGAATAAATTTTCTATTTTTTTATATTTGGATAGTAATGGTGAAATATAGAATAATGAAAATGGGAACTATAAACCAATATCATATAAAACACATTTATTTATACATGAAGTGCATTAAAATTGGACTAAGACCTTACCTACCAAACAAAAATTAATAACCCACTAGATCAAAGAGGATGGGATTAAACCAAATCATTTATCTCTGAAGCTACAATACCCACACCTTGACTAGCCCGATACATTGGCTGGGAGGAACCATAACCATGGTTGTGTGACCCAAGCCTATCCCCCATACCCTAACCTATAGTTGGTAACATTCTCTAATATTCACAGTTTTCAACCAATCTAACCATCTAGATATAATTTCATTCATGTAAACTATATTATCTAGGATGAACGAGCTATTTTTACCCATGGTACTATTGGTAACCATGTGAATCCAGGTTATAATGGTCCAGACCAGACTTCTAGACTGATCTAGTAGTATGATGTCATATTCCCCAATTTTTTTTATTTATTGGAACCCTATAATTACAACATACTATGGTCTCATATATTCCACCCTCCCTAAGACCATTTCAAATATGTTTTGAATCCTTATCTTTTCTGATGTAAACATTGTAATAGTGGTAGGGGAGGTCAAACCACTATGTTTATTCACCATTAGTTATTTTAATTTTTTTCCACTTTTAGTATGGAGATGTTTCAATTTTATGATTTATGTGACTAGTGGTGTCTGGATCAGGCATGATGGAAGGAATCCACCCATCATACACAATTTTGAATTGAATATAGATTTTAAATAAACATAGATTATTCTTAGAAAAATATTAATCATAATTTAAATAATAATAATATTTTAAGAATTCATTTTCAATAGAAAAACCATATCTCTTGATAAAATTACATTTATTAAAATTCATTAATAGATTTAGAAAATGAGGTACATTATACCAGCCTCTATAGGACCACTAGGACCCCCTTGAGATTCTATAATCTCAAAGTCTACAAAATTCATAATAAAAATATGTTTATATTGGTATGATACTATATTTTTATTCAAAATGGGCCCAATTTGGGTTTGGGATATAAAAAATACTAGCCCTAACATTTATGTTAAACACATTGGCTCAATAAATAATCCACAAATAAAATTTCAATTTAATACTTAGTTTGAATGATATTTTTATTTATCCTTACAAGGATATTGTTCTAGAAAAATAAATTTTTTTGGTATTTTCATTCTAAAAATACCATGAATATTAATTAAAAATTTTAATAGTTGAATTTAATAAATAAAAATTAAATTTATCCAACTATATTCAAAAAGATGTTATGTTATATGAAAATTACAAGTCACTCTAAAGTTAAAATAGATAATGTCACATTTTTTCCACCTTTGAATGTTTTTTCTAAAAATAATAAATTGTAATCAAGAGAAAATGTTATTAATATATTTTCCAATTTTAGTATTCCAATATTCTCTATCAAAATTCATTCAACCTCTATGGTTTGTTCATGAGGAATGCCTTAATTATATAATAAAACATTCACCTTAATGTACCCTAACATAACCGACCAACAATGGAATACCATCATCAATTTTCATATTCATATCACATAATAAAATAACATAAGATTTTTTATAAATGATATTCACTATACAAGAATCATAAAATATTCCACTCATTTATCTATTTATTATGGTAAAAGTAATAGAATATAGGATTCCACAAATATAAAATTAATCCAAGAAGTAATTTAGTAATTGTTAGTAAAAATTTTCATGATTAAAAAATATCTATAATCTATAATCGAAAAATCCACTTAGTTCAGGATAATTTCATACAAAATAAAACATACAAGATCATTTTTTTATCATGGGAACATGATAAGCATTCTATTTCTTCTAATCCACCTAAGATTATATCATTATATTACAATATAGTTGATTTTATAAAAATATTCTAAAAATATACTAATACCCAGGAAAAAAAATATGTCTTAATTATTAATAATCATAAATAAAAATCCATGAAAAAAATAAAACACTACTATGTGGAATCAGTTGATATGTTCATGAGGAATGATCATGACAAAATTTATCAAAAAATAATATAGAATCTATAATTGGAAAATTAAGGGTTATACCATATGTTTTATAGTATCTCAATTCTTAGCCTCTAACTAAAAATAGGTTTTTAATTAGGATAATTATGTGTAAAAACTATATATATATCCTCATAGATGTTTTCACTGATGTAATCGGTACATTTTAATAACACTTGGGGTTTATCTCCATTGAATAAGTGTAGAACTCAAATAGAAAAATTCTTTCATGGATTGATTAAATTCATATTTAGATCTAAAATAGAGCTTCATAACATTATATTTAAAAAGAAACTATAATTTTTTCACAAGATAATTTATGATCCCTTCAAACCTCATATTGATCTTTTTCACTCCTCTCATGATGTGGGTTTCTTCTTTTCTGAAATCCATGTTGCTCTGAAGGTTCCTGGCTACATCTCAGGTCTGCCTGTTGTTTCGGTTACAGTGTAGGAGTTCTTTGAAGCATCGTCGTTACACTCCTTGGCTCTGATTGCGAGGTTCGTGCGGCGGTGACCCCTTGTGGAGGATTTTAATAAGGCCATCAATGAAAAATGGGGTTTAAAGCATCGTGCGCTGGTAGGTATTCTGGGTCCGTGGAAATTTCTTATTATCTTTTCTAATGAAGAATATTTGGGTAGGGCTTGGTCTTGAAATAGGAAATCGTTCTTTGGTTCCTCTTTCTATCTTCTTCGGTGGTCCTTTGATGCTCATATGAATCGCGACTCACCCAATTTTGCGATATGGATCCAACTGCCTGGTCTTCTCCTTCTGTTCCAGAACCCTGGGTTTCTGAAATCAATTGGAAATTCTATTGGGTGGTTTATATGTAGTGATCAAAGGACGGCATCAATGACACATCTGATGACTGCGAGAATTTGTATTGAAATGGATCTTTTGAGAGTTCCACTGGAGATTGTCTGGATTGTTGTTGAAAATGAATACAGGTATGCTCAGTCTATTGTTTATGAATCTTGGACTCCCTTCTGTTCTTGTTGTCACAGGCAGAGACATGATGAATCTGGTTATCGCAAGAAGGATGGGGGTGTCCGACCTGTTCTCCTAGGTGTGGAAACCCCAGGTGATGGGAAAAAGGGTGACCAGATCACAGCAACTACTCAGGAATCCCGGGTCTTAGTTGGCCCCGCTGTTGCTCCTGATGTTGGGTGTAGCAAGCCACCGAGGATTAATTGCAAGGATGGGTTTAGGGGAGTTGAAAGTGCAGATTATGGTAGTTCTGTAGGTGTAGCGGCGAGGCAACAATAGGCAGGGGTGTTTCCTCCTGAACCGAGGGTTTCTGAAATTTTCAAAAGTTTGAGACAGGACTTGGAAGATCCTCCAGGAGCTACTGGAGTTCCAGGAGTAGCACAGAATTGCAGTCCTCTACAAATTGGGAGGAATGATGTCTTGGAAAATTGCAATGTAGTGGCATCGAATGTTGGGGTTAATGTTGGTCTGGTCCAAGACATTGCTGTAAACCTTCAAGAGGTGGAGGCCGATTTGAATCTGAGAAATGAAGTAGGGGATCGGTAGGCTGGAAGTAATGATCAGGCTTTTAGCAGTAGGTTTGAGGGGGTGAAACCTGTGGCAGTGGAGAACACAGGTCCTACAGTGCAGGTTGGCCTTACTGTGGGGGCTTCAGAGGGATGTGTTGAGAAAAGTGGTCGTAACAAAGATGATGGAGGGGTCCTCATTACAATTCCTATAAGCAACTTTTTTCAGGGTTTGGAACAAGAGGCTGTAGAGGTGATTAACCCAGGAAACACTAGTGTCAATGCGGAGACTGGATCTCAAGAGGCTATTGCTGTAAATGAAGAAAGGAGGCTGGTGCTGTATGAAGATCATGAACAACCACAATGCTTAGCATCATTTGACGCTAATTCTCATCTTCAGCAGCATCAGCCAACATTTTATAAAAATGTGGTCATTCCTGGGAAATGGGGGGAGGTCTCTGAGAGTGATAAAGAAAATATTGGTGGATTGCTGAGGCCCTCGTTTAGCAACATTGTCCAGGGGGGAAGGTGAAGGTAGTTGAGAACCAGGAGGCGAGGACTGCCTCACCATGAAGGCGAACAAGGAAGGATTACTACACTTTTCCAAAGCCGATGTCCATGAGGTCATTGACAACAAATGGAGGCGGGTTAGGTCTAAGTAAATGCATGCAATCTCCTAATGCTTTTATTTCTTTAGAGCGGTTGAATTTGAGAAGGAAATATTCCAAAGTCTTGAAGCATTATGAATGCTCGGAATGGGAATCAGCCACTATGGAGGAAGATTTCTATAATGGGTTTGGCGATGGGTATGGTTCTGATGGGTTCTAGTTGTTGTTTTTGGGCTTGTGTTCTTCTGTTCTGGAATTTTCTTTTTATTTAATAAATGGTCAGAGGTTAGCCTCTGACTGAATTTTGGGGTATTAAAACTATGATTATGGGGTAGATACATAAATATAATAGGATACTAATGATGTTTTGATATTAGGTTTTTCAAGATTAAATGATGTTGAGACATATTAAAATTATGTCCAAACATAGTAATATCCTAGAGCGTGGATCATGAGAACAGATCTGCCAATGGGAACTTTGATTCATTAAGAGTCATGGGTTATTCCTATCAATGACAATGTGTATTGGTCAATATACATGAGTTCATTATTAATCTATATAATGAGTCGTGTACTTTGATGTATGATAAATACCATGAACTTTATGGTCATGGGGATATAACTTATGTTTGGTTCATCACAAATGGTGATAAAACATTTAAATGGTCATTATATAATATATCACATCCAATTTTTATAACAATATATATATATATATAATTCTATTTGATATGAAAGTGCATGAATAAATTCTACATCCATGGTGATTGTATGAAATTGTAATTCAATAAGTCAATGTATATAGATTAAGAATCAAGGTTGAGGAAACATTTATTCATCCTTTTTTATGAGGTATCTTTAGAAAAATGGGTTATATTTTAGATTTTCATTCATATTATGTTTATTGGTGCAATAATTGTTCCCATTATCTATGGGATTCATGATGTATTACTAAGTACTGGTCTTGGTTTATAGGTTAGAAATACCCTCTCTATGGTGAGTGACCAAAAAGGGTACACACTATGTGTATCTAGAATATTATTAGACATGGTTAAATCTATGTGTTTAAATAAAATCATTCTTTGTCTTGGGGACTATGTTTATTCTAATTATATCAATCATAAACCAATCACATGTTATTAAATATTATAATAAGTGAGTTATAATTAATATTTTATTGTATTTAAAAGTTATCCTTGGTTGTATATGTAAATTCAAGTAATTTAATTAATTGAATGTAATTATTTTATATTTTATAGTTCAATAAATTTATAGGGAGGTAATGGGCCAAGTTAATGGATTAAAGGACATGTTTTATATCACTAAATATTATTATTTATTTATTTTAAAAAATTAAAATTTATATATGTATCATTTAAAATAATATAAATAAATAAATATATTACTTTAATAAGTTACTTGGGGTTACAATTTCATTTATGCTAATTATAGGGAATTTTTGAAATTTTTATAACTCATCATAATTATTAAAATAAATATATTTCACAAAATGGGTGAACCACATTTTCTCAAATATTATCTATCTTTAATAGATACATCTATATAACTCTCACCCCTCACTTATGATCCAGAGAGTTAATTAAGAAATATAATTCTTTGTGATCAATTGGATATCAAAAATAAATTTTATTTCATCTTGATAACACATATAAATTCAATATTAGCATTATAAGATTTATGGAAAACATGTGAATTTAAGTAAAAATGATACCAATGATAAATGGGAATCAAATCACGAAACAATATATCATGTTAATTATAATTATATAATAATAAATTATAAATTTTATGTGATGTTATTGTATAAAAAATAAGGTATCATTAATCCAAATAATGAGCTTCATATAAATATACAAAATAAAAAGCTTTAAATGGGTGACTCAACCCAAGTTTTCACTATGTTGAGACCCTTTATTTGGAATCATATCAGTCATATTTATTTGAAATTATTATTTAATTTCAATTATCTAAAATTTAATTTTGAATCTATTTTTTAGACCCAATTGTAAAACTTCATAAAAATTAGAGTCTATATAGAAATGAACATGTAAAAAATGTAATATAATGGACACCCAGTTATCAGAATGACCCCCAAAATGGAATTGGGATGGCCACATTCTATGAATACCTTCAAGCCTCCCTGTGTAATATTTAAAATAAATTATTTTTTAAATTTAATTGTAGTGTGTAGTCAAATCCTACTACCATATTCAGTAGACAAAGAGACCCTCCACATTAAATGATTTTTTTAATATAGGACATGATTAGTGTGTATCAAATACACCATTATATATATTAAAATTAAAAATAATATTTTAATTAAAATTTATTGTTTTAAAAGGGATCTAAAAAACCATAAGTGGATTAGATTAATAATTAAAATTAAATAATTTATTTTAATTTAATTAAGTGATAACAAATTAATATATTTTTAATATATTAATTTATTATTTTTAATATTATTTAAAAATAAAAAAATAATTAATTAAATTCCATATTGACCAGTGTATGTTTAGATGAAATCAGTTTAATTTTAATTACTACATGGTTTAAAATTTTATTTCATAATTATAATTGAATTCAATTTAATAATTTTAATATAATTAAATTATATTTTATAATGTAAGGACCTGCATATACATTATCATATCCTAGTTTTTATTTTCTTCATTTCTTTCATCTTATCTTTTTTTAACTTGGTTTCTCTATCGAGTTTCTAGTGTTCCAGATTTAAATTTGGTGTTTCGTGATTTTTTTCTCTTGCACAGTTTGGGTGCATGGTTAAGGGGTGACCATGAAACCTCATGAGGATGATTCTATTTTCATTTTATTTTAAACTTTCACAATTTAAGTTTCACAGCTTCTACATGGTTTGATCCAAATAATGCATCTCCAAGGAGAAATCGTGCGGTTCTTTGGGTGTCTTTGGTCGAGGTTGCATGGAAAAAGAATAGTTATCCAAACTGTGCGAAAGGAATGAACATGTTTCTACAATTTTTAATAATACCACATTGTAAAATTGGTGTATAGTGTCTCAAACTCTTCAGCTAAAATGTGTGGGTTCTTAATGTGTCCCATAAGGGGGGCATGGTTGGAACACATTTTGGGACTCTATGCGGCCTATCCATGCATAATGACCAAGTTTCATAAAAATATATAATGAACCTTCCACCCTTATCTTATATTAACCCAAAACCACCATATTCTTCCCCATTTGGCTTCTATGACTCTATGGGGGATCCTCCATTCTTATCTATCCTCTTACAAGGGTGGAATCAAGGAATTTCCTCAAGTTATGGGGTCAAATATTCAAGGAAATATCATCCTATATTATGCACCATATTTCTTATAAGGACCTAGGATTAACATTCATATATATTAAATCATTTTAGATAAATATTCATCACATTACAGAATACATGTCTGAGGACTGAAATAGTTTTTTATCATTGGAAACTTGGAACAAAATCTTCTAACTTGATGAAATGTCATAAATGATTCCCTAAAATATCTTCCCATTTATTACTTATACATAAAACATTTCTTCATAACCTAGATAAAAGAAACATAATAGGGGTGTGAGCACAGATGTTCTATAAGGTCAAATAGGGGAGATACATAAACATAACATAAGAATAAATATATAATAACATGATAATAACAATTGAAGATTATACCCTTCATATCAAAGATCATATACATGAGTCATGGAATAAATATTAGTAGTTCATAAGAAATAAATCATAAGGTTAACAAGAGATTAATACATGAAAACATGACATAGGAAGTAGACATGGAATTTTTGGAATACACATAAGCATAGAAAATCCTCTTTCAAGGAAACCCAACATGACCTTCATAACATGCTAGGCTTTGGATAATAAATTTTTTCCTACTTCGGACTTGGGATTCCATCCCTTGTACCCTATTTTTTTATGCTTGGTATACCCTCCTATGAACCCACTTATTTTGGTATTGGGATACCCTTACGTGTACCCTCTTGTTTCAGGCTTCAAATTCCCTTCCCTATACCCTCTTATGTGTTTCTTGGGATTCACTCCCATGTACTCTCTTGTTTCAGGATTAAGACACCCTCTTATTTCTGTCTTGGGATAACATAACATGTTCCATCTTGAGATCATAAGACATTTTTTATTTCCAATGAATTGGAGGAAGATATAAGTCTCACCCATCACATAATGAAATCATACATGAATATGCCATAATATGATGAAACATTCATCATATCATGACCCATGAAATGAAATGGGTAGCATTAAATTTTCATCACATCGTATCCTATGGAGAAGGGTTAGGTTTCATAATCATTTTATCAAACCATAACTCATGAAAATAATAGGGTTTCAAAACCATATAACTTATTGAAGAGAAATGAGTATCATAAACATCATTCTGTCGAAACATAAACCATTCAGTAAATAATATGAATTGTATTAATAAACTATAAAAATTTACATCATCTTATATAAAGAAGGATTTAGAAAGATAACATGGAAAATTTCTTAAGGAAAATAACCTTTGTTTGAAAATCCTTTTCATAAAACCATTTGAAAAATCCATTTCTTATAAAGAAGTCTTTATAATTTTATTTAAAACATTTCTTGAGTAAAATATATTTTCAACTTTTAAAAATTATTTTTAAAACGAAAATCATTTATAAAAAAAAATTATATATAAAATATTGAAAACATTAAAAAAGGAATAAAATCATTTTGGAAAGTGTTTTTTGGAATTTTTATTAAAAATGTATAAAAAATCATGAAATCATTGAAATCCTATTCTTTGAAAATAACCATTTTAAAAAAATATAAAAGGTGATTTAAAAATCATTTAAAACAATTATTAAACATTAAACATATTTGAAAATATTTTTCTTTGCAAACTAATTTAAAATAACTAAAATTCTAGAATCTTAGGAAACAGTTTCCTTTAAAAATAAATTTTTATTATTAAAAAGTAAGCTTCAAGGAAATTATGTTCATGAGGGTGGGTAAGTCTATATAATACTATCATTAATTATGCACCTTAAAAAGTTTAGAAAAGTTCATTGATTGGAAATCAAAAATAGGATTCCTTTTAAAAAAATGATAAATGATAAAACATGCGTAAAATTTTCCCTCAAACCAAAAATTATAATAGTAAAAAAAATTCGAAAACATTTTTATAAAAACTAATTTTTAAAGAATATATATTTCTGGCCAAAAGGAGAAATAAAGTTGAATTTTTAAAAAAAATCTTAATTATATTAAATACCAAAGTGTGAAAAAATTGTACTAATTCATGAATATATAATGGATAAAAAGAGGATAATAAATTTCATAATTGATCATGAGATATTAATCATATGATTTCATCAATGGGAGTGTAATCATAAACAATCTCAATAAATGATGAGATTGTAGCAATAAACTGTTACAATTATGGTAACATTAAATCATAATACTGTTGAAAGAATAACATTACATGAATCTAAAAATATCATGAAAATAATTATATTCATGATATAACATGTCAACGGAATGAAAATACCCCTCATAAAAAAGGTTTTAAACATGACATGTGTCTCAAAGATGGAAAATTGAGATAAAATTACTTTACTGATTTGGTAACTTCTGAACCATAAAACCCATGGAAGAAATATCATAAAATTGATATGTAAATACCCATAAATTTAATTATAATAATCATATAATACATACATGGTAATTTTAAAAACCAAAAAAATGAAATGGGTGTTTAATAAGGCATGTATCTCCTGTAAATAAAAGGTGACATGAAATTCATTTACCTTAACTATTGAAATTCTTCATACATTTTCAAAACTACTCTATAATAAATATAAGCATATTATACATATAAGAAATAACAATATTATTATATTTAATACCCATTAATTTTTGGTTATAACTTTATATTACCCATTTATTAACAACCCCATGTTAATGTTATGTTTTGGGTAATATCTGCTTTGTTTTTCATATGTTTTTTGAATTTTTATTCTCAATACTCATACTTTGACCATGATTTACTTATTTAAAGAATGTAAAAACCTGTTTAAATATCATATATATTTATTATATATGTGTTTATAATAATCTATATAATATAGAAGTATCAAGTGGAATACACCATTCATAGAGACAGTATATGTCTGCATAAACGTTGTTTCTATTTTTTTATCATATTGAAAGAATTAAAGTAAATTAAATATATGTATATATGTATACTATAATTATAGTGGAATTAATTTTTATTATATATCATATGTGTTCACTAAACTCATACTTAATGAATTACATGTAGGGAGTGAATGAATGACATCGCTTTGAGGAGGTGATAGTCCAAAAAACCCCTAAATTCAATTATCATACTTACACAAAATGGAAAGCATACTGGTATGTGTCATATAATAATTAAAGAAGCTCAAATACATCATAAATATCAATGAAATATTTTTTGTGTCATATAATAATTAAAGAACTCAAATACATTATAAATATCATATATAACATATAAAATACAGTTTCTATCATAATTCCCAATAATGAAAGGTGGTAGAAAAAAACGGACAACATCATTTTGTGAGGCGGTGGTTCTTCGTACAAAAGAATTTTATGATGATTACCCATTAGATGAAAGTGTGCATAAGTGAAAGTATAAACCTTATAATTACAAAATCTATGTATATTTATTATACTTGTGTAATTATATAATAATTTAATAATAATAATTTTGGTGGTGGAGAAAGAATATAAAAGAAAGGAGCTTGAGGAAATATGTTACCTCTTCTTATGGGTAACTCCACTTTCATTTAACAAAAGGGTTTCCATGGATGGATTTATTCCAAAATTAAAGATTTAAGGTTTAATATAGGGATTTTTTAGATTATTTGAGTAGATTTTGGGTGAGCCAAAGGGCTTCAGAGGTGTGAAAAATTGGGAGGGGTGAGTACCTTTTTATAGTGGAGGAGTAGTGGCATTCTAGAAATTTTTTGGAAATCGAATTCCACCCACGTTTTTCCTTATAAAAGTGGATCTAATAATGAACCCAATTAATTCCAATGGAGTATAGGGTAGAAATATTTCCATCCAATGTATTTTGGAAAATTTTATAGGTCGTTATGGGGCTTATTTTTAACATTTAGTCCCATATTAAGCTAATTTTCACCTTAATCATTGTAAGTAATTTTAATTACATTCACTAAAATTTTTGGTAAAAAAAAGTTGAAATTATTAAAAATTAAAAATTATGATGTTCAAATATATTTAATCCTTTTACTTAATTCAAATCATATAATTGGAAAAATATATTTAAATTTAATCTCGTGTATGGGATGACAAAGTGAGTTTTTAATGTAAAAATGTTCAAAAGATTGGTAAGAATTTATTTCCAATTTTAAAGTGAAATTTACCATGATGACCTAAATTTAATTAATTAATGTATTATTGATATAATTATACATTAAAACCAATTATAAATATAATTTAACTTTATAAATAAATTAGATGAAAAAGAATTTGTGAATAAACTTTAGTATTTTTCACTATTCATCAAAAAAGGATTCTTCATAGAAAAATACCAAAAATTAACTTGAATCTATATTTATATTTAAATTTTTAAAAATAATTTTATTT
The DNA here is from genome assembly GCA_963277665.1 of Viscum album. Taxonomy (NCBI): domain Eukaryota; kingdom Viridiplantae; phylum Streptophyta; class Magnoliopsida; order Santalales; family Viscaceae; genus Viscum; species Viscum album. Next base: position 1,994,730,223 of record OY728150.1, on the reverse strand, counting down.
TTACATATAAATTTTTTTGGAGCTCCAAAATTCATATTTTAAATAGGTTCCCCATTAAAAGGAGGTAAAACTTCTTTTATAAAAATATAGGTCTTTATGTATAATATTTGGTTTGATACTATATTATTCCAATCAAATATAATTTATGAATATAAAAATATTTTATTGAATATATATAATATATATTTAAATAATATCATTCACCAATATTAATTGATTTTATTTATTAATTTAAAATTTCTTTGTGACATTAAAAACATTTTTTAATAAAAAAATTCCCTTTATATTTAGTTGGTTCTTATATTAATTTATAATTAATTTGTAATTAATGAATTCAAAAATGTATTTTAATAAGTTATTTAATATTATATATAAAAATAAACATAATGGCTTGGTTGAATATTATTATATTAAATAATAACATTTTTAATGATATATTATTGTTTGGTAAAACTCGGTCTTACGTGTTACCCAAACCATCGAGGAAAGCCAGTATTGTGTGTAATGTAATATATCATTAGTTTTATATGTATAGAATTAAAATATTATATAGTGTTAAGTTCATGATTAACTTGGTGTTGCGTATAACACAATTTGAACATAGTTCTATAAAACAATTGTTTTCAATGTTGCATGAAATGAAAAATATCATAAAGGTTAAATTAATTTGAAAAAAATATTTCACAAAATCTAGGGGTGTTACATTATACCCACCTTAAAATTAATTTTGAACTTGAAATTTTTATAGGATATCAAAGGATTAAGATTTGATATTTCCTTTCATATAAACCCACATCGTAAAAATTATTACTAAAACATTTTTTTGAAAAGGGGATGTTTGGAACATAATGGTTACCCAAAGTGATATATAACAATGTTTTCAAAAATTATAATATATTAGGGAAGTTAAATCATGGAAATGGAAGATAAATAAAACTATAAAGTTTTGATGGAGGGTGATAGAGAACATGGATAAGAGAAATTTATCGATCACAAAGAAAAAAACTACGTTGATTTAAGGGTCTATTTGATTCATCGAAAACTAAGGTACTAGGTTAAATCTTTTGGTTTCAAGATATTTTTTTTCTAAAGTTGAATAATTTTTATGAATATATATACTTACATGATTTTAGGACATCTTTAAACATTATTTTTCCCTTGATCAACTTCCACTTCATCTCTCCTTCCATGAAATTAAGATTAGTTTTCCATTCCTTAAGCATTAATAGATCATGAGGTCAATGAATAGAATAACATTTCATTCCATTCATTTTAATTAGAAAAAGAGTTCAAATCAATTTATGAAATTTGAATAAATAATTATATGGTGATATAATACTATAATCTATAAAAATGCATCCAAAGTTTACCATAAACCATTCCATAAATGGTTAACTTTTCAAACCTTCCAAAAAATAATTACCCTTTAGTCTTTAAATTAGTTAGTATATTATTCCAAAACATTTTTATTAGAAGATTGGGTCCATACTTATATCGATATAATAAAATATTATATTTTATTAATCCAGAATCTATGTAGAGGGAGATAAAAATATGATACTTCACTAAAGGATGAACAATAATATTTTCCTAGGGCATAAGAATACAAAATTAGTAATTAAATATACCAATAAGGAGGGGTGGATTAATGATCCCTAATTATCATGATTCACCTCATCCATTATGATTTCTTAATATTTTTCCTTTTCCCTTATACCTCAGATTTTTTTGTGGATTATCATCCACATTAATCCTAGGATCAGGAAACTTTTTAACATAATAGCCAAACTCCATGTAATTGAAACACTTGAGTTTTTTTGGTTCATTATATGTGGATTTTTCATTATTCACATCATTAGATAACTTCTTCCAATTAATTGGACATTCATACACTCTATGTCCTTCAACTAAACTCTAAAAAAAATTAGTAGTCCCATTAAAACAATTCCCTCTATGTTTCTTCCCACACATTGTTCATAATGAAATGATAATTTTCTTTTATATATGGATGTTATATTTACCTTTGAGCTATATCTTAATTTTCATTTCAAAACCATGAGATTGGTATGAAATTAAAACCAACATCTCCACCTTGATAGAACATAGAACAACTTCTTCATAGTTGTTAATGTCTCTTATAGTGAAGGCCTTTCGATGAATATTTTTCATGCCACCAAATAATATTTAATTTTTTAATTTAGGTTAGATTATAATACCCAAAGAGAACATCATAGGAACTGTAAAATTTGATTCAAAGGAACCAACTAAATCATCATCTTTCTACCTAAACTCAAGGAATTAATTTTCCATATTTTTATAAAGAACATGAGGAAAGTACTTATTGAATAATAAGTACTTGAAATCTTCCCAATCCATGGATTAAATTTCATATTTCATCTAGTATTATTGATTAGGGTCCACTAATAATCACCTTAACCTTCTAAATGAAAAAAATCTAGAATAAATTTATTATGTTCCAAACACTGGAGGATATAAAGTATTTTTTTAGTGGTACCGATCCATTGTTTATCTACAAGTGGATCATAAGACTCGATAAAATAAGGTTGAAAATTCCTTATGAAGAACTCAACAAAACATTGTTCCCTCATTTTCACATTTGGAAGCTCCACATGTTTCATATATTGAGAAATTTGTGAGAGCATAAAAACAAGGTTTTAAATTCCATCTCCCATAACATTCAGTTTATTAGGAGGAAAATCATTGCATTTTCCATTAAATTCCCCATTAACATGGTTCCTTAAGGTAACTGAAATTGACTTAAACCAAAAATAATTGAGTAAGAATCAATCATTATTATGGGGAACCACATAATCTTGAAATAATACTTATATAATATCTAAATCATGGATCCTACTTCTTTAATATATTAAAAAAAATTATTGTAGGTTATTCACAATAATCTTTTACTTAAATCCTTTATGATGGTTCATAATTATTTTTTTAATTCCCAATTCATATCCCTTAGGAGTGTCAAACTAGGCATAAAACAAGGCCAATTGTAATGTACCTGTTTCTCCATGAGTTAGGCCCGATGTACCTTTTTATAATTGTTACCCCTAGGTATATCTATTCTTCAACCACATACATTATAGTATCTAGACATGTATGTATTTCTAGGAAACCAACCACTCTATACTTTACCAAAAATTACTGGACATTTTCCAATACTTTTACTTATCCTAAGAATTCTCCTTAGATACATCCCCAGACATATTCTTAGAAATATACCTAGATATTTCATTAATGTTTTCTCATTTAAATTTATTATGGTTTAATAAACCTTTAATTTAATACCAACTATAAGGAACCAGGCTTAATATACATGGATATAATATTATTTTAGATAAATATTAAGAACTTTATAGAATACATTCCTGACAACCATAATAGTTTAGTGTATTTGGTAACTTGGAAAATAATATTCTAACTCATTGAATGATCATTAATTTTTCCCACAAATATATTCCCCTTTAGTACTTATACTTAAAACCTTTCTTCATAACCTAGTGAAAATAAATACAAGATAGGGGTGATCTCAGATTCTTAGTAAGGTTAAATATAAAAGATACATAAGTATTACAAGAGAATAAGGGTATGAGAACATGAGAATAACTTTTGACGATCACAAAATTCATAATAAAGATCATATACATGAGTAATGGAATAAATATTTCCATTTATAAGATAATAATCATAAGGGAAACACCAAAAAAATTCATGAAAACATGACATAGGAATAAGACATGGAATTTTTGACATACACATAAGCATATAAAATATTATATCCAATCTACATACCAGGACCTTCATAACATGTTAATCTTGGGTTAGTAAAATATTTAACTACTTAGTACATGGGATTTACTCCCCTGTACCCTCTTGATTCGGGCTTGGTATTCCCTTCTATGTACCTTCTTTTTTTAGCCTTTGGATTCCATCCCATGTACCCTATTTTTTGGGCTTTGGATTCCCTCCCATGTACCCTCTTGTTTTAGGCTTAATATGCCCTCTTGTTTTGGTCTTTGGATTCCCTCCCCTATACCCTCTTGAGCTCATAAAGCATTTATTATAACCCAATTAATTGTAGGGAGATATAAGTCCCACCCATCACATAATGAAATCATACATACATGTTTTATATGATAACCAAACATTCATCATATCATGACCCAGAAAATTAGATTAGTATCATTAAAATTTCATCACATCATAAACTATGGAGAATTTATGAGTGTCATAATCATTTCATAAAAGAATAACCCATGAAATGAAGTGTTTTTCAGAATCATATAACCTATTTAAGATAAAAATGTTTCATAAAAATCATATTATTAAAACATAAACCATTCATGAAAGAATATGAAAGGTATTCATAAACTAAAACAAAGTACACTATCATATATAGAGAATTATTTTGAAAGATAACAATGAACATTTTTTAAGGAATATATCCTTTCTTCAAAAATAATTTTCTTAAATCCATTTTGGAAATCCATTTCATATAAAAATGACTTTAAAATTTCATTTAAAACATTTCATGAGGAAAATGTATTTTCTGCTAGAAAATTATTTTTAAAACATAAATCATTTTGAAAACCATTTTCTTTAAAAACACATTGAAAACATAATAAAAGAATTGAAATAATTTTAGAAATCCTTTTAAAGATATTTTTTCACAACATATAAAGAGAAACCTAAATAATTAATATCATTTTCTTTGAAAATAACACTTTTGAAAGCTTATAAAGGGATATTTTAAAAACATTTAAAACACTTTTTAAATATAATTTTTAATTGAAAAACATTTTATTTTTAAACCACTTTAAAATCGAAAAAGTTCTACAAAATTTTGAAAAACATTTCTTCAAAAATAAACTTCTAATCATATAAGGGAATCTTTATGTAAACAATTCCCTTGAAGGCGAGTAAGTCCATACATTCCTAATATTCTGTTTTCACCTTAAAAATATTTGAAAAGTGCCTTGATCAGAAAATGAAAAGGGGATTCCATTTAAAACAACTTCATAAAAAAATTAAAAACATGGAAATTGTTTTTATTTTAACATAATAGGATAATCATAAAACATTTTTAAAAAAAATTTAGAAAACAAAATTGTGAAAGAACACATATTTCTCAATGAAAGGAGAAATAATGTCAAAATTTATAAAAACATTTTATAACTTGTCATAAGTACCAATGAGTGGAAATATGGTAAAAATTCATGAATATATCATGTATAAGCATAGGAAAAGAAACTATTTGGGTGTACATGAGATACATATCATAATATTTCGATAATTGAAGCATAATCACAAAAAATCTTAATAAACTATGAGATTATAGCAATAAAATATTATCGCTATGGTATCTTTGAATCCTAATTTTATGGAAGGAATAAAATTAATTGAATCTAAAAATATAATAAAAATATTATATTCATGGTAAATCAGGTCTAAGGGTATTATATACATATCATAGAATAATATGGGTATATAACATGGCATGTGTCTCAATAAAGGAAAATTGGGACAAAATTACCTTACCAATTTGTTAACTTTTGAACCATAAACACCATAAAAGAAAGATCATAAAATAGATATGTAAATACCCATAAATTTATTTATAATAATAATATAATACATTCATGGCTAGTATACACACCATAAAATTACTTGAGTGGTAAATAAGGGAAGTATCTCATGAAAATAAAAAGTAGGATGAAATTCCCTTACATTAAATCAAGAATGTCATTATACTTGATTTGAAATAAGGTATAATAAATATAAGTTTCTTATAAATATTATATGAAACCAAATTATTTTAAATAACATCATAAATTATTTTTTATGACTTTATATTACGTGTTTATTAACAACTCCATGTTAGTGTTACGCTTCGATTAATATCCGCTTTATTTTTCATATATGTTTTGACTTATTATTCCTAATCTTCTACTCTAGATCATGATTTTCTTATTTCAATAATTAGATATATTGTATAAATATAATATATATTCATTATATATGTATTTATAATAATCTAAATAATATAGAAGTATGAAATTGAAAACACCGTTCAAGGAGATGGTAGGACATACATATGCATGAACGCTATTTTTGTTTTATTATTGTATTGAAAAAAAAGAAAGTAAATTATATATATATATATTAAAATAATAATATAATAATTATTTTTTATATATCATATATTTTCACTAAATTAATCCTTAATGCATTCCATGTACAATGTGAACAAATCACATCGCATTTAAGAGGCAGTAGTCCACACTTCCCCAAATGAAATTATCAACCTTATAAAAAATATAAACCATAAATATATGTGTAATATAATAACTAAATAAGTATAAATAAATTAAAAATATCATATATAACATATGAAAATATATTGTCCATCATATTTCCCAACCATGAGTGGTGGTAATGGAAAAATAAACAACATTGTTTAGTGAGTCGGTAGTTCGCCGCACACAAGAACTATAAGTTTGCTACCCATTAGATGGATGTGTGTTTATGTGATTAAAAAAACATTAAAATAAAAAATTTCATTATATTTAGTATAATATTTTTATTATCTAATAATTACATAACAATAATTTAGGGGTGGATAAAGAAAATAATAGAAAGGAGGTTGAGGAAGGATGTTGCCTCTTGTTTTGGGTAACTCCTTTTGAATTTCACAAAAGGGATTTCTTGGTTAGATTTCAACCAAAATAAATGATTCAAGGAGTAAGTGAGTGATATTTAGATATTATTTTAGTATATTTTGGGATATAAAAATGGCCTAAGAGGTGTGAATATGTATGACGGGTGAGTGCCTTTTTATAGTGGAGGAGGAGTTGAATTCTTGTAAATTTTTGTAAAGGGAATTACACCCAAAATTTTCCTATAAAAAGTTTCTCTAATGATGAGAAAAATTAGATCCTATGTGGTATAGGGTCTAAATATGACCAAAAAATGGATTTTAAAAAAGTTTATAGGTCGTTTTGGGCCTTAAGTTTAGGGTATAATCTTTTAGTAAGCTAATTTTTCCCTTAATTGTTGTAATTAATTTTAATTAATTTCACTAATATTCATTGTAAAAAGATAAATTGAACTTATTATAAATTATAAATTATTATTTTTCCAAATATTTAATAAATTCTCCCAAATTTCATTCATATAAGTTACAAAAACTTATTTAAATTTAATCCCAAAGATGTGAAGATAAAGTGAGTTTTTAAAGTAAAATGTTTCAAGAGTTTTGTAAATTTTTAAATCTATTTTTAATGTGAGATTGATCCCAATGACCTAAATTTAATTAATTGATTTATAATTTATATAATTTTAATTTAAAACCTATTATAAAAAAAATTTAACACTATAAATAATTTAGATGAAAAATCAATATTGAATTAAAATTTAGTATTTTTCACTATTCAAAAAAAATGAAACATCACAAAAAAATACCAAAAATTCACCATAACCTAATAATTATGTTAAAATATAAAAAATATATTTATCTTAAAATTAAAAAAAAATTATAAAATTACCAAAATTTAGATTTAAAATAGGTTCTCCATTAAAAGGTGGTAAACCCGATTTTATAAAAAATAGGACTTTTCGTGTTATATTGGGTTTGTTCCTATATCATACATATAAAATATATTGAATATAAATTTTATATAATATATTAAATATATATTTAATTAATATCATTCACTTATAGTAATCGATTTTACTTATTAGGTTAAAATTCCTTTGTGAGAAAAAAAGTTGTTTTTGTAAATACATTCCTTTTATATTCAATTGATTATTATATTAATTTATAATTAATTTGTAACCAATGAAATAAACCATGTATTTTTATATTTTAGTTAATAATGTTAATAAAAAACAACATAACTGCTTGGTCAAATATTATTATATTAAATAGTAATATTTTTAATAATATAATACTCTTTGGTAAAACCTCGTATTGTGTGTTACGTAGACCATCGAGGAAAGCCAGTCTTGTGTGTAATGTAATCTAACCTTGTTGTTCTGAATAGATAAAGATAAAATTTATGTTTATTGTAGCTTATTATTAACTTTTTTTAGTTATAATGAAATATAAACTTAATTATTGAAAAAATTATTTTCAATGTTGTGTCAAATGGAAAATATAAAAAAGGATAAAATAATTCAAGAAACAATATTTCAAAAAATCATGGGGTGATAAACATTTACTTACATTTTCATTGGGTTTCCTATTCTCCCATGGTCTTTTGAGTCTAGGGTTATTTATTCTTGGGGTTTAAATTAGGGGTTTTTTGTTTTAAATGTTCTCCTTGGGTGTTTTTTCTTCTTTAGACCCCCCTGTGGTGTTGTTTTTTAGTTACCATTATGGAACTTCTTATAGTTTAATGTAGGTTTCCATTTGAATTTGGAATTTAAATTTTTGAATAATTGAGTTCTTTCGTTTCTATCCTTCCATGGATCTTAATTAGTGATGTGAAACTCTGATACTAACTATTTGTTATGAAACTATGTGATTTTATTCTTGTTTTGAAATGTTTGATGTTATTTTATTAAATAATACACACCAAGTGTTTTTGGAAAATACTGGTTGAATTTTAAAAGTGTTTTTTGGTTCATAAATGATGCATTTTAATTGGAAAATTTTGTGTGGTATCTCAACTAAATGTCTAAGTAGTTTTGGATTTAAAAATGATGCATTTGGTTCTTTTGGAAATGGTTTGGGGTTGAGTGATTGATTGAGGTCAGTTTGGAATTTTTATATGTTGGTACTATTTTAAAGGAACTCCTTATATGATACCATTTCTTTGGTTATGTTGAATGATATGGGAGTTCCTTAGTATTGTAATCCCTTGTGAACTATTTGCTTAAAAAATGGGATTGTTCCTCAGGGTGATTTAGGCTGATGCTTGTATGTCTTGCCCATGTGTGAAAATGTGTTTACGGTTGGTTTCTTTTTTTCCATTGAGTGGCTCACCCCAAATTATTCTTGATAGAGGAACCTTGAGTACGTTTTGAATTTTCTATGAATGGTTTCTACACTAGTATAGATTATGCACTATCTAGGGTCCCTTTATATTTATTGTACTCTACTTTGGGATTGTGGACCTCGGTTAGGCCAGGTAGGGTAAGATCGATTATATGGGAAGATTGATTTCATAAAGTGAGGCATACTTACTGGTTGATTCTAATATTAATATGTTCAAGAATACCCATATATCTCCTATATCCTCCCATGTACTTCATCACTTAGTTTTTTGTGGCGGATGATTTAGGGGCCCTGTTTGATTGGTTAGTCTTGCATGCAATCTTCTATTTCCTTTTTCGTGTGACTACTACTCCTTCCCACTATAGTGGTTTTAATAATTTATAAAAGTGAAAAAAATGTGATTTGAAATATTTTATTAAAAAAATTTACATCCTTTTATTCTTTAAAAATAAAAACATTATCCCTTATCACCTTTCTATTTTTATTTAAACTAATAAATCTCCCATCTTAGAAAAGAAACCAGTTTTAAATAAAAAGGGAAATGGACCATAATTTTTTAAAATATAAAATTAAAGAAAATATGATTTATATATTTTATTTCAAAGTAATAATTGATGAAACATTAATTTAAAGGAAATTTATTCAAAATAGATTGTTTGGAAAACCTACTGAGTTATAATACTCATGTCTATACCTATTTATTGTTTTAGCTTCCAGTGGAGGTTCTATATTGGATTCGATTTCCATGGGTTTTTTTGGGTTTTGGAGTTAGAGAGTTACCCTTAGGTTCACATGAAGGATTATTGGTTATCAAGTTTTGTTTGTATTTTCATGTTCATCTTAGATATTTTTTCAGTTTATATGATGATGTTTTTCAGTTGTTTTGTTTATTTATTTTTTGTATTCTTTATTTATTTCCATTGTTTCAGTTTATTTTTATTTAGAAAAATCATTTACATTGGATCTCACTGATTCCCTTTTCACTTTATGCTATCTCGAGAGGATCTAAAATACCACTCGGGCCTTATCGCAGGCCATCTCAGGTTACCAATTTAGAGTCGACCCATGTTGGTTTGTGACATCCATGATTTATTTTATGTAATCTATTACCATTGGAAACAATCACTAACATGAGAGTAAAATTTTGAAATATTATTCTTTTACATAGAGGTAGTAATTCATGGATTTAAAGGAGGTTAATAAAAATAAGGAGAATCATATGTCTATTTTGGATTCCACAACTCAAGTTGATCTATAATAAATAGGGTTTTCCTTAAGGTCTAGGTTATTCTACCATCACTCGTTATACAAATAAGTAGATAAATGATATTATCATTTATAATTTATTTTCTCTTTCCTTGGTTTATTACTAATCTATGAAACAATATAGATTAAAATAATTTAAAAAATATTCTCATATACCACCAAAACCATTACCATTTTATTATTAATCATACGAGAGTACATGATCAAAAGGAATAAAACTAAAGGAACACAAAAATGGGACAAAATGAGGGGTTATGGGTGTTAGAAGTTGTGGAGACCAAGAGCACACTCTCTGATAAGATTCACCTCCTTAAAAGGAAAATACCCAAGACCATAAAATAGGCAATGAAAATTAGATTATACACACACAAAATAATTTAAAAAATACCTCAAATAAAATATTAAGACATAACATATATTCCAACACATAAATTGGATTAGATTTGGTGGTTCAAACATTTTATTTATTTAATTTGTGGGGTTTATGAGTGTTGTATAAGGATGAATAAGGAGAGAATTTTTGTTTTAAGGGAAATTAAATCTGATATGAAAATTATGAGATGTTGATTGTGGAACATGGTCAATTCCATAAGAGTATGGTTTATATGGGGAGATAGTTTATGAATATATTTAAAAACAATATTAAAAAAGTTATGGTTAATTTAAACATGTTATGGAGGCATTATAAATTTCATAGTTATTGAGAATTGATTGGATTAGACTTTGATGTAACAACTAGAATTTTTTATAGGTGAATATTGAAATATTTGTTTAAAAGTTAATTTCTTGTTAACACTAAAATATTTTTGTTTTATATGTGCTAATACCATTCAATAAAAGGTATTTTACATGTCATGGTTTCATGTTAGGCACTTTAGATAAGTGATAAAACAAATATAGATTAATTTAAACATGAAATTTTGGAGAATTGGTTTTTGTTAATTTAATTATAAAGGCTTCATGGATGTTTTAAATTTATATATAAACAATTACCTATCTTATTTAATTTAGAATTGATATATTATGTCACATTTCATTAGATATAGATAAACCATGATTTTGGAAAATTATTTTAAAATATTGGTAACAACCTAAAACCGTCATTTAGAATCTTATAAATTCTAATTGACCCTTTGGATATTTTTTTCTGACATGAGATATATTTTAAAGGTTATTAAATATATATTAACATATTTACATGTAGAATCAAATAAAACAGTACTTGTATCAACATTATGTGAATATTTTGAATATAATTCTTGTGGTGGGTCAATGATTGTTTTTTTTTCTCTTTTGGATAAGAATTGATAAATTATTGTTTTTTATCATTATTAGGTATTTTAGGATTTATAGTATGGTATCAAAGTATTTTTATTAAGGTAATTTGATCTCAATAACATAGTGGATTATAAAATCTATATTTTTTAGTGAATACATATAATTTTATTGATATTGGAGTGGGAAAATTCTATGGTTAATATATAATTAATAATATGTAACATAATTTATGAAATTATGTGAGTGTTGGGGAAATTAAATCATAACAGGATAACAATGAAGTTGTTAACTATGATATTGTTTTTTTATATAATTGTAATGGGATAATAATTTGAATGAGAATATATGAAATTTTATTTTTGATATAGTGGTAATGATTTGATGTTTGATTCCATTATTTTGATTATTTATGAGGTGATGTTATGTGAAGTATAATTCATTTTATTTTTATATTTGATGTCATAAACATTAAAAATTATTGGAAAATTAAATAATGAAAATATATATTGAATGTGGGTTATAAAAATATTTTGTGATGAGATGTTAAATGGAAATTGTGGTTAATAGTTAAATGTTTCTGGATGGTTTTCTAAAGTCATGCAGATAAAAGTATATGCGAGATGTTTTGTAATGTATGTTAATGTGAAAAGAGATATGATAAAATGTTATGTTTGTGTTGTGATTTGAAAAATGTTTTGATTTTTGTGAAATATATGTTTTGAATTTAATTGTAACAATACTTCATTGAATAGATTTTTTTGTATTTAAATGATATGAGATATTCTCTGAGGATGATAAAAAGTATCTATCCCAACTAGTGTAACAATCAGGTGTATAGAAATCATATTCATTATATAATAATTATGTTTATAATTCTATACATTATTATCTATATAATCAAGAAATTGAAATAAATTAGGAAACAATTCAAACAATATAGGAATTAAACCTACAAAATTTTATTAAGTCATAAACAAAAATTAAAATAAAATACCATGAAACTAAGTATTACATAACATGGATTATTGAACACCACATACTAGTACATCCATTAACATTGAATAAATAAAAGGGGGAAACTAAATATAAAATAATAAATTGTTATATTGGGACCCAAACTCTACATACATAAGTATTAGGTCATTTTAGATGATTACTCATTATATATCAATATAATCCATGCCATAACTATAATGGTTTAGTGTATTTGGAAACATGGATATATGATCAACTGGAACATAAAATATATACATCATTTTCCATTAAGTTTCTCACAACTAGAACCCTTATTAGACGTATTATAATTACAACCTTTATTCATAACCTAGGGAAAAAACATAAGAGTATGTTAGTTTGGAATCACCATATGGGTAAACAAGGTAGATATAAATCAGTGATCATATGTAAGTATATAATAAGCATAAGGGTATGATAATATGATCATAATATAGAATAATAATACCCAATTGGTTTAATATCTTTAATAATAAATTATGGTATAAGGTTTTTTCTATTAAAATATAAATGACATAAAGGTCGATAATACTCAATAATAAATCATGATCCTTGAGAATATATGTAAGGACCCAAACTTAAACATAACATATCCTAGTGAATTTAGACTAGAATTTATTTTCTTCCATTCCCAATTATCTTTTAAGTTTAGAGTTTTATAGAATTAGGACAAACTATTACATAGTAAACCTATACATTACAAGTGGATACTCATACATAGTATAATGTTTTTCCACCAAAGGAAACCCTATTAAAATAAAACACGATTTATTTTCAAGGAAAATCATAAATAAATTCATCATGAAATATTCTTTGTCCTTTCAAATATTTATACCTTTGAATAACATTTTAAAACATGGTATGATAAAAATAAATATGTAAGGGATATAAATAACATAAATCATTAGTCTAGTGAAAACATAGAAACCCATTAAAACCCATTTCATTAAAATAATTATCATGCATAAAAAAATAACATATGTGCATTGGGAAATCATTACAATATCACTCTTACATTCACCCTTAAAAATTGAATAACCATATGGTTGACTTCCACCTCTGAAGAACCTAATACAACAGAGATCTATAATGGGGCTCACCCTTTGTATAATCTATATCGAGATCATATACTTTTTATGAGATATAATGGGGTTCAACCTTTAATATAAGCTATATCAGGGTCACCCATGATCTATACTGGGGATAAAACCTTTGTATGTAATATACAAGGATTATATCATAAATAAAACCCCTGAAAACACTTTTAGACCCATGAGAAAAACACTTTCAGATATCAAAATACCATTTTCTTTTAAAAACCCATTTTTAAAACCAAAAAACCCTTTTAATTGAAAATAAATTTTCTATAATAAAAAACCCAAGAAATAAAAATATTGTTTTATTAATTCAATAAAACATGTAATATTTCAAAGGATGCTAGAAAATAAATGATATCCATTGTGGTGGTAATATCATTGTCATGATGTATGTTAATAATAAAATGTTCCTTTGGTCATTTGTAGAAACATTCCATAGAGAACAAATAAATATATTAATTTTTTAAATCCATTGAATAAAATTCAAAATATTTATAAAATTTCAATTATTTAATATCAATAATATCGACATGGAGAAAAATATTTTGAAATTAAATCTTAAAACAATTACAAAGATATTTTTATATCAAAGTGTCCCATATCACATTGAAATATTTAAATAATAAAACTAATTATACAATAACATTTAAAAAACATTAAATATCATGATATAACATGTAACTAGGATTTGTATACACCTCATAAGTGAGTAAGGTATATAACATCAAGATATGTCTCAATAAAAGGAGATTTAGATGAAGTCCCTTACCTTGAGTCTGATTCATCGCATTTATTCTTTATACTCATAAATAATAATATTATGTTAATTATTTAATTTATTTAGAATCTTTTTCAGGATTATCATTACTTTTATATTACTTATTACCATGTTATAAATATTTCATAAATATTTAAGTTCATGTGAGATGTTTTGTCGATATTTTGTACAGGAGTCCAAAATCACTTTGGTAAGATGTCAATAGTCAAAGTGGAAAATAATACATAATATCCAGAATAAAATTAATGAAATAATAATCACTTTATATTTCAATTATAATTTTAAATAAAACCATTAACTATGGTAATAAAAATGAACAATGTTATAATCATGGAGATATTAGGTTATACGTACACATGAGTAATGTTCCCATTATTCAATGACCATTATGAAAAGAATATAATTTTTATTTTATTTCTAAATAATGATACTAATATAATTTAAATAATATTAATAATTTAAATATGCATATAAATATCATAAATGTGATTTGGTGATTAAAAACGACTTACACCACTTTGTGGAGGTGATAGTTCACACATATGCATGAATGAATTTATCATTTTTATGTTCTAAGAATGATAATAAGGTAAATGATATATTATTATTAGATAATGATCAATATTATATTAATTTCATATATAAACATTAATTTCATCATTATAACCAGTCATGGGACATGGTGATGGAAGATGAATCATATTGGTTCGTGAGGTGGTAGTCCATCCTACACACGAATGAATAATTCTTTTTCCATTTGATGAAAGTCGAGATGAATTTTGGTTATGATATTAATATAATAAAATATCTGGTTATTTATGATATGGAAGATATAATTTCATAATGATTTAATTTTTTTAAGGAATTGGAAGAAGAAATAAAATAGAAATAATTAACTAAAAATGATACCTCTTCTTCTGACAATATCCTTTGATTAACACCTTAACACCTCTATGGTGAGTGTTAGAACTAAAATAATACCCCTATAATGTGTGGAGGGATTATATGAATGTATATGACCATATATTGGCCAATCAAAAAAGGTTTTGAGTTGTTAATAAAAGAGAATAATGGGTTCACTTTTATAAGAGAGTGGGGAACTCTTGGAAATCATCATAATATTAAATTAATATAAATTAATTTTAGAATCCAAATGGCTCTAAACATTTTAATTTATAGTATGTGATGATTTTGGATCGAAATAAATTTATCAAATAAAATTTATATGAGTTTTGACTATTTTTTAATCATTATCTTTTTGTTTTAACCCTTAATTAACCCTTTTAAATCTTACCATGATATCATGTAATTTACACTTTGATGGTTAAAATAATTAATATAAAATGAAAAACGACATATAAATGAATAATTGATGAAATTATGAGACATATCTCAATACTTTGGCCTCAATTTATAATTTTATAAATTTTATTTCATTTAATAAAATATTATCTATTTTAAAATATCAATAATGTCAATTTTGACATAATTTATCAATTGAATTTTTAAAAATATCATAAAAAACATATCATCAAACCAAATCTTTTAAAATAATAATAATATTCAGATTCATTCATAAAATTCATGTATGAAATCAAATATATAAATATATATATATATTAAATTTTTAGTATCAATTATTAGATTCTTCCATTAATTAAACAATTACTACATCATAATTTTGTAACAAATTAACATAACTATATTATCTATAAAAATTATAAATAAATTTCCATGATATAGAAAAAAATATTATAATTATAAAGAATCTTTTTAGTATAATATATTCCTTATACAACCACATAATAAAAATATTTTACTTGTTAAAAACAAGAGTGTGAAAAAAATGACTTTTCATTGAATATAATATTATAATTTTCATACTCTAATCCAAGTCTCTTAATAAAGAAATAAATTCAACAATAGGATTATTTTTGTTGAAAAAACACATCCAATTAAGTGAGGAAAAGTTTTAGGTAAATTTTATAATATTTATAATGTTATTTTCACTATTAATTATCAAATTTACCCCCAATCGTGGTAAAAAATAAAATTACCATTGATACTATTCATAATTTAAATAAATATAATGGACCTATTTACTAAATTTGGACCTTAAAATTAAAAATACTGAATCTATTTTTAAAAATTGAAAATACATAAATTGAATAAATTAATTAAAAATTAATCCCTTTGAGGGAATGAGAAAGTGGGTTTTTAATGTAAAAACGTTTAAAAGTTCACAAATTTTTTATATCCAATTTTAGGGTAAAATTGTTTTCAATGAGCTACACTGGATTAAATTATAAAAAGACAATCTAATTTTACATTAAATACATTAAAAAATAGAATTTATCAGTATAAATAATTTTGATGAAAATTTTGTTTTCAATTAAAATACAGTATTTTTTCACTATTCATCAAAACATGAAACTTATCAGAAAAATAAAAAAAATCAACAAAATTTAAACTTCGATATTAAAATTTAAATATTATGTTTATTTTTTTAAATAGAAATTATAAATGTGTCAAAAACATGATTTAAATTATATGCACCATCAAAAGTCTACAAAATTACAGTTTTAGAAAAATACTTATTTTATATTTGATTTTTGATTTTCTCTTATATTATGTTTTGAAAAAACGTTAGATGAATTTAAAAAATTATATTGAATATATTATATAAATATTTCATTAATATAATAAAAAAGTGATTTTATTATTTATTCTAATAATAAACAATTGTGCACATTTAAATAGTTTATTAGGAAAACATTTCCTGTTATTTTAAAATAGGGTTTCACATTATTTTATAATTAATTGGTCAAACATTTTTATATAAATTTTTAATAACAATTTTTATAATTCAGTTAATACAATTCATTTCTACCATTCTAATGACTATGTTATAATTGTAATATATAAATAATAATATTTAGTTGTTTGTTTAAGATCAATGTGGTGTATCATGTAAGATATCATACATTATATTTCTTTTAAAAACACATGATGTTATATTATCCCCCCATTTTTGGAAATTATATCCTCATAATTTTGAATTTGGGCTTGGTAACTAATTCTAGACTTTTCAAAATACCTTTATTGAAATCCTACCACAGAAAAAGGATTAATAAAACCTCCACATTAAAATAATGAAAGAGAAGTGCGATGGTCCCATGAGATAAGATATACTAGGGTTATATTTAGGAAAACCTAGACATAGATGAAATAAATAACTATCACGTTCTGTTGGAGAGTGATAGATAACATGATCATGATAAATTTAATAATCAAAATAAAATAAATATATGATTGGTTAAAATATAATTGATTTCATTGCAGGAAAAGTAAACTGATAACTATGTTTCTTTAATATCCTCTTCATAGAGTAGATGTAATGTCCCAAAATTTCCATGTATTTTTTATATTGAATTATTTCGAGACCAGGCACTGAGACAGTATGTGATTCTAAGGCCTGGACTTCTTGGAATTATCCGTCAAAAAATGTTAAGATTTAAATAGAATGTGTGAGAGTTTTTTTAGAAAAAGTGGAATAACTCTTAAACGGGTGCCTATATCAGAAATACGAGGACACCATTGCATTTAGGATGGCAGGTTTAATCTAGGTGCAACTTAAGTTTAGTCATCATAGGCCTCCAGTGAGAAAAATTGAAAATGGAATAACCCTAAATAAATAATTAAATAAAATTATTTATTTTTTAAATTCTTAAAACTCACAAAAGGTGACTCATATTAAAAATATGAGACCATCATTGAACTTGTGATTGTATTATTTTCTTAGGGAGATCCTAACATTGACTATCACAAGCCATCAGTGAAAGTTAGTTTTTAACAGTAAATAAAATAATTAAGTAACAATTATTTTATTCCCAAATTCTTATAACTCCTAAATGGTAACTCAGATTGAAAATATGAGAGTACCGTTCAGCTTTTGGGGGAATGCTCCGCTTAGGCGGAGCCTTGCCTTGACCGGTGCTAGTCAAGGGTGAAGGTTAATTTTTGAACTTTTTTTAGGTTCATTTTAAAAAACATGTGAGCAGGTTTTTCTAAATTTTGAACTGGTGCTCGGATTGAAAATATAAGGGAACCATTGAACTTGGAATGCTGATATTCTCCTAGAAAGGACTTATCTTCGACCAGCATGGGTTGGAAAAAAAAGTTAATTTTTTGAAATTTCAGAAGGATAAAAAAATAACATTAAAAATTTATTTTGTTTTATTTTTCTCACCGTTGAGTGGCGGATGGTGGTGTCGTGATGTGGCGACGAGGCACATTAAACAAGGATCATTGATGGCTCATTGTGAAAGCATAATAGCTATGTTGTTTCATAAAAAAAATAGTGTAACTATGTAGCGTCGCATCATAATTGAAACAGTGTGACATTTTCCCTTTTTAATTAGCTAACACATTGGAGGGTGGGAATTAAACGTTGGGGATTCTTCGATGAACCTGCGGTGGAATTCCTCTCCAACAAAGAACAACAAACACTTGTGGAACAGATTCTATAAGCGATGAATGGTGAAGAATGCTAAAGAAGCCAGGAAGCGATAATCGCCAATGAATCCTGAACCCCCACAAATAGAATACTTCGACAGCAGACATCAAAGCTAGGTAGGTGGTTTGTTTTCATTCATGATTTCCTCATTTTTATTCTAAACAAAAAATGTGGATTAACCCACAAATAGGTTAATCCACGGATCATGCGTTCTTGAAGGAGGGTGTCTTATTCTGGTATTTTTCTATCCGAGAATAAATTATCACTTTTAGTTGATTGAACTACAATCCCCAAACCTCCCCATGTTTATAAACTTCTAATGCGGAGGGTGTGGGTCAACACGAACAAGAGAAATCCCCTCCGCTTGTGCATTCTTCATGGATGAAATATCAAAAGGGTGGAAAGGTGAGTTCGATGCAGTCATAGTGAATGTGGCAGCCTTACAATCCTTTAGGCATAGACAGATCAAGAAACGGACCACCATAGAAACTCTGATGGCCCACTAAAGGAACTGTCAGTGCTACGATGGCATCTACGGCGACACAGAGGAGTGATGACCGACGTCCTGGTTTCCCAAACGACCTGGTGAGCCGCTGTCTCTTGACTGCGGCGGAGGGGAGGCCACGGCCCATTAGCCGCGATAGATGCTGTATGCAGTGCCAGGTTGGTGCCACATGGGAGGAGCATCCCACCCTCTGCGGGTCATGTTCAAATAGAAAAGGGATGCGACAACAGTTTTCGTGTCAGGGGAGCATGCCACCGGTCTGCCTCTAGCGGACCGAGAATCTGCTGGTGGACCACACCCCAGCCAGCGATTCGGGCCGGACCTGTGCTAGTGGTCCGAACCAATATCGGTGGGCCGGACCTGCACCTAGAAGTCTGAACCCATGTCGGTAGGCCAAATCCACACCCTTTTGGCTGAACCGATTGAGACTGAGCCACCGGGAGACCCAGTGTGTTGTACCCCTGGCCTAACTAGGCCGGGACTAGTGAGACCCATTAGGCTTGTCCCACTGGCCAGGATGAACCAGACCAACCCAGACCCAAACCGGGTCTTGTCTAGTCAGTCGAATTAAACTGGGGTATGTGGGACCCATGAGTTGGGTTGGTCGGGTCGGTCCGACCAGGTTGGACCGGGCCCAGACACAACCAGCTCCCATTTACTGAAACATCAATAACTCACAAACTAGGTGTCCAATTGATGCACCATCTACGACATGAGGACCCTTGAAACGATGCTTTCCTTATGAGATAATCTATGAGAGTTTTTATGGGGGTTGGCGTACGACTGGTTTGGATCGAACTCGAATCCAATCGGGCCCTTTTAACTAAAATGGTCATATCTTATAGACCAGTCATTCATTCGACACACCTTCTATTACGTTGGAACCCTTATGATGAGACGGTCCTTTGAGGTATTCTATGTGGGACTTCATAGAGGTTGAGGTACAAACAATGGCTCAATAAGTATCTGTGTGGATCTTTAGTGGCCCTGCAGACGTGCTGATCGCGTTGTCGAGCGCGTCAAATTAGTTGTTTAATTTTTACTAGAATTTTTGCAGTATAGCAGAAACCCTAGGTCGTCTCTCGACGGAGCCTTAGATCATTAATTTAAAAAGAGGGTTCTGATTATGAGAGTAGAAGGTGAATTATATTTTTTGAAACTTGGGGGTTTTATGATTAATGATGAAAATAGAAAATGAAAGCGATAAAACAAAGTAGAAAAGAACAAGATTGATTAAGGGTGATCAACCTGGGGAAGTCTCATGATGCTCATCCTTCATCGCTTCAAGGGATGGGGTTATGATCTTTTAATCCCTGGTTTGTAACACCTAGAAACAGAATGTTACTGAGTTTATACTAGAATACCTCCTAGGGTTCAGTCGAAAACACATAACGATTCACTGGACACCGCCGATGATTGGGTGATTTGTGTTCGACATCATAACTGAAACTCACCAAGGCAACACATGAAGAATTCGATGTGCTCTCCAGGTTTGCATGTTATTTCATTATGATACCATGACATAAATGTACATGGCCTTGACAGAGCTTTTTTGATTTCTATTGACCAATATGAATCACACAAGCACCACAATTGAAAGGGGGAAAAGAAAGTGGCGAACGGTGTGTGAAACATCACATGAATGGGTACCCCCAAACATGATCATATGAGTTGAGCATGACATACCAGTACATAACTCAATAAAATAATAATAGAGGATGAGGAAAAACAACATACAACCTAGAATTAAAAATATCATTCAAATTAATACAACTTTGAAGGTCGGAATTACATCACATTCCTTCCCGGGTGAGAACAAGGGGTTTAGAAACCCATGGGAGGGGAAGAAGAAGAAGATGTTGAAGTAGCACCTCCCATAGCCTCCAGAACCTATAGGTATGTTGAGAAGACTCCTTGGGGACTCAAAAATGGCAGCACCTTTCATCTTGGCCGAACATTCAAATGGGGATCCCAAGGTGCCATTTTATAGGAAAATTGGAAGGTTTTTTTAGGCACACAGATTTATTAAATCCACTTGTACCATGCTTTTTGGCCTTCAGACAATCTTATCTCGCTTTGGAGAAAATATAAAAGTTGTATCCCTACCTCTTTAATATCTACACCGAAAGTTTGGAACCCTTTGGACAACTACAGCTCAAGATATTGATAAAATACAGAACACCGCATTTGACTTGGTCCAAATTCGGTGTCTTAGACAGATCAGTTTGGATGGGCCCTATAGAAGCCGAATCAGCATTGGGTTCCTTAATATGAAATGTATCCTATTAAATTTTGGACAGGCCCACAAAATTTCATCCCATATGGATGCACGTATTTCGTGTACTATGCAAAACAGTGGACAGATGTCCATGGATCCATGCAACTTTGGCCCATTTTTCTTCCACTTCATCAAAGGCCCTCCAAATCACCTCCAACTACATTGAAACAATAAAAACAAGTAACATTTCCCATTATAATATTGATTAACATTAATTGATTTATTCAAACATGAAGTGAAATTTATTATTATATTTTGAATATTCATTACAAAACTAGTTTAAACTGCGGTGTAAGGGTGGAATAAAACAGTGAATCGTGGTACGATCACACCCCCACACCTAAACATTTGCACTCCTGGGCAAAGTCACATATCCAAATACAATGATTCATATATATATATTTTCAAAATCCTGAAGATTTATCATTTTAGGAAATTTTATTTAAAGTAACGTGATCAATGCACGAACCACACCAAGGAGTTCTTCCTGGTGAAAATAGAAAAAGATGTCTCATAAATCATATCATAGTGAAATTCAAAAAGATTCATGATACCCAATTGAGAAAGGAATTCAGAAGTAAACCATGACACTAAATCTCCATGTGTGTGTTTGAAAACCATTCCATGCTATTATTTCCACTTACTATCCAATAAATATATGTTATTTTAACCTTTTTCAGCTTAAATGATTTTGTCACCGAACCTGTCCTACATCCTTTGCAATCATATTTCAAGACCCACTCATTTAAGCATTCCTAGAAGTCAAACCATAAGCTCCCGAGCTAGATATCCCCATATGTTTCACATTTCATCACTCTCCTCATTTATTATTTTTTTTTTGAAGTTGCAATTGGAACAAATCTCACACTCATCTCTCAACCCTTGTTTGATCTCCTCACAACACTAATTGAAATAGTTATAACAAGATCAAAGGTTGAGGAGGAGTGGTTTTTGACCTACCCAAGACACAACATTTTTTTTGAGGGCGTACAACAGTCGGACATTAGGTACACACGCATAGGTCAATCCGGTACAGTAATGAAACAGATCGGATAAGGAACGAACGTATGGAAATATTATTTAAAGCTAAAAAATATTAACCCAACATATATTTACCTTATATTAAGTGAGAAATAATCACACTTTGTGGTTTGGTGCAAAAAATTTGTGGAGATATTAGTGACACAGTTTTCCAAAAACTACTCACACAAAGGGCATCAATCATGTCAAAGGTTTCACATAGATACGACCATTTATATCATTGATAGAAAACCAATTCACTAAAAATCACTCCTTGATGGTAAACTCATACACAAATTCTTTTTAGCCTTCGTTATGGTATTTTTACTTTCCCCACTTTATGGTCGCCACATCATGGAATTTCGAAATTGTTGATGGGGAAAAATAAAAATACCATAAAGAAGGCCAAAAAGAGAAAACAAAAGGAGAAAATGATGAAAAATCCTAACTAACCCAGGAATGTATCCACCCCCCCACACCTAGAATGTGCAGTGTCCTCACTGAAATAATTGAAAATGTGAGAAGGAAGGATAAAACCTGGTGTGTTTTATTGGTATAATGTGTTGAGAAGGTGGATTTACTCCACCAGATTCTTTGGAAAATCCTCATATAAGTGTTTAAGTTGCTGCCTATTGACGGTAATACTTTGTCCACTCTGCTCATGAAAAACCTGTATTACACCAAAAGGGTAAACATTAGTAACAGTATAAGGACCGAGCCATCAGGAACAAATCTTACCTAGGTGGAGCTTAAGCCTGGAATTGTACATGAGTACCTTCTCACCAATATAGAACTTCTGCTGGTGAATCATGCTATCATGAATAGCCTTTGTCTTCTCTTTATAGATTCGGGAGTTTTCATATGCATCACATCGAATTTCTTCCAACTCTTGAATTTGCAGCTTTCTTTCCTCACCTGCATCTGAAAGGTTCATATTACATTGTTTAACAGCCCAATATGCATGGTTTTCTACCTCCACCGGGAGGTGACAAGATTTTCCAAACACAATCCTATATGGTGACATTCCGATCGGTGTTTTAAAAGTAGTATGGTATGCCCAAATGCATCATCCAAGCGCAAACTCTAATCTTTCATATTGGGTTGTACCGTTTTCTCCAAGATTCGCTTAACTTCCCGATTTAAAATTTCTGCTTGTCCGTTAGTTTGGGGATGATATGAAGTGGAGACTTTATGAACAACCCCATACTTATGAAGAAAGTTTTTCATGTTACGATTGCAAAAATGTGAACCCTGATCACTAATGATGAATCTTGGTAGACCAAACCTACTGAAAATCTGGGACCTCACAAAATCAACAACCACTCGAGAGTCATCGGTCCTGCTGGCCTTTGCTTCCACCCATTTAGATACATATTCAACAGCCAATAAGATGTACACAAAGCCAAATGAATTTGGAAAAGGCCCCATGAATTCAATGCCCCATGCATCAAATATTTCACAGAATAACATGGGTTGTTGGGGAATTTCATTCCTCTTAGAGATATTCCCAGTGAATTGACATCGAGTACATGATTTAAAAAACCTATGGGAATCTCTATACAATGTTGTCCAATATAATCCCGAGTCAAGGACCTTTCGAGCTGTACGTTGAGATACAAAGTGGCCCCCACATGCCAAGGTGTGGTAGAAGGTCAAAACAGAGGTGAACTCATGGTCAGGGACACACCTACGAACAACCTGGTCACTACAGATCCTCCACAAATATGGGTAATCCCAAATGTACCATTGAGAATCATGTTTAAGTCTCTGGGATTGTGAAGTGCTAAAATCAGTGGGGACCCTATATGTTGCTAGAAAATTCACAATGTCTGCATACCAGGGGGTAAGGTCTACAACATCACAAAGGTTCTCATGAGGGAAGAATTCTCCAATGGGTAGGGGTGAGTCAACATGATGGTCCAATGGTGGGTAAATCCTACTAATGTGGTCAGCTACAACATTCTCCACTCCTCTCTTATCTCTAATCTCAAGGTCAAACTCTTGTAGGAGGAGCATCCACCGAATGAGGTGGGGCTTGGATTCAGGTTTCTTTAGGAGGAAACGAAGGGCAGCATGGTCAGAAAACACAATCACTTTTGACCCAAGAAGATATGAACGGAATTTTTCCAAGGAAAACACAATAGAAAGGAGTTATTTTTATGTGGTTGTGTAGTTTACCTGGGCTGGGTCAAGGGTACGCGAGGCATACACAATTACATGAGGAGCCTTTTCAACCCTTTGTGATAAAACTTCCCCAACTGCAAAGTTAGAGGCATCACACATAAGCTCGAAGGGGAGATCCCACCTTAGTGGTTGTATTATGGGAGGTGATGTGAGACTCTTTTTTAGTGAATTGAATGCATCCTCACAATTTTTATCAAAAACAAATTCAGAATCCTTTTTTAACAACTGAGATAAGGGAAGTGCAATCTTACTAAAGTCTTTAATGAATCGGTGGTAAAAACCAGCATGACCCAAGAAAGACCGCACCTCACGAACACATTTTGGATATGGAAGGGATGAAATTAATTCAATTTTAGATTTATCAACTTGAATTCCCTTATTTGAAATGATATTCCCAATAACTATCCCCCGCTAAACCATGAAATGTCATTTTTCATAATTTAAAACAAGATCTTTTTCAATGAAGTGGCGGAGGACAGAACCTAGGTTTTCTAAACAATCATCAAAAGAAGAACCATAAACCGTGAAATCATCCATAAAGACTTCCATATAACTCTCAAGGTACTCAGAAAAAATACTCAACATACATCGCTGAAAAGTACCAGGAGCATTACATAGACCGAATGGTATCCCTCTGTATGAAAATGTGCCAAATGGACAGGTAAATGTTGTCTTTTCTTGATCCTCAGGGGCTATATGGATTTGGAAATAACCCGAATAGCCATCAAGGAAACAATAATGGGACTTACCAGCCAATCGTTCTAACATTTGGTCAATGAAAGGTAAAGGAAAGTGGTCCTTCCGCATGGCTTGATTTAGTCGACGGTAGTCAATACAGACTCGCCAACTGTTTTGCACACGTGTTGGAACCAATTCATTCCTTTAATTTGAAACAACTGTTATTCCTGTTTTTTTAGGCATAATTTGCACTGGGCTAACCCATTTACTATCAGATATAGGATAAATGATCCCTGTAGCAAGTAATTTACTGACTTCCAATTTTACCACTTCAAGGAGAGTTGGATTCAACCGGCGTTGAGATTGTCTTACGGGTTTAGCCTCATCATCCAAAAGTATATGGTGCATACAAATAGATGGGCTAATCCCGGGAATATCAGCCAATGTCCATCCTATTGCCTTTTTACACTCTCTCAAAAGTTTGAGCAGTTTCAATTCCTGTTGTGGAGAGAGGTTATTGGCAATAATGACGGGCAATTGGTCAATACCCTCAAGATATGCATATTTTAAATTAGAAGGAAGTTTTTTAAGTTCAAACACCTGTTGTTTCTGGATTGAGGGAGGGGATTTAGGGGGAGTGAGGTCCATGAAACTATCTATCTGCTCATGTTTATTCTCAAAGGAAAGAGAATCTATTGAAATGAGATTTGCAGAATCATCGATAGTCATAGGAACCTTAGAATAAACACACTCATCAATTAAAGCACAAAATTTACATTTTTTTGAACCCACACAACATTCAAAAGAAGAACCAAAACTCAAATCATCTAAGGGTGAATAAAACAAAAAAGAATCATAGTTTGGGTTGAGGAGAGAATTGTGTGTGTGTGCATCGTTTGAGAGCACTCCCATCGAATAGACAGGAAGAGTGGAGTGCTCTTCAACGGGGTGTTTCATAGCCTCAAGGATGTTAAAACTTACCTTTTCTCCTCTGAATTCCATGGACAGTGTAGCATTGTGAACGTTGATGATCATCTTTTCTATTTTTAGGAATGGTCTCCCAAGTATGAGAGGGGCATGTCCTTGGGTTCAGGTATCTTCCATCTCAAGAATGTAGAAATCTGCGTGGAAGAT
Organism: Viscum album; assembly: GCA_963277665.1. Classification (NCBI taxonomy): domain Eukaryota; kingdom Viridiplantae; phylum Streptophyta; class Magnoliopsida; order Santalales; family Viscaceae; genus Viscum; species Viscum album. The sequence goes on along the minus strand of OY728150.1, from coordinate 1,994,703,450 downwards.
GAGATTCTTCACTCTAATAAGGACATCCTCAATCACTCCTTTTGGATGTGTTGTACTCCGGTTGGCAAGTTTCACAACAATGCATGTTGGTTGAAGCTCTCCGACCTATAGAGAAGTATACACAGAGTGAGGCATTACATTAATGGAAGCACCTAAATCTAGCATAGAATCAGAAAAGAAGGTCTCCCCTATGGTACAAGGTATGGTGAATATTCCAGGATCCTTGAATTTGGTTGGAATTGCTGGTTGAATCAAGGCCAAGACATTCCTTCCCAGGTTGACTCTCTCATTCCCCTTCATCCTTCGTCGATGGGTGCAAAGCTCTTTAAGAAATTTGGCATAACGGGGAATTTTCTTGACTGCATCCAACAATGGAATATTATCTTGAACTTTTTTAAATGTATCCATTATTTCATTGTCAATATCATTATCAAAGTTTTTCTTAGATTTAGAGTGTCTTTGAGGGAAAGGAAGAGGAATGTATTGTTCATTTGAATCATCAATGACTATTCAATTACCATTTTTGTCTTGTTTTTCTTTACATGAAGTTTTTGAGGGTTGGGAAAGAGAGTTTTCATGAGGGGACATACCTATTGTGCTGAATCAATAGAAGGAGAAACTTCTTTACCACTACGAAGTGTAACTGCACATACATTACCTTTTTCCTTTGGATTGGCAATGGGTTGGGATGGTAGTTGTCCAGAACCTTGCATCTTAAGCTCACCGATGGTGTTTTCCAATTGCCCCACCTGGGTTTATAGTTCTTGAATAGCTAATTGTGTGGTCTGTTGGAACTGAAGGTTCTGGGTTTCCATTTGTTTCACCATGTCCTTGAGGCTTGGTTCAGATTTGGGAGGAGGAGGATGATGATTGTTTTGAGAAGTTTAAGGATAAGAAGGTTTCATACCTTGGCCTTGTTGATATCAATTCTGCTTTGAGTAGCTTGAGTTTCCTCCTTGTCGGTATTGGGGTTGTGTTTGCCACCCTAGATTTGGATTTGCCTGGAATTGTTATTGCTTGAAGGGAGGCGCTTGTTAGAATGGACGCCCTGGGAACACAGCTGCACAGGACTCGGATGAATCTTGAAGTTGTGGGCACTGGTCAGAAAAATGAGTGTTATCAGAACAAATCTCACAATGTAATGGAATAGAAGTAGAGAGTGAGTTACCTTATTCTTGAGCTAATTGCCTTAGAAGGGTATGCATCTCATCAAGTTTAGTATCTACCTTTTGTTCTAGGGCTGAATGACTTACCTCATGAACTCCTCAAGTTGGTGCAATAGCTCGTGTACCAAATTGTTGTGCATTTTGAGCCATGTTGGCTATTAATTCACGAGCAGCAGAAGGAGTTTTGTCAACTAGGGCACCACCAGCTACAGCATCAATCATTCCACGATCCATGGGGATAAGTCCCTCATAGAAGTATTGAATTAAAAGTTGTTCGCTAATCTAGTGGTGGGGGTAGCTTAAGCAAAGTCTTTTGAATCTCTCCCAGTATTCATGAAGGGTCTCTCCTTGTGATTGCCTAATTCCACATATTTCTTTCCTAATTGAAGCAGTTCAGGAGGAAGGGAATAACTTCTCTAGAAAAAGTCTTTTTAGGTCATTTCATCCCCCAATTGTGGAAGTCAAATAGTATAGCCAATCTTTGGCTACACCATCAAGGGAGAAAGGGAAGGCCCTAAACTTAATGAGGTCCTCAGACACATTTTGGGGTTTCATGGTGGAGCACACTATGTGAAACTCCTTTACATGTTTGTGAGGGTCCTCACCGGGAAGACCATGGAATTTTGGAAGAAGGTGGATGATACCTGATCTAATCTCAAAGTTGGTTGCTTCCTCGGTATATTGGACGTACACAGGTTGGTACTCCACATCATGGGTAGTAAGTTCTTTTAAAGTTCGATTATTTGCAGCCATGTTTTCTTGGGTTTTATTGGGTTAAATTTTGGGTTGGTTTAGAAAAATTTGAGGTTTCACAAGGTGTTCCTCAATGTTACTTGATTGACCTTATCTAAATTTCTTGATTTGTGTGTGAAGTGACTTTTCAATTTCAGGGTCAAATTCAAGTAGTGTTTCTTTACCAGATCTTGTCATGCAACAATGATGTCTAGTTTGATTGATTGATTTTTTTGTTGTGTTTTTTTATTTGAGATGGATAAAAAAAATTTAAGAAGGGTTAAAGAAGAATATAATGTTATACTATAGAATTAGAGAGGTAGATGGAGAAGAAGAGAGAAAGAGAGAGAGAGAGAGAAATAACACACCAAAAACAACAAAAAATAAAGACAAAACCCAAAACAAAAACAATCAAATGGGGGTGGGGTATTTAGAGGAGTACTAATCAAGAAGTAAAATAACCTAATAAAAGTAAATAAAGAAAAAAATGATCTTGGCTCCCCGACAACGGTGCCAAAATTTGATCGCGTTGTCGAGCGCGTCAAATTAGTTGTTTAATTTTGACTAAAATTTCTGCAGTATAGTAGCAACCCTAGGTTGTCTCTCGACGGAGCCTTAGATAATTAATTTAAAAAGAGGGTTCTGATTATGAGAGTATAAGGTGAATTAGATTTTGTGAAACTTGTGGGTTTTATTATTAATGATGAAAATAGAAAATGAAAGCGATAAAACAAAGTAGAAAAGAACAAGATTGATTAAGCGTGATCAACCAGGGGAAGTCTCCTGATGCTCATCCTTCATCACTTCAAGGGATGGGGTTATGATCTTTTAATCCCTGGTTTGTAACACCTAGAACCATAATGTTACTGAGTTTATACTAGGATACCTCCTAGGGTTCAATCGAAAACACATAACGATTCACCGGACACCGCCGATGATTGGGTGATTTGTGTTCGACATCATAACCGAAACTCACCAAGGAAACACATGAATAATTCGATGTTCTCTCAAGGTTTTCATTCTATTTCATTATGATACCATGAAATAAATTTAAATTGCCTTTACGGAGCTTGTGTGAGTTATATTGACCAATATGAATCACACAAGCACCGTAATTGAAAGGGGGAAATGAAAGTGGTGAACGGTGTGTGAAACATCACATGAATGGGTACCCCCAAACAAGATCATATGAGTTGAGCATGACATACCAGTAAATAACTCAATAAAATAAGAATATAGTATTAGGAAAAACAACATAAAACCTTTAATTAAAAAGATCATTCAAATTAATAAAACTTTGAAGCTCGGGATTACATCACATTCCTCCCCGGGTGATCACAAGGGGTTTAGAAACCCATGGGAGGGGAAGAAGAAGAATATGTTGAAGTAGCACCTACCATAGCCTCAAAAACCTCTAGGGATGTTGATAATACTCCTTGGGGACTCCAAAATGGTAGAACCTTGCCTCTTGGCCGAACTTTCAAATGGGGAACCCAAGGTTCCATTTTATAGGAAAATTGGAAGGTGGTTTTAGGCACACAGATTTCTTCAATCCACTTGTACCACGCGTTTCGTCCTTCAGAAAGTCTTATCTAGATTTGGAGAAAATATAAAAGTTGTAGCCCTACCTCTTGAATATCTCCACCGAAAGTTTGAAACCCTTTGAACAACTATAGCTCAAGATATTTATAGAATACAGAACACCTCATTTGACTTGGTCCAAATTCCGTGGCTTGGACAGATCAGTTCGGATGGGCCCCATAGAAGCTGAATCAGCATTTGGTTCCTTAATATGAAATTTATCCTATTAAATTTTGGACAGGAACACAAAATTGAAGCCCATTTGAATGCATATATTTCTTTTACTATGCAAAATAGTGGACAGATGTCCATGGATCCATGCAACTTTGGCCCATTTTTCTTCCACTTCATCAAAGGCCCTCCAAATCACCTCCACCTACATTGAAACAATAAAAACAAGTAACATTGACCATTATAATATTTATTAACATTAATTTATTTATTCAAACATGAATTTAAATTTATTATTATATTTGTAATATTCATTACAAAACTAGTTTAAAACTGCGGTGTAAGGGTGGAATAAAACAGTGAATCGTGGTACGATCACGTGCTGCAACCGTGTGGATCCTTAGTGGCCAAGAAAATGAGTAGCAGTCGTGTAAATCCTTAGTGGCCCGACAGATGAGCAGAAGTTTTTTGGATCCTTAGTATCCCAACAGGCGAGTAGCGATTCATTAGGGATGAGTCCCTCAACAGTATGAAACATTCATGACTATAGCTGATGAGCCTTCTTCATATGTTTTAGATTATACCTGATGTGAGTTGTCCATACTTTATGGTCTTACTTTGTGGTCTTACATTGTAGCCTTACTTGGTGGATTTCCTTTGTGGTTGCTTTGTGGTATTTCTCCTTAGTAGACTGGGATCCCCTATTGAGTACTACGTTACTCAACCCGGCATAGGATTCACCTGCACATGTTGTGTCTTGTGCAGACAATGCACGTTTTGATGGTGGACTTACTGGCCTAGGACCAGGTGGGCCCCCATGAGATCATTCAAACAGGGCGTACACCCATAACTTCCAATTTCTACCCTAATCTTACCATCGGGTGGGGTTCTCAACAACCTGCTTGTTCATAGTTTTTACTTGAACTCTTCAGTTCTCAGTTTTCTTTTGATTGGATTTTATTTTGGCCCATTTGACCTTCTGATGTAATTGTACTCGGTGGTTATTCTTTAGTGGAATACTTTTGCTTCTTCTAGTTTTGGGTTGCGGTTGTGTGTGTGCCCTTACAGGTACTTAGGAAAATGACTCCCACTTACAGGTCGACGATATCGATGCTAGTTGCCAACCCCTAGCCTTTATGAGGCAGACTTTGGGGGAGTAGCAGCATGGGACCTAGGGGATGGGTTGTGAAAAAGTGGTATCAGAGGGATGTTCTACTAGAAGAACTAAGAGTCAGTATTTTTTGATGGGGCAATATTTTTATGTGTCTTGAGTTTGAAATTCAGTCCGGGGAGTCTAGTATTGCTATGGAAGCTGACGTATCCATACACCAAGACTCGTAATTCTGTTTTTCGACTAGGAACATGAAAACACTGGTTTCATGTGTATTGTCAATGTGTTTATCTTGATCTCTTTTGAGTCAAATAACCAGGTATAACTTATTGACCATGGTTCATCTTGATTCTCTATTAAGATGACTCCATGCAGACAACCATCCAGTATTCTAGTGTGTGATAATGAGGATGGTCCACCATGTGATGAGGCTTTGGTACATGGACTATTTCTCGAGATGGTACCTTCAGATTAAGTCCCAGCAATACCACTGCCCATTTTCTATCATTTACTACTGGTGCTATTGGTAGAGGACACATGTAGGCTTAGTTTCTTACATGAGTTTCAGTGATAGATACCCCTCAGGTTCCGAGGCAAGCCTGACTCATAGGAATATATAGACTGGATTGAGGTGGTGACTAAGTTTCCATCAAGCTAAGGCACCATTAGATCAAATGGTGGTCCTAGTAGTGATCCTTTTATGTGGCTCAATTGGGTGATGGAAGGGTTTATATTTCCCCTATCTTACGATGAGGTTACTTTTCTGTGGATAAAGCTTGAGAAACTTTCTCAGAGAAGGGGTGTCTTTCCATTAAAAAGATAGGGGGTATGTGTTCCCAAGAGATTCTATAACTTCAGCGGGATACCTTGTTGGTAGATGAGTATTAATCAAGGCATACCAACCATTTCAGGTACTCGGTGAATATGATATGACTAGTGCTTTAGGTCTCAAACCTCTGAGCGATATGTTTTTAGGGAAATTTGAGTCAGTGATATTCATATGTGAATTCCTACTTATGTTAGGATTCTAGAGAGAAACTTTGTAGTTGAATGTTTTTGGCTGAGCATATATAGCTAGTGAATGTCAACAGTAGGAAATCAAGAAACCGATGTCAGTCTTAGAGACTTGTATGTGAAAAATATTTTGGAATAGGAATTGTATGAGACAGATCAATATATATGGAAAAAGACATGGAATAGGATCTAAGAGAGTAGTAGGAGGTGGTATACATTTCGACATGTTATTACCACCACCCCAATGTGGTCCCTACCAGGCTCAAGGAGCTAGAGGACAGGGGATGGGATTAGCTGTATACAATCAAGGAGTATGACCCAAGGGATCCAGAAATGATTCGAGGTACGGTCTATGTCTACTACTAGCTGCCATATTAATAGAAATAGGTACTAATAATTCCTTCTGATCATGAATATTTTTCAAGACCTAGATTTTCCAGTTAAACTGTTGACTTGATCCTTATATTTGGAGATACATATGAGAGGAGACATAATAATCATACTTATACCGATGGTGTGATCTGACCCTTGAGAAAAGAGTTTCGGTTGGAAACTCTTGGTGGAAGCATTGAGGCCTTATGACATTAGTTTTGTTATAGATTGGTCATCCACAATTCATTATCAGATTGACTATTTTAGGATAAAGGATATGGTATATATGCAGTGTTGGAATAGAGATTTCCTTGGTTAGTGAAAAAGGAAACCCAGGAAGCATGGGGTAAACTCATGCGTAAGAGGGTGTAACCGATCACCATTGAGTTGGCTAGACTTACTATCATGGTAGTGGATATATTGAGTTTTCAGTTCCCAACAGTAGTGGCAGAGTGTGGGAACGCCCTTTCAAAAGATGTTTCCAGGATTTCCTTCCCACAAGGAGAGGGTCTTCTGCATCATTCTACACCCCAAGATGGAACTGATATAAACATCAGTATATTGGAGGGATTTCATAGAGCTTTGCAAGCAGGGGGAGTAGGTGGGGGAATTGAAGAGGAAGGGATTATTAAGACCCAGTTTTCTATGTTATGTGTGGATTATCACCACTTTAACCAAGTGTACATAGATAATGATTACCCACTACTAAAGGGTCGATGGGAACATCAATCAGTTAAAAGGGGTAGCCTTTCATGTGGATGGAAAGGTTCCCATAGGCTTTTCAGTAGTTGAGATAGTGGCGATGGAAAGAATTACTCCAGGAATATGACTTTGAGATAAAACATACTCTTGGAAAGGGGAACATGGTGGCTGATGCACTCATCATGAGATTTGGTTTGCAGCTGATGAGTGAGGCGATAGAGTAGCTAGCCGCGATGCAGATATCCTTCGTGGATGATGATAAAGTATTTTAAAACCAGTCTATGACTATCACTCCCCCACTCCTTCAGTGAGTAAGGGAGGCACAACTTGTGGATGTTGACGGTGAGACCCGACGTGCTCAGATATCCTCAGGATAAGATCTTTATGGATTTTCGATAGGTGGGGATCACTTCATCCTTTTCAGAGGATTCGCCATAGTACCAATGACGTTATAGGAGTATTTGTTGAGGGAGTTCCATGCATCCCCTTTAGTGGTACATCCTAGTGTAATGAATATGTAACAGGACCTCCGATGTCAGTACTGGTGGCCAGAAGACGAATACCCTTGGAGTTTGGTGAGGGAGACCATGTTTTCCTTTGGTTCTCACACCAATAGGGATTTTAGAGTTTTGGCCTGGGAAACAAGTTATCTCTGAGGTTTATCAGACATTTTCAGATTTTGAGTAGAGTTGGCAAGGTGAAGTACTACCTAGCTCGTCACCCATAGATACACTGGGTGCATGATGTTTTCCATGTGTCTCAGCTAAGGAGGTACGTGCACAATCCATCACACGTCATTGACTAGGGCCAACTGGACATTGATGATGAGGTGACGTTTGCTGAGTTCCTAGGAAAGAAAGAGGATATACAAGTTTGGGTCCTTTCTTGGATGGTTTATTCCTCTAATGTGTGTTTGGTGGCATAACGGGAACCTCCAGGAGAGAAAATGGGAGCTAGAGGATCAGATTTGTGCTCAATACCCCCCATTTGTTTATTTTTCCATTGTTTTGGCTACTGGGGACATAAATCCTTAAAGTGGGAAGAATATAATATCCTGGAATTTCCATGTAATTTTTTTATTGAATTATTAAGAGACTATGAACTAAGACGGAGTTTGATTTCGAGGCTCATATTTCCAGGAATGATCGGTTGAAAAATGTTAAGCTTTAAAGAGCACACATGACAATTTTTTTTGAAAAAGTGGAATAAATCTTAAATGGTTTCCCATATCATAAATATGAGGGCATCATTGTGTTCAGGATGACAGGTTTACCCTAGGCGTGACTTAATTTTAGTCGGTGCAGGCCTCTATTGAGAAAACCCGAAAATGGAATAACCGTAAATAAATAATTAAATAAAATTATTTTATTTTTCAAATGATTATAACTCAAGAAATACGACTCGAATTAAAAATCTGAGACCACTGCTGAACTCATGAAGGTATTCTTTCCTTAGGAAGATGCTAACATTGGCTAGCACGGGCCAACAATGGAAGTTAGTTTTTGGTCATAAATAAAATAATTAAATAAAAATTATTTTATTTTCAAATCCTTATAACTCCTAAATGTTGACTCAAATTGAAAATCTGAAAGTACATTTGAGCTCATGGGGGCATGTTTCCCTTAGGTGTAGCCTAACCTCGACCAGTGCGGGTCAAGGGTGAAAATTAATTTTTGGACTTTTTTTAGGTTCATTTAAATAAACATGCGAGCGGGTTTTTTTTTACTTTTAAAATGGTGCTCAGAAAAAAAATATGAGGGCACCGTTGAACTCAGAACATCATTATTTACCTAGAAATGACTTAACTTTGATCGGCAAGGGTCGAACGGAAAAGTTAATTTTTGGATTTTTCGGTAAAATAATAAAATAACATTAAAAAAAAATTATCATCGTTGAGCGGCTGATGGTGGTGATGTCATGTGCCAATGAGATGCATTAAACGAGGATCATTGATGGCTCGTTGTGAAAATGTAAAAGCTATGTTGTTTCATAAATGAAATTGTGTAACGACAAAATGTTGTAGCGTAACAAAAATAATGCAACATGTTCCCTTTTTAATTAGCTAACACATTAGAGAGTGGGAATTAAACGCTGGGTATTATCCGTCAAACTTACTGTGTAATTCCACTCCAACAAAGAACAACAAATTCTAGTGGACAGAATCAAGAGGCGACGAATGGCAATGAATACTAACAAAGCTAGGAAGAGACAATCACCAACGAAGCTTGAACCCCCACAAACAGAATACTTCTGCATCAAACATCAAAGAGAGGTAGGGGGTTTGTTTTGATTCCTAATTTCCCCATTCTTATTCTAAACAACGAATGTAGATTAACCCATGAAAAAGTCAATTCAGAGATCGTGCATTTTTACAGGAGGTTGAATTCGTTTGGTATTTCTCTATCTGGGAATAAATTACCACTTTTATATGATTAAACTACAATCACTGAACCTCCCCATGTTTTTAAACTTATAATATAGAGGGTGTGGGCTGATATGAACAATTCATGAGCCCCTCCGCATGTGCATTATTCATGGATGAATTCTTGAAATAGCGACAAGGAAATTTCAAGGAAGTCACAGTGATGGTGGAAGCCTTACTATCTCGTAGGCGCAGAAGGATTGAGAAATAGACCACCAGAGAAACTCTGGCGGCCCGTAGAAGGAACTACAAGCATGCCTATCGGCCCACTCATTGGCGTGTCGTGGTATTAGGAGGCCACAGACATCTAGTCGCGATAGCATAGAGGAAGGGCGGACCACATCCTGGTCGCTCGGGTGACCTGGCGAGCTGTAGTCACTCAACAATGGCGGAGGGGAGGCCGGGACAGATGCTGGATGTGGCGCCAGGCAGGCGCTGTGTGAAAGGAGTGGTCTACCCCTTGTGAGACACATTTGAATAGGGAAGAGATGTGGCAACGACCGCCATGTCCCGGGCACACACCACCGGTCCGCCTCTGGCGGACCTGGCTTCTGCTAGCAGATCACACCCCAGCTAGTCAGCCAGCTTGGACACATGTCCGACGGGCCAAACCCACAACCAATAGGCTGGACCCTCACTCTTTGGGTCAAGCCAGACGAGACTGGGCCACCAGGCCACCCGGCTAGCTGGACCCCTGACCTAACTGGGTCGGGTCCAAAGAGGCCCATTGGGCCTGGCCCACTGGCCAGGCCGGACCAGATCAACCCAGACCCGAACTGGGTTAGGTCGAATCAGCTGAATTAAACTGGGGTATGTGGGACCCCTGGTCTAGGTTGGTCAGGTCGGTCCGACTGGGTCGGACTGGGCCTAGACGCAATCAGCCCCTGTTTATTGAAATGTAAATAAATCACAGATCGAGTCTCAGATTGATGCACCGTCTGTGGAAGGAGGACCCTTGTGACTAAGAGGTCCTTTAGAAATACTCTACGAGAGTTTTGGTAAGGGTTGGTGTATGGCTGGGTTGGATCCAACTCAAATCCATCTAGACCCTTTTTACTAAAATGCCCTCTTACAGATCGAGCGTTCATTCGACGCTCCGTCTATTGCTTTGGAACCCTTACGAAAAGACGGTCCTTTGGGTGATTCTATGTGGGACTTCTTGGAAGTTAAGTTACGATTGATGGCTCAAATAAACGTTGTGTGGATCCTTAGTGGCCCGAAAGATGATCAATAGTTGTGTCGATCCTTAGTGGCTCGGTAGGCGAGCAACAATTCATCAGGGATGAGTCACTCAACAGTACGAAACATTCATCACTATAGCCAATGAACTTTATTCCTATGCTTTAGATTGTACCTGGTATGTGCTCTCCATAATTTGTGGTCTTACTTTGTGTTCTTACTTTGTGTCCTTACTTTGTGTCTTTGTTTGTGGTTGCTTTGTGGTATTTCTCCTTAGTGGATTGGGGTCCCCTATTGAGTACTGTGTTACTCACCCCTTCACGGGATTCGCCCACACATGTTCTATCTTGTAAAGATGACGGATGTTTTGACGATGGACTTGGTGACCTAGGACCAGGTGTGGCCCAGTGAGATCAGGCAGATAGGTTGTACTCCCATAGCTTCTAGTAGGTACCCTACTATTACCATCAGGTGGGGTTCTCAACAGCTGGCTTGTTCACAGTTTTTACTTGTACTCTTTAGCTTTCAATTGTCTTTTATTGGGTTTTTATTATGGACCATTTGACCTCCTGATGTACTCGTACTCATTGGTTATTCTTTAGTGGCATGCCTATGCTTCTTCCAGTTTTGGGTTTTGGTTGTGTGCGTGCGTGTACAGGTACTCAGGAAAATGCTTCCCACATTAAGGTTGACGCCTTAGGCACTAGTCACTGACCCCTGGCCATCGAGAGATGGGCTTAGGGGAGTCACAGTGTGGTCCCTGAGGGATGGTTCATGATAGTAGAGGTATTAATTTACTACATTAACTAATAAAATAAGAAAATAAACATACTTTATAAGTACATTTTCAATCTTTAATAAGTTTTTACCGTAAAATCACCTTTTTATCCAAACAATGAGTATTCAAGATGAATTTTTTACACCATAATCACTAGTATCAACTTCTTGAGACTTAAATAATCCATAAAAGATTAAATATATATTTTTATTGAATTTAGAAATTAAAAATAATATCTAGTAAAATATTAGATAATTCCCCAGAAGGAATAAACCATATACGATAAAAAAGTACTTGAATCTTCAAAATTGAATAGTAGTACCCAAACTACAACAAAGAAAATTCAATAAATAACTATCCTCAAAATTCGTCAAAATAATACAAACTATGATTGAAACCCAAAATTCAGAAGGATTTCATCAAATAGTCTTCCAAGATAAATTTTATCATTTATCTCGAAATAACATCAATTACTCTAAATACCGCATACCAAAAATGTGTTTTACTAAATAGAATAATCTCCGAGATATGATAATTATTTCAATATATAAACTGAATCTTGATAATTCCACAATACAATCATACATTCTTACAAAATATAATTAATCCATTACTTCTCAAATGTAATCCCATAGTATTCTATCTCCATTGATCATATAGGGTCCTCAAAATAGTTAATGTCTTCTAAAATAACATTAATCACTTAACCCACAAATCATTTACCAAAACCATGGTTATCTATTTGAAAAAACATATGTTCCAAAAATTCAACTTAATCTTAATCCATCAACTGATTTAAAAAACTAAGTAGTCATACTAATAGTGACTTCATGTAGTCCAGTTGTAAGAGATGCACCCTAGACACCCTTTGGTTGTGGGTTCGATTCATGTAGCCTTACCGTACATGAAAGTTAGTCACCCATCCTGTGGGTTTTCCTTTTTCTAAAACAATATATTTCTTATAGCATTACCAAAAAAATGACAAAGTCATAAAAAATAACCACAACATATTATAACCTAAAACTTTATCTCATATTTTTAAATTTTTATCCCACAAATTAATAACCCATAATTATGTATAAAATAAATGTCTCAAAAAATACCATGTTTCTCCTAAAAATTTTATAACTTAAAGTATAAATAGGGTTTCTAAGATATTAAACTTATTATAAACCAAAAAAATTATTAAATCATGATGATATTCATAACTCTTAAGAATGTATCCTAATATACAATGTTGTCCAAACTTTTCTCTGATACCAACTGTAAGGACAAAAACTTAAACAGAAAATATTTTATTTACTTTTCACTATAATTTTTTTTATTCATTCCAAAAGATCTGTTTGGACTATAGTTTTAAATAATTATGAAAAACTATTTCAAAGTAAACCCATAAATTACAAGTGGATACTTATACTCAATATCCATTTTTCCCACTAAAAGAAACACTTTTAAAATAAACCATGATTCCTTTTCAATATACTTATTAAATAATTTCATCATAACATATTCTTTGTCCTTACCAATATTATGACCCGTGACATAACATTTTAAAACATGGGATTGGATCAAAAACTTATATAAGGTACATAAAGAATATAAATCATTATTCTAGTGAAAACATAATAACCCATTAAAAATATTTATTAAAAAATAAGTAGCACGCATGGAAAAATCAAGTAGGTTCCTTGTGACATCACTACCATATCACTCTTATGTTCACCCTTACAAACAAAATAACCTTATGATCGACTTCCACCTCTGTAATACCCAATGCATTATAGAGCTATAATGGGGATCACCCTTAGTATAAGCTATATCAAGATCACCCATATTTTAGGAGCTATAATGGGGCACAACCCTTAACATATAATGTAAAAGGTCCAAATCATGAATAAAACCCTTGAAACATCTTTTAAACAAATGAAAAAATAATTTCAGATATCAAAATACCATTTTATTTTACAATCCATTGTCAACCCCAAAGCAGCATTTTCATTGAAAAAAAAAATTCAAATACAAAAATACCCAATAAAGAAAATTATTTTTTTATTTAATAAAACATTTAATCATGAAAAGGAATATATAAATTAAATAGTATTTATAATGGTAGAAATTTCATTTTCACCTTCTACATTAAGAATAGAAAATTACTTTTTTCATTTGTCAACATGTTCCATATAAAACACATGGAAATATTCTTTTTGGAATCCTTTGAATATAATTCAAAATATAAATAAATTTTTATTTATATAATATCAATAATATTTACATGGAGGAATATATTTTTAAATTAAATCTTAAATAATTGAAAATATATTTTTAAATTAAATTGTCCCATTCCAATTTGAAATATTTGAATCACAAAACTCATTAAATAATAACATTGAACAAAAAATTAAATATAATTATAATAGAGAAAATTAATTATATAACACGTCAATGGGATTCATATACTCCTTACAAAAGAATAAAGTGCATGACATGAATATTTTTCCCATTGAATAGAGAATGATATGAAGTCCCTATCCTTGAGTTTGATTCATCATATATAGTATTTATCGTCAAGAATAATAAAAATATATTAAATATTTATTTTTTAGAATATTTTTCATTTTTATTATTTCTTTTATATCACTCATTATCATGTTAAAAATATTACTTAATTATTTAAGTTCATGTCGGATGTTTTTTCGATATTCATCACATGAGGTGAAAATGACTTTGGTATGATGTTAATAGTCAATTTGGTCATTAATACATAATCTAAAAAATAATATTAATGACATAATAATCAGACATAAATTATTATTTTAAATGAAACCATATACATGTGGTTATGAAAAATGAACAACATTATAATCATGAAGATAGTAGGTCGTACGTACGTGTGAGTAATGTTTGCATTTGTCAATGATCATTATGTAAAGAAGGTAAATATAATTTTATTTTTAAAAAATTATCACAATAAAATTAATATCATATTAAAATTTTAAATACACATATGCATATCATTCATGTGTTTTGGTGATGAAAAACAAATCACATCACTTCATGGAGCTGATAGTTCACACGTTTTCATGAACGATGTTATCATTTTTATGTCATAGGAAAGTTAAAAATTTAAATGATATATCATTATTTTATAATGATATATATTTAATGAATATAATATACAATCATTAATTCCATCATTATAACCAGTCTTGAGATACAGTGATGGAAAACGAATTATATCAATTTGTGAGGTGGTTGTCTACTGCACACATGATCAAATAATCCATTTCCCATTTGATGAAATTGGAAATTGATTTAAGTGATGATATTAACATAAAATTTTTACTATATTTATTATATTGGTTATATTATTTAACCTTCATTTCATAAGATTTTATGTAATTTGAAGAATAAATAAAATAGAAATACTAAATTAAAAATGAAATATCTTCTTCGGATGATCTACTTTGATTAATACCATAACACCTATATGAAGGTTGTCATGACTAAAATAATTCCTCTACAATGTGGGGAGGGGTTATAGGAATGGATTTGGGGAGATCTTGGCCAAACTAAATTGGTTCTGTGGTGCGAATAAAAGAGAATAATGGGTTACCTTTTTAAGGAGAGGGGCGGGGTAGTCTTGGAAATCTTGAAAATATTAAAATTATATAAATTAATTTTACAATCCAAATGGCTCCAAACATATTAATTAAATATATAAGATGATTTTGGATCTAAATAATTTCATCCAATAAACATTATATATATTTGGACTATTTTTTAAATCATTATATTTTTGTTTTATCTTTAAATTAACCTCTTTTACTCTTACCGTGATATCATTTAATTTACATTTTGAGGGTTAATAAATTTACTATAAAATTAAAACGAACAAATAAATGATTCCTTTATTAAATTTTGAGACTTATCACAATTATTTTATCTAATTTGACATTTTTATAAATTTTACATCATTTATTAAAATATTAATTTTAAAATATCAATAATGTCAATTTTGACACTATTCATCACTCAAATTTTTAGAAATATCATAACAACATGATATAATTTTAAAATATCCATTAAAAAATCACTAATATCACAAATTAATCCATAAATTTTTTGTATTTTATTAATTATACAAATTTATATTTATTTTAACATTTTTAACATCATTTATTTGATTTATCCATTAATTAATGAATTACTGCATCATCATAGTGTCATCATTTAATGTAATAATTTTATCACTAAAAATTATAAATAAATTACCATGTTTAAGAAAAATGTTATTTTTATAAATTATATTTATAGTCAATCATATCCCTTATATAAATACAAATTAATAATATTTTACTTGCTAAATACAAGAGTGTGATAGAATTGTATTTTTATTGAATATAATACTATAAATGTCATACTATTATCCAAGTGGCTTCTAAAGGATATAAAATTTCCCCAAGGATTATTTTTTCAACATAAAAACTCATCCATTGATGTTTGGATAAGTTTTAGTGAAATTTTATAATATTTATAATGTTATTTTTACCTTTAATTGTCATATTTACACTTAACCGTGGTAATACAAAATATTACCAATGTTACAATTCATAATATTAAAAAAATGGATATATTAAATAAATTTGAATCTTATTATAAATAATTTTGAATTATTTTTTCAAAATTAAATACATAAAAATTGGATAAATTAATTCAAAATTAATCCTGTTGATAGAATAAGAAAGTGCGTTTTAAAGTAAAAACATCCAAAATTTCAAAAAAAATTATATCCAACTTCAATTTAAAATTGATTTCAATGTGATAAATTCGATTAAATTATAAAAAAATGATCTAATTATAATTTAAAACCATTCAATAATATAATTTATAACTATAAATAAAATTTATGAAAAAGATATCTTTAATTAAAATCTAGTAATTTTGTCAATATTCATCAAAACGTAAAACTTATCAGAAAAATATAAAAAATTTAACAAAATTGAATTTTTATATTAAAAATTTATAGAATAATTTTAATTTTCTCAAATATAGTTTATAAATGTGTAAAAACTAGATTTAAAACAAGTGTGTCATCAAAAGGCGGAAAAATCGATGTTTTATAAAAATAATTACTTTATATTTAATATTGGATTTGTTCTTATATCATGTTTTGAAAATGAATAAGAATAATTTTCAAAATTATATTGAATATATTATATAAATATTTCATTAATATAGTCCTAAAAGAGTGATTTTATTATTTATTAGTATAATACACACTTATGCACATTTAAATAGTTTTTCATAAAAACATTTCCTTTTATTATAAAAAAATTTTTAAATTATATTATAATTAATTGGTTAGAGAATTTTATATACATTTGTAAACTATATTTCCATAAATCAGTTAATACTTTTATTTTCAACATTCTATCAATGAAGTTATAAGGGTAATATTTATATAATAATATTTAGTTATTTTTTTAAGCATGATGTGGTGTATCATGTAGGCTATCAAACATCGTGTTTTTAAAAAAAACTAAGGATGTTACATTCTTACCCCTTTTGGAAATTGTGTCCTCATAATTTTATATTAATTCAGGATCATTAACTAAGATTTTACTTTTCAAAATACCTTTTTTTAAATACCACATCGGAAAAAGGATTAATAAAGTATCCACATTAAAAGAAGGAAATGGAAGTATTAAGGACACATGAGATAACATATACTAGGGTTTAATTTAAGAAAACCTCAATATGGAATAGAAAAATAACTATCATGTTTTGATGGAGAGTGATAGAGAACATGATCATGAGAATGTTAACAATCATAAAACCATAAATCATTGATGGGTTAAAAGGTCACAGATTGTATAGTAGGAAAAGTAAAAGGATATGGTTTTTATTTTAGGTCAATTTAGATAGAGTTGAGGAATTATTTTACTATATTTACTAATAAAATAAAAATAAGAATACATTACAAATAGAGTTTCATATATTAAAAAAATCATAATAAACTCATCTATTTCTCAAAATGATGAGTATTCAAGATGAATTTTTAATACCTAAATCACTAGAATCAACATAAATACACTCAGATAATCCATAAAAAAATTAAATATATATTTTTATTTTATTTATAAATTAACCAAAACCCAAATTTTTAGTACAAGATAAGATAATTGCAACACCCTGACCCTAGATACTTAGAGTTGGTGCATTATTACATAACATTTTCATGATCACAAAAGATCAAGTCTCGAATAACTGATTAGTTTAATAGCCTTGGAAGTAATAGATACATTCATAAGGTTTACATTACATCATAAAATTGAAATCTACAATAACATTATTTCCATGGACAACACTGAGATCCCATAGACTATCCCTGTAGGATAGTCATAATATATTTCTTCGCATCTAGGGAAAAATAAAACATTAAAAGGGGTGAGATCAGATGCTCAGCAAGGATAACAATATAGAGGAAACTTTCATAAATAAGCATAAACATTTAAGGCAATGTGTAGAACTAAAAAAAAGCCTTTTCAAAATAAAATTCATCATTATATGGAAAATATAAATCAAAATAATGCTATTTACTTACTCACATGGATATTCTACTAGTAGAATAATCACATGAAATATCAATAACCACTTTCATAATGATGGAATGCATAATGCCAGACTTTCATAACCACATAGTCAAGGCCTTGTTCCAAGACACTATTTTGTCTCATGAGACCTACCGATGAATCGAGGAGCTATAGCGGGCTCCACCCGTCACTTACTAAGTCCAATGCATTCCTCATATGAAAAGATTTAAACATAACATAAACATTCGTAGTAAGAATAGCATACAAAATGTCAATACTTTATCCATAAACCATGAATGGTATAAAAATAGCACATCCACAGTCAAACATATCACAAAACCTTCAATAAAATATGGAAGTTTTGTATCATAATAAATCAGCTTCAAATAAACTTAAAATCCATCAAAGGATGTTGACATATATGAAATCAAAACCTTTTTTAGAGAAATATCTATTTCTATTTTGAAATAATTTAAGAGTCACATAATTATAAAGAAAACATTTATTTTTAAAATATTCTTATAATCTTGTAAGGGAATCTTTGATGATGTTATGATGGCAAAAAATAATCGCACCCGCCGTATAAGTTAAAAAAACATTCATACCTTAATTTTGTCGAAAAGGTCATAAAGTACCTTGTTTGGAAAACGACAGAAAGATTCCTTTCAAAACATATAAGGTCAATTAAGGGTATAAATGAATTTAACCCATAGTCTAGTAAATAATAAAAGTGTTTTGGAATAAATTTTTAAGAAACATGGATGTGGATGTTAAAGAGGTCGCAGTAGATACTTACATAAAAACAACCTCGGATAATAAAGAGATTGTAAAATTAACCCTTACCTTGTACTTTTCCTGGGTCAAGGGTAGGTTAACCTCCTATATAATGGTGAAATAATTGTTATTAAATTATACAAGAATCATATATATTAATATGATATCATATATGATCTTTTAACATTTCTTTGTTAATAATATCTTAGTATTATCGTCGTTTCGGGTGTTAACTGATTCATTTTACTTTATATGATTTGTTACATAAGTTATGTTTATTATTTATAGGATGTATATTATTCATATTAATAATGATACTAAGTCTTTAAACATTATTTTTAATAATATAATGAAAATTATTCTTTGAATGGATACGATGGAGAATGAATCTCATCACGTTTGTGGAGACGGTAATCCGTACATACGCACGAGCGACAATATCATTCTTTTGATATTAAAATAATATATAATTGGATGTTATATCATATATAAAAAATCATTATCATGTTATATTTATTATTTTCATCAATTATAAATCATTATTATACCCATCCAAATAATAATGTATTGAATAACAATTACACCACGACGTGGAGACGGTAATCCATACGTACGCACGTATGGTGACATGTCATTAAAAGGATGGATAGAATAATGAATATGGTTGTACCATTTTTATAATAACATCACAGTATATATAAGATACTGGATTTATTATTTTAGAATGGAAATAACAAAGAAATAGGAAGTGTAAGAAGAAAGGAACTTGAAAGTGGGGATGAAATATTTACCTCTTCTTCAGGTTCTTACTTTTTATTTGATCAAAAGGGTTCCTTAGGTTGGATTTCTGAATAAAGTAAGGACTCTAGGATAAAGGTAGGATAGTTGAGAGGGTATTTGGGTAGGGTTTGGCCGATCCAAAAGGCTTTGAAGGTGTGAATTAGAGAGAAGGGCGAGTGCCCTTTTATAAGAGGGGTGAGGGGAACCTTAGGAAAAGCTAGAAATATTATTTTATAATAAAATCATTTTCGGTTTCTAATGGCTCAAAAAAATTATTTAAAGGATAAGGTGGGGATGGTTCAAAAACCACTCAAAAAATAGGTTTTAGACAGGTTTGGGTCACTATATTAACCTTATCTTTTAGATTTAATTCTTAGTTAAATATTACGACATTTACCATACCTCTTTGTATTTTTATATTATATGGTTAATAAACTTACTATAAACTTCCAAGAGAACATAAAGTGGTTAATTAATGATAAAAATATCATTATATAAGTCTTTTGTCCTAAATTTAGATTTTTAGTATTATTATATCAACCACTAATATTGTATTTGTTTTAAAAACTTATTTATGTCAATTTTGAGATTATTTATTAATTGATTTTTGTTAAAGTCCTAACAACATTATAAATTCAAAATAAATGAATTTAATCAACCCTAAAATTTCATAGTCACCTATAAAATTTTTGTATGGTATCAAAACTTTCAAATTATATTTATTTTAGTATTTATAATATCATTTATTTGATTGTTTCATTAATAAGGAAAATATTGTATCATTATTGTGTCATATATAAATATATTTATTTTATGTTTAAAAATTATAAATAAAATATCCTGAGGTAATAAATCTTTTTATATTTCTAATGACTCTTTATAGTCTAATAGATCAATTATATAACCTCATATAAAAATTGTTTTATTAAAAGATATTTTCTTTTGTTATTTTTGTCTTTACTTTAGATTATTTAATATAAAATGTCATTATCACTCCCAAGTGGATTCATGGGGTCCCAAAATAGACCCAAGGATACCCATGGTCAGACATGTATCATCCAATAGGGTTAGGACATGTGTTAGGGTAATTTAATATTATTATAATATTATTTTTTAACCTTATTTACTGGATTTACCCCTTAAACCACGGTAAATAAAATATTTACTGAAGTAAATATTCCAAATGTCTAAAAATAAAAGTTACCTATTTACACAATTTGGATCTCCTGATCCCAAATATGGGATCCATTTTTCCAAATTCAAAACACAGAAGTGGCCAAAATTAATTTAAAATTAATTCTCGTTGTCAAAACAAAAAAGTTTGTTTTTATGAAATAATAACTATCAAAAGATTGACAATTGTTTATGTCAAATTTAAATGTGAAATTACTTATAATGAAATACATTGTATTAAACGATAAAAATATAATCTAATTATACTTCTAAACCATTCAAATTTATAATTTAACACTATTAATTATTTCAATTAAAATAGTTGTTTTTAATTAAAATTTAGTAATTTTCACTATTCATCAAAATATGAAAGTTATCAGAAAAGTACCAAAAAATCACCCTAAGATAATTTCAACTTTCCAAATCCAAAAATGTAGTCCATTTTGAAAGATAAAATTTATAAAATTTTAAAAGGTGGGTATTATTATTCATAACGGCTAGTTTGATTGTTTGTGGTGTGTTAGAACTCGAAGTTGCGTACAACACATGCTACTGTATTATTAAAAGAGAAACGTACCATGGAAGCTTGATTTATTACATTATTCCTCCTTCAAATAATTTTGTCCTCAAAATTTCTAGAGTATTACTGTGTAAAAATACTCGGGTGGTTTTTCATCATAAGTTCCTCGGGTTCCCACGTTGCCTCTTCCATCATATGGTTTCTCCATAGAACTTTTACCAGAAAAGTCATTCAGTTTATCAGCACTTGTTCACTTATATCAAGAACCTTGAAAAGCTCTTCGCAATAAGACAGATCAGGTTCCAGTTCTAATTCCTTATAGGTGAGTACATGTGTTGGGTCAGGCATGTATTTTCTCAATAGTGATACATGGAAGACATCGTGAACTTTGGAGAGACTTGGCGGCATTGCCAAATGGTAAGCTACAGCCCCAATTCGTTCTAGAATTTTGAAAGGTCTGATGTACCTGGGACTCAGTTTTCCCTTATTAACGAAATGTATAAGACCCTTCCATGGAGATACCTTCAAGAAAACATGATCTCCTACCTGAAATTCCAAACCCTTCCTTCGATTATCGGCATAGCTCTTTTGCCTACTTTGAGCTTCTTTGATGTGGGTTTGGATTACCTTCACCTTTTCCATTGTTTCCTCCACAAATTCTGGGCCTACGAGTTTTCTTTCACCAACATCTTCCTAACAGTTTGGTGTGCGACATCTCTTTCTGTATAACACTTCATATGGTGCCATATGAATACTTTAATAGAAGATATTGTTATAGGAAAATTCTACCAGAGGTAAATATTGATTCCACATACCTTTAAAGTCAAGTGAGAAATATCTCAACATGTCTTCTAAGGTTTGAATAGTCCTTTCTGATTGTCTATCAGTTTGAGGGTGGTAGGCAGTTCTCAAACGAAGTTCAGTATCCAAGGCTTTCTGAAAACTTTTCTAGAATCTTGATGTAAAACGGGGATCACAATCAGAAATAATCGATAGTGGTACTCCATAAAGTCTCACAACTTCATTAATATATAGTCTTGCTAGATGTTCAAGTGGTAAATCTTCTCTTATAGTAAGAAAATGTGCTGACTTGGTAAGACGATCAACAATGGCCCATATTGTATCATTCCTTCTAGGAGTCTTTGGTAGTCCCATGACAATGTCCATCATAATATTATCCCATTTCCACTCAGGTTTTGGGAGAGGTTTCATGACTCATCCAAGTTGTTGCCTTCCAGCTTTCACTTGTTGATAAACCATACATCTTGACACAAAATCAGCAATCTCCCTCTTCATGTTGTCCCACAAAAAATGTTTCTTCAAATATCTATACATTTTGGTGCTCCCAGGGTGTATAGAGAAATTGAAACTATAAGCATCATCCAACAATTCTCTTTTTAGATCAGGTATATCAGGAACACAAGGTCTCTTCCCAAATCTCAAAATTCCATCTTCATATACAAAGTCACTCAATCTCTCATTATTCACAGATTTAATCTTCTTTTGAAACTCTTCATAACCGGTCTGAGAACTCTTTATCCTTTCTAGTAAAGATGGTTTGGAAACAATTTGAAAAAGTATTGATGATCCACCTTCCATGGTTATTCCCATATCCATCATTACTAGATCCATGAGAATAGGATCCCTTTTAACTCTCATCTTGTTCAAAGCTCTATGATCCTTTCTACTCAAAGCATCTGCCACCTTATTTTCCTTCCCCTGGTGGTAGTTTATAGTGCAATCATAATCCTTGAGTAGTTTAAGCCATCTCATTTGCCTCATGTTGAGTTATTTCTGTGAGAAAATATACTTCAAACTCTTATGATAGGTATATATCTCACATTTTTCACCATAGAGATAATGTCTCCATATCTTCAAAGCAAAGATTATAGCTACTAACTCTAGATCATGAGTAGGATAGTTTTTCTCATGAATTTTTAACTATCGTGATGCATAGGCAATAACCCTATCATTCTGCATAAGGACACAACCAAGTCCTTTCTTTGATGAATCACTATAAATAACAAACCCATCATTCCCCGATGGTAGAGTAAATATAGGAGAATTTACTAATCTTCTCTTCAGTTCTTCAAAAAATTATTCACACTCTTTTTTCCAAAAAAAAACCCCTTTACGTGTGATCTTGGTTAATGGGTTAGCCAATCAGGAAAAATTCTGGACGAAATGCCGATAATAACCTGCTAAACCAATAAAACTACGTACCTCAGTTATACTCATCGGTGATAGCCATTCTTGGATTGCCTTGGTCTTTAAAGGATATACAGAGATTCCATCCTTAGAGACAATATGGCCAAGAAAATAAATCTCCTAAATCCATAATTCACACTTTCTAAACTTCCCATATAATTCATGTCTTCTAAGAGTCTTTAGAATAATGCACAAGTAATTTTCATGATCTTCATAGATTTTAAAGTATACCAAGATATCATCAATAAATACCACTACAAAGTCATCAATATATTCCTTGAAAACTCTATTCATTAGATACATGAAGACAGAGGGTACATTAGTCAATCCAAAAGGAATTACTGTAAACTCGTAATGCCCGTACCTGGTTCGAAATGTTGTTTTCGGAATTTCTTCCTTCTTCACACACAACTGATGATATCCAGATCTAAGTTCAATCTTTGAAAAGTATTGATCTCCATGAAGTTGGTCAAATAAATCATCAATTCAAGGTAAGGGATACTTTTTCTTTATTTTTATAGCATTGATCTCTCTATAGTCAATGCACAACCTCATAGATCCATCTTTCTTCTTAACAAAAAGAATAGGGGATCCCCATAGAGAAACACTAGGGTGAATAAATCCCTTATTAATCAATTCCTCTAGTTTTTTATTTAGTTCCACTAATTCCATAGTGTCCATTATATAAGGGGTCTTCGATATAGGACTTGATCCAGGAATTAAATCAATGAAAAACTCAATTTCTCATTCTGGAGGATGTCCAGGTAAATCTTCTGGAAACACATCAACATATTCTTTCACAATAGGTACATCCTCTATTTGAACATTAATTTCCTCGCCCATAGTTATTTCATTCTATTCTTCCACAATAATTGAAATTAGTTGATCTACTAGGGGTGGATCTAGATAAGAATTAGGTGGTGATGCTTCTTCTCTAAAGATATGGTACTCCTTATCATTATAAAAAAATTGTAAACTCCTTCTTCTTACAATAAATTTTCGCATTATAGTCCAAAAGCCAATCCATACCGAGGATTATATCAAATTCAATCATGGTTATGACGATGAGATCAACAGATAAATAACATTTATATGCCTTAATGGGAACTAATTCACAAAACTTTGTTGTAATGATACTTCCCTTTGGAGTTTTGACTGAAAACTCCCTTGTTAAATCAAATTGGAAATATCTAATTTTCTTAGCAAACTAGGAAGATATGAAACAATGTGATGATCCAGAATCAAATAAAGCATTTTTTAAACATGAGGTAACCATTAAATTACCTGCCACTATGTATTTCGAAGCTTCAACCTCAGTAGTAGTGATAGCATAATCTTGGCCTTGATCCCTTGGCCTTTTATGAGGTAAGTTCCCCTGACTCTTAGGACATTCATTTGCATAATGGCCCCTTTCTCTACAATTGTATCATTCAACATCGATAACCTCTTTCTTCCCCTTGCAATCACGAGCTTAGTGGCCTTTCTCACCACACTTGTAACAGACTCCCATTCCCTTTAGGAAAGTACCAGGGTTTTTCTTCCCACATTTACTACAGGATGGATATTCAACTTTTCTCTTCTTCCCCTTATTTCCATTTCCAGAGTGTTAAACAGATCTCTTCTTCTCTTTCTTTTCTTTAAATTCATAAGACTTAGAGAATTCTTTTTTCTGCCTTGATAGAACAGGAGACAATATCTTCATACGATAAGAAGGATTGTGAGACTAATGCTCGACGAAGAAATGGTTTTAACCCATTAAAGAAATAATAAATCTTACTTCTTGGGTTACATATATAATCTGCATTATGCCTCACTAACCTTGTAAAGTTAGCCTCATACTTTGAGACATTCTCATACTCTTTTTGCCTCAGACTCAGAAATTTCTTTTCCATATCTGCTCGATGTTCACGAGGAAAGTATTTTTCTAAGAAAAGATCTTTAAACTCCCTCCATTCCATATTTGATACTTTATCATCTTCCTTTCTATTTTAAATCAATGACCACCATTGATCAGTATCTCTAGTGAGGCGGTGAACTGCCATGAAAACTTTTTCCCTTTCACTACTCCCCAAGGCGTGGAATATTTTCTCTATGGAATTTATCCATTGCTCAACTACTAGTGGATTTTTACCCCCATTGAATGTTGGTGGTTGTTTCCTCATGAAGCAATCTAATGTTGATCCTCCACACTGCGGATCAGGGTGCTTCATACAGGTAAGGTTATTATTCATAACTTGTATGAGTTGTCCCAGTATGGTGATTTGCTTATCAACACCACTTGCATCACCAACTCCACTATAATTATCTTGAGCAGGAGGGAAATATCTACATAGAGCACGTGCATTGATACGGTTTCCATTTCTTCCACTAGGTTCCATTTCTAAACAATGGAATAAACTAGATTAGTTTATGAATTGAAATACATAATTCCAAACTTGTAAAACACTTAACATAAATTGAACAGTTTATAGATATAATCCATAATTATAAAAATGTTTTCTTTGAGGAAGTATATACTCATAAACCCTTCATGATGGTTTGTAAAGAAAATGAGAATTATCCTAAGCATATCCCCCAGGAGTGTCGTAACCAAGAGTGCATCAAGCCCCGTTGTCGTGCACCAGTTCCCATTCAAGTCTAGATCAAAATGATGTTTTCGGGTTTTACCCCTAGGCACATCTGTTCCAGAGCTTCCTCTACCTGCTCGTATCCAGACATGGATGTATTGCTTGGAAAACTCACAAAATCTCTAAAACACCAAAATTCTAGAAAGTTATTCTATATTAATCCTCAAATTCTATCTTATGTTTATGCGCTCTAATCAGATTTTATCTAAATCTAGTTTCAAAGGTTTGTACTAAAATTCCTCTAATACCAACTATAACGCCCCGACCCTAGTTACCTAGAGTCAGTGCATTATTACATAACATTGGCATGATCTCAAAAGATCAAGTCTCAAAAGACTGATTAGTTTAGTAGCTTTGGAAGTACTAGATACATTCATAAGGTTTACATTACATCATAAAATGGAAATCTACAAAAACATTGTTTCCGTGGAAAACACTAAGATCCCATAGACTATCCCTATAGGTCAGTCATAATATACTTCTTTGCATCCTGAGAAAAATAAAACATAGAAAAGGGTGAGATCAGATTCTCAGTAAGGATAACAATGTAGAGGAATCATTCATAAATAAGCATAAACATTTAAGTAAATGAATAGAACTAAAACAAAATCCTTTTCAATGTAAACTTAATCATTATATGGAAAATATAAATCAAAATAATTCCATTTACGTACTCACATGGATATTCTACTAGTCGAATAATCACATGAAATATCAATAGCCACTTTCATAATAATGGAATGCATAATGCTAGACTTTCATAACCACATAGTCAAGTCCTTGTTCTAAGACACTAGTTTGTCTCATGAGGCCTACCGATGCATTGAGGAGCTATAGTGGGCTCCACCCGTCACTTACTAAGTCCAATGCATTCCTCATATGAAAAGGTTTAAACATAATATAAACATTCGTATTTAGACTAGCATAAGAAATTTCAATACTTTATCTACAAACCATGAATGGTATTAAGATAGCACATCCACAGTCAAACATATCAAAAAAAATTCAATACAATATGGAAGTTTTGTATCATAATAAATCAACTTCAAATAAACTTAAAATCCATCAAAGGGTGTTGACATAGATGAAATCAAAACCTTTTTTACAGAAATATCTCTTTCTATTTTGAAATCATTTAAGAGTCACATAATTATAAAGAAAACATTTATTTTGAAAATATTCTTATATGCTTGTAAGGGAAGCTTTGAAGATGTTATAACGGCGAAAAATAGCCACACCCGTCGTATAAGTTAAAAAAACATTCTTACCTTAATTTTGTTGAAAAGGTCATAAAGTACCTTGTTTGGAAAACGACGAAAAGATTCCTTTCAAAACATATAAGGTCAATTAAGGGTATAAATGAATTTAACCCATATTATAGTAAATAGTAAAAAATGTTTGGGAATACCTTTTTAAGAAACATGGATGTGGTTGATAAAGAGGTCCTAGAAGAAACTTACGTAAAAACAACCACAGATAATAAAGAGATTGTGAAATTAACCCTTACCTTGTACTTTTCCTTGGTTGAGGGTAGGTTAAACTCCTATATAATGGTGAAATAATTTTTATTAAATTATACAAGAACCATATATATTAATATGATATCATATATAATCTTTTAGCATTGCTTTGTTAATAATATCTTAGTATTATCGTCATTTCGGGTGTTAACTGATTCGTTTTCCTTTATATGCTTTGTTATGTAAGTAATGTTTGTTATGGATAGGATGTATCTTATTCATATTCATAATGATATTAAGTTTTTAAACAATATTTTTAATCATCTAATGAAAATTATTCTTGAATGGATAAGATGAGGAATAAATCTCATCGCGTTTGTGGAGACGGTAATCCGTACGTACGCACGAGCGACAATATCATTCTTTTGATATTAAAATAATATATAATTGGATGGTATATAATATATAAAGAATAATTATAAGTCCTCATACTTAAAAATTACTTAATCTTGAGTGATTTCAATAATTCACATTGAGGATCTTTTCAGGTTTAGAGTTTTAGATAATTATATCATAAATCATGCATTACATTCCACATTTAAACAAGGCGGTTACATAAAATGAAGTATTCATTTTTCAATAAAAGGAGACATATATAAAATAAAACATGGATTCTTTTGTGAAACTTCCTCAACACTATCAACACATCATGTAATTTTCCCTTGAACTGTGAAAAACATTTCAAAAACTTGGGATGAGCATAAAAAGCTCAGTAAGGTATATAAAAATACGGAATGAAAACATTAGTCCATGTATACATAAGAATCAATTAAATCATACTTTACTCATAAAACATAATCACTCTAACATACCTCATCAAATCATGAATAAATCATAGAAATCATAAGACATAAAGGTAACTTGAGGCATTTATAACATTCTTATGTAGGGAGTAACCCTCATGGTTACGTTTGGAATACCCATCATAGTATATTCCCTAAATATCTTCGATTAAACCTTAGTGTTTAACCCATTCATGTTACCCAATGCATTGGAGAGCTATATCAGGCTCACCCGCCCTTATTTTATCACGGAACCACCCGTCTTCATAAACAATGCCCAAGAACCATAACATAATCGTACCACATAAAACATGCATAAAGGAAACATAGCATTTCCACATTTCAATCACAAGATATCAATAAAAAACATTTATATAAAAACATTATCAAAACCATTTTCAATACCAAAATAAATGAAAAGTAAAACATGGTATTTATTCTTCATTTAAAAAAAGCTATGGCTTGTAGAGGAAGTCGAAACTCAAATAATGGTCATGACGGTGGAGAAGTCGTTGTCGCTGCATACGTAAGACAAAAACATTCATTTTGTCGTTTAGTAAAATGCTTCATATAAAAATATTCCTTTTGAATAAAATTAAAAGTCAAAAGGGGGTTTATACACCGTATAAAAGAAAGTTGTGTATAAAACAAAATATGCCTCTATGAATGGAGATTGAGACGAAGTCCCTTACCTCGTGTCTGACTTGACAGGATCGTTCTTTAATCTCATGAATAATAAACTTGAGTTAATTTATACTTGCTTAAGAACCCTTTTCAATTTAATTATTCCTTTTATATCACTTGTTACCATGTTATGAACACTATGTAATTATTTAGGTTAATAATTGTCGTTTTGTCGATCATTGGTACTTGAGTCAAAAATAAACTCCTTATAATTACAAGTTGTTCATGTGGTAAAATATCCATTATATCAAAAATTATATTCATTATGTAGATATCATATATATCATATATATCTAGTATATAAATGCATTTATAATATTACATAACATTTAGAGGTAAGAAATGAAATGCACCGTTCATGGAGACGGTAAGCCGTATGTATGCATGAACACCACTTTCATTTCTATTTCATATCTAATAGAATGAAATAATAATGATATAAAGGTATATTATAATTCCAGTATAATATCATATATAATATCATTAACTCCATCCTTTATACGTCCCACATATGGCATTAACGAATCAAATCACTTTGAGGGGGCGGTAGTCCACACTTCCTAAAATGAAATTATCGTGTTTACCCATAATGGAAACCATAAAGGTATGCCATAAATAAAAAATACAGAAGCATAAGGAAAACATAAACATAATAAATATCATATATAAACATAGTGACATCTTAATGGCCACCTTTAAAGGTGTTAAAATAATATTGAACAATCATCGTTTCGTGAGGCAGAAATTCGCCATCCACGGAAACAGTATGTTATTTAGCCATTAGAAGTAGGTGTGTGCAAGTGTAGCTTGAATACTTATTATAAAAACATACTAGTATATTTAATATACTGGTTTTGTTATAAAAGAATGTAATAAAAATAATTTAGGGGGTTGGAGAAGCAAAATAAAACAAAAGAACATTATAGAATACTTTACCTTTAGATCGGGTAACTCCTCTTGGTTTGAACCAAAAGGTTTTCTTGAAGAGCTTTTTGCCTAAGGTAAGGCATATAGGATGAAGAGAGGGATATTGGGAGATTATTTTAGTAGATTTTGGACGAGCCAAAGGGCTTGAGAAGTCTGAGAGATGGGTAGGAAGTGGGGTCTTTTTATAAGGGAGAAGAGGGGCTCTTTTGGAACTCTTGAAACTATTATTTTATTATAAAATGAAGTTCGGTTTCTAAAGCTCCAAAAAACATTAAAGTCGAGTATAAGGTGGTCCATGATCTAAATAAAATCATTCAATAAGAATTGGACAAGTGTTGGATATTATTTTAAACATTATCTTCTTATTTATTTAAATCATTCATTAATGACGTAAACACTGCATCATCATTGTGTCATAAATAATTTAATTTTTTTTATGCCTAAAAATTATAAAATAATTACCATGATGTAGGAAATCGTTTTAGATTTCTAATTAATATTTATAGTAAAAAATATAGCTTATATAACCCCATGTAATAATTGTTTCAGTAAAACAATACATGTTTGTGATATTTTTATTTTTACTTTAAATAAAAGGTATTAATGTCATTATCTCACTCAAGTGGATCCATGGGGTCCCAAAAATTGACCCATGGATTTTCATAGTTATCCATGACCTATCCAATAAGGTTAGGACATTTTTCAAGATATTTTTATATTTTTATAATATCATTTTTATCTTAAATTACACTAATTACCTCTAATCGCGGTTAACAAAACTCAAAATTTACTATTCAACAAAAAATATTTTAATCCCATTAAACCACATTTTACTTAATAATGACAACCATGTATGTCATATTTTTTTAAATTCAATACACAGAAGTGGTAAACTTTCATTTAAACGAAAAATTAGTCTGTCTAACTACCACTTAGTGGTTTCACTATTCATCAAAAATTGAAGTTCTTTAGAAAAATACCAAAAATTCACCCCAAGATATATTTGATATTCTGAATTCAAAAATTATGTCTATTTTTTCAAATTAAAAACATATAATTTGCATTAATTAATTTTATAATTAATTCCCATTGTCAAAAACAAATAGCGTGTTTTTAAGAAACAATATCTATCAAAAGACTAACACTTGTTTATGTCCAATTTCAAAGTGAAATTAATTCCATTAACCACCATTGGATTAAATGGTAAAAATATATTCTAATCTAACTTTAAAACAAGTTAAAAATATAATCTATCCTCATAAATAAATTAGATTAAAATGAGGTTTTTAAATAAAATACAACATTTTTCACTATTTATAAAAAAATGAACATTATCAGAAAATACCAAAAATTTACACAAAGTAAATTTTGATGTCCCAATTCTAAATAAGAATTTTATTTGGTCCAATAGAATGTATAATAGTGACCAAAACTATATTTAAAGATGGTTCTCCATCGAACATAGCAACCCCATTAAAGTAAATTTAATACTTAATTCAAAAAAATATTAATAAATATGAAAATGTCTTATTATTTATTTACCTGGGATGTTACATCCTTCCCCCCTTTTGGGAATTGCATCCTCGCAATTTATTCAGTTAAATAAATGGGGGTATTTATCCCTCATAGCATTTTTAGATTCCCATGTTGCCTCTTCAATCATGTGGTTTTTTCACAAAACCTTTACTTAAAGAATAACGTTATTCCTCAATACTTGCTCCTTGTGGTCAAGAATCTGGATCGATTGTTCCTTATAAGATAGATTCTCTTCCAGCTGAACTACCTCTAGACTCAAAACATGAGATGGATCTGGCATGTACTTCCTTAACATTGAAACATGAAAAACATTATGTACCTGAGATAAACTCAGAGGTAAAGCCACTCGATATGCAACTAATCCAACTCTCTCTAGAATTTTATATGGTCTAATAAACCTTGGACTCAGCTTTATTTTCTTATCAAATCGCATCACACTTTTCCATGGTGAAACTTTGAGGAAGACATGATCACCTACCTCAAAAGAGAGATCCTTCCTCCTGTTGTCCGCATAACTTTTTTGCCTGCTCTGAGCTGTTCTCATGTGTTTCTGAATCAACTGAACTTTTTATTCCATTTATTCTACCAATTTTGGTCCCATCAACTTCCTTTCACCCACTTCATCCCAAAAAGATGGAGTTCGACACTGCTTCCCATATAATGCCTCAAATGGTTCCATCTGTATACTGGAATGAAAACTGTTATTATAAGAAAACTCAACCAAAGAAATATGTTGGTCCCAACTTCCCTGATAATCCATCGAACAAGCACATAGCATATCCTCCAAAGTCTAAATTGTTCATTCTAACTGACCATCTGATTGAGGATGAAAAGATGTACTAAAATTTAATTCAATACCCAATGACTTCTGAAGGACTTTCCAAAAGTTAGAAGTAAACCTGGGATCATGATCAGATACAATGGAGAGGGGAACTCCATGTAACCTGAATATCTATTTAAGATACAAAAGAGAAAGTTGATATAGGGAAAAAGTATCTCGTATAGTAAGGGAATGAGTAGATTTAGTCAAGCGATCAACAATAACCCAGATTTCATTATTACCTCAAGGTGTCTTCAGAAATCCCACAACGAAGTCCATGGATATATTATCCCATTTTTACTCTGGTATTGGTAAAGGTTAAAGCATCCCTTTCAGTAATTGTCACTCTACTTTAACCTGTTGACAAGTCAAACACTTCACAGTAAAATCAATAATATCTCTTTTCATTCCATCCCACCAGTAGTATTCCCGAAGATCTCTATACATCTTAGTACTGCCTGGATGAACTGAAAACGGAGAACTATGAGCTTCACATAACAACTCTCTCTTCAACTTTGAATCACACAGCACACACAATCTCTTCCTAAATCTCAAAACACAATCATTATCAATGTTGAATTCAGGAAACTTACCCTTATGAACTAGCTCTACCTTTTTCTACAACTCACTGTCTTGCTTCTGTGCTTGCTTAATTCTGTCTAATAGAGAATATTTCACTGATACCTAAAACAAAATAGAAGAATATCCTGCACCAACAACTTCTATGCCAAAGTTCATAAAATCCTTAACCAAAGGATCACGTTCCAAACGCAACATTGTTAATGAAGCATTACTTTTTTTAATCAAAGCATCAGCCACTTTATTTTCTTTTCCCGGATGGTAGTGAATTGTACAATCATAATCCTTGATTAGTTCTAGCCATCTCCTCTGTCTCATGTTCAATTCTTTCTGGGTGAATATATACTTTAAACTTTTGTGATCAGTATATATTTCACACTTTACACCATAAAAATGATACCTCCAAATTTTTAAAGTGAAAACAACAGTAGCTAATTCCAAATCATGTGTAGGGTAATTTACCTCATGAGTTTTCAACTGACGTGAAGCATAAGAAATTACCTGATCATTCTGTATTAGGATGCAACCAATTCCTTTCAATGAAGCATCATTATAGATAACAAACTCACCATTCCTGGAAGGTAGTGCCAAAACTGGAGCATTCACCAATCTTCTTTTCAATTCCTGAAAACAATCATCACATTCTTTTATCCAGATAAACTTAACACCCTTACGAGTTAGCTTAGTCATTGTACTAGATAACCGTGAAAACTTTCTAATAAACCTTCGGTAATATCCTGACAAACCAAGAAAACTACGAATCTTAGTTACATTTTTGGGTCTTTTCCATTCTTCAACAACCTTTTTTTTTTTGCAGGATCAATAGTTATTTCATCATTAGAAACAAAGTGACCAAGGAAAGAAATTTGTTGCAACCAAAACTCACATTTTCCAAATTTACCATACAATTTATTTTCTTTTAAGGTTTGAAAAATAACCCTTAAATGAATCTCGTGATCCTCCTTAATTTTATAAAACACCAAAATATCATCAATGAAAAAAACCACAAACTTATCCAAGAACTCATGGAAAATTATATTCATAAGGTCCATGAATACAGCAGGTGCATTGGTTAGCCCAAAAGGTATTACTACAAATTCATAATGGCCATATCTTGTACGAAACGCGGTATTCGGAATATCTGCTTCCTTTACCTTCAACTGATGGTACCCCGATCTCAAGTCAATCTTTGAAAAATACTGATCTCCCTGGAGCTGATCAAACAAATCATCAATATGAGGCAAAGGATATTTGTTCTTAATAGTGAAGTTATTCAAGGATCTATAATCAATGAAAAGTCTCAAAGAACCATCTTTCTTTTTAACAAATAAGACAGGAGCACCCCATGGTGATGTGCTAGGTTGAATGAAAACTTTCTCTAATAAATCTTTCAATTGATCCTTAAACTCTAAAAGTTCAATTTGATCCATTTGATAAGGGGGTTTTGAAATTGTCTTAGCATTAAGAACTAAGTCAACAGTAAATTCAACTTTCTGATCTGGTATTATTTCAGGAAACTCATCAGGAAAAACATCAGGATACTCATTTACCACTGGCACATCATTAATTTGAACGGTTCCTTTATTTTCAACAATATGTTCAAGGTAACATTCATTTCCATCATTTACAAGTTTCTCAGCCTCTTGATATTTTATCAACAGTAAGGGTTCATTCTTGTACAAAAACTGAAAGTCTTTCTGAAAAGAAACTTCTTTAGCTCTACAATCAATCTTAGCATGGTAAATAGAGAGCCAATCCATACCCAGAATAACATCAAACTCTACTAGAGGTAAAACAATAAGGTTTTCAAGTAGGTTCTTTCCACGGATGAGGATAGAAAGACTCTTATAAATTCTTTTTGCCTCAACATTTTTCCTAGGTGTTTTTACCACAAGTTCAGGAGTCATTTCTTGAGATGGAATTCCCAATTTACTAGAAAAGTTTTTAGAGATGAAAGAATCTGTAGACCCCGAATCAAACAACACATTAGTATAATCTGAGAAAATAAACAAAGTACCAGATACCACTTCATTTGTTGGACCAACATCTACTAAAGTAGTTGCAAAGGATTTCACCACACCTTTTTGCTTGTAGTCTGAATACTTCTCATCATTTGAGCACTTTGTTGAACACTCATTTTCATAATGACCCATCTCATTGCACTTCAAATATTTCTCTAACTGTAAATCAAATTTGGTCTTACCATCACCCTGATCTTTTTTAGTGCAATCACGAGCCTTATGTCCCATCCTACCACATCAGTAGAACTTTCTAGAATTCATAAGACATTCCACAACATGCCTTTTACCACATTTATCACAAACTAGAAACTTAGTTTTCTTACCATCAGACCTTTTTGAAGAATTCTTCCCTTTCTCCTACCACCTCGGTCTCTTCTTATGTTGGTTGTTATAGAACACTTGATCATCGGCAAACTCAATTTCCACCTTCTCAGCACATCGAACAAGCTTTTCATAAATCTTTAACTCACGAGAAGCTAAAGCCCTCCGATATTTTGGATTTAATCCTGAGTAAAAAACGATTGATTTTACTATCAAGGTCTCAGATAAAATTTGGAGCATACCTTGTCAATCGAGTGAACCTTTCTTCATAAGCAACCACTAAGTCGTCCTCTTGCCTCAATTCCAAGAATTGTTTTTCCATCCTAAGTCGAACAGCCTTAGGAAAATACTTCTCAACATAATTTTGAATTCATCCCAGTCAAGGGCATCAATCTCATCAGCGTCCCTGATATTTTTAACCATCGACCACCACTGATCTGCTTCACCCTCCAAACGGTAAATTGCAAGACTAACCTTTTGATTGTCTGAACACCCCATGACATAGAAAATCTTCTCTAGTGCTTTAATACACCTTTCATCTAGAACAGGGTCAGATGATCCTCTGAATGATGGGGGATGTTGCCTCATTAAATGTTCCACCACTAACATGTTCCTCTGCGGTTGATCTAGATGATCTCGTGCATGGATACCACCACCATTTGTCGCTTGAGTCAACTACGCCATTACTGCAACAAACTATTCAGTTCCAATTCCGACCATCTCAGGATGCTGATTCGAAGGTAATTTCCTTCTGTATGCCTTCCTAGCACTGCTTCCCTGTTTCCTCTACGGAAAACCATTCTGAACAAACATGTCTTATATGAAGCAACATGGTAATCTTCAAATGCTATATCATTTCAATTTGACCATAAAAAAATATTTTTGGATAATCATTTAATAGAATTATAACTCCTAAAGTTATCTAAACTGACCATTGATACCAACTATAAGGCCCTATCCATAAACATTACTTAATATTGATTCATTTCAAGAATGCACATTGAGGATCTTTTCAAGTTTAGAGTTTTATATAATTAGATCATAAATCATGCATTACATTCCATATTTAAACAAGGTGGTTACATAAAAGGCAGTATTCATTTTTCCCATCAAAGGAGACATATTTAAAATAAAACATGGATTATTTTGTGACACTTCCTCAACACTATCAACACATCATGTACTTTTCCCTTGACCTGTGAAAAACATTTCAAAAACATGGGATGAGCATAAAAAGCTCAGTAAGGTATATAAAAATATGGAATGAAAACATTATTCCATGTATACATAAGAATCAATGAAATCATACTTTACTAATAAAACATAATCACTTTAACATACCTCATCAAATCATGAATAAATCATAGAAATCATAAGACATAAAGGTAACTTGAGGCATTCATAACATTCTTACGTAGGGAGTAACCCTCATGGTTATGTTTGGAATACCCATCACAGTATATTCCCTAAATCTCTTCGAAGAAACCTTAGCATTTAACCCCTTCGCATTACCCAATGCATTGGAGAGCTATATCGGGCTCACCGGCCCTTAGTTTATCATGGAACCACCTGTCTTCATAAACAATGCCCAATAACCATAACATAATCGTACCACATAAAACATGAATAAAGGAAACATAGCATTTCCACATTTCAATCACAAGATATCAATACAAAACATTGATATAAAAACATTATCAAAAACATTTTCAAAACAAAAAAAAGTAAAACATGGTATTTATTCTTCATTTAAAAAAAGTTATGGCTTTTAGAGGAATCTGAAACTCAAATAATGGTCACGGTAGTGGAGAAGTCGTTGTCGCCGCATACATAAGACAAAAACATTCATTTTGTCGTTTAGTAAAATGCTTCGTATAAAAATATTCCTTTTGAATAAAATTAAAATTCAAAAAGGGGTTTATACACCGTATAAAATAAAGTTGTGTATAAAACAAAATATACCTCAATGAATGGAGATTGAGACGAAGTCCCTTACCTCGTGTCCGACTTGACTCGATCGTTCTTTAATCTCCTGAATAATAAACATGAGTTAATTTATACTTGATTAAGAACCTTTTTCAAGTTCATTATTCCTTTTATATCACTTGTTACCATGTTATGAACACTATGTAATTATTTAAGTTAATAATGGTCGTTTTGTCGATCATTGGTACTTGAGTCAAAAATAAACTCCTTATAATTACAAGTTGTTCATGTGGTAAAATATCCATTATATCCAAAATTATATTCATGATGTAGATATCATATATATCATATATATCCAGTATATACATGAATTTATAATATTACATAACATTTCGAGGTAAGAAATGAAATGCATCATTCAGGGAGATGGTAAGTCGTACGTACGCATGAACGCTACTTTCATTTATATTTCATATCTAATGGAATGAAATCATAATGATATAAAGGTATATTATAATTCCAGTATAATATCATATATAATATCATTAACTCCATCCTTTATACATCCTACATATGGCATTAATGAATCAAATCACTTTGAGGGGGCGGTAGTCCGCACTTCCTAAAATGAAATTATCGTGTTTACCCATAATGGAAACCATAAAGGTATGACATAAATGAAAAATACAGAAGAATAAGTAAAACAAAAACATAATAAATATAATATATAAACATAGTGACATCTTAATTTCCACCTTTAAAGGTGTTAAAATAATATTGAACAATCATCGTTTCGTGAGGCAGAAATTCGCTATCCACGAAAACAGTATGTTCTTTAGCCATTAGACGTTGGTGTGTGTAAGTGTAGCTAAAATAATTCTTATAAAAACATCCTAGTATATTGAATATACTGGTTTTGTTACAAAATAATGGAATAAAAATAGTTTAGGGGGTTGGAGAAGTAAAATAAAACAAAAGAACATTAGAGAAGACTTTACCTTTAAATCAGGTAACTTCTCTTGGTTTGAACTAAAAGGGTTTCTTGAAGAGCTTTCTGCCTAAGGTAAGGCATCTAGGATGAATAGAGGGATATTGGGGGATTATTTGAGTAGAGTTTGGATGATCTAAAAGGCTTGAGAAGTGTGAGATATGGGTAGGAAGTGGGGTCTTTTTATAAGGGAGAGGAGGGGCTCTTTTGGAACTCTTGAAACTATTATTTTATTATAAAATTAAATTCGGTTTATAAAGCTCCAAAAATCATTAAAGTATAGGATAAGGTGATAAATTCTCTAAATAAAATCATCCAATAAGAATTGGACAAGTTTTGGATATTATTTTGAACATTATCTTCTTATTTATTTAAATCATTCATTAATGACGTAAACACCGCATCATCATTGTGTCATAAATAATTTAATTTTTTTGATGCCTAAAAATTATAAAACAATTACCATTATGTAGGAAATCTTTTTATCTTTTTAATGAATATTTATAGTCAAAAATATAGCTTATATAACCCCATGTAATAATTGTTTCAGTAAAACAATACATGTTTGTGATATTTTTATTTTTACTTTAAATAAAAGGTATTAATGTTATTATCTCACTCAAGTGGCTCCATGGGGTCCCACAAATTGACCCATGGATTGTCTTGGTCGGTAATGACCTATCAGGTTAGGACATGTTTCAAGATATTTTTATATTTTTATAATATCATTTTTATCTTAAATTACACTAATTACCTCTAATCGCGGTTAACAAAACTCAAAAGTTACTATTCACTAAAAAATATTTTAATCCCATTGAACCACATTTTACTTACTAATGACAACTATGTATGTCGGATTTTTGAAATTCAATACACAGAAGCGGTAAACTTTCATTTAATCGAAAAATCAGTTTGTCTAACTACCACTTAGTGGTTTCACTATTCATCAAAAATTGAAGTTCTTCAGAAAAATACCAAAAATTCACCCCAAGCTATATTTTATATTTCAAATTCAAAAATGATGTCTATTTTTAAAAATTCAAAACATATAAGTTGCATTAATTAATTTTATAATTAATTCTCGTTGTCAAAACAAATAGCGTGTTTTTAAGGAACAATGTCTATCAAAAGACTAACACTGGTTTATGTCCAATTTCAAAGTGAAATTAATTCCAATGGACACCATTGGATTAACTGGTAAAAATATATTCTAATTTCACTTTAAACCCAATTAAAAATATAATCTATCATCATAAATAAATTAGATTAAAATGAGGTTTTAAATTAAAATACAACATTTTTCACTATTCATAATAAAATGAACATTATCAGAAAATACCAAAAATTTACACAAAGTAAATTTTGATGTCCCGATTCTAAAGAAGAATTTTATTTGGTCCAATATAATGTATAATAGTGACCAAAAATATATTTAAATAGGGTTCTCCATCGAACATAGCAACCCCATTAAAGTGAATTTAATACTTAATTCAAAAAAATTAATAAATATGAAAATGTCTTATTCTTTATTTAAATCGGATTTTACAATAATTATGATGTTATATTTATTATTTACATAAATTACACATCATTATTATACCCATCTAAATAATAATATATTGAATAACAATTACACCACAACGTGGAGACGGTAAGTCGTACGTACGCACGTATGGTGACATGTCATTCAAAGGATATATAGAATAATGAATATGGTTGTAGCATATTTATAATAACATCATAGTATATAGAAGATACTGTATTATTTTATAATGGAAATAACAAAGAAAGAGGAAGTGGAAGAAGAAAGAAACATGAAAGAGGTGATGAAATGTTTACCTCTTCTTCAGGTTCTTCCTTTTGATTTAATCAAAAGGGGTCCTTAGGTTGGATTTCTGACTAAAGGAAGGCATCTAGGATGAAGGTAGGACAGTTGAGAGGGTATTTGGGTAGGTTTTTGTCGAGCCAAAAGTCTTTGAAGGTGTAAATTAGATAGAAGGGGGAGTTCCCTTTTATAATAGGGGTGAGGGGCATCTTAGGAAAAGCTAGAAATATTATTTTATAATAAAATAATTTTCGGTTTCTAATGGCTCCAAAATGAATTATTTAAATTATAAGGTGGGGATGGTTCGAAAACCACTCAAAAATAGGTTTTAGACAGGTTTGGGTCACTATATTAACCTTATCTTTTAGATTTAATTCTTAATTAAATAGTTTGACATTTACCATGCTTCTGTGTATTTTTATATTATATGGTTAATAAACTTACTATAAACTTCCAAGATAACCCCAAGTGGTTAATTAATAATACAGATATCATTATATAAGTCTTTTGATCGAACCTTAGATTTTTAAGATTATTATATCAACCAATAATATTGTATTTGTTTTAAAAACTCATTTATGTCAATTTTGAGATTATTTAATAATTGATTTTTGTTAAAGTCCTAACAACATTATAAATTCAAACTAAATACATTTAATCAACCCTAAAATGTCATATACACCTATAAAATTTGTGGATGGAATCAAAACTTTCAAATTATATTTATTTTAGTATTTATAATATCATTTATTTGATTGTTTCATTAATAAGGAAAATACTGCATCATTATTGTGTCATATATAAATATATTTGTTTTATGTCTAAAAATTATATATAAAATATCCTTAAGTAAGAAGTATTTTTATATTTCTAATGAATTTTTATAGTTGAATAGATAAATTATATAACTTCATATAAAAATTGTTTTATTAAAAGATATTTGTTTTTGTTATTTTGGTCTTTACTTTAGATTATTTAATATAAAATGTCATTATCACTCCCAAGTGGCTCCATGGGGTCCCAAAATCGACCCAAGGATACCCATGGTTGGACATGTATCATCCAATAGGGTATGACATGTGTTAGGGTAATTTAATATTATTATAATATTATTTTTTAATTTTATTTACTGGATTTACCCCTTTAACCACGGTAAATAAAATATTTACTGAAGTAAATATTCCAAATGTCTAGAAATAAAAGTTACCTATTTGCACAATTTGGACCTCCTAATTCTGAATATGGGATCCATTTTTTCAAATTCAAAACATATAATTTTCATAAATTAATTTAAAATTAATTCCCGTTGTCAAAACAAAAGGCGTGTTTTTATGAAATAATAACTATCAAAAGATTGACACTTGTTTATGTCAAATATAATTGTGAAATTACTTATAATGACCTAAATTGTATTAAATGATAAAAATATAATCTAATTATACTTCCATACCATTCAAATGCATAATTTATCACTATTAATTATTTTGATTAAAAAAGTTGTTTTTAATTAAAATTTAGTAATTTTCACTATTCATCAAAACATGAAAGTTATCAGAAAAGTACCAAAAATTCAACCTAAGTTAATTTCGATATTATGAATCCAAAAATGTAGTCCATTTTTAAAGATAAAATGTATAAAATTTCAAAAAGTGGGTATTACTATTCATAACGGCTAGTTTGATTGGTTGTGGTGTGTTAGAACTCGAAGTTGCGTATAGCACACGCTACTATATTATTCAAATAGAAGCATACCATGGAAGCTTGGGGTGTTACAATAATTCACCAAAAATAATAAACCAAATTTTAAAAAAACTATTTCATTATAAAAAAATCAATAGTAATAACCAATGTTCAGCATAGACCATTCAAAGAATAAATGTCCCTAAAATTTCTCAAAATAATCCAAACTATGATGGAAGTCCAAAATTCAAAAGGATTTTATGACATGGGTTTTCAAGATAAATTTTGACATTTATCTCCAAAAAAATAAATCACTCTTAATGCCTCATACCAAAAATATATTTCACTAAATCACATAATCTCTATGATATGCTAATTATTTCTATATATACCCTGAATAACCATAAGTCCACAATAAAATAATATATTCTTAAAAAATATAATTAATCCTAAACTTCTCAAATATAATCCCATAGTATTCCATTAACCTTGAACATATAGGGTTCCCCAAATAGTGAATGTCTTCCCAAATAACCTTAATAATCTAATCACTAAATCATTTCCCATTCCCAAGGTTATCTATTTGATAAAACATAT
Organism: Viscum album; assembly: GCA_963277665.1. Lineage (NCBI taxonomy): Eukaryota > Viridiplantae > Streptophyta > Magnoliopsida > Santalales > Viscaceae > Viscum > Viscum album. Next base: position 1,994,661,341 of record OY728150.1, on the reverse strand, counting down.
TTTTTAAAAATGAAATTATTATTAATCTATAAACTCATTTAACTAAAATGATGAAGATATACTGACTGGGAATTCATGTAATCCAGTGTTAGGAGATTCACCCTTGACACCCTTTGGTTGTGGGTTCGATTCTCGTAGCCTTGCTGAACGCAACAGTTTGTCACTTCTCCTGTGTTTTGTCTATTTTCTAAAACTATACAATTTTTATAACATTCACAAAATATGATAAAATATTAAAAAATGACCATAACATGTTATAACCTCAAACATTATCTTGTGTCTTTCATTTTTCATAAAAAAATTAATAACCCATAATTATGTAAAAAATTAATGTCTCAAAAAATACTATTATTTGCCTTAAAATTTCATAAGATAATGCTCAATAGGGTTTCTAAGACATTAAACTTATGATAAACTAGAAAATTATATACTCTTGATGATATCCATACCTCTTAAGAATGTATCATAATCTCTAAATTTTTCTAAACCCTTCTATGATACAAACTATAAGGACCCAACCTTAATCATTACATATCTATGCAAATTTTGACTAGAATATATTTTCATTCATAACCAAAGATCTATTAGGTCTAAAGTTTTAGAGAATTTGGAAAAATTCCTGCATAGTAAAACTAAACATTACAAGTGGATACTTATACTATCCATTTTTTTCACCAGAGGAAACCCTTTAAAAATATGATTTCTTTTCAAAGAACATCTTTAATACTTTCTTTATGAAATAATATTTTTCCTTACCAATCTTAAGACCTATGAAAAAAATTAATAACTTGGGATGGAAACAAAAATCTCAGTAAGGGACATAAGGAACATAAATCATTGGTCTAGTGGAAACATGAAAACCCATTAAAAATCTTTTCTTCAAAATCAGTAGCATGCATAGAAAAATCACATTGGTTCCCTAGGACATCAATAACATATCATACTTACATTCACACACACAAATGTAATAATAATATGGTCAACATCCACCTCTAGAGTACCAAATTCATTAGAGAGCTATAATTAGTCTCACCCTTCGAATAAGCTACATCAGGATCACCCATGTTATAATGGTAATATATAAATTACAATATTTATATGTTTGTTTAGGATCAATGTGGTATATCATATACACTATCGAATGTAGTGGTTCATTTAAAAACTATGAATGTTACACCCCTTGTTTTGGAAATTTCTTCCTCTCAATTTTTAATTTCATCTCGATAATTAAGTATTGACTTTTCAAAATACATTTACTAAAATCCCATATTAAAAAAATTATTAATAAAACCTGAACTTTAAAAGAAATAAAGGGAAATATGAAGGTCCCTTGAGATAACATATAGTAGGGTTTCATTTAGGAAGACTTGGACATGGAAGAAAAAAATAATTATAATGTTCTGATGGAGGGTGATAGGGAATATGATCATGAGAAAGTTAACAATCAAAAAAACCATAAATCTATGATGGGTTAAAATTTCATTGATTTCATTATAGGAAAATTAAACTGTTAGAAATTTTTTATGATACACTTCATAGATTAAAGTTATTGTTTTACTGTATTATCTAAGAAAATATGAAAATAAATATAAATTACAAGTAGAGTTTCACCCTTTAATAAATTTTTACAATAAACTCATATTTTTCTCCAAATAATGAGCATTCAAGATGAATTTTTCACTCTGGAATCACTAGTATTAACTTCTAGAGACTCACATAATCAATACATGATTAAATATATATTTATATTGAATTTAGAAATTAACCAAAAACAACAATTTTAGTACAAGATAAGATAATTTCCCAAAAATAATAAAGCATATAAGACAAAAAACTACTTCAATCTCCAAAATTCAATAGTAATACCCAAACTTCAACATAGAGAATTCAAAAAAATAAATGTGATTAAAATTCCTCAAAATAACCCAAACTATGATTGGAAGCCAAAATTTAGAAGGATTTCACATAGTCTTCCAATATATATTTTAACATTTATCTTGAAATAACATCAATCACTCTTAATAACACATACCAAAAAAGTATTTTCCTAAATCACATAATCTTTATGATGTGCTTATTATTTCCATATATAACCTGAATCCCCATAAGTCCAAAAGATATATATTATTATAAAATATAATTTATCATGTACTTCTCAAATATAATCCCATATAATTTCTATTAACCATGATTATATAGGGTTCCCAAAATAGCGAATTTATTCCAAAATAACATTAATCACTTAATCACCAAATCATTTCCCAATCCCATGGATATCTATTTGATAAAACACATGTTAAAAAAATAAAATTATTCTTAATCCATAAACTCATTTAAGAAAAAAGTAAAAGTCATACTCATAGGGACTTCATGTAGTCTAGTGACAGCATATGCACCCTATACACCCTTCGGTTATGGGTTCGATTCCTATAGTCATGCCAGATGTGACAATTTTCCACCCATCCTGTGGGTTGTCTATTTTATAAAATTATATAATTCTTATAACATTACCAAATTATGATAATTTCATCAGAAATATACATAACATGTTATAACCTTAATGTGTATCTCATATCTTTCATTTTTCATATCAAAAAGTAATAACTCAGAATTTTATAAAAATTAAATGTCTCCAAAAATACAATTATTAACCTTAATATTTTATAAATTAATTTCTAAATAGGGTTTAAAGTAAATTAAACTTATTATCAACCAGAGAAATTATAATCTCATGATGATATACACACCTCTTAAGAAAGTAACATAATCTCCAAATTTATCTAAATCATTATTTGATAACATCTGTAAGGACTTGAACATAAAAATAACATATGCTACTAAATTTTGAATATAATTTATTTTCATTCATTCTAAAAAAAATTAGGTATAGATTTTTATAGAGTTATGAAAAATTCTTATATAGTAAACCCATAAATTATAAGTGGATACTTGTACTCAGTATCCATTTTTTCCACCAAAGGAAACCCATTTAAAATAAAACATGATTTATTTTCAAGAAACATCTTCAATAATTTCAATATTACATATTATTAATCCTTAACAATCATATAATGTATGAATAAAATTTTAAAACATGGGATGAGAACATAAATCTCAGTAAAGGACACAAAGAATGTAAATCATTAGTCAAGTGAAAACATGAAACCCATTAAAAACCTTTTATTAAAAATTACTGGCATGTATAGAAAAATGAGATAGGTTCCTCGGGACATTATTACCAGGTAACTATTACATTCACCCTTGAAAATGGAATAATCTTACAATCTAATTCCACATTTAGTGTACCAATATGCATTGGAGAGCTATAATGGGTCTCACCCTTCATATAATTTATAATGGGGTCACCTATTTTTATGAGATATAATGGGTATAAACCCTTATTATAAACTATATCAGGCTCAATTGTGACCTATAAAGGGGATAAAATCTTCATATATAATGTACAAGGACCAAATCATGAATAAAATTCTTTAAAACCCTTTTAAAACCCTGAGAAAAACACTTTCAGATATCAAAATACCATTTTAATTTATAAAGTAATTTTTTTACAACAAAACACATTTTTCATGGAAAAATGATTTTCAATACTAAAATTCCCAATAAAGAAAAGGAATTATTTTTTATTTAATAAAACATTTAATAATAAAAATGAATAGAGAAATTAAATAGTATTCATAGATACGAAAATGTCATTGTCACTATGTACGTTAAGAATAGAACATTTAATTTTACAATTGTGAAAATGTTGCATATAAAACACATCAAAGTATTCCTTTTGAGATACTTTGAATAAAATTAAAATTATACATAAAATTTCGTTTATATAATATCAAGAATATTTACATAGAGGTAAATATTTTTAAATTAAATCCTAAATCATTTAAAAAGTTATTTTGAAATGAAAGTGTCCTATACCAGTTTGATATATTTGAATCATAAAACCCATTAAAGAATAAAATTAAACAAAACATTAAATATCATTATAATAGAAAAAATAATTATATAAAATTTAAATGGGATGTATATACACCTTATAAAAGAATAATTTTCATAACATGAAGATATGTCTCAATGAAAGGATATTTGGATGAAGTCCCCTACCTTGAGTCTGATTCACCATATATGATATTTAACATCATGAATAATACACTTATGTTATTTAATTAGTTTTTCATAAAAATTTAATGTTTATTATTTATTTTATATCATTCATTATCATGTTATAAATATTACATAATTATTTAGTTTCATGTCATATATTTTTTCAACATTTTATACATGAGTCCAAAAAGACTTTGTTATGATGTTATTAGTTAAAGTGGTCATTAATACATTATCTCTAGAATAATATTAATGAAATAATAATAATATTTATAAATAAATTATAATTTTAAATCAAATCATTTATATATGGTTTTGAAAAATGAACAATGTTACAATCATGAAGTCAGTCGGTCGTACGTACACATGAGTAGCATTTCCATGTTTCAATGAACATTATAGAAAGAACGTAATTATTTTTTATCTTGAAAGAATTATCATGATAACATTAATATAATTTTAAAAATTAAAATTTACAAATACATATCATCCATGTCATTTAGTGATGAAAAAATAATCACATCGCTTCATAGAGGTGATAGTTCATACATATGCATAAACGACAATATCAATTTTATGTGCTTGGAAATATAAGAATTTAAATGATATGTCATTATTTATAATAATAAGTATTTCATTAATATCATATATAGAAATTAATTCATTAATTATAAACAGTCTTGAGAGATGGTGATGGAAAATGAATTATATCAGTTCGAAAGGTGGTAATCCTCCATACACACGCTCAAATAATTAATTTCCCATTTTTTGAAATTGGAGATTGATTTAGGTGATGCTATTAACATAATAAAATATTATCATATTGATTATATTGGTTAAATTATTTCATCTTCATTGAATAAGATTTAATATAATTAGAAGAATAAATAAAATATAAATACTTTATTAAAAAGGATATCTCTTCTTCGAACGATCTCCTTAGATTAACACATTAATACCTCTATATAGGGCGTCATGTCTAACATAATACCTATAGAATGTGAGGAGGGGTTATAGGAATAGATTTAGGAAGATAATGGCTGACCAAAATAGGTTTTTAGGTGTTAAGAAAAGATAATAATGGGTTCCATTTTTTAGGATAGGGGAGGGGCACTCATGGAAATCGTTAAAATATTAAAATAATATAAATTAATTTTACAATCCCAATTGAACCAAACAAACTAATTTAAAATATAAGATGATTTAGGATCTAAATAAAATCATCTAATAAAAATTATACATGTTTTGACTATTTTTTAAATCCTTATCTTTTTTATTTTAACACTTAATTAACCTTTTTATCTCTTACCATGATATCATGTAATTTACACTTTGAGAGTTAATATAATTGTTATAAAATTTCAAATGAAAATAAATGACTCATTTGTTACATTTTGAGACTTATAAGAATTAGTTGATCTTAATTTAAATTTTTAAAAATTTGACATCATTTAATAAAATATTATTTACTTCAAAATATCATTAATGTCAATTTTCACACTATTCATCATTTGACTTTTTAAAAATACCATAAAAACTGAATATCTTTTAAAAAAATCTTTTAACACATCACTATTATTTCAAATTCATCCATAAAATTCATGAATGTCATTAATTTTATAAAATTATATTTATTTTAATATTTTTAACATCATTTTTTTGATTCATCGATTAATTAGTCAATTACTACATAATCATAATATCACCAATTAATGTAATTATTTTATCACTAAAATTTTATAATAAATTATTTTGTTTTAAAAAAATTATATTTATAAAGACTATTTATATTCAAACATATCCTTTATATAATGACATATTAATAATATTTTACTTGTTAAAAAAAGGATTGTGACAAAATTGACTTTTCTTTGAATATAATATTATAAATGTCATACAATCATCTAAGTGTCTTACAAAGGTCATAAAATGGACCCAAGGATTCATTTTTGAAAGAAAAGACTCATAAAATTAAGTTGGTACATGTTTTATGGAAATTTTATAATGTTATTTTAACCTTTAATTATTATATTTACACTTAAACATTGTAATAAATAATATTACCAAATTTACAATTCATAACGTTCAAAAATAAAAGGGAAAATTTTAATAAATATAGAAATTATGATTAATAATTTGGTATTAATTTATAAAAATTAAAAACCTATAAATTGGAAAAATTAATTGAAAATTATTCCCATTGAAGAAATGAGAAAGAGGGTATTTAAAGTAAAAACATCCAAAAGTTTACAATGTTTTTTATCCAATTTCAATTTAAAATTGATTTCAATAAGGTAAATTGGATTAAATGATAAAAAATAATCTAATTGAAATTTAAATCCATTCAAAAATATAATTTAACACTATAAATAAATTTTATGAAAAAATATGTTTTCAATTAGAATGTAGTATTTTTTACTATTTATCAAAACATGAAACTTATCAGAAAAATATAAAAATTTAAAATAATTTAATTTTTATATTAAAATTTAAAATATTAATTTTATTTTATCAAATATAATTTATAAAATTTTTGAATACTGTTTTCAAAATAGTTTTTCCATCAAAATGAGGAAAAACTTTTGTTTTAGAAAAATAATTCTTTTATATTTAAAATTGGATTTTTTTCTCATATAATCTTTTTAAAACATATAAGATGAATTTTAAAAATTAGATTGAATATATTATATAAATATTTCATTAATATAGGAATAAATGAGTGATTTTATTAAATATTGGTATAATACACACTTATTCACATTTAAATAGTTTTTCATAAAAACATTTGATTTTATTTGATAAAGGATTTTACGTTCTCTTATAATTAATTGGTAAAATAATTACATATACATGTGTAAACCATGTTTTTATAACTTAGTTAATATTGGTTATTTCCACAATTCTAATGACCAAGTTATAATGGTAGTATATAAATACTAATATTTAGTTGTGCATTTTAGAAAGACATGGTGTATCATGAATGCTATCGAACATAATGTTTCTTTTTAAAAAAATGGGATATTACATTCTCCACCACCATTAAAAATTTCATCCTCACAATTTTTAATTTGGGATCAATAAAAAAAATTTACTTTTAAAAATACCTTTGTTGAAATCCCACATCGAAAAAGGATTAATAAAACATCCACTTTAAAAGAATGAAAGTTAAATATGAAGGTAACATGAGATAACATATAGTAGCCTTCTATTTAGAAAAACCTTGACATATGATAGAAAACTAACAGCCATGTTCTGATCTAGAGTGATAGAGAACATGATCATGAGAAAGTTAACAATCACAAAACCATAAATCTTTTATGGGTTAAAAGGTCTCTAATTTTATAGTATGAAAAGTAAATGGATAATGTTTTAGTTTTAGGAAAATTTTAATAGAGTTGAGGAATTATTTTACTACATTGACTATGAAAAAAATAAAATAAACATACATTACAATTAGAGTTTCATACAATAGTAAATTTATAGAATAGACTCATCTATTTCTCTAAACAATGAGTATTCAAGATAAATTTTTCACACCTAAATCACTAGAATAAACTTCAAGAGACTCACATAATCCATAAAAGATTAAAAATATATTTATCTTGTTCTTATCAATTAACCAAAACCAAAATTTTTAGTACAAGAAAAGATAATTCCCTAAAAATAATAAACCATATATGAAAAAACTACTTCAATCTTTAAAATTCAATAATAATATCCAAAGGTCAACATAGACCATTAAAAAACTATATTTAAAATTCCTCAAAATAATAAAAATTATTATTGAAGCCCAAAATTCAGAAGGATTTGATAACATAGTCTTTCAAGATAAATTTTAACATTTATCTCTAAATAATGTCAATCACTCTTAAAGCCTCATACCAAAAATGTATTTCCCTAAATCACATAATATCCAGGATATGCCAGTTATTTCCATATATAACTCGAATAACCATAAGACCACAATACTATAATAAATTCATCTAAAAAATAATTAGTTTTTTACTTCTAAAAAATAATCCCTTAGTATTATATAAACCTTAAATATATAGGGTTCCCAAAAGAGTGAATTTCTTCCGAAATAATATTAATCACCTAATCACTAAATAATTTTCAAATCCCAAGGTTGTATATTTGATAAAACATATGTTCCAAAAATAAACTTATTTTTAATCCATAAAATCATTTAACTAAAAATAAGAAGATATACTGATTGGGAATTCACGTAGGCTAGTAGTAGGAGATACACCTTTGATGCCCTTCATTTGTGGGTTCGATTTTCATGACCTTACCGAATGTGACGGTTTGTCACCTATCCTATGTATTTTCCTTTTTCTACAACTATATAATTCTTATAACATTCCTAAAATATGATAAATTTTTAAAAAATAACCATAACATGCCATAAACTCAAACTTTATCTCTAATCATTCATTTTTCATCCAAAAAAGTAATAACCCATAATTACCTCAAAAATAAATGTCCCAAAAATACCATTATTCAAATTAAAATTTCATAACATAAAGTATAAAAAGGGTTTCTAAGACATTGAACTTATGATCAACCTAAAAATTATTAACTCATGATGATATCCATACATCTTAAAAAAGTAATCTAATCTCTAAAGTTGTCTAAACCCTACTCTAGTACCAACTATAAAGACCCAAACATAAACATAAATTAACTTTGAAACCTTTGAATAGAATTAATTTACATTAATTCCAAAATATATATTAGTTCTAGAGTTTTAGATATTTAAGAAAAAATTATACATAGTAAACACATACATTACAAGTAAATACTTGTACTCAGTATCCAGTTTTTCCACCAAAGGAAACCCTTTCAAAATAAAACATGATTTCTTTTCAAGCCACGTCTTCAATAATTTCATCTGGAAATATTATTTGTCCTTACTATTATTAATACCTCTAAAAACATTTTATAACTTGGTATGAGAAAAAATAGCTCAGTAAGGTACGTAAAGAAATTAAATCTTCAGTCCCGTGGAAATATGAAAACTCATTAAAAACATTTCTTAAAAATCAGTAGCAGGCATAGAAAAATCACATAGGTGCCTTGGGACATCATTACCATATCACACTTATATTAATGCTTACAAATGGACTAAGAATATAGAATACTTCCACCTTCGGAGTACCCAATGCATTATAGATCTATAACGGGGCTCACCTGTCAAATTAGATATATTAGGATCACCCATATTTTATGAGCTATAATGGGGTTAAAACCTTTGTATAAGTTAAATAGGGCTCAATCACGAGCTATAATGGGGATAAACAACTCATATATAATGTACAAGGACCAAATATTGAATAGAACCATTGAAAAAACTTTTAAACCCATGCGATATGAAAATTTTCAAATATAAAAATATAATTTTCTTTTAAAAACCCATTTTAACAACAAAAACACATTTTCATTAAAAAAACAGTTTCAATAATAAAATAACCAATATATAAAAAAAAATTATCAAATAAAACATGTAATCATGAAAATGAATCTAGATATTAAATTATATTCACTATATTAGAAATGTTGTTGTCACCGTGTATGTTAAGAATTAAACATTCTATTTTTCATTTGTTGAAATGTTCCATATAAAGCACATAAAAAGTATCATTTTGAAATAATTTTAATAAAATTACAAACATAAAAATAACTTCATTTATATAATGTCAATAATATGTACATGTAGAAAAATATTTTCAAATTAAATCTTAAAATATTTGAAAAGTGATTTTTAAACAAAAGTGTCCCATACCACTTTGAAATATTTGAATCTTAAAACTCATTAAATAATAATATTAAAAAACATTAAATATCATGATAATAGATAAAATTCATTATAAAATATTTCAATGGGATGTATATACACATTATAAAATAATAAAGTGCATAACATCACGATATGTTTCAATGAAAGGAAATTGAGACAATGTCCCTTAACTTATGTATGATTCATCATGTATGCTATTTATCTTCCTAAATAATAAAATTTTGTTAATTATTTACATTTTTGAGACTATTTTTCATTTTTATTATTATTTTTATATCACTTATTATCATTTTATAAACACTATATAATTATTTATGTTCATGTCATATGTTTTGTCGATATTTGGTATATGAGTCCAAAATAACTTTGGTAAGACTCCAATAGTTAATGTGGTCATTAGTAAATAATCACTTATATAATTTTAATGAAATAATAATCACATTTATAGATAATTTATACTTTCAAATCAAACCATATATGTATAGTAATGAAAAATGAACAACATTATAATCATGGAGAGAGTAGGCCGTATGTACACATGAGTAACATTTCATTTTTTTCAAACATCATTATAGAAAGAAGGTAAGTATTTTTTTTAAAATTAATTAATGATCATAATATCATTGATATCATATTAATAATTTTAATATACATATAGATATCATCCATGTGATTTTTGATAAAAAAACTAATCACATCGCATCGTGGAGACGATATTTCACACGTACGCATGAACAACGTTATCATTTTTATGTTCCTAGAAAGGTATGAACAAAAAATATATATTATTTTTTAATCATGATAAATATTTCATTGATATCATATATAAAAATTAATTCCATAATTATAAATAGTCTTGAGAGATGGTGGTGGAAAATGAATTATATCGGTTCGTGAGGTGGTAGTCTGTCGTACACATGATCGAATAATTCATTTCCCATTAGATTAAAATGGAGATATATTTTGGTTTTGATATTAACATAATAAAATAAAAGTATATTTATTACAATTTATATATTAATTCTTCATTGATTGAGAAAATTTTAAGGAAGTTTAAGAAGAAATAAATAAAAATAATAATTAAAAACGATATATATTCTTCAAACAATCTCGTTTGATTATCACCTTAACACCTATATGGAGGGTGTTATACCTAATATAAGGGCTATATAATGTGGTTATGGTTTATAGAAAGTTATTTTTAATGTATTTTCTTCCCCAAATAGGTTTTTTGGTGTGAAGAAAAGAGTATAATGGGTTCTCTTTTTTAGGAGATGGATGGGGCACTCTTTGAAATCCTTAAAATATTAAAATAATAGAAAATAATTTTATAATTCAAATGGATAAAAACTTATTAATTTAAAATATATTATGATTTTTAATTTAAATCAATTAATTTATAAAAATATATATAAGTTTTAACTATTTTTTCAATCCATAACTTTTTTGTTTTAACCCTTAATTAACCCTTTCGACCGTAACTATGATATCATGCAATTTAGACAATGAGGGTTAATATAATTACTATAAAATTAAAAACAACAAATAAACGAGTCATTAATTACATTTTAAAACTTATCTCAATCATTTTTAAAAAATTTATATTTTTATAAATTTTATATCATTTAATAAAATATAATTTATTTTAAAATATTAATAATATAATTTTTGGTAGTATTCATCACTTGACTTTTAAAAAATATCATAACATTATACTAAAAAAACAGTTTTGAAACATAAATAATATGTAAAATCCATCCATAAAATTCTTGGACTACATTAATTATATTAAATTATTTTTATTTTAATATTTTTAATCTTATTTATTTGATTCTTCCATTAATTAAAAAATTATTGCATCATCATTGAGTCACCATTTAATATAAATATTTTATCTGTAAAAATTATAAATAAATTACCAAGATGTATAAAAACAATTTATATATCTAAATAATATTTATAGTTAAACATATTCATTATATAACAACGCATTAAAAATATTTCACTTGTTAATAAAAATAGTGTAAATTTTTTGACTTTTCATTGAATATAATCTTATAAATGTCATATTGTCATTCAAGTGGATTCAAAAGTTTATAACATCTACCAATGGATTAATATTGTCAAAAAAAACTAATCCAATTAAGTTTGGATGAGTTTTAGGGAAATTTTATAATATTTATAATTTTATTTTTACCTTTAATTATTTGATTTACCCTTAACTGTGGAAATAAAAAATATTAATAAAGTTACTATTTATAGTGTTCAAAATTAAAAGGGAAAAATTTACTAAATTTTTAATGTCTGATTAAAATTATGAAATCAATTTTTAAAAAATCAAAATATAGAAATTTTAGAAATTAATTAAAAAATATTCTCGTTGATAGAACAAGAAAATGAGTTTTTATAGTAAAAATGTTTAAAAGTTCACAAGGTTTGTATGTCCAATTTCAATATAAAATTTATTAAAATGATGTAAAGTGTATTAAATGATCAAAAATTATCTATTTATACTTTAAAACCATTGAAAATGTAATTTAAGAAAATAAATAAATTTTATGCAAAAAATAGTTTTCAATTAAAATGCTGTATTTTTTCACTATTAATCAAAACATGAATCTTATCAGAAATATATCAAAAATTCGACCAAAGTAAATTTTAATATTCCACTTTCAAATAATAAATTTATATTTCAATATTGAATTTTTAATTGTCTCATATTTTTTAAAAAAAATAAGTGTGCCATCAAAAGGTAGCAAAACTTCCAGTTTTTGAAAAATACATCATTTATATTTAAAATTGGATTTGTTTTTATATCATGTTTTGAAAAAAAATAAGATGAATTTTAAGTATTCTATTGAATATATTATATTAAAATTTCATTAATATAATAAAAAATGAGTGATTTAATTATTTATTAGTATAATACACACTTTTTTAAATATAAATAGTTTTTTCAAAAAAACATTTCTATTTATTTTAAAAATGGTGTAAAATTATTACAAAATTAATTGCTCAAGGAATTATATAAAAAATTTTAAAACATATTTTCATAATTTAGTTAATATATTTTATTTACACCATTCTAATAAATTTAATATAATGGTAATACTTAAATAACAATATTTATTTTTTTCATTTAAGATCGATGTGGCGTATTACATATGCTATCAAACATAGTGTTTCATTTTAGAAACTCATGATGTTACAATATATCATAAGCATAATACAAATGTTTTTGGAATAAAAATAAGCATAGTTAATCACTTCCTTATTCATGTATTACTCCCAATACTGTAATTCTAGAAAAAATTAAATAATGGAAAATAATAGCCTATCATTGCCAACAATATCTTAGAAGTAACTTCCATCTCTTTAACATCATCATCACTAAGGATTTCATGAGATACACAATCTCTTGGGATTTTTTCAACTCTGTTATCTCTTAAAAGTTTCTCAATTCCATTATCTATTAGGAGTTTCTAAACATATTTATAATTACCCAATGAATTGGATGGATATAATTGACCCACACATCATTATTATCTATATCAAGATTCCAAATCACATAATCATAATCTATACATATCAGTTCCAAATATAAAATTATTCATTTAATCAAAGAAAAAAATAGGAAAAGAGAAAGGGTTTCATATGTATTTCATCATCATAATCATAAAACATCTAGATAAAAAATAAATATGGTAACATTGTATCACATCACTAGAAAATATTGTGAAATATCAAAGGATTTTGTTATTGATGAAAATACCATTAAAACATCAACTAAACATTTCTTGAGAAAAACACCCTTTTGATTTTGAAATTACATATTTAAAATAAATAAATTTCCATAATATTAAGGAAAATATATTCTTCTAAAAATATATATAATATTAATAATGAATCATCAAAGAAATTTGTGGTCAAGATTGAAAGAAAATTAGTTCATCTGATGTACATTAAAATATTGATTCCTTTTAAATTTTCATTAAAAATTTAAAAGTAACACATTCTGATACAAAAAAATTATTCCTTAATTTTTTTATAAAAAGTATAACATGGATAAAATGGATTTAATAAATCATGGTAGAACAGTGAAAATTTTAATGAATACATTTTATTGAAAATATAGATATGGAGGAAATAATTCCCATCCAAAGAGATAAATACCCCCAAGAATGAGAATGTAACAAAAAATCCTTACCACTTTGAGAACTTATGATTAATTACCCCCAAGAATGAAAGAAATTAAAATGAAAAATTAAATACTAATAAATTTTGGATATAAATGATATAAAATATAAAAGGGTATTATATACAAATCATAAAAGGATATTGTTTTTATAACATAACATATGTCTCAAAGAATATAATTTGAGCTCATTAACCCTTACCACTTGGGGTAAATTTCTAATAAAATACCCTTAGATGAAATAACATGAATTGTTATTATAAATACCAGTAATTAATATGAATATATTATATAAAATTTTGATATTTCAGTACATTACACATCTTAAATATTATTATTTGCATAATATTAAACATACCTCAATGAAATAAAATTGTGATAAAGATTCCTTACCTTACATCCTTTACTATTTTATGTTTTACAAAGTCCTTTATAATATATTTAAATTTATTATAATTCTATAACATAAATATATTAAAACTTATAAAATAATATATTATATAATTATATAATTTCAAAACACATTTATTAATAACTGTTTCTTAAAATCATCATTTCTAGGTGTTAACTATTTTTTTTTCATGTATGTTTTGTATTGGTAGTTATGTTCCTTTCAAAATTAGAATGGTTTCATAATAACTATAATATTAATAATGTAATAAGTATCATATCTTATCATTATATACACTTTTATTATCATTCATACAAAGTGGTGATGAAAAATGAATTATATCACATTATGGAGATGTTAATTCGTTTATACACACGAGTGATGCTTACACCTTTTAATGGATGGAATGAAAGAAAGTTAAATGATAATTCAAACGTAAATAATTTTTATATCATATATTTCATATATATAAATTAAATTTATCACAATAATCATCCATGATAGATGATGGTGGAAAATGAATCATATCACTATGTGGAGATGATAGTCTAGATATGCGCCTGAGCGACACTTTCACTTCCCATTTGATGGAGAAGAGGAGGGAAATCATTTTTAATAATTAAAAATGAAATATAAATATATGTATGATAGTGGATTATTCATTTTTTTATAGATAAAATATATTAATATAATATCAAATAAGAAATTATTTTTAAATTGATTGGTTAAGAATTATACTATTTCTTTGGTAGACCTATATGAATTACATGTTTTTCTTTGAATGATTTGTATTAAGTGAAGTAAAATGATCTTTTATTGAATTTATGTAACATATTATGGATTTTTAGAAGGTATTGTATGAATTATAAGTCTAAAATTGTGTGAATAGAGGATAAGATCTGCCCTTTTATAATCTAAGGTAGAGATAGACATAGAATATCTTAAAACATTAAATAATATATGGTCGATTTCATGTGAATGTGGCTCCCAATATAAAATTATTAAAATTTAGGATAATATATAGTTTAAAAATATTCATACAATAATAATTACATAGGTGTGGGTGGTATTCCTACACTCATATCTTAGTTAAACCACTTTGTAAAACTCTTTAACCCTATCCATGATAATTTTTTGTTGTTTAAATATTCTCTAAGAAAAAAAATTATGTATACTATATTAAATTATATTAATTATTATGACTTAATATATTTAATAAATTTTTATATATTAAATTTCTATAGTTGGTAGAATTTAATTTTAAATTACCGCATAAAATTAAATGAAAATATATTTTATAAAAATACATTTTAGGCATAACAATAATTTATATATATATTTATTTACAGGTAAAAACCATAAAGAAAATTTAAAATATATAAATTATTAATTAATATATAAATATAATACAATAAATAATCAATAGATATTAATTTAAATTATTAAAATAATAACACATTGCCTGTATAAAAATAGTTTTTAGAAAAATACGTTTTTAATCACAAGAAAAAAATTATATCAAAATAATATGTTATGATGATTCAATTGTAATTTATTAAATAAATTATAATTAATAATTACTTTTTGTTACATTAATATAAAATTAAAAACATAATAAAACTTTTAATTTAAAATAAATAATAGTTATACAAAAATTGTTATTTCTCACTGTTCTATGAAAAAAAATATTTTTAGAAAAATCCTCTAAATTCACTGTAAGGTAACACTAACATGATGATTTTAAAAAATTATTATTTAACACAAAATAAATTTTTAAAATGATTGAAATTAATTATAATTCCATCACCCAAAATGAAATAAAAATAATTTTTAAAAAAATGTATTTTTTATGAATAAAATGACTTCACTATAAATTTAGTACTTATTTATTATGTACTAATAAATTAATTTTATTATATAAAACATTCATGAATATTTTTCAGTATATGGTTATTAATATTTATAACTCCAATTTAACAACTATGTTATAATGGTCACATTTAACTAATAATATTTTTATAGTATATCAGAATTCATTTAAAGATTGGTGTTGTTTTTCAAGAAAACTATCTAGTGTAGTATTATAAAATTTTAGTGTTTTAAATTATCTATTGTATAATATTTTAATATCATTTTTGATGTTTTTATTTTAATTTTTTTTTATTTCATTGACAATTTTTTTCTAAAAAGAATGTTTTTGTATATCATATGAATGATGTGTTACTGGAAGTTTAAAACTTTCATATTGAGAAGTTTCCAAAAATCTGGATAAAGAAAGTGTTTTTCAATGTAAGTGATTAGATGATCCATAAAATTATCCATTGGACATAGTTCATTGGATTATTTTTATATTTGAATGTCTAAATTTTCAAAAATATGAAAATTCATCAGAAAAAGTTTTTTATTGAATGTTAGCAGTTGCTGGAATTCAATTTAGAATGTTTTCTATGTTGTTGAGACATGGAAATATATGAAGTTTTAAAGCATTCCAAAATTAGTCAAACAATGCATCAAAATTATTTCAGGTTCCTGAAACGTCATGAAGAAGTAATGATATAATATGAATTTCTTACAATAGAGAAATAAAAATTTATGGAGTTTCAAAAAATGATGTATTATTGACACAAATAATTATCCCAAGAATCACTAGGCCTTGAAGTTGTTAGTAAGAGTTTATTTTTTAATTTTATGAAGTTTAAATAAATACAATGTTGTTGATCAGGTGCATTTCATCGGATGTAGGTCATCAGACATACCTAATCAGAAGTGAATCATCAGATGTTTATTTTGTTAGAACTTGTAACACCCTAATAATTCACAATATAATTTAATTTTAGAATAAATTTAATTTTGTTTAAATATATTTTAATCAATTTAATAATGAGTTATCTTTCTTTATACAGAAGAATGACTTTCTTTGAAACCTTATGTTACACGCAAGTCTATGTTTTACCGAACCACAATTAATATTATTATTTAACATGATATTTATCAACTAGATTTTGTAATGAAATTTATGAAAAGGATTAAATAAATTTATAAAAAAAATTATACATTTTTACATAATTCTTTAGTGACCAATTAATTAGAAATGAAAATAATACCATTTTTAAAATAAAAGCAAATCATTTTCCAAAAGAACTGTTTTATGCGCATAAATGACTTTTATATCAATAAATTAACCAAACATGTTTTTGTTAATTAAATTAATGAATCTTATATATTATATATTCAATAAATTTTTTAAAATTCATACAATATATTTTATGGTCATAATACAAGAACCAATAAATTTCACAAATAAAAATTTGTATTGCTCGAAAAGAAAATGTTTTCTCCATTTAATGGAAAACTTGTTTTGAAAATAAATTTTTTCACTTTTAGAAATTTTATTTGAAAAAAATAAAGATAATTTTTGAATAAGTGATTTCAATATTATATTTGTGTGAATTTTTTGGTATTTTTCTATGATGACTAATTTTTTAGTATTAGTGAAAAATATTAAATTTAATTGAAAATAGAATTTTCATCTAAATAACTTATAACGATAAATTATATTTTAAATTTATGTTAAAGTTAAATTAGATCAATTTTATATCTATTTTTCCAATTTATGTAATTTTAATCAATTTCATTTTGAAATTCGATTCAAAACAATTCAAGATTTTGATCATTTTCACTTTAAACCCCTGATTGGTCCCTACATATGCGGGATTAATATTAAATTAATATATGATAAATTTTTATTTGAATTTGTAAAAATGTATTACTTATTTTGAATATAAATAATTTATACTTTCTAATATGGTCAACTAATTTGTTTACCAAAGTGATTAGTGAAAATAGATAAAATTAATTACATTGATTAAGAGAAATATTGATTTACTTAGTGGGTAAACATAGAATATAATGTTTAAAATGAACCAATAATTGTATAAAACTCATTAGATGTTGATATATAGACCCTATACACTATTTAATACAATTTGGTTCATTATTGGAGACACATGAGGCATGTCAGACTTCCCAATTGTGTTTATATTTTTGTATTTACAAGAATGTCACTCCTCCTCCACTATAAAAGGGAACTCACTCCCATCACTTATTCACACATCTAAATCCATTTGATCCTTCATAAACCTTCCATGTTTACACCCAAAAATTCCTAACTTTATCCTAGAATCCATATATTTGGAATGAATCCAACTTAGAAAGGTATTAGTGAAAACCAAAAAAAAGGATACATGAAGAAGAGATATTGTTTTTCTTCTAAATGTGTTTTTATTTTATTTCAATCTCCACATACTTAAATTTTTATTATATCATAGTAATATAAAAACCTCAATGTCTAAAATATATTCAAGTGTTGTTATGTTAACGTTAGTACCCATAACCTCACATAATTTCATCAAATGTGATGCACAATCACTGTTCGTGTGTATGGTGGACGACCGCCTCACGAACCAAGGTCATCTGATCTTCAATTATGAACTTTAAATGTTGGGATAATAAAGAACTTAGAGTTTATATATTATATTTATGATATTTATGATGTATATATTCTTATGGAATTATTATATAACACATACCCTCATGATTTCTATTTTATGGTAATATAATAAAGTTGATCGTGTGTGCGATAGAGTACCACCTCGTGAAGTGATGAAACTTGTTCATGATTTACCTGGAATGAATTAAGGATAAAATTAATAAGTATATATTATATATATGAAATAAATATGATACTAAAATAATAATATATATATATATAATTTACTTTTCTTTCTTTCATTACAATAAGAAAATGGAATCAATGTTCATGCATACGTATGTCCAACTATCTCCTTAAACAGTGTATTTCATTTCCTATCAAAAAATATTACAGATCACACTAAATAAAAATATACTGAATATAAATGATATATACATCATATTTTATAGTATTTATAGTATTAAATCATGATTTATGTAAGAGTATAAAAAACATCAAGTCAAAACATACTCAAAAAGAAAATTAGTTATGTACCAAAATTATGAAAATAATGAAAGAGTATTAAGGAATGAGTAATAATATGTTATAAAAGGATCATATATGATACCATAAATATTAATATGGTTATTTTATAAGTTAATAACATGTTTAAAACTACAATACATGAGGCTAAATCAACTCTGTCTAAAAGTAAAGTGTTATGGAGGGGATTTTATCTCAATTACCATTCTATTGAGACATATTTGTTGTTATAAACCAATTCACATTTACGTAGTGTATATAATTCCACTTTAACATGATGCATCATGAATAATTCATTATTCATGATATTTTAAGTATCAATTTAAATTATTTCATCCAAGGGTATTTGATATGAAAATAACCAAAGTGATAAAGTTACTTTCAAATATTTTGTGATTGTTAGTTTTCTCTTGAAACAATCACTTTATTGTAATAATTTTTCATTATTCATTAAAATTCGATTAAATAAACATATTTTAGGATGTATATGAATATTTGATAAAGCATAAAACATTTTTACATGTAGTATTTAAATTTAATTTTATTTTATTAACTAGGAAAATATTGATAAATATGTATCTTTTACTCAATACATATCTTTGATAAGGTAGATTGTTTATGAATTTAAATCGATTATTCAATATATGATGAATTCATTGGAAATTAAAGACACGGGTTGGGGTATAATTAATAAAATACCCTCAATGCATCGATAGTCTCATGTGATAAAATCATTTTTCCATATCATATGGGTTTTTACATAGTTTCTTTTAAAATATATTGATGATGGATCTTGACTGTAATGGTGTCATGTTCTTAAGAAACATGAAATTTGATAATTATGAATTTCCTTCATTCAGTATTCATTAGTTATTATCCATGATATTTTCTCTATGAAAAAATATATTGATTCTTTTATTCTTAGAATATTTATTAAATGATATGGTTTTTAATTATTTACCATTCCATATTGATAATTCCATATCTAGTTACTTAAATGTATTGTTTGTTAATTTATTTACCTTTCCCTATTGTTTATGCTCATTATTTCATTACTTGTTCCTATGTATTTGTACCTTAATGAAAATTTATCTCACTATTTTTTTCATTTTTCTGGGATATGAAGTAAATTTTTGGAATGATTTTCAAGGATGATGATCTTTAACTTTTATTATGATTTATTTATTTTTTCCAAATGTAAAATGGGTATGATGTATGAAATCTGGTTTTAAAAAAATTCTAAACGATTCAATCATGTTTTATTTTAATCTTTTATAAACTATAATGTAATAAAATTAGGTAATAGATATGTTCTACTAGGGCTAGGTTCATTAGAGTTGGTATTAGAGAATGTGTAGTAGAAACATTGGAAACTAGATTTAGGAAAACATAGTTTATGGGATGTAACATTAATATATACTTTGAGGATAAGTATATAAGAACATTGTAATGTTTTGTTAAGGTAGAGATTATATGGGTCTTCCTCAAAACACTGTTAGGTTTTCCGGGGCCCGCAGCGGAAGCCGGTGGGTCGGGGATTTTAAATTTTTCGTCAGCGGAATGACGAAACATGTCATCGCCGACCATCCGAGCCCCAGAGAGGTCCGAGGATCTCGCATAATTTATTAAGAGCACAAAAATAAAAAATGAAAACATACATATTGCATATTCGAAGATGTTTTCGACCGCTACTTGTCGACGGCGATCGTTGCACAAAGGATCCATAGCAGGATCCCTCTAGATCATCCACACACGCCTCAAAAATCCACGGGAACACCGATCATCGAACTTCAGGTGCTAGCACGGAGATTCAACGATGTCTTCGACATCCTGACGATCACCGCATCGACGATCTTACGATGCATGAGGAGAAACTTGATCCGAAATCTTGGATCGAGTGCTTCTCTCTCTAAGAAGCGGGCGGAGAGAGAGGCTCTCAACTCTCATTCCATACAAATAAGTGAATAGTGAATTGCACACAAAGAGAGAGAGAGCCTCCTTTCTTATTTATAGAGATGTTGATAAATACCCGGTAGGGTTCCCCGACCCCCGTATATTTCAACGTCCACATAAATAATTTTGACGAACTTAACTGCGCCAATATTATTTATTATTTTATCACATACTTGTAATATATATAAAATATATTACGTGATAAAATCCGATCCATTTAACTCGACTCGTTGTCCCACTCAATATTAAACGAACCTTGAATATTAAAATAATATTCGTTCGATTAATATTTTCTTGTATTTACTAAACTTGTAAATACATTAAATAAATTCAATCCCAAATATTCATAACTTGAATATTAATGAATTTATTTAATTCTTTTGGTGATCGACAACTTGGACAACGCTCGGACCCCGTGGTGGGGCCCACTATGTCCATATTCCTATTCCACTGAATAGGTGTGGATTTTTGAATATGTTATTGTGTGTGACTGTCTAGGCCCTCATCTCGATAACAGTGAATAAAATCCACAGACCAAGAGCAGAGTCTAGCAACTCATCATGGCCCCTAAAGAGATAAGGATGGTCATAGCAACAAATACCATCCTACGAACACTGATTGTGTACTATAGTCTCTTTGTTATTTGATATCTCATAAAGTAGGACGCACCCTTGTGTCATCGTCCTTATCTTGATTTATTATTTTTTGATCTATCCTGATGGATTTGACTTTCTACTGCTTTGGCCAAAGTCTTATGAAGGAGGCACCATCCTGGTCAACCAGTCCTGAGATATACAACTTCCTAAACTTGGAAGCGACAAATCCTTTCATGACCATTCAACCAACGTCATACCACCAACAACGCACCCAATACAAACTACCTCTCCATGACATTACTGCCATGGTTTTCGCCTTGCATCAAAGCACATAATTAAATGATATACATTAGCAATGGTCTCAAGTTAGGAGACCGATACACATGTCCGTAGATAGGAACAACCAATGACACCCAAAACATGTGGTGTTCCTATTGACGAGTCTGTCCTCATGATCTCACTGCTAGAGATCACCAAGTGCGAACTTCATGAGAATAAGTCTCAATGCTTAGGATCCCTCAGCACCAGATAGTCAGACATCTACTGTGTCCAGTCAGTAAGATGTATCTAGACTATAGAAAATATATTTAAGATCAATGTCATTGTATCTCGAGGTTCTCATTATTGCCTGGGATCTGCTATAACCTCTCAACATGACAATTAAACTTTGGACATTACCATTATCATAGTGGGTGCAGAAAAGTCTGCACTATAATGGTAAGATATCATCATGCATATCTAACTGTACACATGATACGAAAATCAAAAGTACTACATAGTTGGGTCTAGGGCACCCACTATTTCAACACTCCCACTTGCACTAGAGCCAACTTGCTAACTAAACTTTTAAGCTACTCACATGATAAATATCATGCTTCTATTGAGTAATGGCTTTAACTGATGGGCCTGCCCCATTTTCGCCGCGTGGCATATCTACTATATGCAACCTCATCTACTTGAGAAAAACTTCTCAAGATAAGGTATCCCCAAGTAGATTACTTTTGTCCATTGTCATAACTTGACAACTTGGTTAGTAAGAATATCATAATTCTCATTATGATAATACTTTTCTCACTAGGTGTGAATCCAAGAACTGGGACAAATCATTGCGATTTATAACTGCTTCTTAGCTGGATTAGAAGTTGCAACGTACTCGATATTTGTAGGTATGGATACCATAATCTTTTATGAGCTTGACTAGCTCATCTCCTTTTCCTAACTGCAATACTAGATTGAATTGATCTAAGGATTACTAGTTTGTGTCCCACCATAACTAGTATACCTTCCTATCCATATTCCAGGTACATATCATTTGTACTTTCTGAAGTACAAGATGATAATTCTGACTACGTCATTTGCAGTGCTCCTGGAAATAATTGATATCTTCCTATAATAAATTATATCCTGGAAATATCAATTATTGTACATAATATGGAATATGTGATTGATCCATCATTGAAGCATATGGTATCAATTCATCACTTTAATCTCTACACATGCTTCGAACATGTTAACCTAGAGAGATTAAGCCATGTGACATAGGCAACAATTCTGAACTTGAATTGTTCCAACTTGTATTTTATTTTATTTTATTTTTTTAAATACAATGTCACTATATGTACGATTGACTAGGACCAAGAAAGCTTTGGATCTACCTGAGAGGATCATGTTCCCTAGAACATAGGTTTCTACTTGAAGTCAATCATTGGAGAATTGTTTTTAACCTGATATTATCTAACTGTAAGATCAAAATATGTTTTCCATATGTTGTCAAACATATTTCACTTGGAAAACATTGGCGCTCTCACTAACCTTTGGTAGACACAAGGAAAAGATTCATTTATAATGAATGCTCTAAGATCTTGTCACTTACTTTAATCCAGAATAGGATTTCAGTAATTTTTAACCCTTATTGGTATCATTTGATGTCATCATCTCTTTCGGGTTGCGTCGTATAGACACCTTCCACGAAAAATGATCTTGACATCCAATGACCAATAAAAATATCTTAGAAGTTTAGATATGACAAGTAAAATTCTAATAGATTTAGGCGTATCGACTTGGTATAACCAATCGAGCCTTATTGGTACCATACTTTTACCATCTATGTATCATTTCATTTGAATACCCACCACAGTATTCAATTTATAAGCCCCTTTGCAATTCAATACATGGAATCTATTATTAAATTTTAGTTGATCTTGTCAATCTTAGCTTGTTTCCATATACTGCTTACTTGTAGGATTTATTATTCTCAATGAATAATTTATCACCACCTGCGGTGTATATAAAACCATCACCATGGTTTTATTCTTCCTACACAGTATGTGTCTCTGGAACATGCCTATTCCACATGTACCTGTGGAACTTGTTCCCTATGCCAACCTTTTGTGCATCTCAAGCATTGACTAGGTCCAAGTAAATTCATCTCCCACTATCTCTAATAGAGATGTGCACCCTTGTATAGAAATGTAGTCTAATATTTGACTTCATTTTTTCTATCTTAGGGATTTAAGTAATATCTTAAGAAACTATTAGGATAATTAATTCAAATTCACAATGTGTTTAACTTCATGCATGTTTGTTTAAATCCTAACAAAATCTTTGCATCTAAATACTTCCAATGAAATAATGGATTTTTCCATCATACTATGACTCGTATGATATTCATTTGTCATTTTAGTTGGCATATTGGTTATGGGTTTTAGCCGTTATTTTCAAAGCACATCATGAAATATAATGGAAGTTTCTACAGGATGTAACATTGATATAACTTACATCATAACTTTGATGTATAACATATGAGTTTAGGAATTCCTCCATGCTACATGTTTTTTGACCAATGTTAATATGTACGACTCATCATTGATCCTCCTTATGAACATCAATATGGTGATGTAGATAAGGTAACATGCGTTTAGGAATTACTCCATGCTACATTATCATGATCGATGATTGTTTGGTCAAGATATTCTTCAGCCTGCCGATCCGAAGCAACTCATATCTTCTGACCAAACTTATACTTCATTGGTACATTCCTTAATTACTTAAAGGTATCTTATGAAGTATCTTTACCTCTAGCTTTCTTTGGAACAGTTCACACTCTCGTGCTGAACTAACCTCGGAAGCTTTGTGGCATACCTTTATTTCTAAAGGCTTCTTTGTCTGAACTAAAGACGTCAATTATACCAGAGGTGTTTAGCTGTGTCGAGCCTAAATACCATACTGGGTATATGGTTGACATCCACTTTTAGTTTTACTTGACAAAGAATCACATTGTCACAAATGGGTAGGTCTTACATTTTACATTCATCATGTATTTCCATTGATTCAAGTAGCAGTGAACTATTTGTTGAGTATGTTACCAGAAACAACATTCATTCCATAACATGGAATAATGTCTCATCATGTCAACATGGGCACATGAGATAAATGTTTTTGGTTATACTCAATAACTTGTTCAATTTGAATCAATCACTTGGAAATTAGAAGTTATGTCTTTCTCACTGCTGACTTAGGAATCACCCTTTCTCAGCTGCTTGGAGAAGACACTTTACTTATAGTAATGTTTCTCTACTCACTTGGTTATTGTATTTCAATACATATATGTGAAAAGCATATTTTATTTTAATACCCAAGAAGTATTCAAGAAAACAATACTTTTATTTGATGAATATAAACTGAACAAGAAGCGGGTACTTGCTTCTTGTATTTCAGTTTTTTAAACTTCCATGAATTTATTTAAATATTTGATGCAAATAACCTCCTATTAAATAACCAACCACTTTTCTTTGAAGGACATGACGAAGGTTCCTTTGGCGTAACTTTCCATTGGACCTTTTTCCTTGTCATTCAATTTATTCACCATAAGAATAAAAGATGGTGTTATCTTTAATATTCTTATAACTTGGAGAATGTTACCTTATAGATAATGAAGCGCTTACTCTATAACGTTTGTTTGTACCTTTAAATGAAACTAGAGTAATTGGGTGTAAAAGGTATAAGAATGGGATGACATGATATATTGTGAACCGTCTTTCACTTTACACAATCTGAGTGCAATCATCACATTCAAATCTTGCTTCGCTTTCTCCTCGAAAGGATCTTGAGACTACATGTAACATCATCCATGTCTTGATGTAGCGACCGCAACTAAAATCAGACGTTGATGATAGCATTATGATAGAATCATCATATGCTTGTTTCATGAGTCTCCTGTAAGCAGTTTTACACCCTCGCTTCTTGAGGTGGCTTAACAGGTTGGGACACAAGCACCTTGAATTTCCATTATAGTAGTAATGTGCGCAAGCGCCTTTACTACACTTGGAATTTAATGCTTGTCTGGACATTAACTTTGTCCAATGTTTATCACAATTATATTATGGTATTGCTTGCCATTATCTACAAAAATACTTTAGCAGATTGTACTTTTATGTGATTTCCTAATCTGACATTACTGATTATTTAATCATTAAATGTCTCCCACTAATTTTTCAAATTCTAGGAACCCTCTGTAATAGAATCAGAATACTCTTGAGTATTCTAGTGGCAAGGATCCTTGAACCTCCCTCATAGTCTATAATCTAGAGTTACGCCACTACTCGGAGGGTCCAAGGTAGGCTTTTGGCTGGCCAACCGCATTAACTTGCGGTTCCTTGATCTATTGATTGAAGTCCCAACTTCAAAATCATTTAATAATTAACTCAATGCTTGCCTCTAAAATTACAAAAAACTATCTAAGGCTATATCTTTGCTGAAATTTTAGTTAATTCGACCCACCACACAAATAAGAACTCCCCAGTAGTAAGAGACACCCTCAGGTGAGGCATGAACCGGCACCTCAAACACCCGGTTTTGTTCAAACTTGAATGATGGAAGGTTGTTTGTGACTTAATATTTTATTTGAGGGTTTTATTGGTTTTCTCTTGACGAATGTGATCCATTTCTATTAAACTTGTTCATCTATGTTGTCGCGCTCAAAACTGAACTTTAATAGAAAAACATACGCCGCTTCTTTATGCATTTTATTATCTATTATTTTATGTGTTTTCCCACTATTCAAAAATGCATAAAATAATAAATAAATGCATAAAGGTAAAACTACTACCCGACTGGTCTTGAGCATCTAAACAACCTAAGTGCATCTTACCTGAGTCGAAGCTCGACTCAAAATGCAGCTTGCCCCTTGTCTTGTATGTTTGCTGGTCTTCTGCAGTGTCGCCATGTCTTGTTGGGGTCGATGTCACGTCTTGGAGTATCGTCTCGCCTTGGTGGAATCCACGCATCGTCTTGCACCGTCGTACACCGCCTCTTCTTGGCGGGATCCACGTCGCTCATCGTCTTCATCCGAAGTACAAAGGTACTCGCACGCAGGCGAGGGGGACACGGGTATAAATGTACATTAAATCAATTGGAAACGCATGTCCTTATACATTTTAACAGAAAAATAGATGATACGCATACCACCTTTAAATAATTAAACACATAGAACGCAGTTTAAAATAATTAAATTAAATAAATAATTTAAAATGCAGACATACGGGGCTAATGCTCAAGACCAGTTTTCAGGTATAAAAAATGTGCAATAAAAATTAAAATGAATAAATAATTATGAGGGATATATAATTAAATTAAATGAATTACTAAATTCAAATAATTTAATTAATTAACGGTCCGTTAATTAATTTAATTTTAATACTTAAAATTAAATTAAATAATTAATTTAATTTAATATCCAAATTAAATTAATTCTAATCGGGTATTAAAATTTATCTCACTACAATTAATATATTAATTAATTTAATTAATTATATTAATTGATTTAACTTAAACCCATGTCACAGGTTACCTACCCGCTAAGAGGACCGGGCGGCGGCCGAGTAAGAGGGGCTCCAGCGGCAGTCCGACGTATCCCGTGTGAAGGCAAAGGCTCTGATGGACGCCTCTCCAGCGTTGCAGACAGCAGAGGGAGGATTGGTCGGGGCGATGTGGGCTGGTCGCTGCTTTCCGTGTGATGTGCCTGCTCTAGCGGGTGGTGGCGGCGCGGGACTGGTCGGGCTGTGCGCGGCGGCTGGCCTGGAGGTGAGGCGCCATGCGGGTCCGTAGGGAGAGGGGTGTCGAAGGCCTATGGGGAGGTTGCTACACTGCGTGGCCGGAGCTGGCGCAAGCAGCAGGGTGCGGGCAGGTGACGGGGTCCAAGGAAGGCGGCGCCTGCAGGTGGCATCGCGCCGAAGAAGCCGCTGGACTGGGCAGGGGGGTTCGGTAGGTGTACGCACTGCATGGTGGTCAGCGGGCTACTGGATGGAGGGGGCGTTGCACAAGGCCCTACGGTGGCCTGGAAGGAGGCTGAAGGGGGTGCGGCGGCCGGCCTGCATGGGCACCTTCGTGCGGCGTCCCGAGGCATGGGTAGAGGGGAGGGCGGCCGCTGTGCGGCGCAGTAGGGAGGTCCGGTCGAAGGGGTGTGGCGCCCTGGCTGTGCACTGTAGAGAGAGTGGCGCAGCGGCCCTTCTGTGCACCGTGCAGGAGGAGGGCCAGGCGGAGGGCCTGCTGTGGCAGGGTGCGGAGGGGAGGCGCGGCTGCCTCCTGTGCGGCGTCCCGCTACAGGCCGCGCGGGAAGAGGGGTCCGCTCAGACCCCTGTATTTGCTCCCCTTTTTTTGTGCGCTTTCCACGGGCCACCCCTGCCCCCTTTTTGTGTGTTTTTTTGTCTTCCACGCGGAAGACATGCCCCTCGCCTTTTTTCTGTTTTTATCTTCTGTTTTCCACACGGCCACCCCCCCCCCCTTTTAACTTTAAGACTTATTTTAAAGTCTTTTCTTTGCCCCATTATTTAATTGAGTCAAGTCCTCCATTTAATTTTCCAAAAGGCTATATATTAGCCTTTAATAATAATAATTATTATTATACTAATAATTATTATAATAATAATAAAATAATTATTATTTTAATAATTATAAAACAATTATTATTATTATTAATTTATGATGATAATTATTATCATCAAATAATAATAATTATCATCCTTGTTTGTGTTTTAGGAAAAACCAAAACAAGAACGATGATCGGAAATGGTTGTAAAATAATACCCACGATCCTTTCTTAAAATTTCAAATGACCATATCTTGGTCATTTAAAATTGGATCGGCACACAGTTTGAACCGTTGAGACCGATTTTGAACCCTCTACTTAATTTTTATGCAAATTAATTTTTAAGGCTCAAAAAAGTTATGTGAATCCCTCTGATACCACTATTAGGTTTTCTGGGGCCCGCAGCAGAAGCCGATGGGCCGGGGATTTTAAATTTTTCATCAACGGAATGACGAAACATGTCATCGCCAATGATCCGAGCCCCGTAGAGGTCCGATGATCTCACGTAATTTATTAAGAGCACAAAAATAAAAAATGAAAACATACCCGTTGCATATTCGAAGCCGTTTTTGACCACTACTTGTCGACGGTGATCGTTGCACGAAGGATTCATAGCAGGATCCATCTAGATCATCCACACGCGCCTCAAAAATCCGTGGGAATGTCGATCATCGAACTCCGGGTGCTAGCGCGGTGATTCAATGATGTATTCGATGTCCCGACGATCACCGCATCGACGATATTGTGATGCGTGAGGAGAAACTTGATCTAAACTCTTGGATCGAGTGCTTCTCTCTCCAAGAAGTGGGAGGATAGAGAGGCCCTCAACTCTCATTCCATGAAAATAAGTGAATAGTGAATTGCACACAAAGAGAGAGAGATCCTCCTCTCTTATTTATATAGATGTTGATAAATACCCGGTAGGGTTCCCCGGCCCCTGCATATCTCAATGTCCACATAAATAATTTTTATGAACTTAACAGCGCCAATATTATTTATTATTTTATCACATACTTGTAATATATATAAAATATATTACGTGACAAAATCTGATCCATTTAACTCGACTCGTTGTCCCACTCAATATTAAACGAACCTTGAATATTAAAATAATATTCGTTCGATTAATATTTTCTCGTATTTACTAAACTCGTAAATACATTAAATAAATTCAATCCCAAAAATTTTTAACTTGAATATTAATGAATTTACTTAATTATTTTGGTGATCGACAACTTGTACAACGCTCGGACCCCGTGGCGGGGCCCACTATGTCCATATTCCTATTCCACTGAATAGGTGCGGATTATATAATACACTATTGTGTGTGACCCTCTAGGCCCTCATCTCGATATCAGTGAATAAAATCCACAAACCAAGAGTGGAGTCTAGCAACTCATCATAGCCCCTAAAGAGATAAGGATAGTCATAGCAACAACTATCATCCTACGAACACTGACTGTGTACTATAGTCTCTTTGTCATTTGATATCTCATAAAGTAGAACGCACTATTGTCTCATCATCCTTATCTTGATTTATTATTTGTCGATTTATCCAGATGGATTTTCCTTTCTACTGCTTTTTCCAAAGACTTATGAAGGCGGCACCATCCTGATCAACCAGGCCTAAGATATACAACTTCCTAAACTTTGAAGTGACAAATCCTTTCTTAACCATTCAACCAACGTCATACCACAAATGATGCACCCAATACAAACTACCTCGCCACTAAATTACTGCCATGGTTTTCACCTTGCATCAAAGAACATAATTAAATGATATAAATTGGCAATGGTCTCAAGTCAGGAGACCAATACACATGTATGTAGATAGGAACAACCAATGACACCCAAAACATGTGGTGTTCCTATTGACAGGTTTTTCCTCATGATCTCACTGCTAGAGATCACCAAGTGTGAACTTCATGAGAAGAAGTCTCAATGCTTATGAGCCCTCAGCACCTGATAGTCAGACATCTACTGTGTCCAGTCAGTAAGACCTATCTAGACTATAGAACATATATTTAAGATCAATTTCATTATATCTTGAGGTTCTCATTATAACCTGGGATCTGCTATAACCTCTCGACATGAAAATTAACCTTTGGACATTACCATTATTATAGTGGACATAGAAAAGTCTGTACTATAATGGTAAGATATCATCATGCATATCTAACTGTACAAATGATACGGAAATCAAAAGTACTACATAGTTGGGTCTAGGGCACCCACTATTTCAAAAAATACATCATTATCTGGATAATACAAGTGTACATGGTTCTCACACATTGTTCCCAGGGGTAATAACTCTGAAAAGGGTGTGTCATGCTTGAATCGATCATAATATGGTATCTGACAATAGGACTTACTGAACACCTAGTTCAATACTCCAAAGGGATATGCAGATGATAAATTAAAATTTATTTACAAACCATTATGAAGGATTTTAATGTATAGATATATGTAAAAAACCTTTGTTTAGGATTCTAAAATTAGAAATGAATAAATTTTTAATTTATAAAATTATATATTATGGTTTAAAATTATTAATTTTATAAACTAATCCAATATATTCCATCATTTAGAAATAGTGTTGAGAAGGAAGAAATATATCAATACTTTTGGAAAATGTAGATATTTCCCTATCGAGGAAAGAAATACTGCTAGTATTAGAGCAGAACAAATTATGGATATATTAGGAAGCTTAATTAGGTTATGAAAAATAACCTTCCATTGATGGAGAACCCTATTACATAATGATATTATCCTATAATGTATCACTTTATCTAATAGATTCCCCCATCATTTAGTGGTAATACTAATATAATTATTTATGATAAATAGATTAGGTCTTTGGAGAAGATATTTTTGGCCTTGGGATGTTGTGAAAAGGAAAAGGTTACACTTTCAGTGTATTGTCTCAATGGAAATGCTCATCAATGGTTGTCATTGATCCAATATACTAGAGTTGAAGAAGAAATGGAACTCATGGAATTGAAAACTTTCATGGACACATTTTTTTATAAATATTTCTCTAATAAACAACAAATTGACTTTAAGAAAATGTTCATTAGCTTAAGTAAAAAAGGAAAAAATAGATTATTATTGACTATAAATCTACCATTACAAGGTTATATAGGTATTTTATGGATTAAATTCACAACAAAAAGTTCAAGATCAGCTATTTTATTTCAAGGGCTTAATCTATGCCTCCAAGGTTTATGGTCTCCTAAAAAAATTTAACATATGATGAAATAGTATTATGCACCATTAATTAGGATAAGGGATTCTCTATATGAGACATGTTAAAGGGAAACCAAGAAAAAATTAAGTCCTTTGAACACCCTAAAAAGGAAATGTTTCAATTAATAAGATATAAATAAAGCAATTCACACCTTTTAAGAACTATGGAAAAGATCACCCAAGGAAATTCTTAAATGGATTAGGAGTTTGTTATAAGTGTAGAGAAAGGGGTCATCATGTTAAATAATGAAAGGAGAAGAAGGAAAGAATTTTTATCCAGTGTTTCTCCTATATGGAGATGAGTCACTTTGAAAATGAATGCCCCATTCATTAATGGAGTCTAAAAAAGAATAATCCAAGGTAATATGACCAAGAATATGAGATCACAAAAGTTGAGGTACAATTACACAATGACGTGGTGGAAGATATATCCAATCTTTAAATTTATGTAATGAAAAATTTAATTATGGATCATTATACTATTTTTTGTCTACCCATTTTACCAAGAAAATAATACATTACCCTTTTGATGTAATAATGAAGCTTTCTGTCAAAACTCTTAAGTTAAGTATTATTAAAATAAAGATGAGTCAGGATATCTTGGGAATTACACATAAATATTATTTATTTTATGAAATTTTTATCATAACTATGGTTGACATTGATATAATCCTTGATATCTACTAGATTTCAAAATATGATACAAAAATTTATTTTATGAAGAAGGATATTATGATTTTGAGGAAGATATAGAATTTATTATCATTAGATAAGAATCTTCATCATATAATTATTATCCATATCCACCCCCAATAGTTGTACTGAATGAAATTATTTGTGAAGAAGAGAAAACAAAATCTATAGATAAAGAATGTAATCATGAAATTTTGGATGTATCTATTGTATATGAATATATTGATGAATTTACCATGTAATTACATGTATATCCTATAGTGTGTGAAGATGAATTTTTTATTGATTTAATACCTAATGCAAGATCAATATCAAAGACTCCCTAATGAATGACCACTTTGGATTTAGTGGATTTGAAGAAACAACTAGAGGATCTGGGTGTTAATGGATTTATTCTCCTTAGCACTTCACCATGGGGATCCCATATTCTCTTCATTAAGAAGAATAAAAAATCCATGAGACTACACATTAATTTTAATGAAATCAATGATATTATGATAACAAAAAAGTATCCCCTACCTTGCATTGATGACCTATTTGATCAACTTCACAGAGCCCAATATTTTTCAAAGATTGTTCTTCATTCTATGTGTCACCAATTTTTGAGTAAATAAGGAAGAAATTTTGTATAAAAATTTTCATATGATGTTTGGACTTTACGAGTTTATATTAATGTTATTTTTATTGACTAATTCACACTTTGATCTTATGGATATAATTAACATAATATTTAAGGAACATGTGTAATCTTTTTTGTGGTATCCCTTGATCATATTATGGTGTATTCTAAAAAATATGAGGACCATGATAATATTTTTAAGATCATTTTTAATACTCTTAGATAGAAAGAGTTATATGGGGAATTTAGTTAATGTGATTTATGGCATCATAAGGTTCATTTCTAGTCCATATTACCTCAAAACAATGGAATCTTAGTTGACCATATAATGAGAAAGGTAGTCATGGAATGGACTAAACTAATCAACATAAATGAGGTATGTATTTTCCTTTGTTTTTCATGTTACTATAGGAGATTTGTTCATAATTTTTAATTATTGGATATCGTATTAACTAAGATTACATGAAAATGGGTTATGTTGGTTTGGACGAAGGAATGTAAAGAATGTTTTGATGAACTGAAGAAGAGAATGCTCAATGCTCTGATTTTGACTATAAAATATTGATGTGATGGATTTGGGATATATATTGATGCATCAAATAAGTGATTTGGTTGTGTCGTAATGAAAAATGATAATGTTATTTCACATGCATCAAGTAAATTGATTATTCATGAACATAACTACCCAAACCATGATCTTGAGTTGTCAGTTATGACATTTTGTTTAAAGATAGGGAGACATTATATCTACTGTGAAATATATGAGATTTACACTTATAAAAAATTCTTGAAATACATATTTTCATATAAATATATCAACATAAGACAAATGTGATGACTTAAGTTACTTATAGATTATTATTTCTCAATACACTACCTCCCATGAAAATCAAATTACATAGAAAATGAATTGAGTAGGATGGATCATGGAGTTCTAATGAAAATGAGAATTGGGAGGGATTCTATATTTAATGATATAGTAAAGATTGATATGTGGGTTACTATAGAAGGTGATATATCAATAAATTTTATAAATATTGAATGAACATATTTCATATAGAACATATTGAATTCTCAATCTAATTATTATAAATTTCAGAAGAATATTAAAGTCGTGAATGATGGGAAATTAGCAGATTACATTTGTGAATATGGTGTCTTGAAATTTGGGAAGAGATTATGTGTTCCATCTATACTTTATATAAAAGGTAATTGTTGTATTATGTTAATTGATCAAATTTCTCTATAAACCTTGGTAGAATAAAAACATATAGGGATTTTAAGGAACATTTTGTATGGGATAACATTAAGGTGGAAATTGGTGAATATGTGTCTAGATATTTGATTTTTTTCAAAAGTTAAAGATATAGAAACAATCTTAGGGGAGTCATGAAACTTATTACTATCCTATGTGAAAATGGTATGAAATTACTATGGAATTTATTACAGGACTTCCAAAGACTCCAACAAAGAATGATGCAATATGGGTCATCATTGACCGCCTAACCAAATCTACACATTTTCTCACTATAAGGGATGATGTACCACTTTATAACCTCATAAAGATATATATTAATGAAGTTTTATGATATCATAGATAAACAATATCAATTTTTTCTAATTAATATCCCCTCTTTACATAGAAATTCATGAAGAGTCTTCAGAAGGATCTTGATGTTGAACTTCATTTAAGCATTACCTAACATTCCCAAACTGATGGACAACTTGAATAAACAATTCTAACAATGGAAGAAATTTTGAGGTTGTGATCACTAAAATATAATGGTATTTTAGATTATTACTTACCTATTATAGAGTTTTCCTCTAACAATAGATTTGATTATTGTATTCAAATAGTGTTTTGTGAAGAATTATGTAGAAAGAGATGTCTTACCCCAAGTTGTTTTGATGATGTTGGTGAAAGGAAACTCATAGGAAAAGAACTGGTTGAAGAGAAAACAACAAATGTAAATCCTATTCTATATTACATTAAAATATCTCAAAGTAGAAAAAAGAGTTATGCCAATAATCAGAGGGAATATTTAGAATTCTAACTGGGAGAGCCTAATTTCTTGAAAGAATATCTATGGAAGGGTGTTACATGGCTTGGTTTAAAAGGGTATTTGAGCCCCATGTATATCATATTCTTTGAAATTCTCAAATGAGATATAGTTTTTTCTTATCATTTGGAAATACTTCCAATCATCTCAAAAGTATATGATATTTTACATATATCTTTCTAAGGAATTACATACCATATCCAATACACGTGCTCACCTATGATGAAATAAAGTTGGAACTAGAATTTTCTTACTGGGAAGAACCCATCCATATTCTTGATAATTGAGAGAATTTATTGAGGAATCAGATGAATCATCTGGTAAAGGTATATAAGAGAAATACCAAAATGGAGAACGTAATGTGGGAACCAGTGGAATATAGGAAGGAGATCCACCCTCATCAATTTTAGAATGTAATATTCAAGAAACATTGAGGATGAAATTCATATAGGAGGGAAGAATATTACATCCCAAGACTATAAAATATATTATTATATTAAAATTAATTAATTTTTTTTGAAATATATTTCAATTAATGCAACACCGAGTTGTATTTTTTATATGCAATAACAGCTTTCTTTGGTAGCTTGTGTTACACACAAGACCAAGTTTTACAGAACTGAAATTAATATTATTACATAATATAGTTATAAAATAGACTTTGTAATGATAGGTAGATAAAGAATTTAATAAATTTGGAAAATATTTTTTACACATGTCTATATAATTCTTTGGTTACCAATTAATTATAAATTAAAATAAAACCCTTTTTAAAATAAAAGGAATCCTTTTTCCAAATTTTTTTATGAGAAAAAGTGTGTTTTATATAAACAAATTAATAGAATAAATTTTGGTTTATTATTGTTATGAAATAAATATATTATATTTTCAATCAAATTTTTTTACATTCATACAATAAATTTTATGGGAAGAAGACAAGAACAAATCTAATTTTACACATAGAAGTTGTATTTTTTGAAAAGGAAAATTTGATAGATTTTATGGGAGTATTTGTCTTAAAACTAATGTTTTACACTATTGTAATTTGTTATTTGAAAAAATTGTAAAGAACTAGAAATTATATATATATTTTTTAATTATATGGAATTATTATGAGATTGTAAAAATAGACAGCACATGATTCCGAGGTCCGAAGTGCCCGAAATGATCTGTCGAAAAATGTTAAGCTTAAAATAGTGTGTGTGAGAAATTTTTCTAAAAAATTGGAATAACTCTTAAATGGGTGCTTGGATCAGAAATCCAAGAGAACCGTTGTGTACAGGATGGTGGTTTTACCCTAGGCATGACTTAAGTTTAGTCAGCGCAAGCCTCTAGTGTAAAAACCCAAAAATATAATAACTATAAATAAAATTATTAAATAAAATTATTTCATTTTCCAAATGATTATAACTCACGAATGGTGACTCAGATTAAAAATAAGAGACCACTTCTAATCTTGTGAGGGTATTCTTTCCTTAGACAGATCCTAACATTATGCGGCGTGGGCCAATAGTGGAAGTTAGCTTTTTCCCGAAAATAAAATAATTAAGTAACAATTATTATATTGTTAAATCTTTTAACTCCTAAAAGGTAACTTGGATTAGAAATACGAGAGTACCGTAGATCTTGTGAGAGCAAGTTCCCCTTATGCAGAGCCTAACCTTGACCGGTGCGGGTTGAGGGTGACTGTTAATAATTTTTGAAATTTTTTTAAGGTACGTTAAGAAAACATGCGGGCGTGAATTTCTATCTTTTGAACCAAAGCTCCGATTAAAGATCTGAGGGAACCATTGAATTCGTAGTGCCATGATTCACTTATGAGAGGCTTAACATTTTCTGGAAAAAGTTGCATGAAAAAGTTAACTTTTGGACTTTACAAAAAAATAATAAAATTACAAAAGGTTATTTTGTTTTCTTTTTTTCAACCATTAGAAAAACTGCAGTGGGACCATAGTGAAACATCAAACCATTTAATGGAATGACCCTAAGGTTGTGTAACTGCACCACTTGGAGAATTAATAGGTTGAGTAACCACACCGTTGGTAGAATTAACAAGTTCATTAATTAAACTCATTAATGAACCCCATTAATTGTGTGGTTCATTATTCCCCTATTTTACTCAATTTAATCAAAGCTCGGGATTGGGTTTTAGGAGAGATGCGAGAAGAATCTATGATGAAATGCCGGTGACTTATCACTTCAACGAAGAATGGTGATCGAGCGACGGTCATTGGAGGAATCGACGGATGATGACAAGCACTGACGAACACCTTTGGATGAAAAACCTACTTCCTCATCTACAAAACCTTCCCATGGAAACATGGTAGGGGGTTTGGTTGTTTACCTAAGATTTTTTTCCTTCTTGAAATAATTATCATGTTATTATTCTAACATGGAGGGCGCGGGCCAAACAAACAAGGCTCAGACCCTCCGCCGAACTCGGTTATGGTTGTGTTCTTTGTGGGAAACTAGAATATAGGGTGACAAGGTGGAAACAATGGCTGTGTAGTGTAGTAATTGTCTCAAGAGACCTGTAGGTGAGGATGAGAATATAAACAGACCACCGAAGCTTCAATGGTGGCCCATGGAAACTACGTCAGTGCGACGATGCTGGCGACCGGCACCCGCCAGCTATGAAGGAACGGCGGTGCCCGAAGGCACCACGGCAGACAAAATCGAAGTCAGCTAGTACCGGTCACGTTGAAGCAGGTCGGCACGAAGCAGTAGTGTGCTGTGAATGAAGGTTGCGGCTTCGAGCCATAGTGGAGGGCGGACCCATGCCCATAGGTCCATTGAAGGACAGTTCGCGTGGACTGGCCAGGTGGTGAGGCGCCATTGGGCGTTGCTGCTGGTCTGGGCGGCGTGTTGCAGCGGCGTCCCATGGAGGAGTGCCGCAGTTTCAATCCATGGTGGTGGGCGGAGCTGCTCCCATGGTTCCGTAACGAGGCGGTCCACACAGACCGTCCAGGAGATGCGGTGCCAACTGGTGTCGCGGCTTTGAAGACACGAATGGTCGAAGCTGTTCGGGAGTAGAGCGGGGCCCCCACGCTCAGCCAGTGGGATGTGCCTAGCTAGGTGGGCTGGTCCGGTCCTGTAGTCTAGTTAGTTTAGCCTGAGGCCAATGGGCTGAGGCCAGACCCCTTTGGGCCCGGCCCAGCAGGCCGGGTTGAGTCGGACCGTACTCAGAACCCTTTTTGCCCAGTCACGCTTAAACAGGCGTATCTCCTAAACCGGACGTCTGTTTGAAGAACCTTATGCGGCGCCAAAACCCCTAGGACGTGGTGGTCCTTTTGAGATACTTCATGAGAGATTCAGAGAAATTTGGAGTTTGGAAATGTTGGATCATACCAGAATCCAACTGGGTCCTCGGCACAAAAATTCATATAACTTACAGACCGGGCGACCGGTTAACGCACCGTCTATTGAGATACAACCTTTACGACACATTTGATCATTGGGTTAATTCTTCGATGGACTTATTTCCGGATGAAATATGGTCGATGGCTTGAGGAGCGGTTCTTCCAAACACGCTACCTGTGGAACCCTGCGACTGACTGAGACCTGAAGACTGCTGACTTTCGACTCTATGTGACTCGACGGTCCAGTGGGAAGCACCTCTCTGTGACTTTGTAGGAAAACTATAGGGAGTGGATCTGTGTATCCCATAAGACCCATGATACTTGATAGAAGGATTACCTCAGTAGGCCACAGTGGGGAGTAGCTCTGTGTCACTCGGCAGTCCCACGGTATGCGATGTTGAGGAGTACCTAAGCAGTTCAAGGTTAGTGGAAAGAGCCCTTTTGTGACTTGGTAGGCCCATTGTACTCGATAGAAGAGTATTTATCTAATATATGAGGTGTTCTATGATGTGATTGATGATGATACGGTTACTACTCTAGAATATACCTGGTGTGAGTTGTCTTTTTCTTTGTGATTTGTGATTGAGATCATGCTTTGTGGTTTTACCTTTGTGAAATTCTGAGAGACCTTTCGGGATCTCGGGGTCCCTACTGGGTATTTTTATACTCACTCCTACATGGGATTCTCTCACACCTTGTTGTGTCTTGTGCAGATGACAGACAACTTTGTCTGAGTCTCTAGGAGCTAGGGCTTGACGGTGTACGAAGGTGACCGGTGGACATGGATAGCCATAGTGATGAGTTGTACGTACCCTTCAGGTAGGATCCTTGGAGGATGATCTTAGAAGCTATTTTCCCTTTTTTCTGTATTTCCATTTCAGTTGGGATTGTATTCTTTCCCCTTCACTTTAGTGATTACTTTTATACTCTGTGGTGTTTTTTTGTTGTGGATGTACATTTCTCCATCCATTGTGTTTTACTTGTGCACAGTGTGCCCTGTCTGTGTGTGTACAGGTTTTGAGGAAATTCCTTACCATGTTAGAGAAATTCCTTTCCGGTGCTAGTCTCCAGCCCTTGGCCTATGGATGGCGGGCATGGGGTATTCATGGCGCGAGCCCTGGGGGATGGGTCGTGAAAAAGTGGTATCAAAGGAGGTCGATTCTACCAGAAGAACAAATATTTTGTGTTTTCAATGGTGCAATAGTGCTATGTGTCTTGAGTTCAGATTATAGCCTAGGGAGTCCAGTGTTGGTGTGGTGGCCAAATTATCCATACACCAGGACCCTGAATTCTATTTTCAGACTCGGTACATGAAAACACTAGTTGTATGTGTTTTGAAAATATTTTTCTATTGATCTATTTTTGAGTCAGCTCACCAGGTATAACTTATTGATCGTGGTTCATCTTTACTATCTTTCAAGATTCCTCCATGTAGACAACCAACCAGGATTCCAATGCATTCCCAAGAGGATGGCCCACAGAGTGATTAGGGTTCAGAACAAGGACTGTTGCCTGAGATGGTACCTTCGGGCAGTGTCTTAGCGACACCACTACTCATTGGTCAGAAGTTACTACCGGTGATACCAGTAGAGGTCACATGTGGCTTAGTGACTTACATGAGTTTCAGTGATAGATACCCCTCATGTTCCAAGGAGAGCCTGACTCACAAGTGGAAAAGGATTGGCTTGAGGTGGTGACCGAGTTTCCATCTAGTTAGGGAACCATTATATCATATTGTGGTCCTAGCAGTGAGCATTCTACATGGATCAATAGGGTGATGGTAGGATTTATATTACCCCTATATTATGATGAGGTGAATTTTCTATGGATAGAGTTTGATAACCTTTCTCATAGAAGGGGTCTCTTTCCATAAAAAGCTAAGGGGTATGTGTTCCCAAGAGCTTCTGCAGCTTCACTGGGAAGACATGTCAGTAGCTGAGTAATCATCAAGGTGTACCGACCATTCCAGGTACTCGATAAATATGATATGACTAGTGATTTAGGGCTCAGACCTCCTTTCAAGATGTGTTTAGGGACATCCAAGCTAACACTATTCCTCTGTGCATTCTTACTTATATTAGGGTTCTAGAGAGAACCTTTTTGGTTGAAAATTCTTTGGCTGAACAGATACAGCCAGTGAATGTCAGCAATGGGAAAGTAGGAAACTTATGTCAGTCTCTAAGATGTGGATGTGTAAAATGTTTCAAGAAGAGGAAGTATTGAGGACAGATGAATCTGTAGGGTAGAAGATGTGGAGGAGGAGCTAGGAGAGCAGTAGAAGGTGGTATATATTTCAACATGTTACAATCACCACCCCAATGTGGTCCTCACCAGGCTTAGGGATATGGAGAATAGGGGACAAGATTAGCTACATGCGGTCAAAGAGTGTGACCCAAGGGCTCCAGGAATGATTCAAGGTACAGTATTTGTCTACTACTAGCTACATTATTAACAAACAAAGGTACTAATCATTCCTTCTTGTCATGAATCTTGTTCAAGACCTAGAGTTTTCAATTAAACCATTGACTTGACCCTTACATCTGGAGATACCTATGGGAGAAGACTCAATAATCACACATATTATGATAGAGTGGTCTGACCCTTGAGGTGAGAGTTTCAGTTGAAACCTCTTGGAGACAGCGTCGAGGCCTTACAACGTTAGTTTGGGTGTGGACTAGTCATCCACATATCATGCTCAGATTTACTATTTTAGGAAAAAAGGATGTGGTATATCTACATCATTGGAATGGGGTTTTCCTTGGTCGGTGAAAAAGGAAACCTAGGCAGCACGGGATATACTCATGCATAGGAGGGTGCAGTTGATCAATATTGAGTTGGCCAACCTTAGCCACATGGCAACAGGTCCTTTGAGTTTCCAGTTCCCAACAATAGTGGAATATTGTGGGAAAATACTTTAAAAAGATGTTTCTAGGATTACCTCCATGCAGGGGGGGGATTTCTACAACGGATTGTACCCAGGGATGACACCGATATCTACAACTTCATATCAGATGGCTCTGGAAAATCTCTGGGATCTAAGAGTATAGCTGGGAGAATAATTTACTGTATACTCTGATCATAAGATTCTAAGGTATATATTCTCATAGAAGGACCTGAACCAGATATAGTGGTGATAGCTAAAGTTCCTCCAAGACTCTGGCTTTGAGGTAGTCTAGACTCTTGGGAAGGGGAACGTGGTGGTAGATGCACTCAGTAGGAGGCCTGGGTTATAGTTGCTGAGTGAGGTAACAAAGAAGCTAATCGTGTTACAGCTATCCTTCATAGATAGAGATGAAGAAGCATACCTCCATTCCATGATTGTCACTCCCCCAATCCTTTAGCGATTATGGGAGGCCCAGCTTGGGGACGTTGACTGCGAGGCCCAACATGCTCATATATCTTCAGGATGGGATCCTAAAGGATTTTCTTAAGGTGGGGAGAACATCATCCTTTTCATAGGATGTATCATGGTACCAGTGACTCTACTAAAGGAGGTGTTGAGGGAGTTCCATACATCCCCTTTGGTGGTACATCTTGGTGTGGAGAAGTTGTATGAGGACCTTCGATGTCAGTACTGGTGGCTAGGGATAAAGAAAGTAGTTGTGGATTTTGTTTCATGATGCCTCACTTGCCAGCAAGTGAAGTCTGAGCACTAGATACCAGCAGGGTTTTCTCAGCCACTTGAGGTGCCAGAGTAAAGGTGGGAAAACATCTCCATGGACTTCGTGACAGGCCACCCACGTATGTCCTGGGGCCACGATTCCATCTGGTTGATCATTGACTGACTCAC
Source organism: Viscum album (assembly GCA_963277665.1). Classification (NCBI taxonomy): domain Eukaryota; kingdom Viridiplantae; phylum Streptophyta; class Magnoliopsida; order Santalales; family Viscaceae; genus Viscum; species Viscum album. Next base: position 1,994,618,641 of record OY728150.1, on the reverse strand, counting down.
CAAGTCGGTCCACTTCCCACCCATCTGAGAGAAGGGATTAGTAGAGGGTTTGGGATGCCTCTACGTACAGGAGATAGTAGGGATTCAAGGGGTTCCATCGATGATCATCTTAGATATTGATGCTCGTTTTACATCCCAGTTTTGGAAGGGATTATAGGATGCATTCAACACTCACCTATTCTTGATCACTGCATTTCATCCTCAGACATATGGTCTGACAGAGCATACCATTTAGACTCTTGAGGAAATTCTTCGTGCTTGTGTCCATTTTGGCCAATTTTGGGAGGACCACCTGCCACTGGTGGAGTTCACATAAAATAATAGTTATCGCTTCACCATCTGCATGGAACTGTTTGAGTCCTTATACAGGTGACCATGTATGTCACCTATATGCTGGATAAACCTAGGGGAGCCAACACTTATGGGTCCAGAGTTGGTATAGGCTACCACTGAGAAGATGAAGATCATCTAGGAGCAGATGAAGACTACACAAAGCTGGCATAAATCTTATACTGGTAGGAGACGAAGGCCCTTAGAGTTTAAGGAGGGAGACCATGTCTTCCTACGGGTATCACCCCGATGAGGATTGCATAGATTTAGCCGAGGCAGAAATATATATTTGAGGTTCATTGGACCTTTCTAGATTCTCAAAAGAGTTGGTGAGGTAGCATGCTACCTAGATCTTACCCCATAGATGCACCAAGCTCATAATTTTTTCCACATTTTTTAGTTGAGGATATACATGTATGACCCATCACACATCATCGACTGAGGCGAGCTGGACATTGATGATGGGGAAATATTTGTGGAGTTTCTAGTAGAGATTGAAGATTGATAGGATCAGGTCCTTTGTGGATGGTTTATTCCTCTAGTGGGGTTTTTTTGGTAGCACGGGATCCTACATGAGATCATATATGATAAGGAGGCTCAGATTCATGCTCAGTACCCCACTTGTTTGATTTTCCTTTGTTTTGGATTTCGGGGACGTAACACCCTAAGGTGGGGAGAATGTAAAGACCTAGAAATTCCATATATTTTTTTAATTATATGGAATTATTATGAGACATCTAAAATTCACGGCATGTGATTTCGAGTCCCAGAGTGCCCGAAATGATCCGTTGAAAAATGTTATGCTTAAAATAGCATGTGTGAGCAGTTTTTCTGAAAAAGTTAAATAAATCTTAAACAGATGCTTGAATAAAAAATCTGAGGGCACTGTTGTGTTTAGGATGGCGGGTTTACCCTAGGTGTGACTTAAGTTTAGTCGGTGCATGCCTCTAGTGAGAAAACACAAAAATGGAATAATCGTAAATAAAATTATTTTATTTTTCAAATTCTTATAACTCATGAACGGTGACTCGAATTAAAAATCTAAGACCACCGCTAAACTCATGAGGGTATGATTTCATTAGGTAGATCCTAACATTGGCCGGCACATGCCAACAATGGAAGTTAGTTTTTGGTCATAAATAAAATAATTAAGTAACGATTATTTTATTGTTAAATTTTTTTAACTTCTCAATGGTAACTTGGATTAGAAATCCAAGAGTACCGTTGAGCTCGTGAGGGAGTTTTCCACTTAGGTAGATCCAAACCTTGATCGGCGTGGGTCAAGGGTGGTTGTTAATAATTTTTTAACTTTTTTTAAGGTACGTTTAGTAAATGTGCAGGTGTGAATTTATATCTTTTGAACCAGAGATTAGATTAAAAATACAAGGGCACTGTTGAATTTGAATCGCCGAGATTCACTTAGTGGAAGATTAATTTTTTTTGGAAAAATTTGGATGAAAAATTTAATTTTAAGACTTTACAAGAAAAATAACTAAAGGTTATTTTATTTTCACTTTTTTACATCTTTGGACAAATAGCGGCGAGACCACAGTGAAACTTCAGACCATTTAATGTCTTGACCCTTAGGTTGTGTAACCACACTACTAGGATAATTAATAGATTGAGTAACCACACCATTGGATGAATTAATAGGTTAATTAATTAAACTCATTAATTAACCCTATTAATTGTGCAGTGCGTTGTTCCCCTCTTTTCCTCTATTTAATCAAAGCTTGGGCTTAGGTTTTGGTAAAGCTAAGAGAGGAAGCTCTGACGAAATTCCGGTGACTTCCCGCTCTGGCGAAGAATGATGAATGAGAGATGGTCATTGGAGGAATCAATGGAGGATGGAAAGCGTCAACGAACACCTTCGGAAGCAGACCCTACTTCCTCATCTGCAACACCTTCCAACAGAAACAAGGTAGGGGGTTTCGTTGTTTACCTGTGAGTTGTTTCCTTCTTGAAATGCTTCCCGTGTTATTATTCTAACGTGGAGGGCGTGGGACAAACGAACAAGGCCCATACCCTCTACTGAACTTGGTTATGGTTATGTTCTTCATAGAAAACTGGAAGATATGGCAGCAAGGTGAAAATAAGGGCCGCACAATGTAGGCATTATCCCAGGAGGCTAGTAGGTGCGGACGAGAATAAAAACGGAGGACTGGAGCTTCATCGGTGGCCTGCAGAAGCTACGCTGGCGCGGCAATGCTGGAAACCGGCACCCGCTGACCGTGAAGGAATGATGACACTGCGGTGGAAAAAAGAGTGGCCGGCTAGAACTGGCCGCATTAAAGCGGGGCGGCGCACTGCGGCGGTACGCCGCAAAGGAAGGCTGCAACTTTGAGCCATGACGGAGGGTGAACCTGCACCTGTGGGTCTATTTCCAGCCGGTCCACGCGAACTATCCAGGTGGTGTGGCACCATCCAGTGATGCTTTTGAGCTAGGCGGTATTCTATAGTGGCGCGCCACAGAGGAGGGCCATGTCTTCGAGTTGCGACGGAGGGCAGACCCACACCCGTGGGTCCGTAAGGAGCCGGTCCACACGGTCGGCTAGGTGGTGTGGTGCCAATTGGCACCGCAGATTTGAAGACCCGAATGCCCAAGCCATTCATAAGGGGAGCACCCCCTATGCTCGTCCAACAGCCTGCGCCCATCCGGGTGGGCCGGGTCGGACCCGCGGTCCAACGGGCCTAGCTCGTGGCTAGCGGTCTGAGCCCATGACCTAGTGGGATGAGCCCACGGCCCGACGGGTAGACCAAGCCCAACCGAACCTAGCCGAGCCCCGCCCCCTTCGAGCTGGGCGCAACAAGCCGTGTTGGGTCGGTCTGACCGGGTCAGACCGTACCCGGACCCCTTTTTGCCAAGTTACACTTAAACGTGTGTATCTCCTAAACTGGATGTTTGTTTGACGAACTGTCTACGGTGCTGAAACCCTTAGGATGAGGTGCTCCTTTTGAGATACTCCACAAGAGACTCGGAGAAAGTTGAAGTTTGTACGGGTTGGATCATACTATAATCCAACCGGACCATCGGCACTAAAATGCCTATAACTTACAGACCAGGCATCCGGTTGATGCTCCGTCTATTATGATGGAACCCTTATGAAATGGTGGATCATCGTGTTACCTCTTCGATGGAGTTCGTTCCGGTTGAAATACGACTGATGGCTTGAGGAGTGATTCTCCGAAGGATGCTACATGTGGAACCATACTAATAGCTGTGACCTGAAGACTACTAAATTTCAACTCTTTGTGACTTGACAGCCCAGTGGGAAGTACCTATTTGTGACTTTGTAGGCCCATGGAGGGGAGCGAATCTGTGTGACCTGATAGACCCATGGTACTCAATAGGAGGAGTACCTCATTAGGCCATGGTGGGGAGCATATTTGTGTGACCTGGCATACCCACAGTACATGATGGGGAGGAGTACCTAAGCAATTCAAGGTTAGTGGGAATCAACTCTATGTGACTTGGCAGGCCCACTATACTCGATAGAGGAGGATTTCTCCAGTAGATGAGGTTTTCAATGATGTGACTAATGATGCTACTATTACTACCCTAGAATATACCTATTGTGGGCTATCTTTTTCTTTGTGCTTTGTGATTGAGATCATGCTTTGTTGTTTTTCATTTTTAGAATTCTAAGAGGCCTTCCTATGTCTTGGGGTCCCTACTAGGTTTTGTTATACTCACCCCTCCATGGGCTTCATTTTCACCTTGTTGTGTCTTATGTAGACGAAAGGTAATTTGACTGAGTCTCGAGGATCAAGGATTTGACAGTGTATAGAGGTGACCAGTGGATGTGGATAGCCGTAGTGATGAGTTGTACCTACCCTTCAGGTAGGATCATTGGTGGACATCCTCAAGATTTTTTTTCCTTTTTGTTGTATTTCCATTTTAGTTGGGCTTGTATTTTGGACCCTTTAATTTAGTACTTACTTTTACACTTTGTGGTGGTTTTTAGTTGTAGTTGTACCTTTCTTCTTTCCTTGTGTTTTACTTATGCGCAGTGTGCCCTGTCTGTGTGTGTATAGGTTTTGAGACAATGCCTTCCAATTTTAGGGAAATGTCTTTCCGGTACTAATCGTCAACCCTTGGCCTATGGAAGGTGGGCTTGGGGTAGTCACGGCATGGGACCCAGGGGGTAAATAGTGACAAAAATAAACGTTATTTTTTAAACAATAATAATATCAAAAATATATTATGATTAATTTTTTGTATTTTTCTGAGAAGTTTCATTTTTTATATTTTATAATGTAATTAAAGTAAAATAATATAAATTATACATATTTTAATCCAATTTACTTTATTTTAATCAATTTCATAGTGAATGTTGATACAAAAACATTTCAATGTTTTGAACATTTTAACTTTAAAAACCTGATTTCTCTCCACATCTACGAGATTAATTTTTAATTAATTTATACACATATGATACTATAATTTGAGAAAATGGATTCAATATTTTTAATAAATCTAATTTTTAAGGTTTAATATATTAAACATAATTTTTCTACCTAATTTATTAGTGAAAATATTCCAAATTAATTACAATGATTAAGAGAAAAACGAGTTCACTTATTGTTTAAACATAGAATAAAAGCTGTTAAAATGATCCAAAAATTGTTAAAAACCAATTATATAACCATATTTTGACCAAATTACATCTTATATAGAAAATGTAACGTTATTGTAGACACATGGGGTAAGGGTGGCCTCCAAATAGTTTTTAAAGTTTGGTATTTACAAGAATGAAACTCCCTCTACTATAAAAGGGAACTCACTCCACTAACTTATTCATAGCATAAAATACATTTGTATCATCCAAAACCATCCCAATTAACCCTAGAACATACCTACCTTAATAATATAAGCCTTAACTTTGACATAAATCCAAATTATAAAGGAATTATTGAAAACATAAGGAAGATACCCGAAGAGGAGGAATTGTTTTTCTAAATGCATTTTTTATTTTATTTACATCACCAAATACATAAATTTTTATTCTATAATTATTATATAGTAACCTAAGTATCATAAATACATTTATATGTTGTTAAATTATGTGTATAACCTACAAACACACAAACTTCCATCAAATGAGATACCCAATCATCGTTCCTTTGTATGGTAAACTATTACCTCACAAACTGATGTCTTCTGTTCTTCAATTAACACATTTCATGGTTAGGAATAATGATGGATATATATTTTATATGATATTTATGATATTTATGATGAATTTATACTTTTTCAATTGTTATATAACACATAACATCATGCTTTAAAATTTTTGGGAATATGATAACACAACTCATGTCTACTAAGGACTACCACCTCACGAGGCGATGTGATCGGTTCACAATTTACATGGAATGTATTAAGGAAGTGATTAATAAACATATTTCATGTATATTACATAAATATGATATTAAAATGATAATATATATATATATATAATTTACTTATCTTTCCTTGAAAACAACAAGAAAATGGAAATGGAATTAATGCATGTGTACGACCTACCGTCACCATGAACAATTTATTTCATTTACTATCAAAAAATATTATATATTACTATAAATACATATATAATGAATATATATATGATATTTAAATCATGGTTTATAATCTAAATAATATTAAATCATAATTTATCTAATATTATAAAAAATATCAAGTCAAAACTACTCACAAAATAAAGTATTTATTACTTGAAACACATAAATTAATGAATGATTATAAATGAACGAGTAATAATAAGTAATAAAAGGGTAAAATATGATACCATAAATATTAATATGGTTCTTATATAAGTTAATAACATGTCAAAAACCACTATACATATGGTTAATTAAATTACAACCTAAAAGTAAATCACCATGTAAAGGATTTCATATAAATTTACATTCCATTGAGACTTATTTGTTATTATGAACCAATTTACATTTGCGTGGCATATACTACCACTTTAACCTAAAATATCAAGAATAATTCATAATTAATTTTATTTTAAGTTTCAATTTTAAATATATCATCTAAGGGAATTTTATTTTAAAATTACCAAGTGATAAAGTTATTGTGAAATCTTTTTGATTGTTTATAATATCTTTAAATAATCCCTTTATTGTAATAATTTTTCATTGGAAATTAAATTTCACTTATATATCCATATTATAGTATGATGGATATGATTAATTCCTAAACATGATAACTTTTTTACATACGGTGTTTAATTTTAATGTTATTTGATTAACTGGGAAAATATTGATAAATTATTATCCTTTAATTAATACAAATGTTTGATAAGGAACATTGTTCATGAATTCATAGCAATTTTCTATGTGTGCAGAATTATTTGGAAATTAAAGACAATGGTTGGGTACTGGTTAATGTAGTCTCATTGATGCATCTGTAGTCTCATGATATTATTAAGTTTTCCATATCAAATAGGGTTTTACCTAGTATTTTTGAAAGTGTCTTAAGTATAGAACATGATGGTAAAGATATGATGTGCATGGGAAAAATGATGTATGATAATTAATAATTTACATCATTCAGAATTTGGTTATTACTATCCATGACATATTCACTATGAAAAAATATATTATTGCATTTCATCCACAATTTATTGATCAGATGGAATGGTTTCCAGTTATTTACCTTTCCGTATTGATTATGCATTGTACAGTTATTTAAATTACATGTTTGATCAGTTATATAGATTTCTATATTGATTATTCTCATTAATTCATTTTTTATTCCACTGTATTTAACCCTTAATAATAATTTGATCTCACCCTTATTTTATTTCCATTACCTAGGATATGATGATAAATTCTTGGAATAAGTTTCAATGATTCTTATATTTTACTTATTTATGATTTATTTATTTTTTCCAATGTAAAATGTGTATCATGTATGTAATATAGTTTTCAAAAAATACTAAATTTTTTATTCCATTCATATTCAAGTCTTTTATCTATGAAAATATATGAAATAATACATCGACTCAAGGCTATTAGGTTCTGGGTCATTACATAAAGTCTGAATTTTCATTCTATGTGTTCTAAGATGTTACAGTGTTGTAAATTTGAATAAAATATTAAGATCATCAAGTTGTTATATTTTAATATTTTTTAAAATAAAATAGAGGATATAATCTTTGATATCAAAAAAAATATTTAGATATTTGAATTTGCTTCACCATATAAGTTTTCATTAGATGTAGAAGTTAATGTATGATAGAAAATTTCATGTTTTATCTTAGAAAGACCCAATTAGACAATATGAAGTCATTGATTTGATATATAGGGATGTTTTTATTCAATTTTTTAGACACAGATCATCATAAAATTAATTTTTCAGAAAACTATATGTTTGGAGTTTACTGAGATCGTGCAGTCTTTAAAAAATATGATGTAAGAAGAAGATTCATAGAATAAGTTTTTGACACTGATAAGTCATTAGATGTAAATAAATAGACACATATCATAGTAAAACCATTTTTTAGAGATTTATGTGTGAGAATTTGGATGTTATTTAATCAGATAGATGTTGGTTAGATAAAGTGAGTTTCTAATGACATGAAAAAAAAAGAAGTAGAATATTTCAAACTCTATAGACATAGAAAATGTTAGAATGGTTAATTTTTCTACCATACACTCATTATAGGAAACTAATGTATTTATATGGTGAAAAAATATATTCAAACATTTTTAGTTGTATTGGAACATCATAGTGAGAAATCATTAATTTTTTTGAGATAGTTTTTAATTCAATGGGCCAATATTATTTGAATGACGAATGATGAGGTCAGAAGTTCTGAAATTTATAATTTTTCCCTCAAATATAATCCATTTACAATGATTAAGCTGAGAAACATTGATCATACTAAAATGATTAGTTTTAGTATGATTAGAAATATAGATAGAAATATGATTAGTTGGTCTATACAAATAGAAATATGATTATTTTTCCATACATTCATGTTTAGACTGATGTTTTAAAATTCATGAAACGATTCAATACATTTTAAGAAGTCACCAGAAGAGATGAAAATATTTTAAATGGATAAATTTAATCTCAAATAAATATAAAATTTAGATTTTATGTATTTTAGTGAGGAGGAAATGACATTGGTTTCCTTCCATTTCATTTTCTGGATCACCTATAAATAATAATTAAAAACAACATCATAATTTATCATTTTTTTACCTTGCATAAAATCTAATAATCTACATAATTGGTGTCATAAGTGAGTTTTATAGTGGAAGTTGGTTCATTTTGAAGAAGTGTTTTAGAAAATAGGGTTTTGATCAGGATATCATACAGAGGAGATTATTGATTATAGGATGGGGAGAATTAGACTGAGGGATAGGAATATGTTTTTGAGAAGATGTTTTAGAATAATAGTTCTATTAAATATGTATATTAGATAGTTTAATAGAATAAAAATTTCCAAAAAATGATTATTGTGCAATATCATTTAGATGGGGGCTAAAAAAACTAGTCTATCAGACATGAGATTATTAAATAAAGGTTGATCAAATATATATTTATAGAGAAACCATTGTGGATCAAAATGTTTCAAGGATAATTTTCTTTTGTGGTTCACATTTTTCAATAATGTTTTTTAAACTAAGAGGATTAAGTATAATCATTCCTACTAATATATGAAAGGTCTCTAATAGAAGTTGACACAAGTTATATTAACATCTACCGAATATAGAATTTTTCTTAACCCATGAGAGTGGATATGACATGGATTTATGTTCTTACACTGAGGTCAAACCATATAAATATTATGCTCTTTGTTTACATTGAAACTTTTTTATACAAGTGAGTTGGTTAAAGGGGGATAAGGATATAACTACGAAAAGTTATAGGGGTCAAATTTATGAAAGTTTAAATTCTCAAAAAAATGTAATAATTGATTCATCCCCATTACATGTTGCTTTATGATCCTTTATAACTTAAATTGGTATTAGTGGGAATGTTAAATTTTAGAATACTTATCATGGATAATCTCAATTTTGTTAATAGTAGACTAATTTCTAAATTTTATGGAAAAATATACTGTGGACTTAAAAAAATAATGACTCCCTATCTTATATCTCTTGGCCTGAAAGTAGTTGATGCTGTTAAAATTGGGTTTCCCCACATTAGGAAAGATACCCCCCTCTAAATTTTGCTGACAAGTGAAATATTGAGGTTGGTGGAAAAACTAGAAATTCTATTTGTATGACCCTATTAGAAAATATTAATATAAAATTGATGGGTCACAAAAAGAAAATATTTTTGGGGATAATATCAAAAAAAATCAAAGCTAATACTAATGTGATGGATGAAAATTCTCAAATATTGAAGAGAAAATATGAATAAATAAGAATGAGTGATGATGAAACTATTTATAGTAACTTCACTAGAGTAAATAAATATTTTTGAAACATGGGAGGTTGTAGATATGTCTTGTTATATTATACAATTGTGTATAAACTCATGAGAAACATTCCAGACATGTTTTATTATAAAAATTCTTCTTTAGATGATAAATATGATTTAACTCTTGATGAACTACATAACATTATTGTTTCTTATGAAATGAGAATAGTTATAGTTCTAAAAAAGAAGATGAAAAATGAAATGTCTTTTGAGGATCTTAGAAAGATGAAAATTCAAGATGTTACAGATGCTTATTGTTATGATTCTGAAGATAAGGAGGATAATTATTTGAAAGAAAAAAATATTTATCTTATATCCATGAAATATTAGAGAGGAAGAAGAATGTATAGTTAAAAAAATTACCTCAAATATGTTGATTGTGATGGAATATGTCATTTTCAATGATTTTACCTAACAGTATAGTTAACTGAATTTGAAGAGCATTCAAATGAAAAACCTCTATGGAAGAAGTTTGAAAAAAATACAAGAAATTAAATAAGTACATTGGTTGAATAAAGAAGTTCACTGAATAAAAAAATATGATGAGTAATAAATCTAAATCAGACACAAATGAAAGAAATAATTATGATGATGAATGTTCAGAAAGGTTTAGAACATTTATTTAAAAATTTGAGAAAATAAAATATTTTTTAGATAGTGAATTTGAAATAAGAGGTATCTAATCATACATAGAGTATCAACTCATATCAGAACATGTTACATGTATTGATAAAAATATAACTCCAAAGAATGAAATTATAATGATAAATAAATATTTTGGAAATGTTTTTGAAGTTGTAAAATATGTTTCTAATAAGGATTAATAAAACATTATGGAGATATTATGTTACCCAACTGAAAATTTATGAACAAAGAATGATGGTTTAATACCTCACTAATAATTCGGTAGACAAGTGAGATGAATTTTACACAACTCAATCAAAAATATGTTAAGATTATAGTAAATTAAGAACATTTAATGATAATTTCAACAAGGGTTTAGAAGTAAAAACATTATAATCTATATCTGTATAAAAATATGACTATTAGATTAAGGTGAAATATACACCTACTAAACTAAAAGGTTAATTTAATTTTTCTAACATTTTATTTGTTATTAAAAGTGTTGGGAATCAATGGGTCGATAAGGGGTGTGATAATCCTATCGCATCCACCAAATATGAAAATTACACTTAATGGAAATATGGCCACACAAAGAAAATATTAGTGAATAAATAAGTTATCAACCTCGAAAATGTTTTTATAAGTAATGATTTTTATTAAATAGAAATTTTTTATTTTATAGTTATTTCTAGTAATATCGAACATAGGGTCATAGTTTATATAATTTTTGGCATAATTTGAAACTTCCCATAGGTATCTAGGAACAGTGGGGAAGAAATGGTGGATGTATAATTTATAACTTTCATAAAACACATATGTTTGGAAAACTGAAATCTAAAGATGTTAGAAAACATCCATTGGAAATAAAATTTTAACTTCTATAATATGTTTTTGGATGATGAGACTACGTTTCCAACCATGCAGATGAATATATGTCAACTCTTCGAGGAAAATGTTCTTTTTCTAGAAATGAAATGGAAGCTAAAAATAAAAAAGTTTAAGAAATAAATTTTTTTATTGACAGAACTCTAAAAGAAACTCAAAGGGGAAAACCATGGATATATGATATTCGTTTTGCATCACAAATGATTGGTTATCTATGAATATTTAATGATGTTGAAAATCATGATGAAGGAGTTGTTATTTTTAGGAATAATTGTAGCTTAAAAATAAAAGGAATTGGAGTGGTAGATATTGAAGAATTGTTTTTTGAAATCTATAGTTGTTCTATTTTTTGATAGTCTATAACTTAATTTACTTAGTGTATGTAAATTTTGTGATGTTGTAAAACAAATTATTCTAAAAAAATATTTTTATATAATCATATGTTCAGAATATGGAAATGTATTTAGAAAAGTAAAAACAATGAGTGAAAATATTTTTTGGATTAGAGAACCTAACAACTCATGTTATCAAACTTTTGAATATCTTAATATGTTATGGAATAAATGTCCTTACCAACTTGGGTAGGAATGTATGAACAAGTTTTATAAATTTGATGCTTTATGAAATTTTCTTGAATTAAAAATAAGAGATGAAGATGTTTATATAACTTTCTAGAAAGGGAAAATGAATAATAAATGTAACAAGAAAGTTGAGATTTATTTTACTCAACCTCTTGAGTTTATTCATTATAATTTATGTGGACCGATGAGACATCAATCAAAAAATGTGGATTTTTTACTTTATAACTTTCAAGTATTGTTTCACTCTAATGGCCACCATATTGTTTAGAAAACATAATATATAAGATGGATATATTTTCATATTTTTCATAAATTATATTTAAAGAGAAATGGGTTTTTATATAAAGATATTGAGAATATAAAATAGAATAGAATTAACATTAAATGAATTTGAAATTTAATTTAGAAAATATGTATTGAAAAATTATTATAGTTATCCATACAACACACAAAAAATTGGTGTATCATAAAGAAATAAAAGAAGTTTGGTGGAAATGGGTAGAAGTATTTCACCTAAATAAAAAAAATTAAGTTCAATTAGATAGAAGATCTTAGTACTATTATACATGTACAAAATAAATTTTTATTGAGGATGATATCCATCATGACCTCTTATGAAATTTTTTATAATAAAAAATATTCATTGATATAATAACATGCTTTTGGAAGTCAATGTATACTAAAAATAAAAAATCTCAACCTTATAAAATTTTGTGAGAAATATGGAGAAGGTATTTTTATGGAATATTCACCCAATGGAATAACTTAAAAATGTTGAAAAAAATGTTTACAAAATTTTATGGACTCCAATTATGTGAAATATACTAAAAATACAATTTCCCTAACTATAGTTATCATAAATGTTGATGAAGACAAACAAAAAATCCAAATGAGAGTGAAAGTGAGTCCCAAGAAATATATCAAAACATAAGGGAATTGGGTGATGATGAAAGTGAATATGGAAGCGAAACAATGAAATTTATTTCCTTATAGAAACATGATAAAACTGAAAAAAAATCCTGAGAATTAGAAAGCTCTGGTTTAGATAAGATGAAGGTTTAGATTAGAAAATCATACATCACTTGTTCCATAAATTGAACCAGAATTAATATATAAAGTAGTTGAACTCAAAAAATATGTTGATGGGTTGAATAAAGAGTTTGATCAGGTTGAAAAAACAACACTTGGGGAATTGTTCAATATCCAAAAAATGAAAATTTTATCAGAATAAGATGTGTGTAGAGAAACATGTTAACTAAACAATTCTATGTTTCAAGATGGAGAGATTTTTTTTCAAAGGTTAGGAAAAAGTGAAGGGTTTTGATTTTGAAAAATCATTTACTCCCATTGCAATATTAGAATCTATTAGAATGTATATAATAGTTTATACACATCTATGCTATAAAGGGTATCATATGGATTTAAGTTAGATTTTCAAAATGGTGAAATTGAAGGCGAAGCTTTTATCGAGATACCATGTGGGTTATTACTTAATGAAGATGGAATAATGGTCTGTAAATTGAATAAAGCCTTACATTGGTTGAAACAAGCCCCACATTATTGGTATTATAAACATAAATATATGTTGAGAATGTTTATTTTTTATAAATGAAAGGTTAATAAAAACTTGTATGTGAAATAAGTTAACTCTAGTAATATAATTGTAATTTTTTATGTTGATGATATAATTTTTTTCTTGAGGTGAAGAAATGGTTTGTAATGAATTTAAAGAATAAATGAAGAGGAATTTTGAGATTTCATTATTGGGAGAATTAAATTTCTTCTCAGTATTACAATTTCAAAAAAAAATACATTTTTTTATTATAGAAATAGTATGTTGAGGAATGATTGAAAAATTTGGTGTGAAATAATATATATATGTTTATACCCCTATTTTAGTTAGGATGAAGATGAGTAAAGAGGAATAAGGAAGAAGAGTGGATTATAATGATCTTTGAAAATTGATTGGAAGTTTTCTTTACCTTGTAGCTTCAAGACCTGATATTGTTTTTGTCGGGACTTTGTGACACAAATATTAATGTGATACGAAATTATCTCATATGATGGAATTAAAGATAATTATGAGGTATATTAAAGGAAAAACATCACCTGGGTTATTATACAAAATAAATTATGATGTGAAATATAATGAGTATAATGAATATGATTGGGATGTATATTTCAATGAAAAAAAATTAATTTTAGGAGGTACATATTATTTGGGATAATATTGTGTGAGTTTTCATAGAAAGAAAAATATCTCATTAACATTGATCATAAAAAACAGAATATTATTTAGTTATCAAAGATTATACTCAAAAAAAATTGATGAATGTTTAGTTTTAATATTTTAAAATTAAAGTTTCTAAACCATTTTAGATACTTTGTCATAAACATAGTATAATTTCTCTCTCAAAAAATCATTCCCAACACTCAAGATCAAGATATATTGATATTAAGTATATCATTATAAAATAAAAATTTTCTTATGGATATGTATTTCTATACAATATTTAAAGGAAATATCAAATTGATGATGTTTTCTTAAAGCTATTCCTAGGAAGATATTTGAATAATTGACTTTAAAACTTCATGTTTATCCTCCAACAATGTCTTCCTAAACATCTTAACAGAGTTCCCCAACATTATTTGGACTACTTTGTTAAAGGGGGAGAATGTGCATGATGTTATACTATCATCTGTAGAGAAGTAATTTTCTTAATTAAATGAATATGAAGTTGTGGTTATCATAAAATGGGAGAGTGAAAGAAAATTGAGTAAAAAAGATAAAAGTAATTTTGGTTTATCATTACATGACTACACATTTTCTTATCACGGAGGGATAGAATTACTTAAAAACATTACATTAGCCATTATTATTGTTGCAGGACACTCTTTCTAAGAAAGTTTGTGTTTTTGTAAAATTAAAGACTGGATTTGTTTTAAAAAAATGAATTTTGAAATAGTTTGACTATTAAAAAAATTAGATGAAATTTTTTTTAATGATAATTGTCAACAAATCCAATGGAAAAGACTAAATATACTTTGTGATGTTTTTTATAATAATTTTTTATTGAAAACTAAAATTTTCAAAAAGAGTGTTTTGGTAAATCAAGTGAAATTTTTATTTTTATAATTATATAATTTTATTATGGGGTTTTTTTTAAAATAAAAATAAATAAAGTGTTATAAAAGTTGGGGATCATATGATCCATTAAATATTTAACCAGGAAAAGTTCTTAAGAAAAAATCTATGTTTGAATGTCTGAGTTTTCATATTGATAAAAATTCATCAGACACATTTTTTGATGGAATGTAAGAAATTTCTTGCAATCAGATTCAAAATATTTTCCATGTTTCTGAGACATTGAAATATGGGACGTTATAAAATTTTTAAAAATTATTTGGATTTCTATTTTTTGTTATTATAGGTTCCTAAAACATGATAAAATATTCATGATACAAGATAATGCTTCAGGAAAATATAAATGCTAATTTTTATAGTTTCCAAAATTAAAGTCTTCAGGTCACAAATCATCAAATAGAGAATCACAAGTTGTTAGAATAGTAGATGATTTAATTTTATGAAGGATGAAAAAATGAAAAATTTTGGACAAAAATAAGTTCCTCAGTTGTAGGTCATTAGTCAGACCAGTTTAGATGTGAATCATGAAGCATTTTTTTTATTGGACAGTCTCGATTTACAGTTTCTGAGTTCTAAGTTGTTTTGTTATTGTAAATGTTAATGATATTTGAGGAGGATATAGTTGTTATATTTGAATATCTGAGAAACTAAAAATAATTATATCATCCCTTATTTCAATAAAAATATGACAAAGTTTGAATTTTCTTCCCAATAGATGTTTTGACTAGATACAGAAGAAACTAAAAGATAGGAATGTTCATGTTTTCTATAAAAAATATCTAATTAAATAGGATGATATTGATGAGAATATAAAAAGTTAGGTTTTGATCCATGTCATTAGATGAAGATCTTTTATTTTTTTAAAGATGGAGGGGTTGTGGTTTCTACGATCATCTTTCATTGAATATATGAGAGGAGAAGAAGGTTCATACTAAGAGTTTTTTATAACAATAAGTCATCATATTTAGATATTTGTATATAGATCACCATAAATAGTTTTCCAGGTAGAGATGTGTGATATTTTTGAAGTTGTTTTATCATAAAAAAATTGATCAGATGAAGTGAGTTTTCAAAAACTTATGATGAAATAAGTAGAAGTGTTAGAAGTCTCGGAATAATGATTATCATACAATGTTTGATGTTGCTACCTAAAAATCATTGATGGCAGCTGAATTCTTTGAAATTGAAAAAAATTATTCAACCATTTGTAGTTATTTGGGAGCAGCAAAGTGAGAAATAATTAATCATTTTTGAGAGAGTTTTTACTTCAGTAAGTCAAACGTATCTGATAGTGGAATACTGAAGATATATGTTTTGAATTATATATGTATTTGACCGAATGAAATCTGTTTACAAGGTTTGAGATAAGAATCATTGATCGGACCAAATCAATTATATGTTTTCTCTTGTGGGTGAGGAGGACTAGGAAGATGATGAGTTTTCTAGAAATTCATTTCTAGACTAATATTTTGAAATTTGAGAATAGTTGTGAAGATTAAAGAAATATTGGGAAGTCACCAGAAGATTTGAGAACATTTTAAATGATTAAAATGAAGATCAAATGAATATGAAATTTGGTGTTTTGGATGTTGAGTTAGAGGGAAAATAAATTGGTTTCCTACCATTTCCTTTTCTGGAGTGCCTATAAATAAATATGGAAAACAAATTATACTTTGAAAATATTCAATTGTTCAAAAAAGTTGATACTCTATATAATTTTTTTCAAAATATAATTTTCCAAATGACTTTGTTTCATGTTGAAAAGTGTTTTCAGGTAGAGGGTTCTGATCAGATGATTGGGAGGATAAAATTTATGATTTTCAAATATGGAGAATTTGACGAAGAGATCGGTTTTATTTTTTGAGAAAATATTTTAGAAGTTCAATTCTACTAAAAAGGTATATTAGAAAGTTTGATATAGACATATATTCCAAAAATGGACATTAGAAATTTTCTTTCATATAAAGGCCATTAAAACAAATCAGTTATATGTTGGAAGATCAGGCAGTGTCATATCGGATTTATATATATGTATGAAAATTTGTGGAGAATAGTGTTTCAATATTACTTTCCTATTATGGATCAAGTTGACAAAAGTTGTATTCACTTCTTCATAGTAGTTAATTTCTATAGATACACAAGAGTGGATATGGCTAGGATGTGGGTTCTCACACTGAGGCAGAAGCATGTAAAAAAATTTTTTTATACTTTCCTAATGTTTCATACAATTTTTTTTTTAAAGGTGATAAGGATATATCTATAACATGTTTCAGTAGTTAAATTTACTAATGTTGAAATTTGTAAAAAGGAAACAACTAATTAACCCCCCCCCCCCCCCATTTTCAATTGTAATAAAATCCTTTAAAACTTCAATATTGAACTTTAAGGATCATCAATAGGAAAATAAAACCTATATTAAGGATGAACATCATGAATAGATAGATAATATTGATATATCTAAGTTGAAAATTATGTAATTGATATGTTTGATTGGAATATGTTTAGTGAGACTATATATTGGAACGAAATACAGCAGTTGTATATAGTCATTGAAATATGAAAATTTAAAACATGGTCAATATAAATATAGTCATTTCAAATGTGTACATTTTATTAATGGTTTTTTGATATACATCCAATAGGTATACCAATGTCATGTAGATAAAAAAATATGATTCACAATGAATTAAAAATACATTATTAAAATAATATATATATATATACACATTATGTATAAATAATAATATTGTTATTATTATTAAAATATGATATTATATATATAATACTAAAATAAATATAAAAATATCAATGCGGTATTAAAATTAATATTTTGAATGTAAATAATTAATTAATGATATTTGTTATAGAAAATTATTATAAAACTATATTTTCAAATATTTTTTGTTATGTAATGTATATTTTATCCTATTAATTTAAATTTTAAATTTTAAATTATTATTAAATATAAATTAATATATTATCATCAATTAAAATAAAAATTACTTTAAAATAATATTAAGAATACATAATGGTTAAAAATATCATTTTTCTATAAAAAAATTATTTATGTTTTATATTTTTCACTTAAAAGATAAATTTTTAATTGATTTATTTTTAGTTTTATAAAATAATATTCATTTTTATTTAATTATTTTGAAATTAACTTAGTTTAAATTATCAATATTTTTCTAAGTTATAATTTTTATATGAATAGTAAATATATTGAATTTGATAAAAACATTCAATTTTATAACATTAGAATGACATAAAAGTTATTGATTTTTTTTCATAAAAATATATATTTGATAGGAAATATAAATAATTTAACAATACTTTTTAAAATTTATATATCACTTGTTAAACATTTTTTAATCTCAAGTAATATTTCATACTAAAAACCATTTTTACATTCTTATATTAAAAGTAATACTTGATCAATTTTATAAATTATATATATATAAAATTATTTCCTATTCAATTTTATAATTTATATATTATTTAACATGTTCTATTTCATTTTTCAGTATAAATATATTTTTAGTAAAATTAATTTTAGTTACCACAATAATGGTGGAATAATTTTTCTAATGAGTTGTGTTATTAATATTGTGTGAATTTTATCCAATCCATTAACATGATTTTATTTAAACTATGAAGTGAAGACAACCCTTTGAGATTTGATTCTTTTATAAATTACACTTTTTGAGATATCATTAATGCATCTTCTCATATAGTATTCAGAAATTGAAAACATAATACTTGAGAGTTGTTCTTAATATTTGAGAACCCATATATCTTGAGAACCCTTAAAGATGTGTGTATGATGGTGACAATTTTAATAAAATCTTATTGGGACCCATATTTCTCGAGGACAACCACTAGAAATATCCACTTTAATGTGTCAATGCTTTGAAGATTGAAATATTAAGTTCAAAATTCACGTCCTTTACTCTCCACTTCATTATATTTAAACATTTAGAGGCTGTGAATTAATATTTTTTAATTTATTTACTAGGTATGAAACCAAACTAGTCTGAGTAATATTATCTTCCACAATTTCTCCCCGAATGCACATGAGAATATTAATAATTACTTTATGTAAAGTTTTCCCAAGGGAAACTCTAATAAAGTCTTTGATATCAATCACACCTTCTTTCTATAGAATCAATTCATAATGTGTGAATTTAATCCATATGGAATACAATAATGGTTAAAGTGGTCCCTCACTTCTTTAATCATATCATCTTATATAATATCCCTATAAAACCTAAAGAATTTATTTGTTAACCCATCTAGACCATCTAAACTATCCATGTTAAGAGAGAAGAGAGCCACTTTGACTTTCTCTTTTGAATGGGGAATAGAAAGATCCCAATTGTTCCGCTCATCAATACATGGGGTTATGTTACCAACCATTCTTAATGTGTTGTCCATTTCATCATTAGAGTACAATATCAAAATGTACTCCACTATTACCTTGAAAATTCTATCCTCAGAGCTGTTAATGAATCCATAAATACTTATAGAATTATTTTGTATTCTTATTCTTTTCTCTTTATATAGTCTATGAAAGAACATCAAGTTCCTATCTACATCCTTTATCCATTTTACATTCATCTGATTATGATCCTAGATTTCATTGATAGTGAAAAGATCATCTAGCTTGTAATGATATTAAATTTCTTCTCTAAAAGGTGAAATCTTATGTGGGTTCTTGTTTTGGAATTGTGTAAGTTTTTCTTCATCCTCTTCGATATTAATATCATGTTTATAGAATGATTTCATGCTCCATTCCCTAAAAAATTCTTTGTTATTATTTAATTTCTCAACAATGGTTTGCAGAGGGATTCCTATAAGATGAAATATCCTTTAATCTAGGATAACCTCCCTATATCCAGGAGTGAAAATCCATCAATTATTAAAATGTAATTGGAGTGGTACTAAACTTTTAATCTAGGTAGAGATATTAGCAATAATAAGGTTGTGATATGAATGCTTCTTTGGAAGAGTGTATCATGAGACCCCATTTACAGCACTCCTATATTTTATCTATCAAAAGCACATTTCAAGCCTACTTTCCTATATCCCATTAAATATCTACCAATTCCATGTAAAATAAGCACTAGAAATTGGGACTTCTATATGATTTCATTATGCAATGTAGGATGATAACTACAAAGAATCAATTTTACTGATGTTGGATCCAATTATTTTTTTAGGATTCAAAACAGTATTGAAATACCCCATTTTCACCAATTTATTGTCCATATTTTCAGATATAACATCAATATCTTTCCATAACTTCCATATTTTAATATATGATGCAGATGTATAAATAAAAAAATAAAAAAAAATCAACCTGAGTTATTAAAAGGGGATGAAATTCCATGAGTCTTTTTGTTCAATGTGATGATGTAAATTCCCTCATGATTTTGGATCCAATGATGATTCATATTAGATTCATGTAAATTTTTAGAGAAAAAAACATTACCAAGAGAAGATGACCTGAAGCCCTTCCAATTATCTAAATGAAATTTTTGTTGAGAAATACCAATAAACATGAGTTTATTGTATATTATGTAGTGATTAAGGTATTTGGCTAATACAGTGTTTCCTATCCCTTGATAATTCCAATATATGATACAAGTTTTTTAAGGGTCTTGCCTCTTATTAGAGTCCCCCTTTATTGAGCCACATCATCCTGAGATTTCCCTTTCCTACCTTTTCCTATTTTCCATCTTCCTTTTGTGACTTTTATCATTTTTGTATACTTCATTTCATTATATTAAATATTGTTCTAGTAATTATTGAGTTGATAGTCTTCTATATTCTACTCACTTGTATTATCCATAATCTATAATTTGGATGCACATCCTTAATATCCACAGACAAGAAAGTCCCACTCAGTGGGGTGAACATGTTCTTTTACATAAATGGATCTGCATATTTTCTATAATTTACCCACCATTTGTGATCCTTAGTAGAGGATAAAATTGAGAAATTACCATCCCTTTCAGTATAATAAGTATATTATACATAATGCATCTTAATATTGGTGATATGTTTAGCAGAGGGTACTATTTTACACGGTCCTTTCCGGTCATTATTAGAGATCCTAGTATTCTGATTTGGTGTCCTTAAATTTTTCCATATAAAGATTCCCACAACTTCCTTATGTTGTTTATAGGAATCATCGTCTACCCTCTATTTTCTTGACTCATCGAGCTAGAATCCATTGACCTCATGCTTCAATAGGCTTTTCAATTTTAACTCTCAAACATCACCATTTTGAATGAAGTAGCTTATATCACCATAGACACATCCATTACCTTTGTTTTGTAGACTAAACACCAAGACTTGGTCAGGAGTGTGATATTCCTGGGATGTTTTCATAGCCACCCCAACATGGATAATTTCTATGAGATAAATAATGTTATTTTCAATAACAATCACCTCATCCTCAGAAGGTGTTGATATCTACCTAGAAGGACATATTTTCTCACCAGTAGTGTGTTCCAACTCATCATTACCATCCCTTATATCAAAATCCCCATTAGAGGGTATTGTATCCATGTTACAATGTGAATCCTTGGGAATAATCTTATATCTCCCCTTAATTATGTGGAAAGTAGCACATCATGACCCCTTACCTTACAGAAACAATATTCATTATCTCTATTGAAATTAAAAAGTAGGATGACCAAATAATCTATATATCATGTTATACTTGAAATTAATTTCATATTTTATTTCCATGTTGATGGAGTCATCCCTTGTTGTAAGAACCTCCTCCTCTAGTAGAGTATTAGACATGTAAACCTCTATCAGTACTCCAGAATAGTACCCAAATCGCGGATTATCTATTTGTTTTTTCATCCAAATAAGATTACCTATAGATGATTCTATATCCCATAGAATTAATGAATTCATGTACAACTAGTTAAACCTATATATACGAATACATATTTGATTGTGGGAGTTCCATATATTATCTAGGTCAATGTTCTTATCCCATTCCAAGATTATTAGTAATATAGGATCTATGGAGACTTACCCAAGACTCCACACTCGTCACATGCATTCATCAGAGGGTAGGATCACATGGAAATAGTCCCACACCTTTTCCATCTTTATCCATTCATCAAACCCTCATATCTCCTCAATACTATACATAAGATCATTAAACATCCATAATTTATCACCTTTTGGGATGAGTACCCATGGAATGATAGAGTACCTGCAAAGTATCACTCATTCCTCAACCGCTTCTTGGTTTTCTGAGATATGATAAATCCTTAGCTTCTTGACAATACTTCCCGGAGGAGGTGAATCAAAATCTAAAAAGAGAGTTTGGATAATGATTTCACCACACCTATGAAATTCTTCTTTAGCGCTATAACATCAATAGGATCACACTCAATAACTTTTTATTTCACCATAAATTGGAAAACCACCTTGTTCCCATGATGCTCATTCTCTATTGGACATCTTGCGACTTCCACAGGGGTTTTCTTCTCGCATGCTTCAAGCTCACTATAGTTGGGTGGTTCACTTCTTCCCCCCTAATCCATCACCATTTTAAATATATCACTAAATAATATTTATAACACAATGAAATTTTTCTATAAATTTTATTTATATATTATATACACTAATTTCGAAATTAATATTCTCATATATTGAAATTGAAGTAGACTAAATGGAGACTAAATTTTTATTCAAAACAAAAAAAAAATCATAATAGGGGTAACCTTATATTTTAGAGAAAAACATAAATTACATAGTTAAAAATTAGTTACCAAGGTAAAAATGAAAATTTTAAAATGCACAGACCCATGGTAAAAACATGAAACATGTTTAAAAAATGTCAAAAGTATTGGTTGGGAATTTTTTTAATTTATATCACCCCAAACACCATTATTATTATATTTTTGAGTCATTTACCTAGTAATAGTTAATTGATATCATGGAAGGGTAAAGGGCATTCCCAAAAGTTCCATTTTCTGAAATTATTATAGGGGATCAGTTCCACCACTCCATGATTACCCATCCCATTAACATTTCACTTGAAACTATACCAAAATTAAAAATTAAAAAATTATTGTTCCATTATCCCCATGTTTCTACAAGAAATATTATGGTTCTCAATTCTTAGAATATCTCTTAGATAATATCAAGTCTCTAATGTTAGTATTACCCTCTTTGTAATATTCTCTCATTAATATTTCAATTCCAAATATCTTAAATAATATAATGATATAAGTATAATTATTATACTTATTTTTTATAATATTGATGTAATTACCCTTATTTATTTCTTTTCATATACTACGAGAAGCAAAAGTTCCATTAGTGTGTGGATTGAATTATTTCCTCCATAAAGAGACATCTTCTATTTTTTATCATCGTCATTCATGTATTGTAAAATGTATGTAATTGATGAATAAATATGATATCTATAATAAAAATATGTCTCTATATTGTCAAAACCGTAATTTACCTTCATTCCCATTCCTTCTTTGATAAATTAAAACATTAATTGTTCATAAGTTTAAACTAGTATCTCCATAATCAATGTGTTTCATTTTCCATCACCAAAAAAATGGATGGATTTAAAATTTTATTTCATATATAAAAATTATTTATAAAATACTATTAATACTCTAGATATTATGAAACTATCTCACAATTATTTTGACCATGGTTAAAATACATAATGACTTACAAAAAAGTTGACCAAACAACCTCTATTAATAGACATAAGAGGGAAAAATATTTCATAAATAAGTCACATATTATAGTTAATGTAACATGGAATATGAAATATATTTGTATCAGGTACTTAAGTATGTATTTAATAAACACAATTTAATTATCTATAATGTTAAGCATGGGTGCGGATCATATTCAAATACAAGGTAATGGATTTTCTGTACCACCTCCATTATTATTCAGTTATATGTTCTAATTTTATTCATTTTAATGAAATATTATTCTAATAAAATTATTATATTTTTATATTTATGTCACTTAAATATATACCTAGTTACATATCACTTCAATTTATAGGGTTATATATGGTTTTAGTTCCCTTATAAAATTATTTTTTTTTGTAAACCTAATTTAAGGAAACTTTTCCATTTCATTTCTCATGTTAAGAATCACCCCAATTTTTTTTCTAAATCATTAATTAATTCTTATATCCATAATTATTCAATGTATAACCATCTTGGTTCAATTTTTTTATATAAAACAATAATATTATTATATATTTAAATTTTTTTACATATTTAATAATTAATTACCCATATAATTCATTTTTATTCATTCTTCTACAGTCATTCTCTTGAATTTTCTACTATAGAATTCCATATTAAATGACTATGTAACTTTTTCAATTATTAACATCTAAAATAATGTAATTCCTTCTCCAATTATAAATCCTTGTTATTTAGTCTCCAGTTATGCCTTGATTCATAGTTATGAGACCCACTTCTTACTCATGGGTTTGGTTATTCTTATGGTTCATGTATGGATTATTTTCCCCATGTGGCAAACATAGGTATATTTTTTTATTATGTTACAACAGTGATGAAACTTATATATCCTTATGTTTCATTGATTAAATCATTATATTTCATGAGATGTTATGTATGGTATTTGGGAGTGAACAAAATCCAAAATGGGATTCTATCTACTCGATATGGTGCAGAGGTAGTTAACCTAAAATCAAAATGATATATGATATGTGGGAATACAATTATTTATCCCTATATTGCATTGGGTAATTATTTATATCTCAAGATATGATACGTATAGGATTACAGAGTGCACCTTATCTGACATGAGAGTTTTTAAAATATGAATATGAGAATGAGGAGTGAACCCAATCCATTATGAAGCTTTGTCCACTATATTTATTAGAATGGGGAGTGGACCAAATTCATGGTGGTATTGGGAGACAACCTTGAGTTATGTTTATGAAGTCATTAATTATGCTGTTTCAATATATATATGATTCCATGATCTTATGTATTTATTTACATACATAATGTTTCAAATTGTATCTCATACTCTTATGTCATGGTCCATGACTGTTCTTTTGAGATTACATGTACATTTATCATGATTTATGACCAAAAATTATTTTTCTAGGTCATTTTAATAATTAATTTATCCAAGATCATGTTTTTTACTATTATTATTCTCTAACACTTGATGTCATGTTGATCAGTTTTTGCTCATTGTGTGTTTGATCTCACCACAATCTTATATTTTCCTTCCCCTACTTATGAGTATAAGAATAACTTATGAGAAGTATAGAATGGGGTTTATAAGAGTTCTATAATGTATAAATGTTAACAAGTTTCATAAAATATGATTTCTATATAACTGGACCTCAATGACTATAAACCAAAAGGTTCTCAAAGCTATGTTAGATTATTATGAGATGAAATGTTTAAATTTTGGAAATAAGGTAAAATAATGAAATGATTATCTTGGTTCATCATATCTAGTATTAAAGTAGTGTTTACATATTTATTAGAATTTGTCTATTTTTTTGGGTATATGATTAGTGAAGTTTAGAGAAAACCCCAAGGATAATCCTTTGTATACAATAAAATCATAAAAATTATCAAAAAAAATCTTATGTGGTTTTAATTAAAACAAAATCCTTGAATGGATAATAGAATATAGATAAAAAATATAGTACATATTCACCAAGGTGTAATCATACTAAAAATTTTTGGTTGCTAATAGACTTTATTGTCACTTAGATATAGGATTAGAGTGTCATACTGAACACCCATCTAGAAACTCTCATGGGATATGATTTGGTTGATCATATAATCTATAATAACCACTAAGAAGGATTTATTTCCCATTAACAATGATGGAATAGTTTGAGATATGTGATATATCCCACAAATAAGGTAAACTAAGATGAATCACCTATGATATAGGTTTTAAAAAAGAACGTAGAAGTTGACCTGTGAATGATGTTGGTTAAACAATGAATGATATATGTTAAAAAAATATTGATATAACATAAACTAAAATAATTATAATTGTAATGACCCATGAAACGTGGTCTATATTATTTTTTTATAAAAATATTTCACTTAGTTACATAGCCCGAGATCGCAAAGGTATAGAATTTTTGAGTCCAGATACATTTACAGAATCCCCTACTAAAAAAACTAAGAAAAACTAACTGTTACAAGGGACAAACACCTTCGTGAGACCTCATCCACTATCTCACTTCTACGCGCCTTTAACCCCTGTAGAAAGTGATTTTGAAAACATATGGTGAGCGTCAAAATCTCAGTAAGAGGTTTTCAAGACAAAGAAAACCTGATAGAGTTCTTCAAACAAGAGGTAAAACACATCATAAATTTTGTTAATGAAAGCAAAGGAAAACATGTAACTTTTCAAAAAAAACACTTTAATAAAAAAGACTTCAATTAAGACATGCAACATTTAGAAAACCCTCTTTTATCTTTCATAAATTAAGAGTAATTTCACTAAAAGACCTATAAGCATTCATAATAAATTCTCTAAGGCAACTTGAATCATGACATGGATTCTTGGCTTACTCCCGAGACATGAAATGTGACATAAGCATGAATTGTGGGCTCATTGCACATGGAGGAGCATGAGTCATGAGTCATTGCACATGGACTAGCATGAGTAAACTCACATTGCACATGATTTATCAGGAGTAAACCCTCATTGCACCTGATTTAGCATGAGTAAAACCCAAATTGCATATGATTTAGCATGAGTAAACCCTAATTGCACATGATTTAGCATGAGTAAACTCTCATTGCACAAGATTTAGCATGAGTAAACCCTCACTGAACATGACATATCACGGTAAAAGATACATATATATTCATCAACTAATATAAATATGAGTGCATACTCATGCATATATATATATATATATATATATATATATAATGAAAAATAACCATAACACTTTGAAAACCATAAGTGTATTCTGATAAAGTACATAATTATGTATGAAATAGTTTTGCATAAATGATACATGTACACTCACTTATTCACATAAGCATTAGTGTCTGAATAAAACATGATCACCTACTCATGCATACACACATTAATTAAAAATGACATAAACACCTTCATTCATATAAAAAGTAATATATATATATATATACGTGTTGTGTGTATAAATATGTAAGTATACATGTCTTAATTAAAACTCTTTCATATGAATTGAGATATATATATATATATACAAACACACATATATATTTATTATTTTCACACATCAACTAGTTTTAAAGAGAAATACAATAACTCGATAACCTTGCTTACAGTCTTAGGGCTTAATTTAAAATTCAAGCAACATTAATTTAATTTTATGGAAGAGAAAATCATGGCCAGTTTTGATTTAAAACATTCCATGATATGTACATTCAAAACATTAATATCAAAATGATATTATTTTGAAAATCTAATAGCAACACTCGTATTTATAAGATCCCAACTGGTGTTCTTTAATCATTTAAAGAATATATTTTTTTGTACAAATATTTCTCACGAACCAAAGTATTTTATATATCTAAAAACATAACATGAAACTTTAAGAAAAGTTATAAAGGGTTCACCTATCCATCTTGAAAACAAATAAAATACTATTATAAATACACTGCTGATAGACTTATAAGTTTGAATATGAAGATGTTAGATTCACATATGGTTTAAAAATATTAAGCATAGCTATAACAAAATTCCATTTTCCATCATAAGGAATTATCAAAAATTTATTTAAACGGTCATTAAAAATTGAACAAAAAGAAATTGGAACAAAAACATGGTTTTCATATAATGCTAGAAAGTATTACACAAACGTCCACTGCTTTGCAACTGAGAAAAGAATCGCATAGAAAATTCAATTTAATACTACTGGTAATTTTGAAAATATAAGTTGGGTTTCATGAATTAGAACCCCTAAAATAGAAAAAATATTAATTGATCAGTCAAGTAGTAAATACTACAAAACTGACTAAAATCATTTGGCATAATTTACATGATAAATAGAAACATGTTTACCTAATGAAATCTCGTACGTTGCAGATGATTTCACCACCGACTCACATCAGGAAAAAGAATTACACAACCAAGAGAACTAAATACTACCAATTTATTTAAAACAATGAAAACACAAAAATAACTTGAGTCGTTTAAACATATTTTACAAAAATGATGTTCTCTTACCTTGCAGGTGACACTACCACTATGCAACAAGGAAAAAATACAATTGCATAGCTAGGGAACAATTTCTAAAGCAAGGGGAAAATAATTTCTTTGAGAGTATTTTTCTCATACCATGGTAAGTACACAAGATTGATCATAATACCAAAATATGGGGCTGAAACAAGGTTGAAACATTGAAGAATCACAACAAAGAAACAGTTTTAAACACATGACATAAGTTTAAAAATCTCCCTTAGTATGAACACAGGGCAGTGAAAATGGAAGCTCCTCCCAACAGTTGCAATAAGGATAGGCAGAGGCTTAAAGGGAAAAGGCGAACAAATTCAGGGGTCTCCCTTCACTCTCAACGCAACAAGGTCTTATACACAGGTAACCAGAAATCCAAAACTGGTGCGGATGAAGGTAACACGCCCCCTAGTTTCAACCTTGAAGTTCCTTAAGTACCCAAACATTGAACCCCAAAGAGAAATCAAAATCCGGTTAGTGTGAACCCAGAGATTCGATTCACGGACACAAAATCCTACGCACCATTAAAATATAACCTAATTCAGATAGATAGGGTACCAAGACTGGAATGAAAATTAAAAACGGAACTCAAACACATTGTCAGTTTCTCAGAATCTGACTCACTGTTGCAATAGGGGGAAATTTGACAGAGGATGCTTCCACAAGCAACATGATGCTTGAAGTCGTCACGGGTTGTCGACGCAAGTTTCAGGCTGACCGAATGCCAGTGGGGTATTTCGCCTTCCTCCGCATGAGGCCACCCTTGAGTCATCAGATTCTGAAACAGAACTCGCCGCTCACAACATGACTGACTCCCTTTGAACACTAGTGGAGCCCCGTTTTGAATTTTTTCGGCCACGATTGAGGGTCATGGCTCCTTGGAGATGTCGGTGATGCACTTGGGGAAGAAGAATGGTCATGAGGAAACCCCCAAAACCCCAATTCCCATTTACACAAATCCTTTATTAACCAGTTATTTTCATTATTTTTAATAATTCTTTATAATTAATTATTTAACTTTTTATCATTATTATAACACATATATAAATATATTAATAAAACTAATAACTGTCCAAAAACACATTACTATTTCAAAGTAATACATATATACTTCCTCCGAAAAATATTAAGTGTCATTTAAAAATACATGTCGTTTATTTACATTTTTCGTAGGTAATTAATAATACACACATTTAAAAGTAAATATTATTACAAAAAGTATGGTTTATGTAACTTATGTTGTTTTAACATTACACTTTATATGAATTAAACACGGTTAAAACATTATTCAGTTTAGTTGACATAATTTTTTATATTCAAATTAAATACTCATTGAGATTATAAATCCTTTTTATGTGTGTATTTACTTAAATATAATCCTTTTAACGTTAATTAATCACTACACAAACATATTTGTATACCTGTATATATGTATAAGTGGGTAATGGTAATTTTTGTTTTCATTTATTTTTAATTTATTTTAAAATTGCTTCAAAGGATATATGAAACGGTTGTTTTATGTATAAATACATAACCCAACTCATCAAGTTTGTAGATTCTTTTTTCCACCAAGATGAGGCCTATTTTTACATTATTTTGTGCTCTTACCCTTATTCTCTTTGTGGGATTTCTACTCATGGAAGATCCCAAAAGAGCGGGCTATGATATCTTCGTTATCATGTTTGTTATGAGTTATCGTTATTTGTTGTTAATGATTGTTATAGGTTTAATATTACCATCTTCTTAGTCTGAGGGGATGTTTCCTGTATCGTTCTTAATGTACTGCATTAATAAACAATAAGTTTTTTTAAGATTTATTTAATTTGTTTTATTAAAAGTCAAAATTTATATACAAGTTACTCGGGCGTTACAATATACCCCCTTAAAAAAATTGCATCCTCACAATTTGATTACATACAAAAAGAACACTAACAAAATTTAACATGGTTTCAGGGTTTCTTACCTTCCATTATTTATCATTCCCCATTGCTCATTATCGCGTTGTTCACGGAGAGCGAGGGTGCACCTAGTGCAACAATACCTCAGTGTACTTTCAGAGTCTTCCACTTCCTTAGTCAAGATGAAGTCCATGAAACTCAGATCGTACTGATGGAAAATATGATGCACTTTTTGAAAATAATTGTTTATAACATACAGTTTCAAAACATCACCATGTACCAGGTTTTTGTAAAATATTCCGACAGAGTCACCTTTGAAATTTTCAAAATATAGTTATTCTAATATATAACCTAAGTTTCCAAAAAGACCGGAAGCCAAGACTATATACATATAGGCTGCTCGAAGGTCTCCCTCTTCGACAGCTATCCTAAAATCAAATAGTGCATCACACTCTCTGGGCAGGGTGAAGTATTTGAAAATACCCTGATGTTACCTCCCTTGTAGAGAAATATGAGTGAGTTGGGAGCTTAAGATTTGATCACAGGTGATCCATGATCCTTGATGATTCCACAGCATGGAGGAGGTGTTTGATATGTTGTAGAGTGTTTTGTAAGAAAGTTAGAAATTGTAAAAGGTTTTGATTCTATGCGAGCTTTACTTCACAATAATTATTGCAAGTAAGACCCCACGAAGGGACAAGAGCGTTGTGCGAGGTTCTTCCCCTTACATCTCGAAACTACCCTTTTATCCTGCTGACGAAACATATCATATTTTAAGTTACTATTAGACACAATACTAGATGTCTCGAATACTATATTGCTTGAAGTCAAACGATTTATTACTCCTTAATTAAAAAGACTTAGGAAAATCTATTAAAAGTATTTAAAGGATCAATGGGTATCTCAGTATCCTGACTTTTAAGTTATCTATACCTCGGCTCTGATACCAAATGTAATGACCCAGCAAACGTGGTTCATATTTTTTCTTATAAAAATATTTGACTTACTTACGTACACAACCCGAGATCGGAAAGGTATAGAATTTTAGAGAGTCCGGATACATTTGGAGAATCCATAACTAAAAAAACTAATAAAAACTAATCGTTACAAGGGACAAACACCTTAGTGAGACCTCAGCCACTATCTCACTTCTACGCACCATTAAGCCTTGTGAAAAGAGATTTTGAAAACATAAGGTGAGCGTCAAAAGCTCAGTAAGGGGTTTTCAAGACAAAAAGGAAACATGGTAGAGTTCTTCAAACAAGAGGTAAAACACATCCTAAAATTTGTTAATGCATGCTTAGGAAAACATGTAACTTTTCAAAAAAAACACTTTAATAAAAAGGACATCAATTTAGACATACAACATTTGGAAAACCCTCTTTGATATTTCTTAAAGTAAGATTAATTTCACCAAAAGACCTATAATCATTCATAATAAATTTTCCAAGGCAACTTGAATCATGACATGGATTCTCAATTTACTCCCGAGACATGAAACGTGACATAAGCATGAATCGCGGGATCATCGCACATAGAGGAGCATGAGTCATGACTCATTTCACATGTACTAGCATGAGTAAACTCTCATTGCACATGATTTAGCATGAGTAAACCCTCATTGCACTTGATTTAGCATGAGTAAATCTCTCATGGCATATGATTTAGCATGAGTAAACCCTCATTGTACATGATTTAGCATGAGTAAACCCTCATTGTACATGACATATCATGGTAAAAGATACATATATATTCATTAACTAATATCAGTATGAGTTTATGCTCATGCATATATATATATATATATATATATAAAGAAAAATAACCATAACACTTTGAAAACCATTTCATACGCATATCCTGATAAAGTACATAATTATGTATGCAATAGGTTTCCATAAAAGACATGCACACACATTTATTCACATAAGCATTAGTGTTTGAATAAAACATGATCACCTACTCATGCATACACACATCGCTTGCAAACGACATAAACACCTTTATTCATATAAAAAGTAATATATATATATATATATATATATATTTATTTATTTATTTATTATTTTCATACATCCACTTATTATAAAGAGAAATACATTAACTCGATAACCTTACTTACAATCTTAGGGATTAATTTAAAATTCAAGCAACATTAATTTAATTTTCTGGAAGAAAGAATCGTGGCGAGATGTGATTTAAAACCTTCCATGATATGTAAATTCAAAAAATTAATATCAAAATGATATTATTTGGAAAATCTAATAGACACACTCGTATTTATAAGAGCCAAACTGATGTTCTTTAATCATTTAAAGAATTTTTTTTTATAAAAATATTTCCCAGAAACCAAAGTAATTTATATATCTAAAAACATAATGTAAAAACCCAGAATTTCCATGTACTTTTTTTTAATTAAATGGGAATTTTACGGGTCCGCGAAATCTGACGGCGCGTGATTCCGAGGCCTAGAGTGCCCGGAATGATCCGTCGAAGTTTTTGTTAAGCTTAAGTTAACGCGCATAAGTAGTTTTTATGAAAAAGTGGAATAACTCTTAAATGGTAACTCGGATCAGAAATTCGAGGGCACAGTTGCGCTCAGGATGGCGGGTTTACCCTTGGCGCGACTTAAGATTAGTCGGCGCAGGCCTCCTGTGAGGAAACCCAAAAATGGCATAATCGTAAATAAAATAATTAAATAAATTATTTTATTTTTTAAATGTTTATAACTCACAAACGGTAACTGGGATTAAAAATTTGAGACCACCGCTCAACTCGTGAGTATATGCTTTCTTTAAGCAGATACTAACTTTGGCCGGCGCGGGCCACCAGAAAAAGTTAGTTTTTGGCCGCAAATAAAATAATTAAATGACAATTATTTTATTGTAAAATTTGTAACTTCTAAACGGTAACTCATATTGAAAATCCGAGAGTACCGTTGGGTTCGTTGGGGCGTGTTTCACCTAGGCAGAGCCTAACCTCGACCGGCGCGGCTCAAGGGTGACTGATAATAATTTTCAGAACTTTTTTTTCGGGTACGTTCAGTAACCGCGCGAGCGGCGTTTTATAACTTTTGAATTGATGCTCGGAATTGAAATCTGAGGGCACCATTGAGCTCGCAGCATCGATAATTGCTTAGTGAGACCTTCACCGCAGTTGCGTTCTGATGATAATGGGAGTTAGTTTTGGGGTTTTTAAATTAAATTGAATAAAAATAAAGTGTTAACTTTATTTTTATTTTATGGTGGTTAAAACCTCCAAGAGGAGGTTAGTAGTGGGGCCCACCCGCACATAACCCCCTTGGGAGGATATTATTTAGTGGGGCCCACTCGAGCTTCTTAACCCCTTTAAACTGCTCATTAATTAATTAGACACCTCTCTCCATTTAATTGGAACTCCTCACCTCCCCTAATTTTTGAATTTGAACTTTTCCTTTCCATTAATTAAATGAGTTGTCTCATTTAATTAAACACAAGTATTTGTGTTGTTGTGCCATAAAAATAATAGAGTACTTTCTCTATTATTTTTGGCTTAGCATTTTTTGGTGGAACCTTTAGGAGAGGAGGAAGAACTTGGAAGAACTTGGAGGAACAAATTCTCCCAACGAAGAACGTCACTTCCGCCAATAAAGAACGAACTTCATCTTCTTCCTTCTTCAATCGGGGCAAGAAAGAGAAGCACCGCCGCCCACGAAGTACGCCGACGACGTCATCTCAACTCGTCTTCTCCGAGCTCTTCCTCCTCTGACATTGACGGAACGAAATCCGCCTTACCGCGACTCTGTCAACAATCACCGAACTTGAGGTAGGGGTTTGAGTTGAAGTTTTATTCTTGTTCTTCGTCGTTCAATCCTCGAATTATGTGATGTCGATTGATATCAACGTAACGTGGAGGGCTCGGACCGCACAAACACGGCCTAACCCTCCCCCTTTGATTGTACTCGTTTGTTGACGGCGGTGGCGGCGCAACGGCGCCGCCGGAAGAGAGGATCGCAGCGGAAGAACGGGCCACGACTGACGGGCCGCGGCGGTACATACGACGACTGGCAACGAGACGGCTGCGGAAGAAGCCGGCGGCGCAAGGGCCGCCGGTTAGCCGGAGGGGCGCGGCGCCGTCGCGCCGCGCAGAGAACCGAGCCGCGGCCAGGCGGGCCGCGACGGTGTCGTCGCACCGCGCCGGAAGGAGCCGTGACGGTCAGACGGGCTGGCCGCGGCGCCGTCGCACCGCGCCGGAGAAGAACCACAGCCATAGGCCGCAACGAACAGAGGAGGGCGGCCGACTGAGCCGGTCGCTGGTGCGCGCTACAGGCGTGACCCGAAGGGTCCCGCGGTGACCTGGACCGGCGCCATCTGGCGCCAGTTTGGGATCCTACCCGAACGACTTTGCCGTTCGGGAGCCAGGGGCGTGCGTTTCCCCCTGGTCGCAGCTAAGGCGGACCCCCGATGGGCCGCCGGGCCGCCAGGCCGACCGGGCCGACGAGCCCTCCGGGCCGCCGGGCCGCCTTCGGGCCGGACCACTCCCTCGGGTTGAGCCACCTTCGGGCCGGGCCACCCCCTCGGGCTAGGCCGGACCCTCGGGTCGGGTCGGACCCGCGGACCGGGTCGGACCCCAGTCTGATAGCGTTTGATCTGAACACACTTCTTCGCCCCTATCTTAGTCTACGGGTGACCGATCGACGAAAACGTTTGTGGCGACGAAAATCTTAGAGCGAGACGGTTCTTTTGGCATACCCCACTTGAGGTTTGGACACAGTTGGGATACAGTCGGGTTGGTTTGAACCTAAAAACCAACCGGGCCCCTGGGACGGAAATGTCAATAACTCACAGACCGGGTGTCCGATTGACGCACCGTCTGTCGCGTTGGAACCCTTACGACATGACGGTCCTTTGGGATACTCCTTTATGGAGTTTAGTGGCGGTAGAGGTACGACTGATATCTCGATGGCAGACTCTACGGAACTCAAGCGTACCAGGTGTGAGGAATTCAATGGCTGTTAGTGAGGCGGAGGTTGGAGACAGATCATACGGAGGTCAGCGCTCAGCGATCCTGTGTGGGTCAGCGCATACCAATCCTGTGTGGGTCAGATCCTGTGTGGGTCATTGCGGGGGTTAGTACCTATCGATCCTGTGTGGGTCATACTCCGTATGGTCTGAAGCAGTGTCTCTTGACAGAATAAGATTATCTAGCTTCGCGACTAATCATTTGTACTTCTATACTTCACTGAAATCCTGGTTTGAGCTGAGTCTTTGACTTTTGTGTTTTCCTCATGATTGAGATGGGTTACTAGATAACTTAAGTATATGTATGGGCATATATCTAAATAATGGTTATCTGTTGTTTTCGTACTTTGTGTTTTTATCCTTATTGGATTTTGTGAGACCTTGAGGGTCTCGGGGTCCCTACTGAGTATCGTTATACTCACTCCTGCACGGGCTATGCCCGCACCTCGTTGTGTTGGATGCAGACGACGGATAGCGTTGACGGAGGCCAAGAGCTCCAAGACTGGACGGTACCCGGAGGTGGACCTTACGACGAGTCGGTACACAGAGGAGTCTGGCGGACGTGGAGTGTTGAGATGACCATCTGTACTTACCCTTCAGGTAGAAACCTCGGAGGACGATCCAGGAGCTGCTCTTTACCTTTCAGTTGTTTGTCCCTTTTTTCAGTTGTACTTGCTTTCAGTTGTACCTGTACTTTACTGTTGGGCTTGTATTTCCGGTCCCTTTTTACTTTCCAGTACTTATTCTGTATACAGTATTGTTTAGTGTTTTGCTTCCAGTTGTGTACTTTGTTTGTGTGTGTTTACCTTTTATAAAGGCAATGTCTTCCCAGCTTAAGAATTTACGCCTTTGGTGCTAGTCGTCAGCCCCTGGCCTATGGAAGGCGAGCTTGGGGTAGTCACGATACGGGCCCCGGGGAACGGGACGTGACAAATTGGTATCATAGGAGTCGGTTTTACCGCAGAACTCTGGACTCTGATCATTCTTTTCTGTAAAGCAATAGTGTTAACGGTACTAAGTGTGGTTTTCAGTTCAGGTAGTCCAGTGTTGGTGTGGCGCCCGACGTATCCAAACACCAGGACTCTGACTTCTGATTTCCAACTCAGTGCACGAAAACACTGATTGCGTGTGTATTTTCAAAAGTTTTCCTTAAGTCAGCTCAACTAGGTCAGCTCACCTGGTATAACTTTTGACCGTGTCGCATCTGTTCAGGATGCCTCTATGTAGACTGCCAGTTAGAGTTCTGAGAGAGTACTCGATGGCGGCCCACCGAGCGACGAGGCTCCGGTGTAGGGCCCTCTTATTATGTTGGCACCATCGGGTGGTGTACCAGCAGCACCACCACTCGTTGGGCAGCAGATGCCACCAGCCGCACTGGCGGACGGTGCATGCCGACTGAGCACATTGCACGAGTTCCAGCGGCAGAGGCCTCTGAGGTTACGAGGCGAGACAGATTCTCAGGCAGTAGAGGACTGGCTGGAGACGATTGCTAGAGTTCTCCACCTAGTTGAGACACCCGTAGAGCAGATAGTGATCTTAGCTACTAGTGTTTTCCAGTGAGTGACCATGAGGTTGGTCCGCATAGTGATAAGGCTTCGGTACGTGGACCGTTGCCCGAGATTATACCTTCAGGTAGTGTGTCAGCTATGTGGCATGTTGGTCAGCAGTTACAACCGGCGGTACCGATAGATGACACATGTAGGCTTAGTAACTTACACGTGTTTCAACATCAAATACCCCTCAGGTTCTGAGGCGAGCCCGACTCACAGGCGGCTGAGGACTGGCCTGGAGAGGTGGCTGAGAGTTCTCTAGAGCTTGTACAACTTTGTCAGGACGACATGTCGGTAGCTGAATATTCATCGAGGCGTACAGATCATTCCCGGTACTCGATGAATACGTTACGATCAGTGCTTTGGGGCTCGGACTACTGAGCGAGGTGTGTTTTAGGACATCCGAGCCAGCACCTTTTCTCTAGATGCTAGAGAGAACCTTTGCGGAGTGAATGTTCTTTGGCTGAGCGGATACAACCAGTGAATGTTAGCAGTGGAAAAGCATGAAACTGACGCCAGTCTTAGAGACTTGAGCGTGTAAAATGTTTCGAAAAGAGGAAGTGTAAAGGACAGATGAATCTGCAGGGCCGCAGATGTGGAAGGAGGGCTAGGAGAGCAGCATGAAGTGGTATACATTTCGACATGTTACAACCACCCCCTTATGTGGAACTCGTCAGGCTCAGGGAGCTGAAGGGCAGGAGAAGAGAGTAACTGCATGCGGTCAAGGAGTGTGACCCAAGGGCTCTAGGAATGATTTGAGGTACGGTCTGTGTCTAATACTAGCTGTCGTATCAATAGACATAGGTACCAATCATTCCTTGCTTCCGCGAATCTTGTCTCAGGCCTAGAGTTTCCGGTTAAATCGTTGACTTGACCTTCACGTCTGGAGATACCTTTGGGAGGAGACTCGATAATCACACTTACGCCGACAGTGTGATCCGACCCTTGAGGTGAGAGTTTCAGTTGTAACCTCTTGGTGGCAGCGTTGAGGCTTTACGACGTTAGTTTGAGTATGGACTAGGAAACCACAATTCATACACAGATTGACTGTATTAGGCAAAGATGATGTGGTTTATCTACAACGTTGGGATGAGGTTTTCCTTGGTCGGCGAAATGGAAACCCAGACAGCACATGTTAAACTCATGCATAAGAGGGTGCAGCCAATCACTCTTGAGTCGGCCAACCTTACCCTCGTGGCAGCAGGAGTTTTGAGTTTTCAGTTCCAAACAGGAGTGATAGAACATGGGGACATCTTTTCAAAAGATGTTTCCAGGATTAACCCCCCCCCCAAGGGGGAGAGACGTCTGTTTTGGCTGGATACTACCAGAGATTCGTTCCAGACTTCTCCAGAGTTGCAGCACCACTTTCAGTCTTGACGAAGAAGGGGAAACCCTTCGTGTGGTCGAAGAGGTGTCAGCAGAGATTTCAAGAGCTGAGGCAGAAGCTGACTAATGCCCCCATCTTAAGGCTTCCAGAGGAAGGCGTAGGGTACGTAGTTTACTGCGACGCATTGGGAACCAGACATGGGTGTGTCCTGATGCAGGAGCGAGCAGTGATCGCATATGGTTCTCGACAGCTGAGACAACATGAGCGGAACTACGCTACCCATGACCTGGAGTTAGCAGTAGTGGTCTTCACCTTGAAGATGCGGCGGCACTATCTGATAGGCGAACGTTTTACCGTGTACTCTGATCACAAGAGTCTCAGGTATATCTTCTCTCAGAAGGACCTGAACTTGAGACATCGGCGTTGGCTTGAGTTCCTCTAGGACTATAACTTCGAGATAGTCTACACTCCTGGGAAGGGGAACGTTGTTGCAGATGCGCTCAGCAGGAGGACTGGTATTCAGCTGCTAGAAGAGGCGACAGAGCAGCTGGCTGCCTTACAGATATCCTTTTGTGGATAGGGATGGAGCAGCCTATCTACAGTCTTTCACCGTCACTCCTCCACTTCTTCAGTGAGTCAGGGAGGCGCAACATGGGGACGCTGACTGCGAGACTCGACGTGCTCAGATATCCACAGGGAAGACACCTGATGGATTTTCTGAAGGTGGGGAGCACGTCATCCTTTTCAGAGGACGTATCATGGTACCAGGTATATCTTCTCTCAGAAGGACCTGAACTTGAGACATCGGCGTTGGCTTGAGTTCCTCTAGGACTATAACTTCGAGATAGTCTACACTCCTGGGAAGGGGAACGTTGTTGCAGATGCGCTCAGCAGGAGGACTGGTATTCAGCTGCTAGAAGAGGCGACAGAGCAGCTGGCTGCCTTACAGATATCCTTTTGTGGATAGGGATGGAGCAGCCTATCTACAGTCTTTCACCGTCACTCCTCCACTTCTTCAGTGAGTCAGGGAGGCGCAACATGGGGACGCTGACTGCGAGACTCGACGTGCTCAGATATCCACAGGGAAGACACCTGATGGATTTTCTGAAGGTGGGGAGCACGTCATCCTTTTCAGAGGACGTATCATGGTACCAGTAGCACTTCATGAGGAAGTGTTGAGAGATTTCTACATTTCCCCTCTAGCAGTACATCTAGGGATGGCGAAAATGTATCAGGACCTTCGACGACATCACTGGTGGCCAGGTATGAAGAAGGCGGTAGCGGAGTTTGTCTCTCGATGTCTCACTTGTCAACAAGTGAAGGCGGAGCACCAGGTACCAGCAGGCTTGATCCAGCCTTTAGAGGCCCCAGAGTGGAAGTGGGATGGGATATCCATGGACTTCGTGACGGGTCTTCCACGTACATCCAGAGGACATGACTCTATTTGGGTGATCGTCGACCGACTCACCAAGTCGGCCCACTTCCTACCAACCAGAGATGGTACGAGCTACCACAGAGAAGGTGCAGATCATCTAGGAGCAGATGAAGACTGCACATAGCAGATAAAAGTCGTATACTGACAAGAGACGGAGACCTCTGGAGTTCGAGGATGGCGACCTCGTCTTTCTACGGGTCTCACCTCGACGAGGTCTACAGAGATTTGGCCGAGAAGGCAAGTTATTTCTGAGATTCATCAGACCTTTTCAGGTCCTCAACAGGGTTAGCAAGGTGGCATACCGCTTAGTTCTTCCACCTCAGTTGCATCAGGTGCACGACATCTTCCACGTATCCCAGCTGAGGAGATACGTGCACGGTCCTTCCCACATCATCGACCATGGCGAGCTGGACGTTGACAATGGGGAGACTCTAACAGAGGTTTCAGTGGAAATTGAGGATCGACAGGATCAGGTCCTTCGTGGACGGTCGATACCTCTGGTGCGCGTTCGCTGGCAGCACGAGAACCTCCAGGAGAGCACATGAGGAGCGGGAGGCTCAGATGCGTGCTCAACACCCCCACATGTTCCCTTAGTTCTGAGTTGTGGCTTACGGGGACGTAGAGCCCTGAGGTGGGGAGAATGTAAAGACCCGGAATTTCCATGTAATTTTTTTTATTAAATGGGAATTTTACGGGTGCGCGAAATCTGACGGCGCGCGATTTCAAGACCTGGAGTGCCCGGAATGATCCGTCGAAGTTTTTGTTAAGCTTAAGTTAACGCACGTAAGTAGTTTTCCTGAAAAAGTGGAATAATTCTTAAACGGTAACTCGGATCAGAAATCTGAGGGCACTGTTGCGCTCAGAATGGCAGGTTTACCCTTGACGCGACTTAAGATTAGTCGGCGCAGACCTCCTATGAGGAAACCCAAAAATGACATAATCGTAAATAAAATAATTAAATAAATTATTTTATTTTTTAAATGTTTATAACTCACAAACGGTAACTCGGATTAAAAATCTGAGACCACCGCTGAACTCGTGAGTATATGCTTTCTTTAAGCAGATACAAACTTTGGTCGGCGCGGGCCACCAGAGAAAGTTAGTTTTTTACTGTAAATAAAATAATTAAATGACAATTATTTTATTATAAAATTCATAACTTCTAAACGGTAACTCGGATTGAAAATCCGAGAGTACCGTTGTGTTCGTTGGGGCGTGTTTCACCTAAGCAGAGCCTAACCTCGACCGGCGCAGGTCGAGGGTGACTGATAATAATTTTCCGAACTTTTTTTTCGGGTACGTTCAGTAACCGCGCGAGCGGCGTTTTATAACTTTTTGAACCGGCGCTCGGAATTGAAATCTGAGGGCACCGTTGAGCTCGCAACGTCAGTGATTGCTTAGTGAGACCTTCACCGCAGTTGCGTTCTGACGAGAATGAGAGTTAGTTTTTGGGGTTTTTAAATTAAATTGAAAAAAAATAAAGTGTTAACTTTATTTTTATTTTATGGTGGTTAAAACCTCCAAGATGAGGTTAGTGGTGGGGGTCACCACACCATAACCTCCCATGAGAGATTATGGTGGTGGGGCCCACCCGCACATAACCTCCCTAGGATATTATTTAGTGGGGCCCACCCGAGCTTCTTAACCCCATTAAACTCTCCATTAATTAATTGGACACCTCTCTCTATTTAATTGGAACTTCTCACCTCCCCTAATTTTTGAATTTGAACATTTCCTTTCCATTAATTAAATGAGTTGTCTCATTTAATTAAACACAAGTATTTGTGTTGTTGTGCCATAAAAATAATAGAGAACTTCCTCTATTATTTTTGGCTTAGCATTCTTCTGGTGGAACCTTTAAGAGAGGAGGAAGAACTTGGAAGAACTTGGAGGAACAAATTCTCCCAACGAAGAACGTCACTTCCGCCAACGAAGAACGAACTTCATCTTCTTCCTCCTTCAACCAGGGCAAGAAAAGGAAGCACCGCCGCCCGCGAAGTACGCCGACGACGTCATCTCGACTCGTCTTCTCCAAGCTCTTCCTCCTTCGACATTGACGGAACGACGTCCGCCTTACCAGGACTCCGTCAACGATCACCGAACTCGAGGTAGGGGTTTGAGTTGAAGTTTTATTCTTGTTCTTCGTCGTTCAATCCTCGGATTATGTCATGCTGATTGATATCAACGTAACGTGGAGGGCTCGGACCGCACAAACACGGCCTGACCCTCCCCCTTTGATTGTACTCGTTTTTTTACGACGGCGGCGGCGCAACGGCGCTGCCAGAAGAGAGGATCGCAGCGGAGGAACGGCCACGGTCGACGGGCCGTGGCGGTAAATACGCCGACCGGCAATGAGCCGACCGCGGAAGAAGCCGGCCGCGCAAGGGTCGCCGGGTCGCCGGAGGGGCGCGGCGCCGTCGCGCCGCGCAGAGAACAGAGCCGCGGCCAGGCGGGCCACGACAGTGTCGGAGGGGCGCAGTGCTGTCGCACCGCGTCGGAAGGAGTCGCGGCCACGTGGGCTGCGGCGGTCGGACGGGCTGGGCGCGGCGTCGTCGCGCCGGAGAAGAACTGCGACCATAGGCCGCGACAGACAGAGGAGGGCGGCCGGCCGCCGGTGCGCGCTACAGGCAGGACCCGAAGGGTCCTGCGTTGACCTGGACCAGCGCCACCTGGCGCCGGTCTTGGATCCTAACCGAACGGCTTTGCAGTTCGGGAGCCAGGGGCGCGCGTTTCCCCCTGGCCGCGGCTAAGGCGGGCCCCCGCCGGGCTGCCGAGTCGGCAGGCCGACCGGGCCGCCAGGCCGACCGGGCCGACGGGCCATCCGGGCCAACGGGCCATTCGGGCCGCCGGGCCGCCTTCGGACCGGGCTACCCCCTCGGGTCGGGCCGCCTTCGGGCCGGGCCACCCCCTCAGGTCGGGTCGGACCCGCGAACCGGGTCGGACCCCAGTCCGATAGCGTTTGATCCGAACACACCTCTTCGCCCCTATCTTGGGCTACGGGTGACCGATCGACGAACCATTTGCGACGACGGAAAGCTTAGAGCGAGATGGTTCTTTTGGCATACCCCACTTGAAGTTTGGACACAGTCGGGATACAGTCGGGTTGGTTTGAACCTAAAAACCAATCGTGCTCCTGGGACAGAAATGTCAATAACTCACAAACCGGGCGTCCGATTAACGCACCGTCTGTCGCGTTGGAACCCTTACGACACGACGGTCCTTTGGGATACTCATTTGTGGAGTTTAGTGGCAGTCGAGGTACAGCCGATATCTTGAGGGCAGATTCTACGAAACTCGAGCGCACCGGGTGCGAGGAATCCAATGGCTGTTAGTGAGACGGAGGTTGGAGACAGATCATACGGAGGTCAGCGCTCAGCGATCCTGTGTGGGTCAGCGCATACCGATCTTATGTGGGTCAGATCCTGTGTGGGTCAGCGTTCAACGATCCTATGTGGGTCAGCGCATATCGATCCTGTGTGGGTCAGATCATGTGTGGGTCATTGCGGGGGTTAGTACCTATCGATCCTGTGTGGGTCAGACTC
Organism: Viscum album; assembly: GCA_963277665.1. Classification (NCBI taxonomy): domain Eukaryota; kingdom Viridiplantae; phylum Streptophyta; class Magnoliopsida; order Santalales; family Viscaceae; genus Viscum; species Viscum album. The sequence continues at coordinate 1,994,575,625 of OY728150.1, read as the reverse complement.
CGTATGGTCTGAAGCAGTGCCTCTTGACAGAATAACATGATCTAACTTCGCGACTAATCATCTGTACTCCTATACTTCACTGAAATCCTGGTTTGAACTGAGTCTTTGACTTTTGTGTTTTCCTCATGATTGAGATGAGTTACTAGATAACTTAGGTATATGTATGGGTATATAACTAAGTAATGGTTATCCGTTGTTTTTGTACTTTCTGTTTTATCCTTGTTGGATTTTTTTAGACCTTGAGGGTCCCGGGGTCCCTACTGAGTATCGTTATACTCACCCCTGCACGGGCTATGTCTGCACCTAGTTGTGTTGGATGCAAACGACGGACAGCGCTGACGGAGGCCGAGAGCGCCAGGACTGGACGGTACCCGGAGGTGGACCTTACGACAAGTCGGTACATAGAGGAGTCTGACATATGTGGAGTGCTGAGGTGGTCATCTGTCCTTACCCTTCAGGTAGGAACCCCAGAGGACGATCCAGGAGCTGCTCTTTACCTTTCAGTTGTTTGTCCATTTTTCAGTTGTACTTGCTTTCAGTTGTACCTGTACTTTACTGTTGAACTTGTATTTTCAGCCCCTTTTTACTTTCTAGTACTTTTTTTGTATACAGTATTGCTTAGTGTTTTGCTTCCAGTTGTGTACTCTGTTTGTGTGTGATTACCTTTTATAAAGGCAATGTCATCCCAGCTTAAGAATTTACGCATTTGGTGCTAGTCGTCAACCCCTGACCTACGGAAGGTGGGTTTGGGGTAGTCATGATACGGGCCTCAGGGAACGGGTCGTGACACATAACATGGAACATTAAGAAAGGTTATAAAAGGTTCACCTTTCCATCTTGAAAACAAATGAAATACTATTATAAATACACTACTGATAGACTAATAAGTTTGAATATGAAGATGTTAGATTCACATATGGCTTAAAAATATTAAGCCTAGCTATTACAAAATTCCATTTTTCATCATAAGGAATTAGCAAAAATTTATTTAAACGGTTATTAGAAATTGACCAAAAAGAAATTGGAACAAAAACATGGTTTTCATATAATGCTAGAAAGCATTACACAAACGACCATTGATTTGCAACTGAGAAAAGAATCGCATAGAAAATGCAATTTAATACTAATGGGAATTTTGAAAATATAAGTAGAGTTTCATTAATTACAACCCCTAAAATAGAAAAAATATTAATTGATCAGTCAAGTAGTAAATACCACAAAACTAACTAAATTCATTTGGCATAATTTACATGATTCACAGAAACATGTTTACCTAATGGAATATCATACGTTGCAGATGATTTCACCGTCAACTCACATCAGAAAAAATAATTGCACAACCAGGAGGATTAAATACTACCAATTTAATTAAATCAGTGATAACACAGAAATAGATTGAGTCGTTTAAACATATTTTACAAAATTGATATTCTCTTACCTTGGAGGTGACACTACCACTATGCAACAGAGAAAAAATGCAATTGTATTGCTAGGGAACAATTTCTAAAGCAAGGGGAAAATAATTGTTTTGAGTGCATTTTTCTCATACCATGTTAAGTACACAAGATTGATCATAATACCATAACAAGGGGCTGAAACAAGGTTGAAACAGCGAATAAACACAACAAAAAAACTATTTTAAACCCATGAAATATGTTTAAAAATCTCCCTTACAGTATGAACATAGGGAATTGAAAACAGAAGCTCCTCCCAACAGCTGCAACAAGGATAGGAAGAGGCTTATAGGGCAAAGGTGGACAGATTCACGAGTCTCTCTTTTCTCTCAACGCAATAGGGTCTTATACACATGTAACCAGATATTCAAAACTGGCGCAAATGAAGGTAACATACCCCCAGTTTCAGCCTCACAGTTCTTTAAATACCCAAACATTGAACCCCAAACTGAAATCAAAACCCGGTTAGTGTGAACCCCAGGATTCGATTCCCCGACATGAAATCATATGCATCATTAAAATATAACCAAATTCAGATAGACAGGGTACCAAGGCTGGAATGAAAATTAAAAACGAAACTCAAAAACATTGTCAGTTTTTAGGAATTCGACTCACCGTCGCAATAGGGGTAAATTCGATGGAGGATGCTTCCACAAGCAACGCGATGCTTGAAGTCGTCATGGGTTGCCAGTGCAAGTTTCAGGCTGACCGAATGCTGGTTGGGTATGTCGCCTTCCTCTGCATGTGGCCAGCGCCGAGTTATCAGATTCTAAAATGGAACTCTCTGCTCACAACAAGACTCTCGTTGAACACTAGTGGAGCCCCTCTTTTTAATTTTTCGGTTGCGATTGAGGGTCATGGCTCCTTGGAGATGTTGGCGATGCGCTCGAGGAAGAAGAATGGTTGGGACGAAGCCCCAAAAAAAAAACCCAATTCCCATTTTCACAAATCCTTTATTAACCCGTTATTTTCATTATTTTTAATAATTCTTCATTTAACTATTTATAATTATTATAAAACATATATAAATATATTAATAAAACTAATAACTATTTAAAAACACATTATTATTTCAAAGTAATATATATATATATATACTTCCTTCAAAAAATAATATGTGTCATTTAAAAATACACGTCATTTATTTACATTGTTCTTAAGTAATTAATGAAACACACATTTCAAAGTAAATATTATTATAAAAATTATGGTTTATATAACTTAAGTTGTTTTAACATTTCACTTTATATGAATTAAACACGGTTAAAACATTATTTAGTTTAGATGACATAAATTTTTATATTCAAATTAAATACTCATTGATATTATAAATCATTTTTATGTGTGGATTTACTTAAATAGAATCCTTTTAATGTTAATTAATCACTACACAAACATATTTATATACCTATACATATGTATAATTGGGTAACAGTTATTTTTGGTTTTATTTATTATTACTTTATTTTAAAATTACTTCAACGACTATATGCAATGGTCGTTTTATGTATAAATACATAACCTGGCTCATCAAATTTGTAGATTCTTTGTCCACCAAGATGAGGCCTATTTTTACATTCTTCTATGCTCCTCTTCGTTGGATTTCTACTTAGGGATGATCCCAAAAGCATGGGCTACGATATTGTCATCATCATGTTTGTTTTGAGTTTTCCTTATTTATTGTTAATTCTTGTTATAGGTTTAATATTACCATCTTCTTAGTCCGAGGGGATGTTTCCTATATCGTTCTTAATGTACTTCTTTAATAAAAAATGAGTTTTTTTTTATAATTTATTTAATGTGTTTTACTAAATGTCAAAATTTATATACGAGTTACTGGGGCATTAAAATAATCTATCATGATGTTATTATAATGTAATATATATTTAGGTAAATTTTTACTTTGTTTACCTATAGTACTATGATGATGCTGATCATTTATCACTCTTGTTATCCCCATTTGGTTTTAGTGGTGTTTGTAATCGGATGGAATCTAGTTAACCCTTAGTGGAGGGAAAATGTGATGATTACTTCAATGATTAAAAACTTAGAATGATATATGGACTAATAATTCTAGTTTTAACTCCAAAAGAAACCATCATTAATCATTAATAACAATGTAACTATAGTTGAGATCCTGAGTTCACTAATGAAAAGAATAATAGAGACTCAAGAGAATAAATGAGATGAATATAATGAAAGAAATAATATTCAAACATCTATAAGTAAAAAAGTGTGGAGAAGATCCAATGAAATTTCATATGTGGTTCAAGGACATTATTTAAATGTGGTATAGATAACCATCACGTTCATGAATGCTAAAAGTATGAAAAAAGTCTAAATAAAGGGAACAAGGCTTTTCCAATTTACAACTCAATCCTCAATGTTTCAAATTAAAATATTCTAGGAATTTTGAACATCAATTCACTAACACAGGAATAACCAGGGTAATTGGTTTGAACACCCTACCCATGTTTGGGAACAACTCTGGGACTAAAATTATGAAATAAAAGAAATGTGTAAAAGGTAAACACACTATTCACACTAGATTATGGGAATTGGAATTTGGTTTATGAAATACATGTTAAATATTTTTGAAACTGATGTAATAGTTCCCATAAAAAACTGATTTACAAGATTTTATTAGAAATTAAACTTCATCACTTATTGAAATTAAATATATAAAATTTATTTTATATTTAATTTCAACATTTAAATATTTATTAAAAATATAAATTTCGTTTTTATGCATAAATATAATATTATTTAGATTACTGTCAATTACTATGAAAATAGCGAAATATTTTTTTAAAATGAATTTTTTATTAATATTGTGTACATTTTATCCAATCAATAAAATGGATATAATTTAAAGGATACCTATAATATTATTTTAAAAACCTTATATAACCATATAAATAGTTTTTATATTGGTAAAAAATATGAAATATAATTAAGAACACATAATGGTTAAAATTCATTTTTCTTCTAAAATGTCTTTTTCATATATTGTATAATTTAAATTAAATGCTTATTTTATCACATGTAGAAATTATATTACAATAAATTAAGATTAAATTTATATTGAAAACATCAAAACATAGTAATATCGGTTACCTCATATATATAAATTAAATATTAATTAATTAGTTAAAAACTAGTTACTATGTTTAAAATGTAAAAACCTATTGAAAAAGAATTAAAACAAAGTTAAAACTTTTTTTTAAAGTCTTTGTTTGGTATTTATCAAAAAAAATATAAAAAATGAAATTATTATGAACATTTGGAGTCATTTACCAAGGAATAGTGTAATGAAATCATGAAAGGGTAATGGGTATTACCAAAAGTTCCACTTTCTTCACTTATAAAAGTTTGATCACTTCTACTCCTCCAAGGTTACATTTACCATTAATGTTTACATTAAAACTCATCCAAAATTACCTATACTATATGTACTTTGTTCATCCAAAATCCCCTAGTCTCATGATTTTATCTTAAGTCATTAACTTCTAAGAAGATCCCTTAGAGAAGATCAAGAATCCAACATAAGTATTACTTTCTTCGTAATCATTCCTCCTTAATTTTCCACATAATAAATATTATATCCGTAAAAATAAATTTAAATAAGTATGAATATTACTCTTACATGTAATTATATTAATTCAGTTATAATTATTTATTTATCTTCATCATATAAGAAAAATAAAACTATTGTTAGTGCATTGCTTGAATCACCACTTCACAAAGATACATCTTCCTTTTTTCCTCCCCTCCATTCATGGTAGATCAAATGGTTGTAAAAGATTATAAAATATGATATCTAAAATATAAAAATTATGTTAAAATTTCAAAATTACCAATCATCCGAATTTACACTCATTCGTTTCAAACTAAAAATAATAATCATGCTTATTTGAGGACTACTACATCCAAAAGAAATGAGTTTCAATGGTCATCTCCACCCTCATGGATGGATTGAATATTACATTTAATATATAAAAATTAATTTCTTAACACTATTAATATTATATATATTATGAGACTAAATTATTTCTCTTTCAACCAAGGTCAACATATAGATTGGTTTACTAAAAAAATTACGTTTCGACCATACGAAACATATGTAGGAATGAAATCCATACTATAAAAAATTAACATATGATAGTTAAAGGACCTAAAAATATGAAATATAGTTGAATAAGGATTTTTTTATGTATTTATTATACTTGATTTATTTATTCAGGATCTTAAGAATATATACAAAGTGCATTCAGATGTGAGGTATGGGATCTTTGGTACCACCTTTGTTATTTGTCGGTTAAATATTAACTCTCTTATTTTCATTTTTATAAAATAATATTCCAATTTATATATCCCATTTTTAAATATATTTCCCCTAAATATATACATATTCATATATCATTTATCATTCTAGGGTTGTACATGTTTTTAGTTCCCTTTAAAATTTCCATTTTGACGAAAACATGAGATAAGTGAACATTCATATTTCATGTGTCATGTCAAGAATGTCCAAAATAAAGTGTTTATAAAACATAGTTAACCTCTAAAACCCCACATTATTTTATATATAGTTCCATTTTATAAATATTAATATTATGGAAAATGATAATATATTTCCTTCATTAAAGGCATCCATTACTTATTTTATAAAGAATCACTAATGTAGTTCAATTTTATTATTTCTCTTGATCCTTATTTTGAATATTATATACTGTAATTATATGTTAAATATTTTTATCCATTATTCAATTATTAAATACTAAAAAAACCTAAATCCTCCTCTTGGGAATCATTTTGATTTATCCTTAAATTATTCCTTAAATCATAATTATGAATCCCACTTCCTTATAATGGGTTTGGTCATTATTTTTGGTTTATGTATGGTCTATTTTTTCAAGTGGCATGAATAAGAATGATTTATATTTTGATAATGGTGGGATAAAAATTAATTATCCTCCAGTACATCAGGTAAATCTTTATAACTCATGAGATTTTATGTACAAAACTAGTGAGTGAACCTAATCCACTATGAGACTTTTCCCACTATATATGGTTCATGGGAAGTTATCCTAGCCCCACTATATTATTTAATGGGTGGGAAAAAATTATATATCACTCTAATATATTTGGAAAATATTTATATCTCTTGAAATTATTTTTAAGGGATTATAAAATGAACTAAAGCCACCATGATACATTTTCTACTATGTTTATGGGATTGAAAACTAATCCTAATATACTATGGGAATTTATCATATGTATTTATGGGAATGGAGATTGAACCTAATACAACATGGGAATTTTTACACTTAATGATGATGGTGTTGATAATGGAGATTTAGTAATATATATGATGTCAGGTCTTATGTTATTACAATATATATATGATTCATTGTTCTTATGGGTTCGTTTCCATATACCATTTCCATGATTGTCTCACACTCTCATGTCATTATGAATTTTTGGTCATTTGATATTACTTGTACATAAATAACTATTTATAGACAAATACTAAAATTTTAAGTTCTTGTATTAATAAAATTATCCATGATCTTGTTATCTCATATTCTTATGATTTAACCCTTGATGACAAGTTGGTAATTTTTCCATTACTAAGCATTTTAGACCACCCCTTTCTTATGTTTCCCTTACCAAGGATATGAAGATATGTATTACTTTTGAGAAGTGTAAATGAGGTTCTAGGGGCGTTTGATCATAGATAAATGTTCACAAGTTTTTTAATATGACTATCATGTTTAATTGGTCCTCAAATACACTAAACAAAATGTTTTTCTATGACATGTGAGATTATTATGAAATGAAATATTTCAATTATATAAATTATGTAAAATAATTACATGTTTAGTTCATTTCATCATACTATTTCTCATCCTAGGCCAAGAATGAGATGAGTGTTACACCATAAGCCATCATCTAATAGGGAATGAGATTGTGACTAGTTCTAAGAATGAATGAATCAAATAGGTAAGGTCTAATCCTATATAACTAGTACAATCATACATCACCAAAAATCCATAACATTGCATCAGGATAGAAATACATAAATATATAAAATATAAAATGAATGAAAACACAATATTCATCCTAAAGGAATATGGATGAAATTAAAGTTTAAAAAGGAAAAATAATAAAAGGTTCAACACCCAAAAATAAAATTTACCTCAAGGGATTACGAATAAAAAATTATCACATGATGAACACTATGATTCCACAAATAGACAACCATGAATATCAACATGATCCACTATGCTCTTTCCCTATAGCTCTATTCCACCCAACATCACCACCGACCTATATTCCATTTTACCATAAATAACATTTTTTGGAAAAATTCCCATGAATGAAAGAGTATAAATATACCTTGTCGTACTCCTTAAAAAATAATGGGCCATCGACCATAGGTTATCCCACAACTAATGGTTGGACCAAATAACAACCCATATCAATGAATTGGAAAACCCCTAGGTAGAGAAGAATATGTGGATTCATATCATAATATGACTGTAATCACATATCATTGAGGATATAATCGGTAAGCCAAAATGTATACTCATTCTATGTAATAAGGACTTTGGGAAAAAATCCCATTACTTGGGGTAAAACACATCCCTAATCATCCACTATAGAAGAAAACAACTCCATGACCATTCTCCATAGGGGATATATAACCACATAGGTCAACATAAGGGAAACCACAACCCAAATAATTATTTCATAACCATGGGATCTAATTTTGACGATCCCAAACTCAAGTGGCTCATTCACCATATGCTACCCCATATACAAGAGCACCACCACACGACTGTCAGGTTGGGTAAAAAACTAATAATAATGTCCAATAATTATTCCCAAAACAATTCCTTATGGAATAAAGTCTAATATGAACACCTCACACATAGATCCATGAATCGATAGTATAACTAATGTGGGGTAATTGTACCTAGAGAATGATATGATTCTAAAATGGGTGTTATAGGTCCAATTGATGAATGAACTATACCTGTTCCCATGAGGGGTCCCTGTCTTATCCTGCCATAGGAAACTCACCTCTTTATCAACACTAAATCCCAAAGGAGGTCCAATAACCCATCCATTATCAAATTAGGAGGTCAAAAAATAGTAATTTGGATCCCCTCACACTTAGACCATCTCCTCTAGAGTAGAATAATGAAGGGGGAAACCTGATTCATGATATTAACTAGAATTCACCAACCACCAAAAACTATATATGCTCAATTAATAACACCACCATTCTAACATTGATCCTATACCAAAACTGGGGACTCATTCCTCACATGCATTCAAAGACTGGCCAATGTAGTTACCAACCCCTAGTATGAGAAGCAACCTCACTACTCGACCACCATATTCATCACATCACCCCAAAAAAATGTATTAGGGGGAACATAAATAATTTGGGAATTGAAACTGAATAAGGTAGTACCACCCACATGGAAGATCTCATGTCATCCAAAAGGACACGATCGACCAAAGAGAGTATTGTCTCTTTCCATGAATTAGCTTACCTGTGCCTCCAAGAGGGTGCTCCTAAAAAATTTATCAAACATGGAGTAACCACACTATATATCTCTTCAGGAGTAACAAATCCATAAATATAAGGTATGATTCACACCACATTTTATGATACCCACCTGAGGGAATTCCCAGATCATATCTATATACATATCTTTCCTTAAGACCATTAGAACCAACAATCTAATGAATGATACCTAAAGAATACTCTACAATCACAATTCTCCTTCATCTATGTTGATAACATGTGGTATAGATTGAGAGATATAAGATATCCACTTTCATCTAAGAAGAATTACCATGAAGGGAAATATGGAATGGGAGAAAATCATTAATTCTTGATCCACCAATCTAAACTACATATAATAAATATGACATTGTGGTACATTTGAAGGAGGGAATCTCACTGAGTTCCTCATAAATCTTTAAGTCTCATCCATCAACCCTTACATATAGAGTGAACTGGGAAAGAATGGCTTGAACTCCCACATTCATGACAGTCTATCCTTTGGGGATCCATAAACACTATCAAACTCCCTATGAACATAGATATATGAATACATGAGAGGTTACCATGTTGTAGTATCTTAATGATTCAAGTTATCCACCATTATTTCACCTACCCTAGATCATCACTTGGATCCCATTATCATTTATATATGGATAATATCTATATCCAACCATGATTTTTATGAAATATAACATCTTATATTAATGAGAACCACAATATCATGTTATACATGGAATTAGACTAAATATGTTTACAAATATGAATATAGGAAAATAAAATGCACAATATACCATTGTAGGGAATTGGAATGGCTTGTACCAAAGTTTACATGGTTTTTACACCAAGATTATCTATTTTGGAATATAAAAATGTTGCCACATCAGGTATATTTCATGTAAATGATTTGAACGCTCAAGGAGTCAAATTAGTCATGTACATAAACACATATCATTGTGTATTTTTCAAATAAAAGACCTATCTGAAGGAACACACAACATCTTATAAACACATGATCTTTATTCGTGTACACTAGACCATGAGGTGTCATGTAACCTGACATGTTTTGTACTAATACAGAAATTATAACTCACATAAGATTTTTTTCCATGTACATGGACACACCCTGGGTCATGTACCAAAAGAAACTATATAATGTTTCCATATGGCATACAAATTTTTTTACACCTTCTAGACCCTTCGGTGCATTGAAGAAATATCATTTTTTTCAAGATATGAACATTGTGTGATTAGGATTTCTAGGTACAAAACCCCTATATACCACCCAAAATTTTTGGTTTATCTGGTAGGAACAAACCCCCTCCCTCAAGAATTCATAGAAAACTATATGAAATAATTGTGATTTATAATTGAAGTAATTAGTAAAACCTCTTGGTGAATCAAAAAATATTCAATCTTAGTTCCAAGTTCCATGGCTATTGTGCCCCAATCTAGCACCGATCATCCTCAAAACTCCTCATACCTCTTCCAAATTCTCATCTCAGTTTCATGGAAAACATGGGGTGGTTTTCCTATTACATTAATTTGAAATATGGCTAAAATTGGGGGATGGATAAATGAATACAAAAAAATAAAACTAAAAAAATATTTAAAGGATGGAGATATGACTCAAAACCTAGAAATTTTTTACACCTAAATTAGGAAAAATTCTCATTCCATACTCAACTGTAATGTTTTAATTCCAATATGAATCTCCAAATGTATCAATTTCATCACAATTTAAAATGAATAATTTTTATTTTTTAAATATTAAATATCTTTAAAAAATATGCCCAGCTAAAAAATTCCATGAAATTCTAGGTAATATGTAAACAACTTGTCTTGTGATCATTAAAACTATCATAAAATATTTTTAGGGTTCCATTCAAGGTAAAATTATCCATTTTCCCCTATCATGGCCCTATATCTCTAGAACTCAAATTGATCTAATTCATTCTCACTAAAAAAACTATGGTCTATATTGTCACGACCCCCTCCCCACAAAGTGTATCCCTCCTGGGCCGGCAATGTGAGAAGAGAGATAATGACCCCCGAGTCTCGCCTCCAGTAGGACCCAGGTTGGAGACTAGCACCGAGGGTATAATAAACACACAAATGGGAGGCATTACCCTCTAAGAAAACACATGCATAAGAGAGAGATAGAATAGACTCCAATCAAATCCAACTCAGAACTAAAATATAAAAGAAATCCAAGTACATATATGAAATGTCATGAAAAAGTACTACAACTGAAAGGGGAAACTAAAAGTACCCAAAAGAAAGTAAAACGACAGCGACCACAAGCCCGAACAACTCCTCCTCCAACCACAAGCTAGTAGTAACCAGCTTGATCTCCAACCTGCTCCAAGTGACCTGAAAAACAGTTTATATATACATAGGGTGAGTATAACATTATACTCAGTAGGATCCTCCCCAAGCCTCTCGTGCAAAAGTAAAGAAAGCATGCTAAAGCCCAGTGAACAACAAGTGAAACTAACTCGTCACCTAAACAGGTATATTAAGTTCCCAACCTCACCATGGCTACTATCACCAAGTAACGCATACAAGAATATAACATATAGTAAAGAATATCAAGGGTACCCCGCTACTACTTCCCCACTGGTTTGCCTCTTTGCCCCAACAACATACGTCCTATGCATCTCTCTCCAAAGGCTTGCCCGCAGACACCTGGGATAAGCTCCACAATCTGCACCTTGTGCACCACAAAGGCTTGCCCGCAAACACCTGGGCGAAGCACCACACCATCCTCCCAACCAAAATTAACCAGGTAAGTTCCGGGAGCCACCACATCCCACATAACGTGTATCATACATCGAGTATTATACCTCAATCCATTATAGCCCATACACCGAGTAGGGATCCTCAAGCCATCACAACCTATACACGTTACACCTATAGTAGTCCATAGGATACTATATCAAGAATATATGTGTGTGAAATAACCACAAGACATTACAGCCCTCTACACACATATATGGGGAAACTAACTATTGTTCCTGTTGGCACATGTATCTACCAAGAGAAGAGAGCGGGGCCAAAGGGGGTAGTCATCCATTCGACCTCTCATCAGAATGTTGGGAAAAACACCCCCCAGGGCTCAGAATCCCCAGGGTGTCAGTTTCCCTTACCGACAGGGTGGAGTAGCATATAGAAACACAAAAAGTACAGAATATATATATAACTCACATCTACACTATGGGCATTACCTAGTCTTCGATACAACTGCAGCTAATGTGTCTCAGACTCCAGGATGCTACTTCTAAGACTAGGTGTCCGATAAGCACACAAACATTTGAAGAGATTTATTAGATTACTCCATTCTCATTTTATCAGTTCCACTGTACACTAATTAATTCTTTAAACATTAATTAACCATGAATAATTTAACATTAAACGTCATTAGCATCACACCCAAAAATCAACTGCTCCTTTTAAGATTCACATCACCTTTAAATTCCAGTATCTCCCTCCCCGTGGATTATCACCATTTAATCAAACTTTCATTATAGAATTACTTTCCCATATTCCCAGGAATTCTAGAAAGGCATCCAATGCTAATAAACACAAAGGGGGATCAACAAGGTGAGTAGATATACTACCCATTGAGTCTTTGCCGCCTATAGCAAGAGCATAGACCCATTCTCCCTCGAGAGGCTAAACACGGAAAGCACGTGGCATACCCTGCGTGTATTCGCCTCCTTCGGAAGGAGGGTAAACAAGAACAGCTGCCTGAGCAGTGGGGAAAAGTAAAGCAGATAAACAACCAAACAAAACCACCAATATCCAGCCATCACATTCATCCCATACCATCATCCTTGGTGTCCTCCCCGACACCCACATGCATAAGCTGATGCATCTCACCACCCTAGGCGTCATCCGCTGCCACAACCACAAGGCCTCCATGCCTCCACATATCACAACACCCCTCCAGGGTCACATTATAGCACAAGCAGCAGGAAAACAACAATCACATCAATGGGCTCTTGGCCCTTTAACAATCAAGAGGGTAACTCAGAACCCCTTTAAGAAATTCTCACACAATATATTCTTTAATCCATATTGAATTAGCAGATTTGTTATTCGTAGGTTCCAATTACGGGATATCTAATCAGTAATCTATCACAATTAAATAACCATGCTTACTTCCCTAATTTGATTAACCTCAAATTAGAACAACTACAACAACGACAACAACCAGATTCATGCCTCTTTATCTTTATCCAATTAATTAACAATTAATTACAGCTTTATGTTCATTATCAATTTCCATCAAGAATGAACAACTAATCAAAGAAAACATAGATATCACTCTATCTAGCAAAACATGAGGCAAACCGTTATCACGGTACAAAGCAACAATATACGATCAACCAATTCTTTTAATCTGGTTCAAGTATTTAATTAGGTAAATTTCATTGTGATCTAAAGGGATAAATCATGCTAATTATATGATTGCACATATACAATTAGAGAAGCCATGAATCCCCTACCTCGAAGAGTTATTGACGTCCTTTATCCACACAATGGGTCACAATCCTCCTCTCACGACAACTGCATCCAACAGAGGATGACACGGTACGACAGTACCAACCAACCCTAAGAAAAAACCATTAGAATCTTGGAAATTACTTGGTATAATATGGAAGGGAGAAACAAGAGAAAATGATCCCCAAAAGAACGATGATAAAACATACCTTATATTGATGATTGATCGATACAACTAGGTTGCATCCAAAATAGAGTGGAACCAATCGGAGTATTAGGATTTGATTGTAAAGCTCCTACGGGAATGATTGAAAGGCTCTAGTGTCTCTTAGCCGAGAACAAGGAGGAAGAACAAGGGAGAATGATATCTGGTTCCTTTTTGAAGATTTAACGAGGCGACAGTTTAAGATTCGGTTAATTATCCATTAAAAACGGATCACATTAACCCACGCAGTTTGACCAAGTAAATACATCCCGACCTTAGGAATAATTAATATAGGATTTATGGCATTTGAATCGGCCTTAAGAGTCCTTAAAATAAGGCTTTAAATGTATTTTACGTCAAAGGAAATGTCAAAGGGGCGAAACTGTAGGAAGCTGGAAACATTGTTCACATACTCAAAATTTGGCAAAGGAAAGAAAAGGTCACCATTAGACCTCACCATTCTGGAAACACTGTTCAAGTCCACCGTTAGAAGGTCAATGTTAGAAGGTTACCATTCTGGAAACACTGTTTAAGTCTACCGTTATAAGGTCACCGTTAGAAGGTTACCGTTCTGGAAACACTGTTCAAGTCTATCATTATAAGGTCACCGTTAGAAGGTTACCGTTCTGGAAACACTGTTCAAGTATACCGTTATAAGGTCACCGTTAGAAGGTTACTGTTTTGGAAACACTGTTCAAGTCTACCGTTATAAGGTCACCTTTAGAAGGTTACTATTCTGGAAACACTGTTCAAGTCTACCATTAAAAGGTCACCATTAGAAGCTCACCGATAGAAACACTGTTCACTGAACCTCACCGATAGAAACACTGTTCACCTACCAATACTGTTCATAAAACTGGAAACACTATTCACAGAACTAGAAATTTGGCCAAGTGTTGGGGATAAGTCACCTTGACCTCCCAGAACACCTCCAACACCACATTTTCACAAAGTAATGGACTGGAGAGGTCCGGGCCATTACATTAGATACCTCTCAAAACATTATCATCCTCAAGAATTAAAAACCAAACCAGAAGAAAAGAGGGGTCTGAATAACCACCCCATAAGATACCTCTCAGGGGAAAACCACCATGAGTTGTTCAAAAGCTAGAACAAAACTATGACATCTGAGAGTATGGGAACAAACAATCCATATCCAAACAATTCAATCATAACATCACATAAAAGGTACATAAATAAAACATGAAAGGTCTAACCACAAAGGAAAAATCATTATATGAAAGGAGTTAAACATTAAACAACTCTGGGTACTGAGCACGTATCTGTGACTCACGCTCCCAGGTACTCTCTTCCATGCCACTGTGTCGCCACAAGACACGAACTAAGGGGATAGAATGCCCACGCAACACCTTCTCCTTGCGGTCTTGGATCTCCACAGGTCGCTCCTCGAAGGTTGCATCATCATCAATATCGATCTATCCCCAATCGATAACATGAGATTCATCATGAAGATAACGACGAAACTATGATACATGGAAAACATCATGTATCCGACTCATCTGAGGGGGAAGTGCTACTCGATACGCCACAACTCCAACACAATCTAACACCTCGAAAGGCCCAACAAACCGGGGAGAAAGCTTACTTCCACGACCAGACCTTTGCTGCCCACGATGGGGAGTCACCTTCAGAAACACATGATCCCCAACATTAAACTCTAAGGGTCTTCTTCTTTGATCAGCATATGATTTCTGACGATCTTGCGCTGTCTTTATCCTCTCATGAATCACCTGAACCATCTCTGTTGTATTCTACACTAGTTCTGGTCCGAGAATTGCTGACTCTCCGACCCTAGTCCAGCACAACGGAGAACGGCATGGTCGAGCATACAAGGCTTCAAACGGCGCCATACCGATGGTAGAGTGAAAACTATTATTGTAAGCGAACTCTACCAATGGTAAGTGCTTCATCCATGAACCTCCAAAATCAAGAACACAAGAGCGCAACATGTCTTCAAGAGTCTGGATGGTTCGCTCTGTCTGACCATCCGTTTGAGGATGAAAAGCAGTGCTAAGGCACAGTTGAGAGCCAAAAGCATGCTGGAGACTTCTCCACGCCCTAGAGGTAAAACGAGGATCTCGATCAGAAATGATCATCCTAGGTACTCCATGAAGTCTCACCACCTCCTCTAGATACTGCCTCGACAAAATTTCCACTGAGCTCGACTCCTTGATCACTATGAAGTGGGACGAATTTGTTAAACGATCCACTACCACCCATATAGCATCATGTCCTCCCGGAGCTCGAGGTAAACCTGTAACAAATTTCATTGATATGTCCTCCCACTTCCACTGAGGAATCTCTAATTGCTGGAGAAGACCACCAGGAACACAGTGTTCAGCCTTCACCTTCTGGCAGACTAAACATCGAGACACACACTCTACAACCGCACGCTTCAACCCCGGCCACCAAAACTGACTCCTCAAGGATCGGTACAACTTTGTCACACCAGGATGTACTGCCAAGGGCGAACTATGGAAATCTCAAAGAACCGTCTCGCGCATCGCCAAGGGAACAAAAAGCCTACCATGATACAACACTCTGTGTTGTTCATCCTCCGACTAACCATCAGGGGCCTCACCACAAACAACTCTGTCACTCCAAACTTCCACCTCTAGATCACCCAACTGAGACTCTTCCACCTTCTGCATCAGGGATGAATGCACCGTCATCTGGAAAAGACAACCTCTACCCCCAACTTCTCCCATATCAAGATGCAAAGCTGATAGCTCTTCCATCACTCTCCAGGAATCACTAGATTCACGGACAACATCATTAAGTGACTTTCGGCTCAGTGCATTAGCTACAACATTCCCTTTTCTAGGTGTATACGATATTTCAAAGTCGTATTCCTGCAAGAACTCTATCCACCGACGCTGCCTCAAGTTCAAGTCACATTGGGAGAAAACATACCTCAAACTCTTATGATCGGTGAAAACCAAAAAGTGCTCACCAATGAGGTAATGTCTCCACAACTTCAGAGCAAACACCACAGATGCCAACTCAAGATCATGGGTGGCATAGTTGCATTCATGGGGACGCAACTACCGAGACCCATAAGAAACAATTGACCTCTATTTCATGAGAACACAACATATCCCCAGATGTGAAGCATCACAGAAAACATCAAACTGGACTCCCTCCGCTGGAAGACAAAGGATTGGATCACTTACCAACTTCTCCTTTAGATACTCGAAAGCTGTCTGACACTAATCAGTCCATATGAACGCTTGATCCTTTCTGGTCAAAGCTGTCAGAGGAGTCTCAAATTGGGAGAAATTGGCTACAAACCTCCTATAATAGCCTGCGAGACCAAATAAACTTCGCACCTCTGACACGGTCTTGGGGGCTGCCCAAGATACCACTGCTTCTATCTTTGGCGGATCCACAGCTACTCCCTGCTGGGACACAACATGCCCCAAGAAATGAACTTCTCGAGCCCAAAACTCACACTTCGACAACTTCCCAAACAACTGATGTTAGCGAAGAACTCCCAAAACGGCTCATAGATGCTCTTCATGCTCCTCTTCAGATGTGGAGTACACAAGGATTTCGTTGATGAAAACCACAAAAAACTTATCTAGGAATTCACGGAACACAGCATTCATCAACCCCATGAAAACATCTGGAGCATTCGTCACACCGAATGGCATTACAACAAACTCATAATGCCCATGACGACAATGGAAATCAGTCTTCAGGATATCCTCATCCTTTACACGCATCTGATGATATCTTGACAACAAGTCGATCTTTGAAAACCAACTTGCACCCTTCAGTTGATCGAATAAGTCATCAATCCGCGAGAGAGGATAGCGGTTCTTTATTGTCACTTTGTTTAATTGACGATAATCGATGCACAACCGCAAACTTTCGTTAGCCTTTTTCACAAACAAAACTGGTGCACCCCACGGTGACACACTTGGCCGAACAAAACCGCACTGCAATAGACCATCAAGCTGTATACGTAGCTCTCGTAACTCAGAAGGGTATATACTATACAGAGAAATAGAGATAGGAGATGCTCCTGGTTGTATCTCTATCCCAAACTCGATCTCTCATCGAGGGGGTAACGCTACAACCTCTTCTGGAAAGACATCAGGGTAATCCTCTACGACCCTAGGAAACACCAACTGCTGAACCTCTGAAGAACTCAACATCATCTCAGCCATCATGGATGATAAAGATTGAACTCGTTTATGACTCATATGAGGATCTCGCTCACCCACAAACACCACTTTCTCTCCATCTACATAAAAGAAAACGACCTTCTTCATGTAGCAATCCACAATAGCCTGTACCGAATACAACCAATCCATGCCGAGGATGACATCATATGGTTGTATTCGTAAACATAGGAAATCTCCCCAAGAGCGGTGTTGCCCCAACACTAGCTCACAGTCTCTACATACTTCAAACAAGTCGGCTTGACCTCCAACTGGCGTAGTCAATGCCAAGGGCACTGGAATCCTCTCTAACTCAACTCCCAAAGCATGGACAAGAGTAGGTGATATGAAGGAGTGTGTTGCTCCTGAATCAAACAAGGCATACACCAAGGTAGAAAACAAGCAAAGGGTACCTCGAATGACATCTGGCTCACCTGAGGCTGGCAACGCTAGAGCATGAAGCTGACCAAGACCTCCTCCATAGCCTCTCTGACCCTGATGAAGACCACCACCACGACCGCGCTCTGCTCTCTGAGGTCGGGGAGCGTCATGGGGCTGTCCTCTGCCTGCTCCATCTACCCTCTGGTGATCTAAACTGGTGAAACCTGCTGCTGTTGCCTCAGCTGGAACTGCCTCAACGGAGGAACCTAGAGCGGAACGCCCGATGTACGATGACTACTCTGAAAATTCAGGCACTCCCGCTGCTAATGACCACGACCATCACAAGAAAAACAAGCGCCTGATCCCTTGGCATAGGCCTGAGAGTTGCTGCCTCCAGAGAAACAAGATGGGAAGGGCTGGGACCTACCCCCAGGTGAACATAAACTATTATTCCCTGAAAACCGGGATCCCCGGACCACAACTTTGCTTCGTGAGGAATCATGACGATTCTCCTCTCGTGACGATCCGGTCTTAGCCAAAGTCCTCTCAACAACCTCTGCCCTCGCTAGCACCTCAAGATATGTCTTTAGCATAAATGGGGTGACCTGGCGCTGGATCTCTGGATGCAAAGCCTACTCGAAATGCCTCACCCTGGCCTCCTCATTTGGTAATAGGTCTGAAGCATATATTATAAGGTTCCTGAAACGGATTCCAAACTCTTGAACACTAGAGCTCCCCTGTCGAAGGGTAAGAAGCTCCTGGCAACTGGACACCTTCGCATTCGAAGAAAGAAACTCGACTCTAAACCTATCTCAAAACTCCTCCCATGAGATCGCTGAATCATCACGATCCCCAAGGAACAAGAACCACCACTACCTCGCTGCTCCACACATCATCGTCACAACCAAGGACACCCAGTGTTCCTTCCGAGCACGAATCGAACTGAAGCCTATCTCGACCTCCTCCAACCAGTCTTCTGTGACTGCATCTGAAACGGAGCCCTCGTACTTCTGTAGGCTCTGGTGCTGAAACTCTCGGAGTGTCTTCCTCCAAGTGTCATCGTCGTCAACCTCTACCCGGTGGCGATCTGCTGGAACAACCTGCTGGACATCTTCTGCGCAAACCTGACAAGGACGTCAACCTGGAGCCATACCTGTGAAATAACAACTGTTAGAGCTCCTAATCCTGGAATATGGAAGACTCAACATTAATAAATTAATTATTTTCTTTTATTAATTTTATTTTAACCTATCCCAAGGTATACCCATTCAAACATAGGCGCAAAGAAGAATGATGCATGATCCTTTCCTAGGTCTCTACCCTGCAAATAACATCACTTTGTTTAGTAGCCATCGTAAACTTAAAGGTCCATGCAACAGATCATAGGGGGCCCTAAACGCCTATGTCTCTGCCGGTCTCCAGTGTTTACCCCACTTGCTAAAAATGAATGACACCGTTGCCCTACCATCCCATGCAACCTCACCTATGCCTAACTCCAAACTCCATCCTATCCCTCAACCAGAGCTCTGATTCCACTTTGTCACAACCCCATCCCCACAAAGTGTACCCATCCTGGGCCAGAAATGTGAGAAGAGATATAATGAATCCTGAGTCCCGCCTCTAGTAGGCCCTGGGTTGGCGACTGGCACCGAGGGTATAATAAACACAAAAATGGGAGGCATTACCCTCTAAGAGAACACATGCAGAAGAGAGAGATAGAATAGACTCCAATCAACTCCAACTCAGAACTGGAATATAAAAGAAATCCAATTACATATATAAAATGTCATGTAAAAGTACTACAACTGAAAGGGGAAACTAAAAGTACCCAAAAGAAAGTAAAACGGCAGCGACCACAAGCCCGAACAGCTCCTCCTCCAACCACAAGCTAGTAGTAACCAGCTTGATCTCCAACCTGATCCAAGTGACCTGAAAAACAATTTATATATACATAGGGTGAGTATAACAGTATACTCAGTAGGATCCTCCCCAAGCCTCTCGTGAAAAAGTAAAGAAAGCATGCTAAATCCCAGTGAACAACAAGTGAAACTAACTCGTCACCTAAACAGGTATATTAAGCTCCCAACCTCACTATGGCTACTCTCACCAAGTAACGCTTACAAGAATATAGAATATAGTAAAGAATATCAAGGGTACCCCACTACTACTTCCCCACTGGTTTTCCGCTTTGCCCCAACAACATACGTCATATGCATCTCTCTCCAAAGGCTTGCCCACAGACACCTGAGCTAAGCTCCATAATCTGTACCTCGTGCACCACAAAGGCTTTCTCGCAGACACCTGGGCGACGCACCACACCATCCTCCCAACCAAAAGTAACCAGGTAAGTTTCAGGAGCCACCACAGACCGCATAACATGTATCATACATCGAGTATTATACCTCAAGCCATTATAGCCCACACACCAAGTAGGGATCCTCAAGCCATCACAGCCTATACACGTTACACCTATAGTAGTCCATAGGATACTATATCCAGAATATATGTGTGAGAAATAACCACAAGCCATTACAGCCCTCTACACACATATATGGGGAAACTAACTGTTGTGCCTATTGGCACATGTATCAACCAAGAGAAGAGAGTGGGGCCAAAGGGGGTAGTCAGCCATTCGACCTCCCATCAGAATGTTGGGGAAAACACCCCCCTAGGGCTCAGAATCCCCGGGGTGTCAGTTTCCCTTACCGAAAGGGTGGAGTAGCGTATAGAAACACAAAAAGTACAGAATATATATATAACTCACATCTACACTATGGGCATTACCTAGTCTTCGATACAACTGCAGCTAATGTGTCTCAGACTCCAGGATGCTACTTCTAAGACTAGGTGTCCGATAAGCACACAAACATTTGAAGAGATTTATTAGATTACTCCATTCTCATTTTATCAGTTCCACTGTACACTAATTAATTCTTTAAACATTAATTAACCATGAATAATTTAACATTAAACGTCATTAGCATCACACCCAAAAATCAACTGCTCCTTTTAAGATTCACATCACCTTTAAATTCCAGTATCTCCCTCCCCGTGGATTATCACCATTTAATCAAACTTTCATTATAGAATTACTTTCCCATATTCCCAGGAATTCTAGAAAGGCATCCAATGCTAATAAACACAAAGGGGGATCAACAAGGTGAGTAGATATACTACCCATTGAGTCTTTGCCGCCTATAGCAAGAGCATAGACCCATTCTCCCTCGAGAGGCTAAACAGGGAAAGCATGTGGCATACCCCGCATGTCTTCACCTCCTTCGGAAGGAGGGTAAGCAAGACCAGTAGCCTGAGCAGTGGGGAAAAGTAAAGCAGATAAACAACTAAACAAAACCACCAACATCCAGCCATCACATTCATCCCATACCATCATCCTTGGTGTCCTCCCCGACACCCACATGCATAAGCTGATGCATCTCGCCACCCTAGGCATCATCCGCTGCCACAACCACAAGGCCTCCATGCCTCCACATATCATAACACCCCTCCAGGGTCACATTATAGCACAAGCAGCAGGAAAACAACAATCACATCAATGGGCTCTTGTCCCTTTAACAATCAAGAGGGTAACTCAGAACCCCTTTAAGAAATTCTCACACAATCTTTTCTTTAATCCATATTGAATTAGCAGATTTGTTATTCGTAGGTTCCAATTATGAGATATCTAATCAGTAATCTATCACAATTAAATAACCATGCTTACTTCCCTAATTTGATTAACCTCAAATTAGAACAACTACAACAACGACAATAGCCATATTCATTTACATGCCTCTTTATCTTTAGCCAATTAATTCACAATTAATTTCGGCTTTATGTTCATTATCAATTTCCATCAAGAACGAACAACTAATCAAATAAAACATAGATATCACTCTATCTAGCAAAACATGAGGCAAATCGTTATCACGGTACAAAGCAACAACATGCGATCAACCAATTCTTTTAATCTGGTTCAAGTATTTAATTAGGTCAATTTCATTGTGATCCAAAGGAATAAATCATGCTAATTCTACAATTGCACATATACAATTAGAGAATCCACGAATACCCTACCTCAAAGAGTTCTTGACGTCCTTTATCCACACAACGAGTCACAATCCTCCTCTCACGACAACTGCATCCACTAGAGGATGCCACAGTACGACAGTACCAACCAACCCTAAGAAAAACCCATTAGAATCTTGGAAATTACTTGGTATAATATGGAAGGGAGAAACAAGAGAAGATTATCCCCAAAAGAACGATGATACAACATACCTTATATCTAAGATTGATCGATACAACTCGGTTGCATCCAAAATAGAGCGGAACCAATCAGAGGATTAAAACTTGATTGTGAAGCTCCTACGGGAATGATTGAAAGGTTCTAGTGTATCTTAGCCAAGAACAAGGAGGAAGAACAAGGGAGAATGATATCTGGTTCGTTTTTGAAGATTTAATGAGGCGACGGTTTAAGATCCGGTTAATTCTCCATTAAAAACGGATCACATTAACCCACGTGGTTTGACTAAGTAAATACATCCCGACCTTAGGAATAATTAATATAGGATTTATGGCATTTGAATCGGCCTTAAGAGTCCTTAAAACAAGGCTTTAAATGTATTTTACGTCAAAGGAAATGTCAAAGGGGTGAAACTTTAAGAAGCTGGAAACACTGTTCACATACTCAAAATTTGGCAAAGGAAAGAAAAGGTCACCGTTAGACCTCACCATTTTGGAAACACTGTTCAAGTCCACCATTAGAAGGTCACTGTTAGAAGGTTACCATTCTGGAAACACTGTTCAAGTCTACCGTTATAAGGTCACCGTTAGAAGGTTATCATTCTGGAAACACTATTCAAGTCTACCATTATAAGGTCACCGTTAGAAGGTTACCATTCTGGAAACACTGTTCAAGTCTACCGTTATAAGGTCACCGTTAGAAGGTTACCATTCTGGAAACACTGTTCAAGTTTACCGTTATAAGGTCACCGTTAGAAGGTTACCATTCTGGAAACACTGTTCAAGTCTACCATTATAAGGTCACCGTTATAAGCTCACCGATAGAAACACTGTTCACTGAACCTCACCGATATAAACACTATTCACCTACCGATAGTGTTCATAAAACTAGAAACACTATTCACAGAACTGGAAATTTGGCCAAGTGTTGGGGATAAGTCACCTTGACCTCCCGGAACACCTCCAACACCACATTTTCACAAATTAATGGACCGGAGAGGTCCGGGACATTACATATATAATGATGTGATATGAAGGGATGTGGTATTCCTATATGGTCATATTATTCTTAGGGATGTTTTATTCCTCACATAGTTATGTGTGTTATTTTTTTTAGTATAACAATATGTAATTTTTAATTTTATAACACTATAGTCCTCACCATATTTTTTTGGATAAAATAGTGTATAATTATTTAGTAGTAGACATTTCATCATTAGATTTTTGGATAGTGTGTGAAGGTAATTAATATGCGGCCATTGCTTTTATACATATGTGGGGATTACAATGTGGTAATGTACATGTAGATATGTGAATGATTTAATATATATGATAGTATGTGCATAATAAGAGGAGTAATTTCTCTTAACATGATTCTTACCCAATTATTGTTGAACTTGAATTATTATTTAAAATAGGATGAGTATACTTGTACACTCACCATATCAGGAACTATAATTTTTTAGGCTTACAAGATCAAGTTAATGGCCATGTATGGTGATGAAATTTCAATATGATTTGACCAATCTAATAATAGTGGTAGTCATGTTTTACTATTTTCAATTGTTTTCTAAAGTTTTTTAGTTGTGTGTGTGACATACCATTACATGTGGTTATTTATTTGAGGTTGATGTTGTTTATTCGCTATATTGTTGATATTCTTTTTGGTTAAAATTGAGAAATTACTATAATATTTTTTATTTCATAACCTTTATTATACTTCAGACCCAGTTTTCTCTTAGAAGTAGTATTTTGAAGCCACCTTTGATCTCTTTATCAAAATAGGTGGAGTTACAATGGGCCAGAATATAACATTGAAAAAATGGAGTGATGTTATTGTGTGGCTATAAGTGAGGATAATTCTTTATATCATAGAGTTATAGTGAAATTTATTGGTCTACAAAACAATATTAACATCAATATAAGTGAATAATATATTCTTTGTGCATTTTAGAGGTACACATTAAGAAACATTGATTATAGGATTTGTGGATTTGGTATTACAATCCATAGATTAAAGAGATGTGAAATAATACATAAATTAAAAGTAATTAAAACCTAAATAACATTGATTAGTATCATGGTTAGAGTAATTAAAATTTTAAAGGGGGTGTAGACCCTCAACCACAAGAATATCCAAGAGATTTGATATCCTAATTCCAATGGTGAGTAATATTTGTATTTGAGAGAAAATTATAGAGACATAAATGATATATCAATAAATAATATCAATTGGTAGTTAATATAATTTATTAATATTTTAAAAAATTTATTATAGATACTATATAGTAACCCCATGATCTCATGATCATTTTTATCCATTGTAGATAAATAAAAAAATCATCAAAACAAATTTCCTTGAGTGGTATATATGCTTATGAATAATGATATGAGAAGAAATGAAATATTATGCAATATTTCCCACTCTACCCATTGATTCACCTCAAGAATTCATTATGGTTGATATGGATTCTTATAAGATATAATAAACATGTTGATGTAGATCTCAAATTTATTCTGTGATCATTATTTTCTAGCAAGTTTTTAAAAATGTATCATGACATAGATGATCACAACATATTATATATTCTAAAAGATTTTTATTAGGGAAGAGAGGTATGAAAAACATCAGATCTCTAATTTACTATTAATTTACATGTTCGGAGAAAGAATACATGTTGTTACTCATGTGATCATGATAATAGTTTACATTTATTGGTTAAAAAATTAAATAATTGTTATGGGTGACTATTTGTTGAATGGATATAATAATTTTATCATTTCCACCCAATTTCTCTAGAATATTTTTAAATATTAATATTTATAGTATAGAGAAATCACCATAAAACCTATTGTATATAGTTCTCCAAATTGATAAGGACATTAAAAAAGGAAATATTTCAGTCCTTATAATGAACAATAATAGGGGTAATGTGAATTGACCTTTGGTAGGATCAAAGACGAAAGCACATTTAGAAAATACTACTAATAATACAAACACAGTAATGGACAGAAATGAGTAATAGGTTATCAAAATTTAATTTAAAAAGAAATTCCAAAATAAGGAGAAGTACAATATAGATAAAAAGATGCAAAGAGAAACATATGCTTCAATTATATTCATTATTGACTGTAGTACATATATTTTTTACATATTGTGTATAAATTTTATTTTTCTCAAAAAACTTTACCATATACAAGAACCAAGTAGGGTTGGGATGATTGCAAGAGGTAATGTCGATTCGTAAGATGCTATTGGATCTATGATTTTGATATTGGATATAGGTTATTGAAAATTTTGTTTTTATATTGGATTGGAATTTTTTATTGAAAAATGTTATTATTTGTAGATCACTACTATGGAAAGGTTTCTTTTATAGGTTTTTTAATGTAATTTTTAATTCATGATTGTAGACAATAGTTATATATTTAAAAAAAACTTTATATGGGATGACACATTTAAATTATGTCTAATATATATGTAATTTGAAAAATCATGTATTTGAGATAAATAATGAATCTAAATCACTGAAATCATGTCACAAATAGTGTGACATAATTGAATTAGAAATTTAAACCATAAGAGTTTGACAAAATTACTTCTAAAAGGATATTTAGACATTTTTTAGTTAATCCCCTTGGATATATTCCACACTTAATCATATGGTAAAATGATGAGGTACCATCTGGTGGTAATGTTGATAGAATGACAATGATTTTACAATTAGACCACACAAATATACCATTTCTAACATGATCTAGACATGTACTATCAAACATCATTTATTTTAAAGATATTATAATTAGACATGGTTATTTTCACATAATTATACATAAACTAAATTCTATTAGGGAATTTTATAAATTTAAATGTGATATAGGGAATAAATATATTAATAAGATAGGAAAATTATAATTAAATCAAGGTGTACAATATATTGTTGATTAATTCATTAATTATTTGTAAGATTATGATATAATATCATAACTCAGAGATCATAATACTCAATGAAATAGTGAATCTGAAAGGAGAAATCACACCCTATTTTACATAATGAGATTGATGAACTTCTATGATAATATTATACTATTTTCTTTGGGATATGTATTATAAGAAAAAATATTCACAATTAAACATATGTTAACCAAATTGGAAGATAGGATCCCATATGAGTTGTATAGTGGGAAGAAGGATGTCTTATCATATATTCATGTATGTGGATTTTAATCTTTTTAAGTCTATAATAATGAAAATGAAAATCAATAATGTGTAATAAAGACTATATTTATAGGTTATCTTAAATGGGTAAAATTATATTACATATATAATCCAATATATTAAAAATTCATATATTATAGATGAATTATATTTATAGAAATTAATAAAATCATGAAAAAAGATAGTGGGTGTAATGTCCTGGATCCGAGTGCTTCCCAAAGGTGCTCCATACCCGGTTGGTCAAATGGCCTCAAACACATTTCCCCAAATGCTAGAGGATTTCGACTTGAAGTGAGGGCCTTTGTGTGATAGTGGGGAAACTATGCCCTCATTGGTAGAGTAACACAATAGAAACAAATAGTAAACAGTATCAGAAGCAGTAATACAATACAACAAAGAAAACAATGGAAGACTAATAGTATAAACAATTGGAGCATATATATATATATAAATAATGATGCATATCACAAGTATCTAGGAAAGAAGACAAACAAGTCACAATGTTGGAAATAAAATACCATAACCAAAGTACTGAAAATAGTAGATATCTCCAACAACATCGCAAACCTCAGCTTGGTCCCATGCTCTCTAGCTCCAACAAAAATCAAGTACCTGATGTAGAAGGGCACATGAAAATATCTATACCTTCAACCATATAGCCTATTTGGGTCAAAAAGCATGACCCAAAAAGGGTGTGAGATGAATCTCAGTAGGCAAACACCAAAATATTTGTGCTTAATTGTCATTGAATGTATATAGGTGGTAATATTAAAAAATGAAGCAATAAACTAGTAAGTACTCAAAAATAAACAATCCTACAATTTTCAATTACATTCATTTACATTTAATAATTATTCAAACCATTAATAAATAAATCCTGAGATCTAGCCAATGATCTATATCCCCTGTGTAATTGAAAAGCAGATGTCTCATAAGACCATCTAACAATCATGTAAGATTGACTCCAAGCTTGTGTTTGGGCGTGGAAAACTCGTCATAATCAATCAATCACTCACAAGAAACACTCTAGGAAAGTTCTCATAGTCTAACCCTTATGTTTCAACATATCATTAATTAAATAATGATATAATAGCCCTTTGGGAAAGATCACACAGTCAAACAATTTGGTCCCACAGAAACAAAGACTCTATGAGGAATCACTCACTGTTAATTCCCCATGTGGTCTTTTAAGGATAAATGACAAACTCTCTGAGGAAGTACTCAACGTACATTCCCCCTATAGTCTCGTGACGGTATAATATAGACACTCTGAGGGAGAACTCACTGTCATTCCCCCTTGGCCTTGCAACTTAAATATAACAGACACTCTGGGGAAGCCCCCAATGTCAATTCACCATATGGTCTAACTACACTAGGTTTTCACAGCCCTATGTAATACAATATTTCATAAACGATATCCAGAATCCCAATGTAATCTAAATTAATACATGGCTAAGCAGTTAAAATGTATAACACAATCATTTAACAAACAATAATAAGCAACCAATTCTAACCTAACAAGCATGGAAAGGAAACGAGGTCTGCCTCTTAGGCAACCTGGACCAAATTTCCATAAACATTCAAACAAGGAAATGCACCCACGGGGTGTCCCTTAAACATGAAATTTAGCATAATATATCAATGAAAAACCTTAATCTATAAATCAGTCTAAGATGGATGATAACAGGGTTAAATTCCTTAACACAAAATACCCGAATCATGGGTAATCGGAACTTAGGAATATATAACTCAAAGAAAAACTCAGAAAGGAAACAAATCACCTACCTTGACGTTGTATGATGAACACTCTCAAACTTTGGCCCTTGAATCAACATAGAACATCATAGATCTACAAAAAGGTCAAAAAAGTTCAACATTAGATTACTCAAGAGAGGAGAAATCAGGAAGAGAGATTCAAGAAGAACCAAGAACTCACCGAGGCGATTCCAACACAACCGATGGTGTTTGATTTGGAGAATGGATAGAAGATCGGTGGCTTAGAGATGATTCTGTGACTCAATATGCTCTTTCATGAGGCATGGCCAGAAGAAGGGAGTTCTGGAGATGAGACGTGACCCCGATCCGATTAATCAAATAAAAATAAAAGTACATGACATGTTCATTTAATGTACACGCCATGTACTAGCCTCAACTATCCCCCGATTTAGGTGGTCCACACAACCATGTACTTGGTTGTTACATGGATAGTACATGGCGACACACAACAAATGGGTACACAGTGTGTACTAAATAGTACATGGTGTGTACTTAGAAAATTTTCAAAATCTTCCTTTTTTCTAAAAAATACCCAAAATAAATATACATACCTAAAATGAAGATCAAGGTTCTTACAATATTACCCCCTTAAAGTAATTCATTCCTGAATTTCCCTTAGAAGGGTGGTGAAGAAGAAACTTCAAACAACTCTGGCAACTATGATCACACATTGGTCTCCCTCTCCCAAGTCTCATCCTGTACACGCCTATGTTACTATAACACCCATACCAGAGGAACAGACCAGCCACAAAGAACATTCATACTGTGATCCCCAACTCGTATATGGTTCTCCTTGAAGAATACATCAACCTCTAACTCTACCTCCTCGAGATGAAAAATTTGAGATGGATCTGAAAAGTAACTTCATAGCTGAGAAACATGGAATACGTCATGCATAGCCTGATACCTATGAGGTAAATGAAATCGATAGGCAATTGGCCTTACTCTCTCCAAATCCTCAAATGGACCAACGTATCTTGGTGAATGATTTAACTATCTCATAATACTCTTGTTTCCCAACCTCGGTGTGAAACACATGAAAACCTGATCTCTGACCTCGAACTACAGAGGTTGTCTCCATCAATCATCATAAGATTTCTAGCAAGACTGTGCAGTATACATCCTCCTCCAAATCAACTCCACCTTATGAGTGGTGTCCTGGACAAGATGAGGTCATAGAATAGGTGCCTCTCCTACCTCCATCCAACATAGGGGTGATTGATATAGCCTACCGTACAAAGAATCCTAAGGTTCCATCTGTATCATCTCTTAAAAACTATTATTGTAGGAAAAATCTACTAGGGGTATGTGTCTCTCCCAAGATCCCACAAAATCCGGAATGCATGCTTGTAGCATGTCCTCAAAAACCTGAATCGTGTGCTCTGACTGGTCATCCGTCCGGGGATGGTAATTTATCCTCAGAAATCCATGCGTACCCAAAGCCCATTGTTGTCCGTACCAGACACGAGAAGTAAACCCAGCATCGCTATTTGAAATGATAGAGTACGGAACCCCATGAAACTGTATGATCTCTCAGATGTACAACATTCCAAACTCATGATCACTAAATGTCTCCTTGATTAGTAAGAAGTATGCAACCTTTGTGAGTCTGTCAATGACAAACCAAACTACATCATTATCTTGAGGCGACCTTGGTAAAACTGTCACGAAATCTATCATGACATCATTCCACTTCACTCAGGAATGGGTAACTGCCATAAAAATCATGATATTAACTGATGCTCCACCTTCAACTATTGACAAGTGGAGCATTTCATAACAAAACTAGAAATAACTCTCTTCATACCTATCCCCTGATACTGATAGTGTAAATGTCGATACATCTTGGTGACACCGGGATGAATTGTCCAAACTATGGAATGAAAATCCTACATCAGCTCCTCGTGTATGTCTTCTGACACCCATATGCATCCATAAAATTGTAAGATCTCATCTTCACCTATGATCCACCCAGGAGTAGGGTCCTCTCGTGACACACTCTCCTATAGGACTAGGCCTTTGTAATCTTCTAGCTACCTCATTCGCACTCGATCTAGAAGAGTAGAGGTAACAACTACAGAAGAAAGAAACATCTTCTCCGGTCTATCATGCACCTCCAAATGAATATCAAAGAATAAATCCATAATCTTCCACTCACTACTGGGCTCCTAAACTTCTTATATTTGAGTTCTCCTTCTCAACGCATCAACCACTGAGTTGCCTTTCCCAGGCGCGTAGGTAAGGTCAAAGTCAAAAGACTAAAGGTAATCAACCCACCTTCACTGTCACAAATTCAAATCTCGCTGAGTAAAGATATAATTGAGACTTTTGTGGTCAATGAAAACCACAAAATGCTCTCTCAAAAGATAATGTCTCTAATAGCGTAAAGCATGAACAACTATAGCTGACATGAGATTGTGTGTCAGGTAACTCCGCTCATGTGGACTCAACTATCGAGACCTATATGCAACGACTTATTCCATTTGCATAATCACTGCCCTCATCCTGATACCTGATGAATCATAGTAAACTATGTAACTCTTTTCTATCTGTAGAAAGACCAATATCAGGGATTAATTCAACCTCCCTTTCAGCTCTTGAAAGGATGACTCACTAGAATCCTTCCACGATTACTTCGCAACTGTCTTAGTTAGGCCCATCATTGGCACTACTAAGCATGAAATTTCTTGTATAAAGTGTCTGTAGTATCCATAAAACCCCAATTTTTTTTACCTCAAAGACATTCTTCAGATTCTCCCAGGAAACTACAGATCTCACTTTCTCTGGGTCTACTGATAATCTTGTCTCTAAAATGACATGACCCAAGAAGTGAATCTGGTCTATCCAAAAGTGGCATTTGGAGAGCATGGCATATAAATGAAGCTCACTTAGTGTAATCAATATGATCTCATGATGGTTGGAATTGTTAGGTAGAGTGTGACAATACACCAAGATATCATTCATTAAGACTACAAAAAAGAATCCAACTAAGTATGGAACACTCGGTTCCTCAGTTCCATGAAAACTGTTGGTGCGATCATGAGACTAAATGACATAACCACATACTCATATAGACCATAAATTCTCCAAAAGGCTATAAGAGGTATATCTAATGGTCTAATGTGAAACTGATGATAACCGGATCTCAAGTCAATCTTCAAGAACACCTGAGCTCCTTGAATATTATCAAAGAGATCATCAATCCTCGTCAAGGGATATCGGTTCTTAACTATCAACTAGTTTAGATTCTAATAATCCACGCAATGTATGAGGGCACCATCAACCTTATTTGGAAAAAGGATAGGTGAACCCCAAGAAGAAGTATTGGGTCATATGAAACCCTTTTCTTACAATTCCTCAAACTGCTTCTTGAGCTCCTGTAACTCTTGTATATCTATCCTATAAGGAGGAATGGAAATTGGTGCCACTCTTAGAAAAAGATCAATGGATAAATATACTTATATCTCTAGAGGTAAACCTAAAAAGTATTCTGTAAAGACATCCCTAAAATGATCCACCACCAGAGGAAATTCCATATGTGAAGTCCCTTGGTCATCCAGATATAAACTAGAAATCTGGGCTATAATTCCTCCCAACCCAAGATGCTCTGGTCCAACTCTGCTCGCCTAGACATCCCATTCACCCTTGTGTAGAAAAGACCCACCCTCTGGTGACACAAAACTCACCCTACAATGATAGCTATCAACAAAGACCTAGAAAGAGACTAACAAGTCCATTCCAAGAATGACATCAAATCATGTCATCTCTAAGATATAGAGGTCCCACATGAAGTGACACCCACCATCCTCAAGAAAGAACTCCTTGCACTAACATAAACTAGCTGTCTTAATCCCCAATGAAGTGTATAGAATTATAACATCCTCATAAGTAATGATATAGATCTTAAGGCTCTCCACAACAACAACACATAATAACCTATGGGAATCCCCTGTATCAAAAAGATAAGAAGCTAAAACTGAGGAAACTAGAATCGCACCTCTAACCATAGTGGGTCTGGGATCCTTCTCCTACTCGGTCTGCTATAATACAAAAGTCTAACCTATACCGCTACCCTAAGACCCTACCTAACTACCCTGAGCTAATCCACCTTGTTGTTGCTGAAAGCCTGCTGACATGCTACCATGGCTACGACCTCCTCCTCAGTCTGAACGGCCGGACGAACTCTAGTTTCCAGACTGATGAGAAACCGGTGGTTCTGATCTTGAATGTGGAGTCATAGCAGAACTCCTATCACTAGCTGCTGGTGAGAAAAACCAGAAAATGCTGAAAATGGACCATCTTGCCGCAAGCTCAACACTCAACTGGGTCTCCCGGGCACTAAGGTCTCATATTCCCACTCTTCCCACACTAGTATCATACCACCTGGATACTTGACGAAGTATATTGTCTACTAGATTTTCTATGAGTAGACTCACTACGACACTTCCTACTATCAGTCAGAGGAGTACCAACTCTGGATGCCTAACATCCTTGGCTCATAACTCCAGAATCCCTTAGATTAAACTCAGTAATTAGTGCCTAGTTGACTATAGAAGAAATGGAAGTCAACATGAAGATGTTCACCTAGGATCAAATGTCATGTCTGAGACCATCATCAAAGTTCCTGGCCAGAAATAACTCATCACCCCCCGAAAGGGGTGTAAATCACTGCAGCGCTGTGAAGCAAGAACAATACTCCATGACTAAAAGAGTTCACTATTCCAGAACAATTAACTCTTAGGCTTGGTCGTCCCTCAAGGTCTCCAGGTAGAAAAATTTATAGAAGGTCCACTAGAACTCATCCCAAGCCATAACTCATTGTTGTCCTACCTATGATATCACACCCCACCATCTCTTGGAGGAATATCGAAGCATGTAGGGCTAGAGCTTCACCCTCCTCTAAAAAGGTGTCTCGAGATGCTCGAAGATAGATAAAATGGATTCTAACCATGACTCTATAGCCTGAGGTCTTCCATCCCCTAAGAAAGTGGGAGGATGCTGCTACTGAAAAAACCACATTAACTCTATGTAGATGGGGAAACATGTGGTGCTCCCTTGTAGGTATTCATAAACCTCATGAAGCATTCTCAAAACTATGAATCATCACCTGTGTTTGGTATTACAGCTAGTTCCAAGACATAAATGATGGTAGAATCTACTGGTAGTCCTTGATCTACCATTCCCAGTGTCTAATCCTTGCCTTTTATTTGACATACAACTGGAGGACGTCTCAGTGGAATGAGTCTGCAAGGTTAATTGGACACCTAATTTCAAGATTATCAAGGACTGAAACTTAGAAGTTTAAAAAAGGAACAGAAGAAGAAAACTTTCACGTTTTTTTTTTCAAAATTGGGTTACACGACGTGTATACCCTCCACATGGCATGTTCCCTTAAGTTTCAACATGGGTGTGTACATCTTCCAACATGGTCGTCTAATACCCCTACACACAGTGTTTTCCTCCTGTGACATGGTGTGTACATGAATTTTTCCTCCTTCCCGAGTTCTTCAACACGACTAAAAAAATGGTTCTCTATTGGCTAACACTACAAAACATTCTCACCCTACACATGGTGTGTACCACTTATGTTCCGAACTCCCGTGTCATTAGTCACACAGTCGGAGACACAATCGACTTTTCATGGTGTGTAAGAAAGGGACACAGTGTGTACAACCTAAATTTTATCCACCCATATCATTAGTCACACGGCCGGATACATGGCCTCTTCGGAATGACTTGTACTCCCTGTACACGGTGTGTTCTACCAAATTCCATGACCCCATGTCTCTACTCACATAGTCAGTCACACAGTTAAAGACTTCAAGGTGTGTACCTACAGTACATGACATGTACTTAAGAAAAGTTGTTTCTTACAGAACAAAATAAATCATGGTGTGTGTTCTTAACACCACACATTGTATTGTCTGGGTTTCAAGACATTAGACCTATAAAACATATATGTAACCCTTAAAACATAATATTTTGTCCAAGTAATGACAAATTCCAACCCGTGGGAGCCCATACTTCCACGAGTCAAAGTTCGACATCCTTATTCATATCATAACATGACTAAATTTGACTAAATTTCATACATGATCCACCAAATTCTGATCCAAGAGGGCCCATAACACCTTAGGTACCAATGTTTGGTGTCTACCCAAATTAAACCTTACATATTAGAAATACCATATCAGAATAGCAGGTATTCTATCATGGTATCTATCACAACAATATGTATATCTAGCACAACATCTATCACAACATCATGCAATCAGTAATGCACCCTAAATGGCATGACAAGAATGCATGAAATTTGATCTCTATAAAGTTATTATATGATGCATGATATGGATTACCCTCATCTCATTGGGTTGCAATTGAAATAGAACTTCAATAATACCAATGATAATAACAAAAAACAAGTTAATCACCCAACAGTGAAATCAAATCAACTATAACAATTGAAAAACCAAAAACATTGTAATATTTGAGGTAAATTAGCCTTTCCTTATACAAGGGTTAGCTACTCTCAGGTACAACTTATTTCCAACAACCAATTACTTCCTATACCTGTCTATAGGCTCCAAACAGTAAGAAAAATCTAAAAAGAACCTCCTTTGATACCACTTTGTAACATCTCAGATTTGGATACCGCACAAAGGTGCACCATACTCGGTTGATCACATGGCCTCAAGCACATTTCCTTGAACTCCAAAGGTTTTCGACTAGTAGTGAGGACCTTGGGTGTGATAGCAGGGAAACTATGATCTAATTGGCACAATAACACATTAGAAACAAATAGTAAATAGTTTCAGAAGTATTAATACTATACAAAAAAGTAAATAGAGGAAGACTAATAGTATAAACAACTACAATATATATATATATATATATATATATATATATATCTATAATGATGCATGTCACAAGTATCTAGGAAAGCAGCCAAAAAAGTCATAATGCTAGAACTAAAATACTAAAACCAATGTACTAGAAATAGTTAATAACTCCAACAGCATCGCAAGCCTCAGCTTGGTCCCATGCTCTCCAACTCCAACTGCAATCAAGTACCTGATGTAGAAGGGTTCTTTCCATTATCTATACATAAAACCATATAATCTGTTTGGGTTGAAATTCATGACCCAAACAGGGTGAGAGATGAATCCCAATACACAACCACCAAAATTATTGTGCCTAACTGTCAGTGAATGTATACAGCAGGTAATATGTAGAAATGAAACAATAAATTAGGAAGTAATCAACAGTAAAAATCCTACAATTTTCAATTACATTCATTTAAATTTAATAATTATTCAAAAAATTGAATAATGAAATCTTGGGATCTATCCTAATATTTTTATCCACTATGTAATAGAAAAAACATATGTCTTAGAAGGCCACCTAACAATCATGTAAGACTGAGTCCAAGCTTGTGCTTTGGTTTGACAGACTCATCACAATAAATCAATCACCCATAAGCAACCCTCTGGGAAAGTTCTCACAGTATAACCCCTCTGGTTCAACATATAATCAATTTAATAAAGATATAACAACCCTCTGGGAAAGCTCACATAGTCTAACACTTAGGTCCCACAGAAACAAAGACTCTCTGAGGAAGCACTCACCATCAATTCCCCTTGTATCCTTATAACAATAAACTAAAGGCTCTATAAGGAATTACTCAATGTAAATTACCCTTATGGTCTCATGATGGTATACTATATACACTCTAAGGGATCCCTCACTTTCAATCCCTCCTATGGTATCACAATATAAATATAACAAACACTCGGGGGAATCCCTCAACGTCAATTCCCCCTATAGTCTAAATAAACAGGGTTCTCACAGCCCTGTGTAATAAAATCATGAAAAAATGACATCTAGAAGGCCAAGTTAATATCAATTACTACAATAGTAATATGTTACATCTCATAACACAAGCATTTAACAAATAGAAATAAGCAATCAATTCCAGCCTAACAAGCAAGGCAAGGAACCAAGGTCTGCCTCTTAGGCAACCAGGACAAAATGTCCATAAACATTCAAATAAGAAAACAAACCCATAGGGTGTCCCCTAAACATCAAATTTAACATAATATATCAAAAAAAACCCTTAATATATTAATCAGTCAATGGAAGATGATAACAAGGTTAAATTCTTAAACATAAAATACCTGAATCATGGGTAATTATAACTTAGGCATATATAACTCAAAGAAAATCTCTAAAAGGCAAAAAACAACCTACCTTAATGTTTTATGACTAAAACACTTGAAAATAGGCCCTTGAATCAGATTATAATGTCATATATTGATAAAAAGGTCAAAAAATTTCAACCTTGGATAACTCGAGTGAGAGAAGAAATTAGGAAAATAGATTCAAGAAGAATGAATAACTCACTGAGGCAATTCCAGAACAACTGAGAGTGTTTGATTCAGAGAACAGATGATTGATGGGTGTCTCAGAGAATATTCGACGATTCTATATGCTCCTTCATGAGGCATGTCCAGAAGAAGTGAGTTCTGGAGATGAGACGCGACCTCGGTCTGATTAATCTAATAAAAAGAAACGTACACAACATGTTCATTTAATGTACACACCATGTAATAGTCTCAACTGACCCCTAGTTTAGGCAGTCCACATTTCCATGTACTCAGCCATTACATGGCCAGTACACAGCTACCCATGGAAACTAGGTACACAATGTGTACTCAAGAGTACACGACGTGTACTTAGAAAATTTCCAAAATATTTCTGTTTCCTAAAAAACTCCCAAAATCAAGATCCATACCTGAAATGATGATTTGGGTTCTTATAGTGGGAGATTGAAAATATTTAACAAAGTTATGTATCTAGATTCAAAATAGATCACAACTAAAAAACCAAATAATACTCGTAGAAGAAGTTATTCTAAAGAAAAAAATACTACATAGGTTAATTAAGGATTCTAGAATGCCAGAGGGATATGGTTTTATTATCAAAAGGAAGAAAATAAATTATTTTTTTAATATAAAACCCTAATATTATATGGAATAAGTAAATGACTCACAATCTAGGAAATGGAATGATGTTATGAATTTAAAATTGAAATCCATGTTCCAAAATCATATTTTACTTATAAAGATCCTCTATTTGGATTAAATATTATTCGATAAAATTGGTATTCAGGAATTTTTTTTACATTATATTGTTAATTTATTACCCAAAAGGAATGATTTGTTGACAAAGGCTTGAGAAAAATATAATAGGATACACTATAATGAATCATTTTCACTAGTTTTGATGAAAAACTATATTAGAATTATAATTTAAATATAAATTTGTTAAATGGAAGAAAAACTGGATTTCATTAATGGGAAAATGTAGGAAGATGTCTACATGATACAACAAGATTGGATTGTTCCAGTATACGATGAATATAGTATACAAGATTTTGATATCTATTTATAGTTTAAGGTTGTCATTGGGATTATTAAATATTAATTTTTTAAATAGCCATAAGAGATTTATTTTTCATAGAAGAAGTGATAATGAGAAGTGTGACTATAAAAAGGTTAGGGGCAATGCTATTATTTTCCTAGTGATATATATATATGACACATTATTAATGAGAATTCATCTACCAATATTATTGTGAATACACACTTTTTTATGTGAATGATTTTCCATTGAGGACATAGGTGAAGGTACTTATCTTCTATAGATCAAGAAAGAGGTTTCTTTAGAGTATAATTGCACTATTTTTAAGTACTTACATTGAAATGATACTAAAAAGATATAAATCCAAGAACAATTATGGGCCTTCTTTAAATTGGGCACCCAAACTATCCTGTGGCATACCCACAGTGCATTCTGAATCACCCCAAGCAGGGAATTAGTGCCAAGGAATCATAAATATACATGTGGAAAAAAATTCACATAATATATTAGAATTCTATAGTTATAAATTTCTTATAGAAATTATACATTGATATGTCTAGATTTTGGAAACTCAAGACAACAAAATAGAACAATTTGAAATTTTAAAATAAAACAAACAAAGCATGATTAGTAAAAGAATATAACTCAACTATTATATATATAACCAAAAATAGAAATTTGAAAAAAGAATAGCTAACCTATAAAATATAACAACAATAAAAAAGTAAAACAATACTCAACCCAGTCACCACAGGACTCCACATGTCACAGTCTAACCTCAATACCAAAAATGATCCATGACTGACTGAATACTAAATATGAAACTAAATATATATATATATATATATAGGTATGATCATGAAGCTCTATTAGAATGATAAAACCACACCCATTATATTTCCATTTCATATAAGGTTCATTTCAATCTAGTTTGTAAAAATTTAAATCATATGTTTTCTCATTTTAAGATTAATGCCTAATTATAACTACTTTCCATTTTTCTTTTAAAATAGTTTCATTCAGATATAGAGTTCAAGAATTTCAAGAAACATTTCCTTGAAAATACCAAGATAAAATGAGTTAGTATATGGAGTTCAAAAAACATTATAAATCATTTAATCATTAGTTTTAAAAAAATATTATTTTTTACTAATGAAGGGGAAGTAATAATAATAATAACGATAACATCAAAATTGAACAAGGACAATGTATTCAATAACCAAATATCATATAATTAATGATAATTAACTCTTATAATATATCCAAATACCTATAATCAAAGGGGCCTAATATCTCAAGGAAGAAATATAGAACACACTAGAAGAATATCCATCCTAATTTTTATTCCTGATGAAATCTAACTACACTAACATTTAGTATTTAAATACAAGGAATAACCAAGGGGAAAATTTACAAAAAAGTGAATGCACTATACTATGTTTCACTTTACAAAACATGATTCTAGACTAGTGAAAAATGTTCTCTCATAAATTCCACTATATACTCCCAATTTTTCATGATATGTAAAATGATGGAAATTAATTATAAATAATAAAAATAAATAGTATAAATATAATTAAATATATATTTATATGTATATAATTCCACAAAACTAAAATAATAAACAAATACTCACCTTTGAACACCCATAATTGAAAAAAACATTTTCATAAACTATAGAAATATAAAAAATATGTCCAATAACATGTAAAAATACAATATTTTAAATCAAAAAATGAAAAGGGGGATGTCCTATGGGTGTATTTTCACCATGAAAATCACATATAAAAAGTGAAAACTAGGTGTCTTAACCTTTCTTTAAAATCAACATTGTTTTTGAAAATAAGAATTACACCATTAAACATTATGAAAACTATAGAGATACGTGTGAGAAACCAAATAAATTTTAAGGTTTTGAAATCCCATTGTTAAATCCATTTGACTATTTTATCAAACATTTATTGTGCACATTTATCCAAAAATAGATTTATACTATTTTTTAAATTGAAATCCAAATAAATCTGATTAAAATTACATATAATGTCACGAACTACCCCATAGGGTCCCTTACCATGACTACCCTAAGCCAGCCTCTTATTGGTCATGGGATAACGACTAGCCCTGAATCAGAATATACCACAAATGGGAGGAATTTTCCGAAGTACCTATACACACGCACACATCTCTAAGCCCAAAATGATGAAATGTAAAAACAATATGTAAAAAATTCATGCATATAATAATATACCAAACATAGAGTAATAATTTATGAAACAATAAAGTAAACAATACCAAAATACAATCCCACCAATAGAAAGAGTCTGAAAAAGGAATGCACATGTTCCTGATATTCATTTCTGGAAAACACTGCTTGAAGGGTATGTGTAGGATAGCTTTGTAAAGCCATAGGAGCACACATCATCTCTCTTATATCTCTAGGAACCACCTTGTCTTGGTCCACCTAGTACTCATTCAAAGAATCAATCATCTACACAAGATATGACATGTGTGAGGAAATCCTATATAGGGGTGAGTAAAACAATACTCAATTAGAAACCCTAAAAACCACAAAGGAATAATGCTATGAAATACACAAAGTATACCAAAAAAATACATGAATTACATTAAGATATATCAGGTATATGTGTACAACATACACTCTAATTATGTCATGATATGCTCAATCTAATGAGGCACACCATCTCTATGAGACACACAGTCTCTATAAGACACACAGTCTTAGTAAGACACACTGTCTCGGTAAGACACACAGTCTCAGTAAGACAAAAAATCTTGGTAAGATATACATCCTTGGTAAGACACACAGTATCTAAGTAATACACACAGTTCTTAGGTCACACAACTTCTAAGTTAGACAACTTCTAGGTCACACAACTTCTAGGTCATGGCTATCCACATGATTCTGCTCGTAGTGCGCTCGTTCTGGGAGAACCTACACATTGAGCCATTAGGCTATATTCCAACATCCAAAAAAACACACTTAGAGTATCTCAAATGGACTATCTTATCACAAGGGTCGTAACACTACCAAAAGATAATCAAATAGACACATGGTTTGAAAGATACATCTATTTTTATAAAATGGGTTTGATCGGGGACCGGTCTAGGTCAGACCAGACCAACCAGACCTTTCCTGACCCACATAGTGAACCCACCCCAATCTAGTCTTGTCCTACCCAAGTCGGCTTGGCTCCCCCTTTTCCTGCCCGCATTCAGGCTGATTTGTTTTTTCACACACGGTCCGCCCCGATCGTGTGTCTCCCGTCTACCCCGCAGCTGAACAACCACTGCAAGATCCTCCAACGTGGCACTGAGATGTGTTCCACCTAGCCGTTGTGTATGCGTCCTCCCCTATCTGTGTCCTTAAGTCAATTCCATGGCCTCCTTCTACAACTCTCTCCCCCTATTTTATTTTTCCTGCTGCTGGCCACCCCGCCCGTGGCCTCGACCTGTCGGATCTCCGTCCTCTTGTACTGACCCCTAGACCCACGCTACCTCACCTAAAATGGTCAGAGTCACCACCTCTAGCCACCTCTATATTATGCTTCCATATTCCACTACCTTTCACTTCTATGAGAAATTGTCCTTGCCAAATTGTGTTGCAACTATTGTCTCTCTTCCACTATGTCATCACGAGTTCGAATCCTCGATCATGAATCATTGCACCATGAATCAGAGGAGTAACGATCGATCGTTTTCATAGGGGTTTCAAAGGAAAGGAGAAGATGAAGGACACAATAGATTGAGGAAATAGAATAAATGAACTTGAACACTGAAATAAAGGATCTTGTCCCGTTTTCATGTTGGACTTGTTTCATTTTTATTAGAAGGAAGAACGAATAAGGAGAGAAATCCTCCATCTCAATCTTTTATTAAAATCCCCACAACCATAACTCCCATACCACAAGAGATCAAACAATGGATCAACCTGTCCATGGGTTGGTCCACATTCATAATAAAATTTATGAATGAAGAAATAATCACAGAGAAACAACACCCTACGTGGAGTTCATATCGGTTGTTGATGAAGGGAGAAGTTGCGTCGTCGTCATTCTTCGATCCGTTGATCTCTGATCCAAGTACGAATCTCGGATTTTTCATCACCATCGAGATAAATTCCTTCTCCATTTCTAAGGGTAATTATAGGGTTATAGTGATAACCCTATATTCCTAAAAACTATAATATAAAGAAAATATTTGCAACATCGAAATAAAATTTATTTATTAAAAATTATATTAACAATACATCCAAAAACATACTTTCATGGTCGACCCACACCGGTCAATGTTAGGAACCTCCTAAGGTAAATTCATTGTTTTTAATGTAATGGTTCCCTCCAATTTCAGATTGGGGAACTCATTTAGAAGTTATTCGAGTTTAAATGAAAACCACACACACTCTTTATTACAACCTGAACATTTTTCATCGATTTTTTCCAGGCACACCAGGCCTTAGAATCACACACAGTCTCATCACCTGGTCTCAAAATTTTTTCAATTAATTTATAAAAATAAAACTCAAGAAAATCAGATTCATTACATTTGTAACGACTCAGATTTTCCTGGTTCTATTTTTGGAACATTTATGGGAAAATTATGAGACCAAGTGATGAGACATAATGCGATTCTAAGGCCCAAAGTGCATGGAATGATACGTCGATTTTTTTATGTTTTTAAAAATAATACATGAGAGGTTTTCTAGAAAAAGTGCAATAAAAATTAAATTGGTGCCTGGATCAAAAAATATGAGGGCATTGTTATGTTCAGGATGACAGTTTTACCCTAGGTGTGAATAAACTTTAGTTAGCATGGAACTCCATTGAGAAAACATTAAAATGGAATAACTATAAATAAAATAATTAAATGAAATTATTTTATTTTTTCAAACCCTTATAAATCATGAGTGGTGACTCATATTGAAAATATGATACCACCATTGAGCTAATGAAGGCATGATTTCCTCTGGTGGATCCTAACATTGGCAGGTGGGGGACAACTGGGGAAAGTAGTTTTTGGGATGTGACTATAAATAAAATAATAAAATAATAAAATAATAATTAGTTTAATTTTCAAATGCTTATAACTCAATAATGGAAACTTGGATTAGAAATCAGAGTGTATCATTGAGCTCATAAGGATGTGCTTTCCATAGGTGGAGCCTATCTTCGGCCGGTGCAAGTCGAGGGTAAAAGATAATATTTTGGACATTTTAGAGGAGAATAAAATAAACTTAAAGTTGTTTATTTTATTTCTTTTTTTTTATGTTTCACAACATGGAGGCACTGTGATGTAGTGATAGAGAAACTTGTTCTCCTTTCATAAATGAAGTAGTGTGGCGATACTATTTCAAAGCGAAACAGTAATGCTGAGACACATAAACGAATTAATGAATTTCCTCCATTAATCGGAGACAAGGTCCAACATTAGAGTTCATAATGTTAGAGAATTTACTCTGGAACTCTAGAATTTACCAAAGGAAAGGGGTATGAGGCTCTCTCATCGGCGATGGCAGATCAGAGGTTGGGATTCAATCATGCGATGATATATCGATGAACACCAGTGGAATGAGGATCGACATAAAGATGTGACTTCAATATAAATTTGAAATTGATCTAACTTGAGGTGGGGTTAGTTATTTAAATTCCATCCTTTCCACATCTTAGAATTCCTATGATGAACGTGAATCGATTGACTAAAGCATCGATTCCCAGATGGTGCATATTGTTGCGGGATGAGTTTCGTATAGCAGGGTTTATTATAGATTTATGACCATTTGATTTATTTCTGGTTTGTTCGTTGTTTTCTTGATCATTATAACTGATAAGATCAAGGCTGGAATGAAGAAATGATCAAGGTTTAATACTTGGGTTTCTTATTGTGATTTTCTCCCCCATGTTCTTCGCATTCCTCACAGGTTGAAAAATGATCGATTGTTGTGAAACCATTTCTTGGTGCAATAATCCGACATCTTGGATCTATAATGGACATGAAATAATAGAGGTGTGAAGAGGATGGTGGAAAATTGATTGAGGTGGTGTGAGAGATTTTGTCGCTCGAATGACATTCCACCACAGTGGATCAACACGAGGACTCGAACCCCAAGAGACGAAGTATGCAGCCTGGGGATCCCAGAACCACTACCAGATCGAAGAAAGGGCCATCAGAGCATGGCTGGTGGTCCAAAGAAGGTCTCTTCGGCGTACTATGGTGGCACACCATGGCGGGAGGAGACAAACCCGTGACTTAGGTCTCAGAGTGGTTCGATAGATGCGGCTGAAGGCCATGGTCCTATTGGACTATGGTGGTGATCCGTGGAAACGACCGTGGGTGGGACATGGAGCCCTCCACATCCAGGGTAAAGAAGACTGGACCACTCTATAGGAGAATAAATGCCAACTCCAGTGGTCCGGGTCATCCTATCGGGTCAGGTTGGACCTGGTGAATTGGGTTGGACCAGGGTCAGGTCAGCGGACCCTGGGTCCGATCAGGTCAGGTTGGTCCATGTGGGTTGGACTAAGCCCAGACCCAACCTAACCCCTTTTTTACTAAAACATCCATTTCATTCAAACTGTATGTCTACCTAACGA
This sequence comes from Viscum album, assembly GCA_963277665.1. Classification (NCBI taxonomy): domain Eukaryota; kingdom Viridiplantae; phylum Streptophyta; class Magnoliopsida; order Santalales; family Viscaceae; genus Viscum; species Viscum album. Next base: position 1,994,531,045 of record OY728150.1, on the reverse strand, counting down.
ACTTTCTATAGTGTTGGGACCCTTCCAACGAGGCAGCCCTTTTGAAATTGCTTATTGGGGTTTTAGTTAGACTAGTAGGGGATGGTGGCATTATCTTTGTCTTTCTTAGGATGGATTGATGAAATGTACTGATCCCATCATAGAGGGTGATAGTAAATATTGATACAATACCATTTGGATTATCTATGAAGGTACGATACAGGACCTCATTCCATTAATAGAAAATGACCCATGTTCTAATGTTTGTTGGCTTAGAGCGGATCATGTTGACCCAGCACACATATTTGATGACCAGATCTAGGTAACCCATTAGGCTTAAATGAATCTGTGGGTCTTAGTGCCCCAACAAGTCTATGTGGAGAATGTACCACACCATGAGGCCCAGTCGTTCCTCACTTCTCTTCATGGTACCTTAGATAGTGTTTTCGACATGGGTTTGAGCAATATTTACACATGCACCCTTCCCCTACCTAGGATGACAATTCCTATGGGTCCAGGATGTCACCTATTGAGCCCTAGGTGCATCACCCCTTATTTTTGAATCGCTATATTTCCTTCCTTTGTGACTTGACCTATTCAGTTTACATCAGGTAGTTCTCAATGTGTCTTATTTGGGCTGGGCCCGAAAAAGAGGGACCTCTTTTCAAGGGTATCTTATGACTTCATAGTTGAAGGAGTGAGTTATCCTGGAACAAGTACGCCTTGAGTTGAATCATGTGACCATGGATTTTTCTATAGTATCGAGACTTCTTATCTTAGTGAGACCGGATGTCTTAGGGAAACTTCATGATGTATCAAGACCAGATGTTCTCTCGAATAATTTTAGTAGGCTTGTTCCATGTGCTTACTTTCAGATAGCTCAAGAAGTGGGACCTATTGGAATAAATCATTCTACAAGTGGAACCATAATATGGCTGGAAATGGAAATATTTACAGCTCAAAATGTAATATCGATGTATATCATAAACATATATCTAAAAGAAAAAGAATTTGAGGTGTAGAAACCTTAAAAAATCATACCATATAATTTTAGAATTAATGAGGGAGTCAATTTTTTGTATCAAATTTAAATCTATTTTTTTTTAAAAAATAAAATGTGAAAATAAAAAATTATTACAGTCATAATATTAGAATATCAAAGACCTTGATGAATTATTACATCTTAATTAATAGAAATTGATTAATGGATTTCTTTATCACTTGGTAATAATGCTGTCAAATCCCCATTAATGGAAAAATTCTAATTGAAACTTAAGATACCATGATATATGATGGATTAATAATATTACATTTAAAAGGATACTTATGTGCACCACACAATATAAATAAGTTTTGAATATATAATATGTCTCATATATGTAATAACGAGATGCGAAAAACCCTTAAAAAATCATACCATTGATTTTTTGAATTAATCAATGAATGGATTATGCCTATCAAAGGAAAATACACATAAAATAAGTTTAAATAAAACATAAACATAAAAAACTGTTATTATAAACACAATCATAGAATGTAAAATATAATCAACAAGTAACGTGACCCAATGAAAAGAAATTGAGTTATGAAATTATTTACCATATGGTAACACTCAAGTCAAACCCGTTGGATGAAATAAATAAAATTAAATCCTAAAATACCATGATATATTAATGATTCATGTTATAGCATGTAAAATGGGATGTATATACACCACCAAACATAAATGAGTTGGGAATATAAAATATGTCTCATATAAATAAAAAGTGACATGAGAATACATTTAACTTGAGTACAAACATTATATGTTTGTCCATTGAATCCATTATAATAAGTTCAAATCATCTATTTGATTTCATAAGAAAATTTTCAATGTTTAATTATAATGCCCCAATTTTTTAAAAGAGAAACTGTGTTTTATATCATATGTGATACACAAAAACAAACACAAACAAACAACAATTATTTAAATATGACCCTTTAAACCTTGGAATTAAATATATGGATATGAAATATATATATTTTTTATAAATATATTGATAAATTTTTAGTAAATAATCAATCAATTTTTGATAATGTATTATTATGTATTATGGTTAGAGAAAAAAAGAACTTAATTGGTTTTATTATATCAAATTGGATTTTAAATACCATTACAAATCATTACCATTGATAATATAGCCCTTAAATAGTGATTAAATAATTAGTATAAATATAAGGTTTTAACAAATCCAACTAACATAGACAAAGGAAGTGATGGCCTTAAGATGTAGGATCATACATTTTGAGGCCCATTTAGAGCTTCCAAACAAGATAGCATCGCTAGGATTTTCTCTCTGACCAATCCAATATGATATCCAAAATTGGAAGCATGAGTGAAACCATTTATGTGAGAAGTTCATGCTCATAGTGATCATAACCCAAACCATGTATACCGACCCACCCAATGAAAGTATCACTGTTTCACACCATAGGGAGTTTGACGGTGTATTAATGGGACATGTATTAATACCATATTATAATGAATTTGTATATTGTATTTTCAATAGAATAATGTTCATATTTTCTTATTCTCTTTACATTAAAAATGATTTTTATTTTTATACAATAAAACACGAATTATATTTTTAATTAGCATTCAATTTTAAAAATGGAAATTATTTTGAGGAATTTATAGATTTATAAAATAAATAGTATTTTAAAAAATATTCTTATTGAATATTTTTTTTAAAATATAGATGATAATATATTTTTTATTAAGTAAATGTAATTATTATAAGGGTTCGAAAACTATTATTATATAAAAAAGTAGAATTTCTCAATAAATGTGGGTTTTATTTTAAGAGTAAAAATTCAAAGATTTAGAAAATATCTGGTTAAAATAAATATTTTTTTGGTAATCATAAAATCAAAATTATCTAATGTTGAATTTTTTCTAACTTTTTGAGAAAGACATGTTTTTGGGTAAAAATAAAATACCCTATAAATATAACTTTGTGTATTACAACATCATAATGACTCAAAAGTGATGTAATAAAAAATTTAAATGAATTCCATGAAAAATTGTTTTTTCACTTTAAGATAAAATTATTTTATATTTATTTTATTAATTTTAAAAATCCTTTATGAATCCTATAAAACCACTATTGTATTTAAAGGTATTAAAATAATTTCTTTAAAAGTATGCATAAATTCCACATCAGTAAGGGTATTATATTATTATGTTTATCCCTTGGACATATAAAATAATTAAAACCAGTACAATTAGGATGAAACCATGGAGAGAAACATAGGAAGGTTTGTGATTTCGGTAATTTTATTATATAGAGTCCAAAACCTATGTTTGAGAAATAATAAAGAATCCCCCACTATTTTCCTATATAAACCCACCCAGCTTCAAATTAACTTCACTCAAAATAATTGGATCACATCCCAACACTTCCCTACCCTCTCTATATTTCTCAAAAGGTGCCTCCAAGATCTCAAGAAGCTCCTCCCAAGAATTTTAAGTCACACTCTCAAGGTAAGTGATCCTTACCTTCTCTTCTTTATTCAAGTTTCCTTGTTATGTTATTTCATACATTTCTAATTAATATTGTTGATATATGTATTTGAATGTCCCCATTATTACACAATAGATTTCCAAATTATTAGATATATATTTCTCTTTCATCAACCCATTTTATGAATATTTATTATAAGAACCCGACCTTAAAACATTATATAATCTTGAATTAAATGAATAATTCACATTGAGGATCTTTTAAGGTTTAGAGTTTTAGTGAATTAGCTCATAAATATTACATAACATCTCAAAAGATACAAAGTAGACACTTATACTCAGTTCTAATTTTTTTCACAAAATAAAAACTCTTAAAAAAGAGTCATGTCTAGTTCCATGTTTTAGACAGCACGACATTTCCTTGATCCCATCCTCGACCCAATTCATCTTTAAGCCCGGCAAAAAACATTTCAAAACATGGGATGAGCACAAAAAAGCTCTATAAGGGTTATAAAACAAAGAAAGAAAACATTAGTTCATCAATACATACATAACAAAATCTCTTTAACATACTTCATGAAATCATAAGATTTACATAATAAACACAAATCATAAAGGTAACTTGATGGCATCTATATCATACTTATATTGTAGCTATCATAGCTACGTAGGGAGTTATATTTAGAATACACGTCAAAGTATATTCCCTAAATCTCTTAGGAGAAACATTCACGTTTACCTACATCACGTTACCCAATGCATTGGAGAGATATCTCGGGCTCACCCACCCTAGGTTTATCACGAAACCACCCATATACATAAATAATGCCCAAGAACCATAACACATAAAACAAGCATAATGGAAAGATAACATTTCCACATTTCAATCACAATATATCATTTACAGTTATTGAAATAATAAATTCTTTCTCAAAACCATTTTCAATACATAAATACACAAAAGAGTTTATGGTATTTATTTTCCTTTAAAAAAAATCATATCTTGTTAAGGAATCCAAAGATCAAATAATAGTCACGGTGGTGGAAAGGTTTTTTCCACCGCGTACATTAAAAGAAACATTATTTTTTTTCTTTTAGTAAAACACTTAGTAGAGAAAAGATTTCTTTTGAATAAAAGTAACATTCAAAGGGGTCTACACAACATATAAAAAAAGGTCTGGTATAAAACTAAATATGCCTAAATGAAAGGAGATTGAGACGAAGTCCCTTACCTCATGTCTGACTTGACTCGTTCGCTCTTTAATCTCTTGAATAATAAACTAAAGTTAATTTCTACTTTTTTAAGAGCATTTTTTAAAGTTTATTTTTTCTTTTATATCACATATTACCATGTTATAAATATTATGTAATAATTTAAGTTAATAACAGTCATTTTGTCGATATTTGGTACTTGAGTCAAAAATGAACCTCTTATATTTACAAGTTGTCTATGTGGTCAAAATTCCATTATCTCTAGAATGATATTAATGATTTAGATATAATATATAACTTATATATCCAATATATATAAGTATTTATAATAGTACATAACATTTAGAGGTAAGAAATGAAATGCACCTTTCATGGAGACGGTAAGCCGTACGTACGCATAGACGCTACTTTCATTTCTATTTCTGATTTTAATGGAATTAAAAATTAATTATAAATAGGTATATTATAATTAAAGTATAATATCATATATAATATCATTAACTACATCCTTTATATGTCCCACATATGGTATTAATGAGTCATATCACTTTGAGGGGGTGGTAGTGCACACTTCCTAAAATGAAATTATCGCGTTTTCCCATAATGGAAACCATAAAGGTATGATATAAATGAAAAATACATAATCAGAAAGAAAATATAAACATAATATGTATCATATATAAATACAGTGTCATCTTAATGGTCACCATGAGAGGCGGTGGGATATAATTGAACAATCATCGTTTCGTGAGGCGTTATTTTGCCATCCATAGAAACAGTATATTCTTCACCCATTAGATGGAGGTGTGTGAAAGTGTTGTTATAATAATTATCATAAAAAAATCCTAGTATATTGAGGATATTGTTGTTGTTATAAAGGAAAATAATAAAAATATTTTAGGGGTTGGAGAAGTAAAATAAAAGAATAGAATTTAAGAGAAACTGTTACCTTTAATTCGGGTAACTTCTCTTTGGTTTGAACCAAAAGGACTTATTGAAGTGCCTTCTACCTAATGTAAGGCTTCTAGGAGGAGGATAGGTATTTATGGAACATAATTGTGCAGAGTTTGAACGAAATAAGGGGCTTGATAGGTGTGAATAATGGGTTAGAGGTGAGGGATTTTGATAAGGGGGAGGAGGGGCTCTTTTGGAAAGTGTGAAAATATTATTTTATTATATAATTATTTTCAGTTTCTAAAGGTCCCAAACTAATTAAAGTAAAATATAAGATGAATCATGGTCGGAATAAAATCATCCAATAATAATTTAACAGGTTTTGTATATTATTTTAATCTTTATAATCTTATTTATTTAAATCATTTATTACCGAGGTAAACACTGCATCATTATTGTCTCATAAATAATTTAATTTATTCGATGTCTAAAAATTATAAAAAAAAACCATGATGTATTAAATCTTTTTATATTTATAAAAACCATTTATAGTAAAAAATATAACTTATGTAACCATATGAAAAAATTAATGTACTAAAATATATTTGTTTATGTCATTTTGGCCTTTACTTTTAGTTAATTAAAATAAAGTTTCATTATCACTATTAAGTGCCTCCATTGGGTCCCAAAATAGACCAAAGGATTCCCATGGTCGTATATGACTCCTCCAATAAGGTTAAGACAAGTGTTAAGGTAATTTTGTATTATTATGATATTTTTTTACCTTGAATTACCATATTTACCATTAACCGCAGTAAATAAATGTCAAAAGTTAGTATTCAACAAAAATTATTCTCATATTATTGAACCACATTTTACTTAATAATAAAAAACATGTATGATGGATTTTTTAAATTCAATTCACATAATTGGTAGAATTTCATTTAAATGAAAAAGTTAGTTTTTAACTACTACTTAGTGGTTTTAATATTCATCAAAAATTGAAGTTTTTCAGAAAAATACAAAAAATTAAGGCCAAGATATATTTGATATTCTTTATTCAAAAATGAATTTTATTTTACCCAATTAATAACATATAATTTGGATTAATTAATTTAAAATTAATTCCCTTTTTCAAAACAAAAAGCGTGTTTTTAAGAAATATTAACTATCAAAAGATTGACATTTGTTTATGTCCAATTTAAAAGTGAAATTAATTCTAATGACCAAAATTGGATTAAATGGTAAAAATATAATCTAATTACACTTTAAGTCCAATTAACAATATAATATAACCATATAAATAAATTATATTAAAATCATTTTTGAATTAAAATACAATATTTTTTATTTTTCATTAAAAATTGAGTTTTATTAGAAAAATACCAAAAGTTTAACCAAAGTAAATTTTGATATCCCAATTCTAAAGAAGAAGTTTATTTGGTCAAATAGAACATATAAAAGTGACCAAAACTATATTTAAAGATGGTTCTCCATCAAAAGGTTGTAAATCAACCTTTTAAAGTAAATTATGCTTAAAATTAGATTCATTCACATTTTAAGCCTTTAAGTTTTATTGGATAAATGTTAAAACATTTAACAAACATGTATAATCATATTGTAGTTAGTTCTGTTCATTCCCACCAATAAAATGATTGGGCGTTAACTACCATTTATAATAATAATATTATATTATTATTGTGCAATGTAAGATTTAAATGAAACCCATTGTTGCATATCAGGTACACCATCAAACATAGAAAACCCATTAAAGTAAAATTAATATTTAATTCACAAATATTAATAATTATGAAAATTAATTATTTTTTATTTTCTTGGGATGTTACATCCTTATCCCCTTTTGAAAATTGCGTCCTCGCAATTTTTATTCACTTATAAAATAAATAGGGGTATTTATCCCTCATAGCATTTTCATATTCCCACATTGTCTCTTCAACCATATGGTTTTTCCATAAAACCTTTACCTAGTGAATTACCTTATTCTGTAACACTTTCTCTCTACAGTCAAGAATCTGGACTGGTTCTTCCTCATAAGAGAGATTCTCTCCCAACTGAACAACCTCTAGACTTAAAACATGATATGGATCTGGCATATACTTTCTCAACATTGAGACATGAAAAACATTGTGTACCTGGGACAAACTTGGAGGTAAATCCACTTTGTATGCAATTGATCCAACTTTCTCTAGGATTTCATAAGGTCCAATGAACCTCAGACTCAACTTCCCCTTCTTACCAAAACACATCACACTATTCCATGGAGAAATTTGGAGAAAGAAATGATCACCTACCTCAAAAGAAAGATCCATCCTCTGGTTATCCGCATAAATTTTCTGCTTACTATGAGCTGTTCTCATGTGCTTTTGAATCAACTAAACTTTTTCTACCATCTCTTCTACCAATCCTGGTACCATCAACATCCTTTCACCTACTTCATCCCAAAAAGCTAGAGTTCAACACTAATTCCCATATAGTGCCTCAAATGGATCCATCTGTATACTGGAATGAAAATTGTTATTATAAGAAAATTCAAACAAAGAAATATGTTGGTCCCAACTTCCCTGGTAATCCAGTGAACAAGGACGTAACATATCCTCCATGGTCTGAATTTTTCGTTCTGACTACCCATCTGATTGAGGATGACAAGTTGTACTAAAATTTTATTCAGTACCCAATGACTTCTAAAGGCCTTTCCAGAATATAGAAGTAAACCTGGGATCACGATCAAATACAATGGAGACGAGAACTCCATGTAACTGAACTATATCTTTAACATACAACTGAGAAAGTTGATCTAGAGACAATGTATCTAGAATTGGAAGGAAATGAGCATATTTAGTCAACCAAACAATAATAACCCAGATTGAATTATTACCTCGATATGTCTTCGGTAATCCCACAATAAAGTCCATGGATATATTTTCCCATTTCCACTCTGGAACCGGTAAAGACTAAAACATGCCTTTCAGTAACATTCACTCTTCTTTAACCTGCTGACAAGTCAAACACTTCACAGTAAAATTAACAATATCTCTTTTCATTCCATCCCACCAGTAATACTCCCGAAGATATCTGTACATCTTAGTACTGCTAAAATGAACTGAAAACGGGGAACTACGAGCTTCACATAACAACTCATTATTCAACTGTGAATCAAAAGGCACACATAATCTCTTTAAAAATCTCAAAATACAATCATTATCAATGTTAAAATTAGGCAACTTACCCTTATGAACCAACTCTACCTTTTTATGCAACTCACTGTCTTCCATCTGCACTTTCTTTATTCTATTTGATAGAGATGATTTCACTGACACATGAAATATAATAGAGAATTTACCTCACCAACAACTTCTATGAAAAAGTTTATCAAATCAAAAACTAAAGGATCTCGTTCCAAATTTATCATGGTTAATGAAGCATTACTTTTTCTACTCAAAGCATCATCCACTTTATTTGCTTTTACCAGATGGTAAAGGATCATGCAATAATAATACTTGATTAATTCCAACCATCTCCTCTATCTCATGTTCAATTATTTCTGAGTGAATATATACTTCCAAATTTTGTGGTCAGTATATATTTCACATTTAACACCATACAAATGATGTCTCCAAATTTTTAAAGTGAAAACAACATAAGATAATTCCAAATCATGTGTAGGGTAATTTAACTCATGAGGTTTCAACTGATGTGAAGCATAAGCAATTACCTAAGTATTCTTTATAAGGACACAACCAAGCCCTTTCAACGAAGCATTACTCTAAATAATAAATTCACTATTTCTGGAAGGTAGTTCTAAAACTGGAGCATTTACCAATCTATTTTTCAATTACTAAAAACAACCATCACATTCTTTTGTACAAATGAATTTAACACCATTTCGAGTTAATTTAGTCAGTGGGCTAGATAACCGTGAAAAATTATCAACAAACCTCCAGTAATAACCTGCCAAACCAAGAAAATTGCAGTTCTAAGTTATATTTGTGGGTCTTGTCCATTCTTCAACAATTTTTTTAGCAGGATCAATAGTTATGCCATTTTTCAAACAATTTGAACAAGGAATGAAATTTACTGCAACCAAAACTCACACTTGCTGAATTTCCCAAATAGTTTCTTTTCTTTAAAGGTTTTCAAGACAAACCTTAAATGACTTTCATGCTCATATTTACTTTTAGAATAATCCAAAATATCATCATTAAACACAACCACAAAATTATCCAAAAACTCATGGAAAATTCAATTCATAAGATCCATGAATACAATAGGTGCATTAGTTAAACCAAAAGGCATAACTACAAATTCATAATGGCCATATCTAGTACAAAACATGGTCTTTGGAGTGTCTACTTCCTTTACATTCAACAGATGGTACCTAAAACTCAATTAAATCTTTGAAAAATACTCAGCTTCCTAGAGCTGATCAAACAAATCATCGATATGAGGCAAAGGATACTTGTTCTTAATAGTGATGTTATTAAATGCTCTATAATCAATGCAAATTCTCATTGAACCATATTTCTTTTTAACAAACAAGACAAGATCACCCCATGGTGATGTTCTAGGTCGAATGAAACCTTTATCTAATAACTCCTATTATTACTTCTTTAACTCTAAAAGTTCAATTTGAGCCATTCAATAAGGGGGTTTTGAAATTATCTTAGCATTAGGAACTAAGTCAATAGTAAATTCAACTTCCTGATCAGGTATAATACTAGGATACTCATCAAGAAAAACATCAAGGTACTCATTTACCACTAGCACATCATTAATTTGAAAAGTTCCTTTGTTTTCAAAAATATGCACAAGGTAACATTTATTTCCATCTTTTACTAGTTTCTTAGCTTCCTGATATGTTATCAAAAGTAAGGGTTCATTCTTGTACACCAACTGAAAATCTTTATGAAAAAAAACCTCTTTATCTCTCCAGTGAATCTTAGCATGATAAATAGAAAGCCAATACATACCCAAAATAACATCAAACTCTACTAGAGGAATAATAATAAGGTTTGCAGGTAGATTCTTTCCGCACCTAGGGATAAGAAGGTTTTTATAATTTCTTTTTGTCTCAACATTTCCCTCGGTGATTTTACCATATGTTCAGGATCTGTATCTTGAGATGGAATTACCAATTTACTAGAAAAATTCTTAGAAATGAATAAATATGTATACCCCGATTCAAACAACACATTGGCATAATATGAACAAACAAAAAGTGTACCTGATACTACTTCATTTGATGGCCCAACATCTGCTGAAGTAGTTGAAAAGGATTTCACCACCCCTTTCTGCTTGTAGTCTGGCTGATTTCCCTTAGTTGAGTTCTTCATTGGACACTCATTTGCATAAAGACCCATTTAATTACAGTTAAAATATTTTAATAACTGTAAATCAGATTTTGCCTTACCATTACACTGATCATTTTTAGTGAAATTAAGAGATTTATGTCCCATTTTACCACATCAGTAGCACTTACTAGAATTTGAAAGACATTCCCCAGCATGCTTTTTACCACAATTTTCACAAACTGTAAACTTAAGTTTCTTACCATCATAATTTTTTGAAGAGTTCTTCCCTTTCGCCTGCCACCTTGACATCTTATTCTGTTGTTTTTTTAAAGAACACCTCATCATCAAAAAACTCCATTTTTACCTTCTTCGCACATCGAAAAAGTTTTTCATAACTTTTGAACTCACGAGAAGCTAAATCCCTTCGATACTTTGGCTTTAATCCTGAGTAAAAATGGTTGAATTTACTATCATAATCTCGTATGAAATTTGAAGCACACCTTGCCAGTCGAGTGAGTTTTTCTTCATAATCAGCCACTGAGTTATCCTCCTGCCTCAATTACAGGAATTGTTTTTCCATTCTAAGAAGAACCACATTAGGAAAATATTTCTCAAGAAGCATACCTTTGAATTCATCCCAATCAAGAGAATCAATCTCCTCACTATACCTGATATTTTTCACCATCGACCACCAGTGATCAGCTTCACCTTCAAAACGGTAAACAACGAGACTAACCGATTGATATTCTGAACACCTCATGACCTCAAAAATCTTTTCCAGTGCTTTAATCCACCCTTCAAATAGCACAGGGTCAGACAATACTCTGAATTATAGGGGATTTTGGCTCATGAAATGATCCACTACTGACATGTTCCTTTATGGTTGATCTCGCTAATCTCATACACGGATAACACCACCATTTATAACCTAAGTCCACTGTGCCATCACTGTAACAAACTATTCAGTTCTGATTCAGACCATCTAAGGTTGCATTTGGAAGGTTGTCTTCCTCATGATGTCATCCCAATATAGCTGCCTTATTTTCTCTGTGGAAAACCATTATGAACACAGAGATATCTTAGGTGAAGCAACATGGTAATCTGTAAATGCTATTATTTCAATATTAACATAAATTAATTTATGGATATTAATTTAACAATAACCTAACACCTAATATTTTCTAAACTGACCTTTGATACCAAATATAAGGACCCGACCTTAAAACATTACATAATCTTGAATTAAATGAATAATTCACATTGAGGATCTTTTTAGGTTTAGAGTTTGAGATAATTAGGTCATAACTTTTACATTACATATCAAAAGATACAAAGTAAAACCTTCTACTCAGTTCCCATTTTTTTTACAAAATAAAAACTCTTAAAAAAAGATTCATGTCTAGTTCAATGTCTTAGACAATAGGACTTTTCCTTGATCCCATCCTTGACCCTATTCATCTTCAAGTCCTGTGAAAAACATTTTAAAACATGGGATGAGCATAAAAATATCAGTAAGGGTTATAAAACAAATAATGAAAACATTAGTTCATCAATACATACATAACATAAGATCTTTAACATACCTCAAGAAATCATAAGATTTATATAGTAAACACAAATCATAAAGGTAACTTGTGGCATCCATATCATACTTACATTGTAGCTATGACAACTACGTAGGGAGTTACATTTGGAATACCCATCATACTATATTACCTAAATCTCTTAGAAGAAAAATTCACGTTTACCTCCAGCATGTTACCCAATGCATTGGATAGCTATCTCGGGCTCACCCACCTTAGGTTTATCACGGAACCACCAGTATACGTAAAAAATGCCCAAGAACCATAACACATAAAACAAGCATAATTGAAAGATAAAATTTCCACATTTCAATCACAATATATCATTTCAAGATATTGAAATAATAAATTATTTCTCAAAACCATTTTCAATACCAAAACACGTAAAATAGTATATGGTATTTATTTTCCTTTTAAAAACATTACATCTTGTTAAGGAATCCAAAGATCAAATAATACTCACGGCGGAGGAAATGTTTCTGTCACTGCATAAGTTAAAAGAAACATTATTTTTTTTCATTTAGTAAAATTATTAGTAGAGAAAATATTCCTTTTGAATAAAAGTAAAATTAAAGGGCTTTATACAATGTATAAAATAAATTCTGGTATAAAACTAAATATACCTCAATGAAAGGAGATTGAGACGAAGTCCCTTACCATGTGTCCGACTTTACTTGTTCATTCTTTAATCTCCTGAATAATAAACTAAAGTTAATTTATACTTCCTTAAGAATTTTTTTTCAAGTTTATTATTCCTTTTATATCACATACTACCATGTTATAAACATTATGTAATCATTTAAGTTAATAAAGTTCGTTTTGTCGATATTTGGTACTTGAGTCAAAATTGAACTTCTTATATTTACAAGTTGTCTATGTGGTCAAAAGTTCATTATATAAAAAATGATATTAATGATTTAGATATCATATATATCTTATATATCCAGTATATATATGTATTTATAACAGTACTTGACATTTGGAGGTAAGAAATGAAATGCACCGTTCATGGAGACGGTAAGCCGTACATACACATGAACACTACTTTCATTTATATTTATTATTTTAATAGAATTAAAACATAATTATACATAGGTATATTATAATTACAGTATAATATCATATATAATATCATTAACTCCATTCTTTATACGTCCCACATATGACATTAACGAGTCATATCACTTTGAGGGGGCGGTAGTCCGCACTTTCTAAAATGAAATTATCGCGTTTACCCATAATAGAAACCATAAAGGTATGATATAAATGATAAATACAGAAGCATAAATAAAACATAAACATAATATGTATCATATATAAATACATTTCCATCTTAATTTCCACCATGAGAGGTGGTAGGAGATAATTGAACAATCATCGTTTCGTGAGGCGTTAGTTTGCCATCCACAAAAATAGTATGTTTTTTACCCATTAGATTGAGGTGTATGAAAGTGTAGTTCAAATAATTCTTATAAAAAAATCCTAGTATATTGATGATACTGGTTTTTTTATAAAATAAAATAATAAAAAGAGTTTAGGGGTTGGAGAAGTAAAATAAAAGAATAGAATTTATGAGAAACCATTACATTTAATTCGGGTAACTTCCCTTTGGTTTGAACCAAAAGGACTAATTAAAGTGCCTTATTCTTAAGGTAAGGCTTCTAGGAGGAGGATAGGTATTTAGGGAGCTTAATTGTTCTAGGGTTGAACAAGCCAAGGGGCTTTAGTGGTGTGGGGAATGAGTTAGAGGAGAGAGCTTTTTATAAGGGGGAGGAGGGGCTCTTTAGGAATGTGTGAAAATATTATTTTATTATATGATGAATTTCAGTTTATAAAGGTTAAAACTAATTAAAGTAAAAGATAAGATGACTAATGGTAGAAATAAAATCATAAAATAATAATTGGATAGGTTTTGGATATTATTTTAATATTTATAATCTTATTTATTTAAATCATTTTTAATGGGGTAAACACTGCATCATTATTGTGTCATAAATAATTTAATTTATTTGATGTATAAAAATTATAAAAAAAATACCATGATGTAGGAAATATTTTTATCTTTCCAAATAATATTTATAGCTGAAAAGATAACTTATATAACCTTATGTAAAAATTAATTTACTAAAAGATATTTGATTATGTCATTTTTCTTTCAAATTTGATTATGTCATTTTTTCCTTTACTTTAAGTTAATTAAAATAAAGTGTCATTATCACTCTTAAGTGGCTCCATGGGGTCCCAAAATAGACCCAAGTATTCCCATGGTCTTCCATGACTCATCCAATAATTTTAGGAAAAGTTTTTAGGTAATTTTGTATTATTATGATATTCTTTTTACCTTGAATTACCCCATTTACCTTTAACCACGGTAAATAAAAGTCAAAAGTTACTATTCACAAAAAATTATTTTCATCTTATTGAACAAAATTTTACTTAATAACAACAACCATGTATGTAAGATTTTAGAAATTCAATTCATAGAAGTGTTAAAATTTCATTTAAATGAAAAAGACAGTTTTTAACTACTACTTAGTGGTTTCACTATTAATCAAAAATTGAAGTTTTTTAGAAAAATACCAAAAATTAAGCCTAAAATATATTTGATATTACGAATTCAAAAATTATGTCTATTTAAAAAAATCAAAACATAGAAGTTTTATTAATTAATTTAAAATTAATCCCCATTGTCAAAACAAAAAGTGTGTTTTTAAGAAATATTAACTATCAAAAGATTGACACTTGTTTGTCCAATTTCATAGTGAAATTAATTAAAATGACCAAAATTGGATTAAATGGTAAAAATATAATCTAATTACACTTTAAAACTAATTAAAAAGATAATCTAATCATATAAATAAATTATATTAAAAGGCAGTTTTGAATTAAAATACAATTTTTTTCACTTTTCATTAAAAATTGAATTTTATCAAAAAAATACCAAAAATTTAACCAAAGTAAATTTTGATGTCCCGATTCTAAATAAGAATTTTATTTGGTCAAATATAACATATAAAAGTGACCAATGATATATTTAAATAGGGTTCACCATTAAAAGGCGGTAAATCAACCTTTTAAAGTAAATTATGCTTAAAATTAGATACATTCAAATTTTAAGCCTTTAAATTTTATTGGATAAATGTAAAAACATTTAACAAACATGTATAATAATATTTTAGTTATATCTATTCATTATTTCCAATACAATTTCTAGGTGTTAACTACCATTTAAAATAATAATATTATATTATTATTGTGCAACGTAAGATTTCAAAGAAACCCGTTGTAGCGTATCGGGTACGCCATCAAACATAGCAACCCCTTTAAAGTAAAATTAATATTTAATTAAAAAATATTAATAATTATGAAAATGTATTATTCTTTACTTACTTGGGATGTTACATTTATGTGATGTCGTTATGCTGCCAAAATTTCATCTTGATTTTCCATAACAAAAATAGTGTGTAGTGAATAGTGAATACCATATACATTTCCATGAAGGGTGTTCACCATTATATACTTATACCTCTTTGACCTATGGCTTACATGTATTTATTCCACACTCATTGATTATGAAATATAATATTACTATTACTGGATCCATGTTTTATGATCTATGTGGTACACTTAAGTATGAGTATGAAATGAATGTGACGGGTGCTCCCAAAATTATAAACCACTCTAATGAATTAGGTATTGTTTAGTCTCATGAGACATATTTTTCTCATAGGTAATAAACCTGATTACTTTATGGAAAATTTTCCATCATGATGTTTTGAAAGTTATCCATGACCAATGTTTATGATGTAGTGTTTTAAGTTGTTGCCACATTTCCCATGATGCCTTTATGATTATCATTCGATATCATGTCACATTCTTCATGTTTATGATTATTAATCATTTCTATATGCTTATTGTCTAACATGTATTTTTATATTCATGATATTCCATTTTTATTACATTACTTTGCTTTATATATCACCCCTTTCTTATTTTTTTCCCAGGTTATCACATGCAGTTTTAAGTTTGATGAAATATTATGATCATGTTTAGGGAGTTTTCAATAAATATGATGTATTCCCCATTTTAAGCTGTTATGTAGTGTACCTAATTATTAAAGAAACTAGGATTATCAATATTCTAGGTTTTATTAAGTGTAATATTATTTAATAAATCATGATATAAAGTGTAATAAAGACCAGGGTTGTAATATTAATATAATAAAATTAAACCATTTTTTCATTTTAATGACATTTAAATAATTAAGAATTTAAGTCAAAACCGAATGTTTTGAGGATTTTTAGTTCAATATCTCAAAATATATTCAATGTCTTGAACATGGACAATGAGTTAATTATTTAAACATATCCCAAATAATAAACATGCCACAATTACAATATTTATTCATAAATTATACTTTTAAAACAAACCATAAGAAATGGTTATGAAAAATGAACTACATTAAAATCATGGATATGGTAGGTCATAAATAAACACGAGTTAAGATTCTATTTTGAAATGATAATTATGAAAATAAGTATTACAATCCTATTTTTTTATGAGGTACACAGATTTTTAATTTCATTTTATGCTCTTGGTTTTGACTTAATGTGAATGACTAATGGTGTCACATGAGTGTTGGGGGTGTTCAGGGATTGTTCAGAGTCTGAAACCCATATTTTTGGAAAAATAGAAGCTAGGCCACACATTTTGTAGTAATATTATTTACCAAGATTCCCAATTTGAGTAAACTAAGTGGGTATGGACATAGGGCCACATGGTTCCCCACAGTTTGAGGAAATCATAAAAATTTTGCCACACACCCATGTGTGAGAAATGTATTTTTTATTCAAGGCCAAAATTATTTTGTGTATGTTATTCCAAATTGTGTGTATGAACTGTGTGGGTCCCCATTGAAGTAGTGAAGGGTGCATGGTTGGATAGTGGTTATCCCAACCGTGTGGCTAGGCCATTTGAACTGCTTTTTTTGGGAAAATTATTTAAAATTCTCTTATTGAATTAGAAACATAAAAATATTCACCCCATTAGTTTCTAGTAGAAAAGGGGGTTCTTTTTCTCCCATTTGATCCATTTTGAAGCCTAAATCTAGGATCTGATGTAACAATATAATCTAGACTTAGATTCAAACACCATCAATCTTGTTGGATCACCATCAGTGAGTTCTTCATAACTCTTGTGCCATTATATATTCTCTTAGTATTGCATGAGTTTTTTCAATGAAATATAATAATCCATTTCTCTTGAATTAGCATCTATTATTTGTTTTTCATCTAATTTGGATGGAATCATTGCTCAATACTACCTGATTTATCCACTACATACATACAGTAGGTTGTCTATACATCTTCCCACAAGTTTAGTGTTATATAGAACTAGTTTCCATGATTTCACACACCAAAATTTTTAGTGTCTCCCATAAAAGTAATTGAATTCCTTAGTTTAATGAATTAGAACCACTTTAGGTTTCTAATCAATTTTTTTGAGATAGTTGGAGGGTTTTCCCCCAATATAGGCCACCAATGGCATGTGACTGGTTACTAAAATTTTATTATACCACCCATGGGGTGCATGTGAGCTTTCCTCATTAAAGGGATACATTTGAAACAAAATGAGAATTGAATTGAGGTGATATGAGATATTAGATTCCTCCTTTCCTTGTTATTTCATGTTGTTAATTTGATTAAATAGTTTCTATGGGAATTTTTGTAAGGGTTGATGAACTCATATAATGGATATAAATTTAAAATGATGAATGAATAAGATGATGACATGAAAATTGTAGTGGATTACTTGGTTGTTAAAACATGGATCCGGATTCCATTAGATTCCATTAATGTTTTTACCCATAGATATTAAGGATATAAATGGATTCATTAGACCTATTTACTCCATGTATCCTGATTCTATTGAATGCTAAGGGCCTTGCTACACCTTGAATATAGATTTATTAGACTCACATTAGAGATGTTTTTTTCACATGCTCCTTGAAATCCTTTCATGTTGTTTTCTAGTTTCCTCAATATTCTCCTAGGAATCAATGAGAATTACTTCGTCATTTATACCTTCGATATTACCCTCTGTGCTCTGAAACTTTTGATTACATGGCATAACCATTGAGGAATCTTCTAGTCATAGGGTGTGGCATTGATGGATGTTTTAAACTTGGTTATATGGAATGCCCGTGGTGTATTTTTTATTGGAATGTTTTACAGATATCCCTAGTATGGGTATCATATTATAGAAGTTATACTGGATTGTATTTTATATCTTCCCTTTTTTATGAGAGCTTGATTATTATTTATAGGGATCCTTTTTTGGGTAGAAAGTACCTTTTACTAAAGTAAATTATTCCTTGGGCACATTACCATCATGACTGCCATACCTATTGTATATACTAAACACTAATTATACTATTACACACAAATTGGATTTGTTATAGGAACTGTTGGTGGTGGAATACTGATTGTTATCTCACACACTATTCAGGACATTGTTGGGATCCTTAATAGACTTTATAGATATAGGTAGGGACTAGGAAGAAAAACCATTATACAATTCTTGATATGATTGATGTTAGGGATGGGGAAGAATAGGACAGAGCTAGGATCATGATGCTATTTGAAGATAGTTCCATTTTGTAATTTTTTGTATTTTGGGACATGTATTGTATTAGATGCTTGTATAACAATTTTTCTATTTTTTAGAGACATATATGTCACATGATTTGTATATGATATTTCTATTAGAATTATTAATTTATTAAATACTTCTTCTATATTTATCTTCTATCATTGATTGTTATTATTCTTCCATTATGTGTTTGTATTATTCCTCTATGCTAGAATCTAACATAAGGCCATATTATACACATAGAAAAAAACTTGGCCCTCACATCTAATTGAAATCTCTAGTGCATGGGGAGGTGCGTTTGAGGCCAGGTGACCTAGTTGCTTGGGGCACCATTTAGTGTCATCTTCCTAAGGTCATTACAAAGGGGTATTAGGGGATTTTTCTCTTCTAGTTGCACTACTATTTTGAGAAAATTGATTGAATATTATGAACTATCGGAATTTGGTAATGATATGTTCTTGGGAGCAGCTAATACATATATAGGAAAAAGAAAAATTTCATAGAATGGAAACTGCTATTTGCTAGATTGTTCCTATTATAGTTGATGTAATTCCACTAATTGGTGACATACTTGAGGTGTAATGTTAATTATTATTATGAAAATATATCTTTGGACCGATGACATGATGGATAGAAAGCATTGATCATAAATAATTTTAGGAAACTATAATAATTCTCATGTAATTCATTATGTCATGCCTTATAAGATACATTTCTGGACTGTATGACTTTATGATGTGTGCCTTGTGTGATATATCTATTTTTTTGATAATGATTTGAACAAGGAATTTTGATACATAATTGGAACATACCATGCCTACCTTAACCTAACATATTTTTTATACTGAGGCTAAAGAAAAACTTTAACCAGTAAATTATGGATCATTGGGCCATGGACCATTAGTCTCCCTAGGATAGAGCATTTTCAGGTTTAGATTAAATGGATGCATAATTTGAATTTATAACGTTAATGGGCCCCTATAAATTAGAGACTGGTAATCTATCTAATTAAACAATTAAAATATAGTTTTAAATCTAATGAATTTTAAATGAAATTGAAAGTCAAAAATAGAGAACATGACCTTATCCTAGCTATAGAGTGGGTAGTAGGCAGTGTCTCTGGTGATTTTTAGGACTGTTTATATTACACAGTCATAGATTTAGGATCATGCAGAGGAGTGTGAATATTTTTATATGGTGACCTCAAACTATCCTATTATTTTAGTTATGATCTCCCATTATTCATATTTTAGGAGGCCTATATTTGGAATTGTAGAGACATGCCACCCTGATGACCACTTGCCATATTCCAGGAGGGTGGTGATGAAAATTCTGCAGAGGTGGTGGTGGGACATGGGCTACAAGTAGATCCTTATGTAGTTCTAGCTATCAAACAAGTAGTTTTAATATATATGAGTGTTGAGGATAAATTTCATTAAGGATTACTGTGCTACATGATGAATTTTCAAGGAGCACCCTATCCTACCTCAACTATGCCAAAGCTGACACATGTGTTTCAATAGCATTATCCTCCAACATTTCTTTGGGATGATGATCCACTAGAAAATGAACTATGGATTGAGACTAATTTTTATATCTCTGAGCATCTGGAGACACCTCTTGAGAGGAGAATGAATCACATGACGTACATTCTCTGGGGAGCAACAAATAGAAGGTAGGATGTTTTGATCCTAGTTGATAAGCTGTGATATACGACTAGGGGTGATTTCCAAACTATGTTCTATGATTAATTTTGTAAGAACCTAAGAGATGAAATGGACAGTGAGTTGATGCATCTATAGTAGTGTTTTATGACTGTTATGGAGTATTCAGAACACTTTATAGAGCTTTGAAATTTTGCGTTGATATATCTTACTGATGATCTATAAAGGGAGAGATGATTTGAGGAAGGTCCTATAAATGTAATTTTATATTAGTTTAATGATTTTATGTTGATGAATATAACTATTATAGTGAATCAATTACTTATTATTGATCAGAAACTAAGTTAATATTAGGGTGTAGAGTATCGCAGTTCAGTCACTCAACCCAGTGGTTCAACTTCTAGTGGTAGCAAGCTCCATTTTGAGGCTTCTTGTGAGGGTAGAACTGGCCAAGATGTTAGTGATGGTAGATATATTTTCTATCATTTGTGTAGTATTAAACATGGTAATATGATGAATTTTTATGATTGATATATATTTGAGTGTCATCCTTTTGGTATGATGGGCCATATATGAGGTTTTTGTAGGACCTTCCTTATGGTAGTTAATGGTAGGGGATCGACTTTGACTCTGGGTTCAGGAGTGGGATAATCATCTTCACATTAGGTTGGTAGCTAGATTAGTATTGGTAAATCAATCCTAGGTGGTGGTTATAGCCGAGGCAATGAGAAGGACAATAGAGTGGGTGTACTCAATGTAGTTAGGTTATCTCACAGGGCTATGATTCAGGACAGATATATTCTTTACACCCTACACCTGAGGAAAAGATCACCACAACATATACTATGATAGGTACAATATTTGTAGCATCTAATCTAGAATCATCCCTATTTAATATAGGCCATCATTATTAGTGGGAGTACTCAATGTAGTTCGGTCATCTCACAAGAAGTTAATTCTTAATATTGGTGGGTGTCACTTCATATATAATATTTTGTTCCTTGACATGCCCAGGTTTTTAATTGTTATTGTGAGGTAATGGATAGTTTTTATCAAGGTCATGTCAATTTCCATCACTAGATGGTTACATCACATCAAAAGATGGTGATGTTTTTATTTTTATATGTTAATGGGATGTATAAGTCGATAGATCTAGTCCTAAGAATCATTGGATGAGTAGCATGAAAAACTAGATATGTAGTTTATATATAAATGATCAGTGATCACATCACGACGATTTCCCTCTAGTGGTTGAAATTTTCTAGGATGATTTCCCGGATGATTTTTATGGTTCCATTAAAGAGAGAGTTTAAGTTCTCTATCAATTTATTTCTAGTAGAAGCATCAATATATTTTCCTCATTACAGGATTTAAATGATCGAGTTGAAAAATGATATGATCAAGAAAGATAACATAGAGTAAAATTGGTTTATCTGACCCGGTATATCTTTATGGGGGTTCTCTAGTCTTTTATTGTGAAAAGGCATATGAAACCCTCATTCTATGTGTAGATTTTAGGAAATTTAAACATTTGATATTTTAGAACTACTATCTTTATCCACTGATAGATTATCCATTCTACTAGCTCCATAGATCTTGGGTTTTCTCAAAGATTAATTTAAGATTAGGTTATCAATAGTTACATGTTCAAATTATAGACGTACCTTTTATAGCCTTTCATAGTAGGTATAGTATATACGAGTATCCAATTATGCTATTCAGTCTCATGAATGCACATATGGGTTTCATTGTGAAGATGAACTATGTTTTCCATCATTATCTATATTGTTTTTTGTTGGTATTGATGGATGATATCTTTGTGTATTATCACAATAAACAAGACCATTCCAAACAATGTCACATTTTTCTATATACATTGAGAGAGAATCAGTTATATGATAAGATCATAAATATCCACATCTATATGATAGAATTCACATCTAGGGTCATATTATCATAGATATAGTAGAATTAGTTGACATCGAGAAGGAGAGAGATATAGTTTCCTGGGAGAATCCCAAGAACACCTTTTACATACATAGTTTCTTAGGGATGCATAGATATTAAAAAAATTTCATACGTGACTTCTCACATGTAGAAGCACATTTAATTGGACTGAATTGGAAGGATGTGAATTTTTATGGATAGATACCTATAAAATAACCTTTTAGTAGTTTAATGGAAGAATATATTCTATATTAGTACTAATTATTCTAGAGCTGGGAATGAGCTACACTATTTATTATGATACATTAGGTATCGGTATAAGAATAGTTATGATGTAGAGGGGATAGAGTGATGTCATACAAGTCTCATCAGTTGTGTCCACAAAAGAATAATTACCTAATGCACTATGTCAAGTTAGATATTGTTTTTCATGATTTTCATTATCAGATACACAATTTACTATGATATTGTTTTCCATCTTTACAGAACAAAAAAATCATCATGTATATATTTACACTGTAACACCCGAGACTTTTATGTTATATAAATTATCAAAGGAATCTTTTTCTACGCAACACTTGCTTGACTTGCTTTACACGCAATCGCGACCTTCCTCGATAGCTTGCGTCGTACGCAATACCGAGTTTCACTAAACAACAATATGCTATTAAAACTAGCCGTTATGAATAGTAATAACCACTTTTTGAAATTTTATAAATTTTATTTTTCAAAATGGACTTCATTTTTGGACTCAGAATATCGAAATTAGCCTAGGGTGAAATTTTGGTATTTTTCTGAAAACTTTCAATTTTTGATGAATAGTGAAACCACTAAGTGGTAGGTTAAAAACTGAATTTTGCATAAAACTTAATTTTACCGCTTCTGTGAATGGAATTTCAAAAATCCGAGAGACACGGTTAATATCAAGGACTAAAATGTGGTTCAATGAGATGAAAATAATTTTTTGGTGAATAGTAACTTTTTACTATTTTTACCGCGGTTAATAGTAAATAGGGTAACTAAGGGTAAATATGATATCAATATTACCCTAACACATGTCCTAATACTATTGGACAAGTGTAATTCGACCAAAAACAAACTTAGGAATAAAATATGACCATTTAGGCCCACTTGGATTAGATTAGGACATTTATTATTAATTTATTTAAAGAAGGGTTAAAATAGTTAAAATCAAAGTTTAACAAGTAAATCATTTTTAATATAGGGTTATATATAAGATAAATTCGATTGTAAATATTCATTAGAAAGCTAAAAAGATTTCCTACATGATGGTATTTTATTTGTAATTTTTAGACATCAAATAATTTAATTTATTTATGACACAAAGATGATGCAGTAATTATCTTATTAATGAAATATTGAAAAAATTGATAATATAAATACCAAAATAAATGTAATTTGAGACTTTTTATGAATTCCACTAATTTTCTAGGTTACTATGATATATTAGTGTTGATTTAATCAACTTGTTTCGAACATATAATTCTGTTATGACTTTCACAAAAATCATATATCAAATAGTGTCAAAATTGACACAAAATAGTTTTTAAATCAAATATTATATTATTAATTGTTATTTTATTCCTAAAAATCTAAGGTTCGGCAAAATGACTTAGATAAGGATATATATATTAATAATAAACAATTTGGGGTTCGTTTGGCATGTTATAGAAAGTTTATTAACCATATAGTGAAAGAAAACAAAAAGACACGGTAAAAGTTAAATTAATTAACTTAGAGTTAAATCTAATTGATAAGGTTAAAATAATACCCTAAACTTGTCTAAATCCTATTGGTTGATAGGATTTCGACCCTTCCCCACTTTATCTTCGAAATAAGACCCTTTGGAACCATTATAAACCGATTTTGACTTTAATATAAAATAATATTTTGAGATATTCCTAAGGTGCCCCTCTCCTCCCTTATAAAAGGGCACCTCCTCCCCCTCCTCCTCACACCAATTTGAGCACTCAAGCTCGGCCAACCCCTGCCATTTTCCCTTCTACACTTCCCTAGAATAATCCTAGAGGTCCTGGTCTTCTCCAAAGACCAATCTTAGTTCCTTAAGTGGAGGATTCAAAAAGGCGTTCCAAAGAAGAGGTAATATCCATTACCGATCTTTTCAATTTCTTTCTTCTTCAACTTCTTCTTCTTCAGTTGTTTCATGATAAAGTAATAACATCAGTATTACTTACATACTGATATGTTATTATAAATATGAAACAACCCTAATTCACCTTCTATCCATCCTACGGAAAAATGAAATCACCGCGCGTGCGTACGTACGGAATACCGTCTCCACGCCGTGGTGTAATCTATTTTCCACCATCACCTTACAAGGATGGGTATAATGGTGTAATGAGTAACTATATATGATTATTATTAAGTAATATTGATACTGAAATAATATATATATATACTCCAATACAATTCCACGATCATAGGAACGATATCATCACTCGTGCGTACGTACGGAATACCGTCTCCACGATGTGATGCGACTCGTTCTACATGATCTTCATTTCATAATGATTGTATAAATGAATTGAATGAATGAATATGGTATATACTACACTAATACCATTCTGGAAATTAATTATCTATAACCTAAAGAGAAGAATAAGAATTTATTCGACAAAACACGCATAAGAACAAAAAGTTATAAAGACCCGAGTAACAAGTAACAATGAAATATTACTAACAAGAAGCTAATAATATGACCATATATGATCTCATATCAATATGTATGATTCTGGAATAAGTCAATAACATTATTTAAACCATTATACAGGAGCTTCGGACACGAACAAAGCAAATCGGACCTAAGGTAAGGGAAATATCACAATCTCATTTTTATCCGAGATTGTTTATTCGTAAGTATTTACTAGGGTGTATTTTATCATCCACATCCATGTTCCCTCAATATGTAATATTGTTTCCATCCACTTGAAATAGTTTAAATCCAATTTTACCCTTAGGTGAGTTTTTAGTAAATAATATGAAAGGAATCTTTTGTCGTTTTTCCGTACGAGGTACTTTTTGACTTTTCCGACAAAAGTACGAAGAATGTTTTTTTTTAACTTATACGGCATGAATGGATTTTTAAAACATTACTTCAAAGAATCTTCCTTTACAAGTTTTCAAGTTTATTTTTAATTTTAAAGTTGTATGACATGTTATGAAAGGAAAAATGTTTTTGAAGAAGAAAGGATATTTTCCTCAAGAATTCAATTCAAGTGTTTTATCAAAATTATTTTCCATCTAAGATAATAAAGGGTTCTGTTTCTATCCATATTTTTACATTGGTTTGACTATGTTGTGATGGAATTATGTTTATGAATTCCTTTATCATATATGAATTGATTTATGATGTCATGATGTTTCAAGAATCCCATTTTTGTTATATGTGTTATGCGATGATGTATGTTTTATGATTATGTGGCACACATAAGAAAGGATTCATTATAAGATGGGTGGGACCTATATCTCCCTCCAATGCATTGGGTAATGATTTTATATCTCATGAGATAGACATGGCTGGAACGGAAGGTTATTTCGGTTCAGTGATACAGGACTGAAACGAGGAGTGAACTCGGTTCAGAAAGGGACTTTTTCCACTAAGATAGTCTTGGCAATGAGTCATGACTAACAAGAAATGATTTTCCATGATTATGTGTGCATGCCACAAAGTTTCAAGTTTTATGTTATGGGGATCTCATTTTCACTTCTATGATTTATTCCATGTTAAGATATTATGATCTCTTTTGCAGGTTTTGATTTTCATAAAGATATGATATGATTTTTATTTCCTTTATTTGCCCTTGCTGAGCATTTGAGCTCACCCTTTTATGTTTTCTTTTCCCCAGGTCAGGAAGATGGATATTAAGTAGAATATGCTAAAAGGGACCCTAGATATGATGAAATAAATGGGAGACACTGTAGAAGATTTATGAACCAGTTGTTTATGTTTCCCCAGTTTCTAAAGACACTATACCTATACGGTCCTTTGTGGTTTTGTCATATGTTGTAATAAGAGTGATTCAATTTTGAAGTATTAACAATGTATGTAAAGTGTGGGTCGTTATAGTTGGTATCAGAGGAAAGGTATAGTCAACCTTTGGAAACTAGGATGTGAAAGCCTTAGTAAGAACCCTAAGGATAAGTCTAAGCATAGAACACAATCTTAGTGTTTTAGAAATGGCCTTGAATAACCTAGGATAAGACCTTAAGCATGAAAATTTTATTCTTGAATCATGTGGTTTCCTATTATAATTAGTGTTGCTCACACTATTCTTCTTGGTTTTAGTCAATGGCTGGAACCCGAAGGAACCGTGTTAATGCGGAATGCGATGGGCAATGCAATGATTGTCCCCCTGAGCAACCAAACGATATGGGAGCTGGAATGCAAAATCTTGTAGCCATGCTCACACAACTTTCTCAAGCTATGAATCATGCAGGATTTCCAAACGAACAAAGAAGGGAGCAACATTCTGTTGAATCCTTCATGAGGCAGCGTCCACCATCTTTCAGCGGGTCTACTGATCCATTAGTTGCTGAACAATGGATTAGTACTACTGAAAAGATATTTTCAGTTCTTCAATGTTCTGAGCATGATAAAGTCATCCTAGCAGTGTATCGTTTGGAAGGAGATGCGGATCAATGGTGGAATCTTGTTAAGAATACGAGGCAAAGGGATGAAATTGAGTCTATGGAATGGGACGAGTTCAAGAACTTATTTTTCAATAAGTACTTCCCTCGTATTCTCCGAACAAAGATGGAGAAAGAGTTCCTTGAACTGAAGCAAAGGGATGATGAATCTGTTAGTACCTATGAAGCAAATTTTACAAGACTTGCAAGGTACGCTTCTGGTATTATTATCCAACCTGAGAGTAAGATCGATCGATTCTTTAGTGGCTTAAAACCAAGTCTTCGAAGGGCGTTAGCCATAAGGGACTTCAATAGCTACGAGGAAATCGTTCGATGTGCTCTCAAAGTCGAGATGGAGATTGGAGTAACCCATCAGTCACATGGGTTTGATAAGAAGAGGAAGATGGAATTCAAAGAAAAATCTAAAGAGCACACGGAAAAGAAGATGAACTTTCCCTTATGCTCAAAGTGTGGAAAGAAACATGGAGGGAGTTGTCTTAAAGGGACAAGTAAATGTTTTAAATGTGGAAAGGAAGGCCATCGGGCATTTGAATGCCGTGATAATGGGAAGAAGATGTCTAATGATGCAAACAAAGGAAGGGATACACAGAATGAACCTGCTACACTTCAATGTTTCAAGTGCAAGGAGATGGGGCATTATGCCAATCAATGCCCAAATCCAAGGGTTGATGATGATGGTCGACGTCAACAAACTCTTAAGGCTAAAGACAAAGGAAAGTCACATGCAATTTCTATCAGCGATGTGGAGTACGATAACGATGTGGTGAAAGGTACACTTACCATCCACTCTAAAGTAGCAAATGTTTTATTTGATTCTGGATCCACCCACTCTTTTATTTCTGAAAAATTTTCTAAGGGTATCACCGTATTACCTCAACAATTAGATGTTGAGTTAGCTGTGACAACACCTAATGGCACATCAATCGCATCAGAAGTTTATAATTCTTCTCCGATCGAAGTTTGTGGGAAAGTGCTTCCTGCAAATCTTGTGATCCTTCCTTTAGTGGAATTTGATGTGATTCTTGGCATGGATTGGATTTCTCTACATGGAGCTCATATCAATTGCCAAAGAAGGGAAGTCACATTTCATATTCCAGATCAACCTACGATCGTCTATCAATGCAAGGATGAACATAACCTTCCAGTGGAAATTTCTTCCATCTTATGGGTATTGATTCCACTAAATGAAGGTTATTTATCTCAAATGGTTGGTGAGAAACTCACGATTAAGAATATGCCCATTGTACGGGAGTTTGATGATGTCTTTCCGGAGGAATTTCCGGGTCTTCCACCAAATCGTGAAGTTGAGTTTTCAATAGAACTCGTACCGGGTGCTTTGCCTATTTCAAAGACACCTTATAGAATGGCCCCAATTGAGTTGCAGGAATTGAAGAAGCAACTCCAAGAGAATCTTGATAAGGGATTCATACGCCCTAGTGCGTCACCTTGGGGAGCACCTGTTCTATTTGTTAAGAAGAAAGATGGATCAATGAGACTCTGCATTGATTATCGAGAACTTAACAAGATCACTATCAAGAACAAATATCCTCTCCCACGCATTGATGACTTATTTGACCAACTACGCGGAGCTCAATACTTTTCCAAGATTGATCTTCGTTCAGGGTATCATCAATTAAGGGTCAAAAGGGAGGATATACCAAAGACGGCTTTCCGTACAAGGTATGGACACTATGAATTTATAGTGATGCCATTTGGTCTTACTAATGCCCCTGCTATCTTCATGGATCTAATGAATAGAGTCTTTAGAGACTATCTTGATCAATTTGTGGTAGTCTTTATAGACGATATTCTTGTCTATTCAAAGAGCAAGGAAGAACATGAAGATCACTTGAGAATTATATTGAAGACCCTGAGAAAGGAGAAGCTTTATGCCAAATTTACCAAGTGTGAATTTTGGCTTCAAAAAGTTGCATTTTTGGGTCATATAATCTCAAAAGAGGGGATATCTGTGGATCCAGCAAAAACAGAGGTTATCGAAAGATGGTCAAGACCAACAACAGTAACTGAGATCCGAAGTTTTCTTGGTTTGGCTGGATATTATCGACGTTTTGTAAAAGATTTTTCACGATTATCTAATCCACTCACCAAGTTGACTCGGAAAGGAGTTAAGTTTGTCTGGACAGAGGAATGTGAAGAGAATTTCAAGGAGTTGAAAAGAAGGTTATCCAGTGCACCTGTGCTCACACTGCCTTGTAGTGGAGAAAGGTTTGTGATCTACAGTGATGCATCCAAGAAGGGATTGGGGTGTGTTCTTATGCAAAATGATATGGTGATAGCTTATGCCTCACGACAGTTGAAAATCCATGAGCAAAATTACCCAACACATGATTTGGAGTTGGCTGCGGTAATCTTTGCATTAAAGATTTGGAGGCATTACCTTTATGGTGAAAGGTGTGATATTTATACTGATCATAAAAGTTTAAAGTATATTTTCACACAAAAGGAGTTGAATATGCGCCAAAGAAGATGGTTGGAGCTGATTAAGGATTATGACTGCTCAATCCATTACCACCCTGGGAAAGCAAACAAGGTGGCAGATGCATTAAGTCGACAAGACCATGCTAGTTT
Source organism: Viscum album (assembly GCA_963277665.1). Taxonomy (NCBI): domain Eukaryota; kingdom Viridiplantae; phylum Streptophyta; class Magnoliopsida; order Santalales; family Viscaceae; genus Viscum; species Viscum album. The sequence goes on along the minus strand of OY728150.1, from coordinate 1,994,501,026 downwards.
ATCCATGATGAGGATCACAAAAGATCCAATATTTATGGATTTACAAAGGATGGATCTTGGAATTATAATGGAAGGGGAAAAATCTTATCTTTCTCAAATGAATGTTCAACCATCTATACATGTGAAGATTAAAGAGGCACAGAAAGAAGATGTCGAGTTACAAAAGAAGGTGAGAAATGTTCCTGAATTCAACCTTGATTGTGATGGGATAATAAAGTTCAGGAATCGTGTTTGCGTTCCTCCCATCCCCGAATTAAAGAATGAGCTGCTGGATGAGGCTCATAGTTCATCATTTTCTATTCATCCTGGAAGCACGAAGATGTATAGGGACCTGAAAGAGTACTTCTGGTGGGATGGCATGAAAAGAGATGTTGCTGAATATGTCTCTCGATGCTTGGTTTGTCAACAAGTTAAAGCTGAGAGACAGAAGTCTAAGGGGATGTTACAACCATTACCCATACCCGAATGGAAATGGGAAAACATCACTATGGACTTTGTCACAGGACTTCCTAAAACATCCAAAGGCAATAATGCTATCTGGGTCATAGTTGATCGTCTTACAAAGTCTGCACACTTCATTGCTATTAGAGAGGATTTCTCTCTAGATCAGCTTGCCAGGATATATGTAAAGGAAGTGGTAAGATTGCATGGAGTACCACTTTCTATTATATCTGATCGAGATCCGAGATTTACCTCGAAGTTCTGGCGAAGTCTTCAGCATACTCTGGATACAGAGTTGAGTTTCAGCACTGCTTATCATCCCCAGACAGACGGTCAGTCTGAGAGAACAATTCAAACCCTAGAAGATATGTTGAGAGCTTGCTCTATGGATTTCAAAGGAGGTTGGGATCAACACCTACCTTTGGTGGAATTTTCTTATAATAATAGCTTTCACTCCAGTATTCAGATGGCTCCTTATGAAGCTCTCTATGGAAAGAAATGCAGGACTCCAACTTGCTGGGATGAAGTTGGGGAAAGAAAGCTATTAGGACCTGATCTCGTTGATGAAATGGCAGAAAAGGTTAGATCTATTCAACAACACATAAGAGCAGCTCAAAGTCGACAGAAAAGTTATGCCGACAACCGAAGAAAAGACCTAGAGTTTGAAGTGGGCGATAAAGTGTTCTTACGAATATCTCCCTGGAAGAGGGTTATGAGATTTGGAAAGAAGGGGAAGTTGAGCCCTAGATATATCGGTCCTTTTGAAATACTGGATCGTGTTGGGAAGGTAGCTTACCGATTGGCGCTTCCACCGAATCTCTCTCAAGTTCACGATGTGTTCCACGTATCTCTCCTGAGAAAGTACATACCAGATCCTTCACATGTACTCAGCTCAGAAGTTGTACCGCTGGAGCAAGATCTTTCTTATGAAGAACAGCCGATAGAGATTCTGGATCGTAGCGAAAAAGTCCTACGAAACAAGACCACTCGCTTGGTGAAAGTTTTATGGAGGAACCACCAACTTGAAGAAGCTACATGGGAGCTTGAGGATATGATGAGGGAGAAGTATCCTCATCTATTTGTTACAAAGTGACGAATTTCGAGGGCGAAATTCTTTTTAAGGGGGGTAGAATGTAACACCCGAGACTTTTATGTTATATAAATTATCAAAGGAATCTTTTTCTACGCAACACTTGCTTGACTTGCTTTACACGCAATCGCGACCTTCCTCGATAGCTTGCGTCGTACGCAATACCGAGTTTCACTAAACAACAATATGCTATTAAAACTAGCCGTTATGAATAGTAATAACCACGTTTTGAAATTTTATAAATTTTATTTTTCAAAATGGACTTCATTTTTGGACTCAGAATATCGAAATTAGCCTAGGGTGAAATTTTGGTATTTTTCTGAAAACTTTCAATTTTTGATGAATAGTGAAACCACTAAGTGGTAGGTTAAAAACTGAATTTTGCATAAAACTTAATTTTACCGCTTCTGTGAATGGAATTTCAAAAATCCGAGAGACACGGTTAATATCAAGGACTAAAATGTGGTTCAATGAGATGAAAATAATTTTTTGGTGAATAGTAACTTTTTACTATTTTTACCGCGGTTAATAGTAAATAGGGTAACTAAGGGTAAATATGATATCAATATTACCCTAACACATGTCCTAATACTATTGGACAAGTGTAATTCGACCAAAAACAAACTTAGGAATAAAATATGACCATTTAGGCCCACTTGGATTAGATTAGGACATTTATTATTAATTTATTTAAAGAAGGGTTAAAATAGTTAAAATCAAAGTTTAACAAGTAAATCATTTTTAATATAGGGTTATACATAAGATAAATTCGATTGTAAATATTCATTAGAAAGATAAAAAGATTTCCTACATGATGGTATTTTATTTGTAATTTTTAGACATCAAATAATTTAATTTATTTATGACACAAAGATGATGCAGTAATTATCTTATTAATGAAATATTGAAAAAATTGATAATATAAATACCAAAATAAATGTAATTTGAGACTTTTTATGAATTCCACTAATTTTCTAGGTTACTATGATATATTAGTGTTGATTTAATCAACTTGGTTCGAACATATAATTCTGTTATGACTTTCACAAAAATCATATATCAAATAGTGTCAAAATTGACACAAAATAGTTTTTAAATCAAATATTATATTATTAATTGTTATTTTATTCCTAAAAATCTAAGGTTCGGCCAAATGACTTAGATAAGGATATATATATTAATAATAAACAATTTGGGGTTCGTTTGGCATGTTATAGAAAGTTTATTAACCATATAGTGAAAGAAAACAAAAAGACACGGTAAAAGTTAAATTAATTAACTTAGAGTTAAATCTAATTGATAAGGTTAAAATAATACACTAAACTTGTCTAAATCCTATTGGTTGATAGGATTTCGACCCTTCCCCACTTTATCTTCGAAATAAGACCCTTTGGAACCATTATAAACCGATTTTGACTTTAATATAAAATAATATTTTGAGATATTCCTAAGGTGCCCCTCTCCTCCCTTATAAAAGGGCACCTCCTCCCCCTCCTCCTCACACCAATTTGAGCACTCAAGCTCGTCCAACACCTGCCATTTTCCCTTCTCCACTTCCCTAGAATAATCCTAGAGGTCCTGGTCTTCTCCAAAGACCAATCTTAGTTCCTTAAGTGGAGGATTCAAAAAGGCGTTCCAAAGAAGAGGTAATATCCATTACCGATCTTTTCAATTTCTTTCTTCTTCAACTTCTTCTTCTTCAGTTGTTTCATGATAAAGTAATAACATCAGTATTACTTACATACTGATATGTTATTATAAATATGAAACAACCCTAATTCACCTTCTATCCATCCTACGGAAAAATGAAATCACCGCGCGTGCGTACGTACGGAATACCGTCTCCACGCCGTGGTGTAATCTATTTTCCACCATCACCTTACAAGGATGGGTATAATGGTGTAATGAGTAACTATATATGATTATTATTAAGTAATATTGATACTGAAATAATATATATATATACTCCAATACAATTCCACGATCATAGGAACGATATCATCACTCGTGCGTACGTACGGAATACCGTCTCCACGATGTGATGCGACTCGTTCTACATGATCTTCATTTCATAATGATTGTATAAATGAATTGAATGAATGAATATGGTATATACTACACTAATACCATTCTGGAAATTAATTATCTATAACCTAAAGAGAAGAATAAGAATTTATTCGACAAAACACGCATAAGAACAAAAAGTTATAAAGACCCGAGTAACAAGTAACAATGAAATATTACTAACAAGAAGCTAATAATATGACAATATATGATCTCATATCAATATGTATGATTCTGGAATAAGTCAATAACATTATTTAAACCATTATACAGGAGCTTCGGACACGAACAAAGCAGATCGGACCTAAGGTAAGGGAAATATCACAATCTCATTTTTATCCGAGATTGTTTATTCGTAAGTATTTACTAGGGTGTATTTTATCATCCACATCCATGTTCCCTCAATATGTAATATTTTTTCCATCCACTTGAAATAGTTTAAATCCAATTTTACCCTTAGGTGAGTTTTTAGTAAATAATATGAAAGGAATCTTTTGTCGTTTTTCCGTACGAGGTACTTTTTGACTTTTCCGACAAAAGTACGAAGAATGTTTTTTTTAACTTATACGGCATGAATGGATTTTTAAAACATTACTTCAAAGAATCTTCCTTTACAAGTTTTCAAGTTTATTTTTAATTTTAAAGTTGTATGACATGTTATGAAAGTAAAAATGTTTTTGAAGAAGAAAGGATATTTTCCTCAAGAATTCAATTCAAGTGTTTTATCAAAATTATTTTCCATCTAAGATAATAAAGGGTTCTGTTTCTATCCATATTTTTAAATTGGTTTGACTATGTTGTGATGGAATTATGTTTATGAATTCCTTTATCATATATGAATTGATTTATGATGTCATGATGTTTCAAGAATCCCATTTTTGTTATATGTGTTATGCGATGATGTATGTTTTATGATTATGTGGCACACATAAGAAAGGATTCATTATAAGATGGGTGGGACCTATATCTCCCTCCAATGCATTGGGTAATGATTTTATATCTCATGAGATAGACATGGCTGGAACGGAAGGTTATTTCGGTTCAGTGATACAGGACTGAAACGAGGAGTGAACTCGGTTCAGAAAGGGACTTTGTCCACTAAGATAGTCTTGGCAATGAGTCATGACTAACAAGAAATGATTTTCCATGATTATGTGTGCATGCCACAAAGTTTCAAGTTTTATGTTATGGGGATCTCATTTTCACTTCTATGATTTATTCCATGTTAAGATATTATGATCTCTTTTGCAGGTTTTGATTTTCATAAAGATATGATATGATTTTTATTTCCTTTATTTGCCCTTGCTGAGCATTTGAGCTCACCCTTTTATGTTTTCTTTTCCCCAGGTCAGGAAGATGGATATTAAGTAGAATATGCTAAAAGGGACCCTAGATATGATGAAATAAATGGGAGACACTGTAGAAGATTTATGAACCAGTTGTTTATGTTTCCCCAGTTTCTAAAGACACTATACCTATACGGTCCTTTGTGGTTTTGTCATATGTTGTAATAAGAGTGATTCAATTTTGAAGTATTAACAATGTATGTAAAGTGTGGGTCGTTATATACACAGCACGACTTGGATTTTAGGAAGTAGTGGTGGTTCAAGTATTTAAATTATTTTGACTTCATTCTTCCCTACATTCCAAGAATAGGAAATGAAGTTGTTAATGCATTGTGCAGGAGGACTCTGATACATGTAGTTTAGTAGTCTATTAGTGAGTGGTAGCTTATGGATTTGTTTTATATATGTGCCTACAGAAGCATGATAGTCATGGATAGACATTCTATTCATATTGTGCTATAAAGTACACTCTTCTGGAAAGAGTGTGGATGTGATATTTATCTGATGATGATGGCCTAGTCCTATAGGAGTGTTTGGGAGGTGAGGAACTACCTCATTTTTGGACTATGGGAATAAATGAAATTCTGTATATTCATGGTCATAGTTAGGTTCCCGAAGAAATATGTGAGGAGATGATGTAGGATTTTCATGCCTCAGTTTGTGAAGTGTATCCTGTAATTACTAAGATGTATCCTGATTTGTTACTATAGTTGTAGTGGTAGGGTATGAAATGATATGAAGATAGTTTTTATGAGGTGTTCCACTCATTAGTTGGTGAAGGTAGAACAATAGTGACCAACTGTTATTTTATAGTAGTTACCCATTACCAGTTTGAAATGGGAATATATTACAATAGATTTTAAGACTGGGTTTCAAAGTTCTCCTCAAGTTAGTGATGTTGTGTGGGTTGTTGTTGTTAGGATCATGAAGATTTCATTTTTCCTTCCAACTACGGAGACATTCTCATTAGATGATGTTTTGAGAAAATATATCATTGAGATGGTGCAACCTCAAGGGGTTCCTTAGAAAACTATATTAGATAGAGACACATATTTTACATATTAATGATTAAATATTTTTGATAGGTAGTTTGGTATAAAGATGATTATGAGAAAGACATAACACCCATAGACTAATGGTTAGTTAGAGAATATGATTTTGGTTATAGAGGACATGTTGTGGGAATCAATTTTTGATTTTGGGAGTTCATGGGAGAGGCACATATCCCTTGTTGAGTTTGGTTACAACAACATCTATATGGGACCATAAATAAAGAACCATATGAGGCTCTGTATTGTAGGACATTTCAATCACCTCTGTGATTGTTAGAGGATGGAAATGAAACATTACTCAGACCTCATCTCATTATAGATACTTATGACCATTTCTTGATTATTTGGGAATAGATGGCTATTGCATGGTCGAGACATAAATCTTATGCTGATCACCATCGATGACCTCTAGATTTTGAGGTCTAAGATAATGTTTTTTATGAATGTCATTGAGGCTTGGACATAAAAATTTTAAGAGATAAGGTATAATTTCACCATGATATGTCGGGTAGTTTGAGATTTTGTATAGAGTCGGCTTAACAACCTATTTGTTTCAATTACCTTAGAGGTACCAAATCATGAATTCAATCTTCCGCATATCTTAGCTATGTTGTTATCACTCAAACCCATCTCACACTCTATAACTAGATGAGGATTAGCTATAGGTAGTAGCATCATTCGAGGATAATCCTATTCATATCATTTATAGGAGAATGAAGGTTCTTCGAGGCCTGTAAATTCATCTAGAATGGGTGACTTGGAAGCAAGGTTGATTAAATGACGAGACTTGTGATAGGGAGGCCGATGTACATGATTAGTGGCCCTATTTATTCATAGATGATTCTTGACCACACTTAGAAGGAAAATTTAGGTAATTATATCCTTATAAGGGGAATACTATATAATCCTTGGGTTATCTTGAGATAGTAATATTTTTAATTTCAGTTTAAGTGATTGATTTATTATCCAAATGTCAATATCTAATTTGGTCAGAATATTTTCTGTGGTGTTAGGGGAATGTTCAGAGCTCGAAAAAAAACTTCAAGAAATGGGAAGTTGGGCCACATAGGTAGTTGAAACCCCTCCAACCAACCTACATAGTTTGAGTGAACCATGTGAGGTTCAACAGAGAGCAGAAGGAGGCTTCATAACTAGAGGAAACCATGAAGATTGGGTTGGATGCATGTTTAGGGGATCTATAGTTTTTAACATAGGAAAAAAGAATGGTTTGCCTATGGTATCCAAAACGGTGCACATGAATAGTGTAGGGTCCTGCTTGAAGTAGTGAAGGGTGCATAGTTAGTGCACGATTTGGGAAAAGATGTGACCCAGTTTTGTGGGTAAAATGGAAAAATTTTCATTAATGAAGTTAAAAAAAATTATTACTCCCCTTTCATTTCCATTGGAAAAGTGGATTATCTCTCTCCCATTGGAGCCATTTTCATACCTAAATGTAGTATTTGATATAAATATTGATCAAGAGTTCAATTTAAATTTTACTAGTCTCATTCTATTCACATTGGTGAGTTCTTCATTCCTCCTGTGTCATTTTTTAATTTTTCTTGGAATCAAAAGAGTTATTTAGGTGCAAGATCATATTCCATATTCTTAGGATTTCAATTTTTTGTTTTTTTATGATAAAGAAAAAATTATAGATTGATAATGGTTGAATTCTCTAGTACATAACAATGTTATGGGGTCTATACCTTTTACCAAAGGTTTTATATTTTATAGAGATATTTGAAGTGATGTCGTGTGCTAGTCATTCCATTGTCCCCACTAAAATGTATTGAATTCCTTGATTAAATGAATTGTATGTTGTATAGGTTTTCCATTAGTACTATTGAGATAGTTGGATGTTTTTACCCCTCCTAGTCCATCAAGGTGGTGTGCCTTGTATATTAACTTTTTTAATACCACCATTAGGTTGCATTTGAGCTCACCTTGTTATAGGGACACTTTTTAAACTGAATAAAAATTTAATTGAGATTATATGAGAGAGTTGGTGCCTCATTTCCTTATGAGGAAATGTTATTTATTTGATTAAATGGTTTACATAGGAATTTTTGTATGGGTTTATAAACTCATGGAATGTTTATAATTATGAAATAATGAATGAATAAGATGATGAGAAGAAAATTTTAGTAGATAACTTGGTTGGTATACCTTGTATCCTCATTCCATTAGATGACATGGATATTTCCCCCATAAGGATCCTGATTATGGTAGTGGATTCCTTCGACCTATTCACTTCATGGATTATGATTCCGTATGATTCTAAGGGCTTGGATACTCCTTCAATATGTCTTTCTTGGACTCGTATTGGAAATTTCCCATCAACATGCACCCTAGACTCATTCCAAGTCATTACCATTTGTCCATCTAGATGCTAGTGGGACTTGATGTGGATGCCTCACAATCCTATAACTCAGATTCATATCTTTGTAGTGTTAAAATTTTGATTACACATCATAGAAGTTGTAGAAACATATGATCATACGACATGATCATGATGGATGTTTTACATTGGGTTACACAGTGTGGTCATGGTGGACATTTATTTGGTTGTTTTACATATAGCCATGGTATAGGTATTGTATTACTATGCATTGTATGGATGTTATTACAATTTTTATTCTATTTATAGATTCCCTTATTTATGAAAGGTTTACTGTTGTTTGTAGGGTGCCTTAATTGGTTGGACAATACTTTTTCTTATATCTCACATTCCTTGGGCACTTGAATTTCATGACTTATATACCATTTGCATAAATTGAACACTATTTATATTATTATGCACATACTAGATTTTTTATATACACTATTAGTGGTGGCCTAAAAAGTGTTATCTCAAAAAGAAATTGGTCTTCCATTGGGTACCCATACAAACTTCATGGATGCAGGTAGGGACTCGGGAAAGAGCCCACTGTATGATACTTGATATGAATGATGTTAAGGATCGGAAAGCCCAAGACCGAGATAGGATCATGATGATATCTAGAGATATTTCCTTTTTTTATTTTTTATATTTTGATACTTGTATTATACTGGATTCTTGTATATATATTTCCTTATTTTGTAGAGATATACACGAAACATCATTTTCATATGTGATTTACTTTGGAATTGATTATTTATTATAGACTTTTGGATGTTTATCTTTTGTAAGTTATTATTATTATGACTCCTCTACTGACTATCATTATTATTCCACTTTTATACACTCTAACATGATATAATAACCTCTATATATAAACATCATAGGCCCTCATTACTATTTGGAAGCCTCTAGATCATGGGATGGAATTCTTGAGGCTAGGTAACTCACCTTCTTAGGGCACTATCCTTTGGTATCTGGGTTAGGTCATTATATATGGTATGCATTATTTTATAATTCAAAAACAATTATAATATAATAAATACCAAAATATTTATTTAAATATACATATATATATAACATTATTGTGATGTGTTAATAAAATAAGAATCACATCTCTTCGTGGAGGTGGTAGTCGACACATACACGAACAACATTTTCATTTTTTTTTGTAAAAATGAAAATGATATATTTTATTTTAAAAATTTATATTTTTCATTAAAATAATTTTTATGTAATTAATATCACATATATTCAATAAAAATATAATTATTTAATTCCTTGTAATGAATTAGTGAAAAATGAATTACATCCCTTTGCTAGAGGATAGTCTGTCATACACATGAGCAATGTTATCGTATCCCCCACATAATGGAATGTAAAAAAATGTATATATGATATAATAGCTCCATAAGTATGAATATATCAAAAATATAATACATATAATTCAAATATATCTTTAAAAAAAGTTGTGAGATGCGATCATGGAAAACGAAGGACATCACTTCATGTGGTGGCAGTCCCCTATACAGATGAATGATGACATCATATCCCATTTGATGGAAGAGGATATAGATTTTGGTTATTACATTAAAATAATAAAATATAAATATATATTATATATCAGTGATATCGTGTTATATTATTTGATGAATATTTGAGGGAGGTTGATGAATAAATAAATAAATGCAATGTTACAGACAATACCACTTCTTAGATTGTCTCTTTAGTATTATATATAATGTTTATATAAAATTAATTGATAACTGAAAAAGGAATTTAATATGACTGGATTGAATTTGGGAAGTCATTTTGGAAGTTATTAGATGAAAAAATGAGTTTAATATTTGAATACGGTAAAAAAGGGGTGGCCTTTTATAAGTAAAGTGAGCTGCACACATGTTATATTTGAAAAGAAAAAGGTGTAACCACATTTTTCACACATAAAAAGGGTTAAAAAAATAATTATTTACAATAAAAAGACATGGTATGTCATATATATTTAAATAAAATAGATTTTAGAGAAGTTGTTTTATCACTATAATAGTTAACTTTTTATTTTAACACCCATTAAACCCATTTTTACCTTAACCGTGGTAATTAATTTTTAGATTTTTCACTATTTATTATGTTCAAAATTTATGTTTAACTTCATAAAAATATAAATTATTATGATAATAAATATGTAATCCATTTTATCAAATTAAAGTCACATAAATGAGAAAATCAGATTAATAAAACTCCTTAGATGTGATGAAAAAGTAGGGTTCCAAGGAGCATGTTTTACATGAAAAAAGTGATTTTATATTAATTCTATGATTAATAAGAATAATTGTATGAATATAAACTAATATTTAACACTATATAATCTATAAGTTTTATTTAAGGATTTTTTAATTATATATTATTTTATTTAATTAAAAAAAAGAAACATTCTTCAATTTAGAACATTATTTGGTAGAATCCTATTTTTAAACAAAAAAACTTATTTTAAAATAAAATATAAATTTGATTCAAAATTAATTAATTTGGTTAAATTTAACTAATGAATAATTATTTTACTCAAAGTAATATTAAAACATATTGATAATTTCAAATTCTTTAATTTACTGAATATAAAAGGATTTTTTTATAAAAAAATGGTACTTTTTTCTATTCCCTAAATTTTTATAATTTTTTGAAAAATACCTATATTTAAACCAAAATAAATTTTATATGAGAAATTTAAAAAATTTAGTTCATTTTATCAAATACTTTTTAAAAAATTTACATAATTTTTTACAATATATATTTTTTGGAAATACCATAAAAATCACTTTTGAAGAAAATATATTTTTAAAGAATAAAATTACGATACTGAAATTTGATAAAATAGTTAATAAAAATTTATCAATAATATAAATTGAGTAGGATATATATATAATAAATTATGTAATACATTTCATAAATACAAATTTAATGACTATTTTGTAATGATTATATATTTTATGGGTCCTTTAAGCTCAGTGTTGCATGTCGAATACACTATCGAATATTTTTTCTTTAAAATCTCATGGTGCTATATATTCCTCTATTTAATAATTTTTATGCCCAAAATTTTATATTTATCATGGTAAAAAAAGGTCAAAATTTTGAAAATACATTTTTTTGGGAAGCCCATGTCATAAAAAGGGTTAATAAAACATTATATTGATAAGAGAGAAAAGGACATACAATGGACATCTGGAGTAAAACATACCAGATTTCACGATAGGAGAAAATTAGTGGGATGTGAAGATTTAATAATATAATAAAAGAATAAATAATAATGGACAGTTATGGTGATAATTTCCCATATTAAATTTAATGATTAATCGAATGTTAAGGAACTCCAAACTATAAATCTTTGATGAGTGAAAAGACCATTAGTGCGATTGAAATGAAGGTAATATGATAACATTTTTTAAGATAATTTTACTAGGGTTAGGAAATCTTTCACCAAAAAAAAATAAAAAAATAGTGAAATAGACTTACTGGAAAAGTATAATTTCATCCTTCATTCAATTTCCAGTACAATCTCATCATTTTCTCCACATAATTATTATTAAAGTTGATTTTGTCAGGCATGACTCACTAAATCATCTTTTAAAGACCACATAAAAATTAAATGGATTTTCAAGATATTCCAACTTTCATTAGAAATTAACCATAACAAAAATTGTTTGAAAATAGTATGATAATTCCCATAATGAATAAACTATTATAGGGTGAAATAATACATTAATATCTAATATTAAATAGTAATATAGAATGTTGAAACTAAATATTTTTATTAATAAATAACCATATTACCCAAATAAGGTCAATAAAATAAACATTAAAGTGTGTTTTAACCTCAGGGGTTATTATAAACCTTTCAACTTATAAGTAAAACAAAATTGATATTTTCTTTAAAATACCTTATTCACATAGTAGGAAAATATATTTTCATTCCCATGGTTATCTATATGATAAAAAATATGTTCCCATAATTTTCCCATTATTGAAGATCATATAAACCCTAAAGGTATTCCTTTTCTTGAAACTTATATAAAAAAATGTAATTTCGTTTTTCAAAGTTATCCAAAGTATTATATATACTTCTAAAAAATAAAATGTCTCTTAAAATTTCATTAACCACTTCATGATCTCAATATATAAAACCTCAAGGGGTGTATAAGACTTTGAACATATGATTATACATAATATTATAAAACTAATATGATATCCATAACTCTAAATATATACTCACATGAAAACATCGTAATATCTTAATCAATGTAAATCTTACCATTGAAAACAATTATAAAAGTATAAAATTATTTCAAGTGGGCTATAGTTGATGCCGATCTGAGCACTCCATGGGCGAGTTAACCATCTGAGTGGGACACACCACCCTACCCAGTGGAAGAAAATTCTTGATGAAGACCTTAGGAAGAGATCCATGCTTCATCTACCAATCAAAATTTAGAGTTCCCAAGGATCTGATTCATTACTTTTACTCTGATACCAACTATAATATCCCAAAACCTACAATCCTCGATCTGCAATTGAAAAAATAAACATTACATTTCTTTCTTTTATACATACAAAAATAACCCAATTTTCCCTATCAAAAAATTACAAAATCAAATATATAATTTTGGATCACTTACATTCTTAAGGATTTTTTTGGTTTAGTGTATTAGTGAATTTGGAAAAACTCTTATCATTATGGATTCATAAACAACTGGTCCATAAATATTGACATCATCTCTCACTGTATCCAAATTTTTATATTCCATATTAGGTCATCATCAACATCCATATGAAACCCTAATAGACATAATTATTTCAACCTCAATCATTATAACATGGGGAAATGAATCCGATGAAGGGTGAGATCAAATAATGAATCATGGTAAACATAAAAATTAACTACTGAATTTCATTAGGGAGATTAATAAGATAATACTATTATGATGATATAATCAATGTTCATGAGTATATTATGAGAATATTCAAACCTAAAAATACATGGATCATAAAACATGAAATCATGGAATAAAGATTTAATAAAGGTAATAGTCATTTAAATAAACAATCATCAGTCATTTTATATCAATATTAATAACAAAAAACATTATAAACCCAAATAATGAATATATAATCATTTTTGGAATCCATGAAATATTATCATCATATAACTATAAAAAATGGAATAGTTAATATGGAAAACATCCATATATGGAGCACCCAATTAATTGGAGGTCTTCAATAGACCCAAAAATCCTTTTATTATCATTAAAATACTTTTCCTTTATTAAGAACATTACCACCCATTCATGGTTTATAATGGAACAAACTATCCGTTATTTATAACATAACAACCCATCATAAAAAATCATTTCCATGAATAATATCATGAATAATGTACATATATCATTAAATTAATCATAATCTCATATAAATAATTATTATTTTGTTTTATAAATTGATTATCTAGTGGAAAATGTATGGTTTCCATGATAATATATTTGAAATATTATTAAGACATGGAAGAGAAATGGGTTCTATAATAATCTCTTTAAAGATGATTAAACATTAGAAAAGAAATGGTTTCCATAAAAATATATTTGAAACATGATTATACCATTAAAAAATAGGTTCCATAACAATCTATATGAAATATGATTAACCCAAGGAAACATTATGATATTCATAACAATATCTTTAAAACATGATTAACTCATAGAATGTGAACAGGTTTAATTTAAATCTATTTTACATAATCATAATCCATATATATATTGAATAAGGTGGGTATCATTGGAAATTAACCCCAATGGAGCATAAGTAACATCAAGGGTTTTTGAATTTAATTTAATTAAATACCATTAAAATTTCATGAAAATAAATTTTTAGGAAAATGACCTACTCATTTTGAAAATAAATTTTAATTACATAAAATTAACAAAATATTTGGAAAATAATTTTATTTAAAAACAACCATGGAAACATAAAAAAAATTATTCAATGAAAATAATGGTTATGATGGTGGAAAAAACATTAACATTACAAATGTTAAAAATAATCATTCTTTTTTAGGACAATTTTTAATAATGAGTCAAAAGTGACCCATTTAGAAAATAGTAATAAATTTACAAAAATGTAAAAATAAGGTAAAATATCATGTAAAATGGATTTTGAAAATCATTTATTTTTTTAGAAAAAACATTTTTGAAGTTTTATTAGAATACATGGGTATGGAAGGATAAATAGTTGATGTAGAAAAAAAATTACAAGATCAATATCACTTACAAATGAATTTCTTGATGTTTCTTTAATCAACAAGGTAAAAAATGGAAGTCAAACTTGTTAAGAAAATTTACAAAAATTAGAAAATAAATTTATGTGGTTCATGAATATAAGATCATATGTTTTCTTATAAATTAAACTTCAATATAAACAACCCCAAATGATAGGATATTGTATAAAAAATCCATTTCCACTTAGTAACTCTTAAATAATAAGATTCTAAAAATAATAACATCAAATTATACATTAAATATAAAAAATATAAGGAGTTTTGTGATATAACATGGTAAAGGTCAGTATATACAAATAAAAGTTTTTTATATGTTGATATCATAAGCATATGTCATGAATATATAGATTTTTAGATGAATACCCCTTAAAAAATCATACCATTGTATTTGGGAAATAATCAATGAATCGATTATGTGTATCAAATTTAAATCCATAAAAAACAATTGGAAATATATAAATAGATAATTAAAATTTATTTAATTCATAATATTATAGTATCAATGAAAATCATGATGTAATATAACCTAATGAAAAGAAATTTAGTTATGAATTTATTTACCAATTGGTAACATTCAAGTTAAATAAAATTTGATGAAGCAATTAAAATTAAAACATAAAATTAAATTATTATTAATGGAATCATTACATTTAATGTAATAGGGGAATTATATTAATCACCCATTATAAATAAGTGGTGACTATAGAATATGTCTCATAAAAGTAAATAGAGGCGTGAATAACCCTTACAAAAATCAAACCGTTGAATTTGTGAATCAATCATTGAATTGATTATGTGTAACAATTTTAAATAAAAAAAACAAGTGTAAATATATCATTAATATAATCAAAATTCATTAAAAACATAATCATAAAATATTAAAAAATGAATAAGTAATATATTTTAATGAAAAGAAACTATAATATTAAAATATTTACAACTTTGTAACTTTCAAGTCAAATCACCTTGGATGAAATAATTCGAAGTAAAACATAAAATACCATTATGTATGAATTATTCATGATATTAAATTTAAAATTTGTTATACATACATTAATGAATATAAATAATTAGTTAATATAGCAAAAATCTCATATAAATAAAAATTGAGACGAGAACACCCTTTCCTTGAGTCTAGTCTTTCCTGGTATGTAATTTGACTCACGTATAATAAGATTACATAAATAATTTTATTTATTAATAAAATTTTATATATTTAATACCTTATTGTAAAATCATTTAGTTTATTTATTTTTAATGAAATATTTAAATATTTAATCAGTTAAGTCCACGCCAGGTATTTTGAGGGTGTTCAGTTCATTATTTCAAAAAAACTTCAGTGTGTAAACCGTGAGGAAATATGTCATTATTTAAAAGAATCCATAATAATAATAATGAAATATTTATAATATTTTTTTCATCAATTATAATTTTAAAATAAAACATTAAATATGGATATGAAAAATGAACTACGTTGCGATCATTGAGATGGTTGGCTGTAAGTACAAATGAGTAACATTTTATTTTTTAAATAATCATTATTAAAAGATGGTATAAAATATTTATCCTTCTAGAATAATTATTATATCATTAATAAAATACAATTTCCTAAAATATACTTATATATATAATTATTGAGATGACATAATGAAAAAATAATCACATCACTTCGTTTAGGCGGAAGTCCACATGTGGATGAATGCAGTTATCATTTTTCAGTGTAAGTAAGAAATTGATATATTAACATTACATAATGAAAATTATTTAATTAATATCATTATTATGTTATTTATATTGTATATTTTCATTAAAAGTATCCTTATTACATTTAATAAAGCATTAGTGAATTATAAAAAGTAGTGCTTCACAAGGCCCTAGTCATCAGTAAACAAGAGTAACATTATTGTGTCCCTCACATAATGGAATGTAACAAAGGTATATGTGATATAATAAATCCGTAAGTATAAATATATTAAAATATAATATATATACTTTAATTACATAATTAAAATAGGACATGATAGGTGATGATTAAAAATGAATGACATTGCTTCAAAAGGCGGTAGTCAACTATACACACAAATGACGATTTTGTATCCCATTTGAACGAATATGTGATCGATTAAGGTTATTAAATTAATATAATAATATATTATAATATATTAAACACCTATATCATAAAAGTATCATATATGAATAATATTTTATTATTGTGGAAGAATAAATAAAACAAATATCCATTATTATAAAATTTAACTTTTTTTAGACAACCTTTGTAATAATATATGTAAAGTATACATAAAATGTATTTTTTTATGAATAAATTCCACTAGGAGGAGGCTTGGATGTTGGGATATTATTTTTTTAGGTATATTATAAACCAAAATTGTTTTATGGTGCAAATAATAGAAGATATGGGGTGGCCTTTTACAGGTAAGGTCAGTGGCATATTGGTAATTTTCAAAATGAAAATGGTGTACCATGATTTTCAAATGAAAAAAGTGTAAAAAAGGTGTATTATTGTTAATGAGAAATTATTATATTAATATATGGAAGTTTGATATATTTTGGACATGTTTATATGTCATTTTAACCCTTATCTTTTCAGTTTAACCCTTGTTAAACCCATTTTTACATTAACCGTGGTAATTAATTTTTATAGTTTTCAGTTTTCATTAGGATAAACAATTAAGCTAAAATTATTTGAAAATATAAATTTTGAGGATTAAAAATATGAAATAAATTTTTAAAAAATATTCATTAAACATAATTGGAAAAATTAAAACTTAAACAAAACACAATGACTTGAGGAAAAATCAGGTTTCCATAAAGTGTACGTTTGAAGAAAAATATGATTTTATATTAACTCTATGATTAATAATAATCATTTAGTGAATATAAATTAATATTTATTTATTTATATTATAAAAATTCCATTTAAAAAATTTCTCACTCTTTATTAATTAAATTAATAAAAAAGGAGAATCATTATAAACTTTAAAATACTTTTTAAAAAATCACTTTTTTAAATACAATAATAAAATTAAACTAAAATCCAATATAAATTTGATTCAAAAGTAATTGACTGTAATAATTATATTTAAATAATACTTATGTTGCATGAAATCATCTATATAACTTATTTTTTCTTATAAGTTTCTAAATTTTATTGAAAAGAAAATACTTTTTTGAATTTTTTTACTAATTATTAAAAAATATTGATTTTATAAAAAAGAATAAAATTTCATCAAAATTAAATTAGGATATTCCTATTTCAAAAATGTAGTTCATTTTATGACATAAAATTTATAAATGTTAAAAAAATAATTATAATATTTTTTATTAGAAAATAATAAAAACTATTTTTGTAGAAAACATAATTTTGAAGAATAAAAATACTTTATAAATACTTTATTGATTATTTAAAAAAAATTTATCAATAATTTATATAGAGTTGTATATATATATATATATATATTTCAAAACATATTTAGTATTATTTACTCTCCCTAATTTAACATCTAGTCTATAACATTAATATATTTTATGGGCCGTTTAAGCTAGATGGTGTGTGTCAATACACTATCTAACATAGATTTATTTTCTAAAATATAGAGGCATTGTAATAAAATTCTTGATTCTTACATTTAGTGGTTTCTTTCTGTATAATTAACAAATATCCTATACCACTATTGACTTCATCGGATGATAGAATCTTCCTAGGGAATTGCTACCACTAAATAGATGAGATGAAGTGACCTTTACATCGACCTCAGACTCTTACGGCTCAAATTTTTTTTGGTCAATGTATTTAAAATTGATAAAATATTGATTATCTAAAATTGGGATTCACATCCCAATAATATCTATCTTGATGAGTTGTTTCTATGTAACTCTGAAAAAACCTAACCAACTTCTGTCCATCCTTTTATTTTTCTATAGTATATAGTTGTAATACCCCAACCCTAGAATCTTGGAGTTGGTGCATTGTTTTAATACATTGGCGTGATTACAAGGAATCAAGTTCATATGGACCTATTAGTTTAGAATTCGTGGAAAATAGATTGCATACATGAACTTTACATTACTATTTTTAACATAAAACACATCATAGATAATCCATTTAGAATGACATTATTCCACAAGCCTAACCCTTCATATAAATCATTAAAACTTCTTGGAATCCTGGGAAAATAAAATATATGAAAGGGGTGATCTTAGATTCTCAGTAGGGATAAACAAAATAGCAGAAGCTAGTATAAATAGGTATAGATTTTTAAGGAAAGGTAAAAACTAAGACACATGACTTTTAAAACATTATATTCATCATAATATGGAAAGAATAAATCAAATAAATCTTTTTAATCATTCACGTGGATATTATTCTAGTTGAATAATCACATGTAAAATCAATAACTAATATCATAACGTGGGAATGAATAATGCAGGACATCTTAACCACTACGTCAAGTCCTCGTGCCAATACCATACACACATATTCTATCAAGGCCTTGTTCAAAGATACTAGTTTGTCTCATGAGACCTACCGATGCATCGAGGGGATATAGAGGGCTCCAACCATCACTTACTAATTCCAAATAATTACTCATATGAAAAGGGTGAAACAAAACATAATAATTCATATTAAAACTAGTATAAAAAATGTCAATACTTTTACTATAAACCATGAATGATATAAAAATTGAACATCCACAGTCAAAAATTTCTTGATTCATTCAATATAGTATGGAAGATTTTATTATAATAAATTATTATCAATCAATAATAATATGTAATAAAGGATGTTGAAATAGATGAAAATAATCAGTAAAACTATTTGAGATAAATATACCTTTTTCCTAGAAATATTTTAAAAGTCATAGAATTTATAAAGGAATCCAATTAAAAGATATTTTTGAATCAAAGTGTGTCATACCACTTTTAAACTTCTGAAAGGAATTAACATTTTAAGACAATCATGTCCATATAAATAAATCCTTAAAATCATTCGGAAAACATAGACATTAATTAAAAATATTTAGAAAAATATATCATTAAAACATTTAAAATTATGATATACTTAAAGAGTCTGTTCTATAAAACCATAAAATATTCCTATTGATTTTTTTTTATTAAACATAAAAATGGATGATAAATATGTCTCAATAAATACTTACACATAAATAATCTTTGATAATAACTAGATTGAGTAATTAACCCTTACCTTAGGTCCGATGATCTATATACATGTTAAAAACTCCTGTATAATGTTTTTAAACATATTATTAACTTATATAATAATCATAATAATATTTTTGATATCATATATGATTCTCTTATGACTTTATATTACCCGTTTATTTACAATTCCTTGTTAATGTAACATTTTGGGTAATAATCGCTTTGTTTATTGTACGTGTTTTGAATTATTATTCTCGATCATATTACACATATCATGATTTAATTACTTCCAAAATATATAATATGATTTATAAATTATATATATTCCTAATATAAATATATATAATAGATATATATATGAAATGGAATAAACCATTCATGAAGATGGTAGGCCATACGTACGCATGAACGCTGTTTCCATTTTCTTGTCATATTGAATGGAAGTAAATGAATGAAATACACACACACACATATATACATATATATATATATATATCATTATAGTAGACTTATTATGTCATATATTTCATAATTATAAATTATATATATATATATATATATATATATATATATATATTTATAACTATTCTTGGATGGTGGACGTGGAAGATGAGTCTCATCGTGTCGTGGAGACGGTAAACCGTACGTATGCACAAGCGATGACATCGTTTCATTAATGGTTTCATGGTATGTATTTGGATGGAATATGAATTTTACAGAAATAATTAATTTTTATTTTTATTATTTAATTCATTTATATTCATCATTAGACCCATTTAAATAAATAATAGATGAAAAACAATTTACACAACAGTGTGGAGACGGTACGCCGTACGTACGCACGCATGGTGGTATTGTTTTTCATAGGTTGGGTAAAAGGAGGTATTTTGTTTTCCCATAATAATAAAAACATCCCAACATATATTATATTATTTTGTTATTATTTTATTATGGAAAAAACTTAGGAATAGGAAGTAGAAGAAGAAATGATCTTTAAAAGAAGGGATAAACCGATTCCCACTTCTTCAGGATTCTCCTTTTGATTTGAAAAAAGGGACGAATTAAGTTGGGTTTCTACCCAAAGTGTGGCCTCTAGGATGAATTTATAATATTTTTTAGAAGTTTTGGGTAGGTTTTTCCCAAGAAAATGGATTTTTATGTGTGAATTAAAGAGAAAGAGAAGTTCCGTTTTTAAGAAAGGTGAGGGGAACTTTATGAAATGATTGAAATATTAATTCATATTAAATTAATTTTCGGTTTCTAATAGATAAAAAGTGATTTATTTATAGTATTAGATGATTATGGGTCTAAATACTATAATAAAAGTATTTTTAGACAAGTTTAGTTTATGAAATTAACCTTATCGTTTGGGATTAACCCTTAGTTAAACAGTTTAACTCTTACCGTGTCTTCTTGTATTTTTATACTATAACTTTAATTTAGTAACTAAAAAATAGAAAGAAAAAATAAATCAGATTATTGATGAAATATTTATCATTATCTAAGTCATATTACCTAATAATATATTTTTAATATTTTTATATCATTTAATAAAATAGTATTTGTTTTAAAAAATTGTTTATGTCAATTTTGACACAATTTCATAATTGATTTTTTTTTAAAGTCATAACAACTTGATTAATTCAAAAAAAGAATTAAATCATCCCTAATATGTCAATATAAAAAAAAAATCATGGATGTCATCAAAATGTTCACATTATATTTATTTCAATATTTATAATTTCATTTATTTGAATAATTCATTAATAAAGTAATCACTTCATCATCATTGTGTTATAAATAAATATAGTTATTTAATGTATAAAAATTATAAATAAAATACCAAAATGTAGGAAATAATTTTATATTTATAATTAATATTTATAGTAATATATATAAGTTATATAACCCTATATTAAAATTGATTTAGATAATGATACATGTTTATATTATATTTCCCTTTTATTTAAATTAAATATTCAAAAATGTCATTTTCACACCCAATTGGCTCCCAAATGCCAAAGGTTTAGCCTAAGAATGATCATGGTCGAACATATCTCATAGAATAGGATTAGTACACCTTTTAGGGTAGTTTTATATTATTATAGTATTATTTATTACCCATATTTACAATATTTACCCTTTAAGCACGGTAAATATAAATTACTAAAATTAATATTCATAATGTCCAAAAATAAAAGGTAATTATTTAAAAAATTTGGACCTTATGATTCCAAATATGGAATATTTTTTTCCAAATTCAAAACACTTAAATGGAATAAATTAATTTAAAATAAATTCTCGTTGTCAAAACCAGAAAGTGAGTTTTAAAGAAGTAAAAATTATCAAAAATAGACATGTGTTTGTGTCCAATTTGAATGTGAAATTACATACAATTACCTAAATTATATTAAATGAAAAAAATATAATCTAATTATACTTTAAAACTAATTAAATTTATAGTTTAACACTATAAATTATTCCGATTAAAAAAGTTGTTTTCTATTAATATTTTACATTTTTAACTATTCCTCAAAATATTAATATTATCAGAAAAGTACCAAAAATTCAAAAAAACTAAATTTTTATGCCCCTATTATAAATAGAATTTTATTTCATCAATTTGAATATAAAAATGTGTCAAATATTGAATTTAAAAAGGTTTCATCATTAAAGGGAAGAAAAACTGTTTTTTTTAACTTCTTTTATCTGAAAAATTGAATTTGTCCTTGTATTATATCTATGAAACACATTAGATGAATGCTAAAATTATATGGGATATATAAAAAATTAAAAATGTGGTTAATAATATTCATAACCACTTTTTAAATGGCTCTTTTGATAGGACATGGTGCGCTCGAACTCAGTGTCGCGTGTTACACAATCTATTGAATTATTAAGAAGAAGCATACTGTGGAAGCTTGGAGTGTTACAATAGTATTTCACAACCATACTTTATTAACCAAAGAACCACTTAGTCACAATTACACATATTAATTTCTTGATCTAGGGTATTAGTGAACATTTCCACCATATTTTGGAAAAAATTGATCTTATAGAGACATAACACTTTCTCTACTATAATGTTCATGATAAAATATTATTCAAGTAAATGTTCATTTTTTAAAAGGTTGGGGCCGAATCCTCATTTTTATTAATAAAGCAAAGAAAATACCTCTTTTAACTGGGTAGAGGGAGACCCATTACATAACCCGAAAGCCCAGTGGGCTTGTAGCCCATAACATAGCCCGTATGCCCACATTTTTGGCCCAATTCCCATTCTATGAATAGTAACCCGGCTGCTACAATACCCACACAGTACTGCCACCGCTACAGTGCCCTGCCACCACTACAGTACCCGCCAATCAACAGTACCGCCGCTGCTACAGTACCACTACAGTACTACTACAATAACCTGCACCCAATGGATTTTGAACCCCCATTTTTCATGTAGTATTACGGGGTGATTACCACTAAGACAAACCCCAACTACTCCATTAAATGTTCATTGTTCTTTCATAGAATAATGGATTTATCACAAAGTACATTTCTCTTTGGATTCTATAAAAAATAATCCCAACTTACTAAATTCTTTCCAATTATTTTATTCAAATATTCAACCAAACATTCTCCCTCCTAACATGTCTCAATATACTATGATTTTATTTTAATCAATGTAATAATATTATATATATGGGACTTAATTCTAATTAATGTCTCTATATAATTAAATACAAATTAAGTTGTTCTCTTATGATAATATAAATTTATAGTGATTTTATATTTGAAAAAACCATGTAATGAATTATCCTCAAAAATAAAAAACCCAATTCTTTAATTCCTCTAAAATAGTGAAAGATCAAATTGAAGAATTCATAATATTAATTTCCACGATTAGAAATAGTTCTTATTACAACTCCAAATATAATATATATATATGAT
This sequence comes from Viscum album, assembly GCA_963277665.1. Classification (NCBI taxonomy): domain Eukaryota; kingdom Viridiplantae; phylum Streptophyta; class Magnoliopsida; order Santalales; family Viscaceae; genus Viscum; species Viscum album. Next base: position 1,994,477,208 of record OY728150.1, on the reverse strand, counting down.
CAAGGAAAAATAATTTCATAAATTCAACTTTATAAAACTAATGAATAATGTACATTCTCTTTATAATGATTCTCATCTTATGTTGTCAGTGTATGTTCTAGAAAATATTAAGTGTTAGAAAAGTGGGTTAGTGTTTGATTTGAAATATGTAATACCTGAATATTTAAATTTTTTTATAGATATAATAATTCTAATATAGAAATAATAATCTTTTCGGTCGGTCTCTTTTTATCATCATCTAAAATATATTCATGGATTTCACAAGATATTTTATCAAAAAACATATATAAATATTATTTTTATATGTTATAAATTTTATTTCATTTGTTCTAACTTACAAAAAATCATAAATATACAAGGGTATAATGAAGGTGGTCCCATAAACCCATTAATTCTGGTAACAATAATGATAATCATTACATTTATCCAAGCTTTTACCTACCTTTAATATTTTAAATTTATGATTCCATTGTCACAATACATGCTTCAAGAAATATGATTTTCAAAAATCTATATAAAAAATTATGTTTTCAAATATGTAGTATAAATTTTATATGTTTCATATATATTCTTACCTCTCAGTCACCATGAATTATTTCTAACTTAACATCCATCTACTCTAGATATTGATTTCGTGGTTCCCCAATATTTTTCACAATTTTTATGGTATAATTATTAAATACTGGTTTGAATATTTCAGAGAAATAAAATAATTCATTCTATTGAAAACCATTCACAATTAGATATTATATAATCCTTTTCTATCCATATGTGTCTTCATTAATCTAGTAAAAACTAATATTCTCCTATACCTTTTTACCTTCTAAATGATTATAAATATCCTTTATTATATAAAACTTCAATGAATCCATCTATTTATTCATGGATTACTCCAAATATTCTACATTAGTGAGAAAATCTATTTATTCAATATTTTTATGTTTTCTAGCATCCATTTGGTGTAGGGAATTAATCTATGCCCTGTACCTTTGATGTAATCTCTTTATTTCATTGATCTCCTCATCTAAATTTACAAAACTAAATTGGTCGAGTGTAATCTATCTACTAATTCCTAAAAATATAGAAAAAAATCATTTATATAATATAATTCTAGTGATACCTCCCTCTCTTAATCACCCCTTGATCTATTTAGTCATTCTAATGGTCTTACTTTAGTAATTTTGATCACTTCAATATCCACTTCCTAGTTTTCATATTTTTGGATATACCGGTACTCTGATAAACATAGAAATCAATATCTTATCTTTCTTTAACTTCCTACTCTATTTTTTTAATTCTACAAAAATATTTTTTTAATGTAATCATATATTCTCCCAGTGATTTGTTTTCATTTATCATCCCATAATTGATCTCAAAATTTTTTCTCCATAACCCAATAAAAAACAAATTTTTAATTTTCATTAAGGGTTATCTAATTCATTATAATATATATATATATATATGAATAAATTATAAAAAACTTAAAGATATTGAACTATAAACATACTCCCAATAAATAATCTCCCATGATTCTTTTGGTGCGATTATACCCTATAAATAACATTTGGAATCTTCTGTTGTGATAACAAAGTTTAAATTACCAAATGTTGATTCTTTTATAGTCTTTTCTATATGATTCTTAAATACCTTTTTTATGTTCTTTCCTTCCACATTTCCAGCATGTACAACTAGGAAAAATACTAAATGACTAACTTCATCTTATTCATAATACTTTTCTTAAATAATATTATTCTGATATACTTTCTTATGATAAAGTAACAACTTCACTTTACATCAATATTAATGGAACTACATGTTGGTACCTTAACATCCTTCCATATAATTTATTCATTATTTACTAGATTCCCTGATATCATAAAACCCCAAACTAGTTTTTCTATTGTAGTTTTAGATAGAAGTAACAATACAATCCCATCATTCTAGATGTTAAGATTGAAAACATAATAGCCTTACATAATATGAAAACTAATTTTTTTTATTGTTGGTACCCACATATCAAGTTAAAGTAATAGACATGATAAAATACTATTATTCTTTCTTAAAACATCAATACAAGTAGGATTTTTAACATGAAATATTTGTTAAGGGACATAATTTTTTCATACATGTCTTCTAAATACTTCATAACATCCAATGTAGTCTTATTTTCTAGAACGTTGAATGAAAAATTCCACGCAAAAGACATCCTTACAAATTCAAATCCTTTGTATCAAAATATTCCCATTATTATTTATCTAATAGAACTAGCTTCACTTCTAAAAATTGAATATACAAGTCCTTTTAAATAATATATTATTTAGTATTAATTCTCCATAATCCAAAATCTGATCCATAAAATTTATTGATCAATATCATCCATTTGTTTTATTCTATACATGATTTATTACTAGTGTACCAATCCTATAATCACTATACCACTTTAATAAAACACATTGGGGTTGAACTGTAAAACTCCAATCACCATAGATTCTTGAAAAACCACTAAAACATCAAATCATTGATCAATTAGATGTTCCTTTTTAGATATTTGTATTAGAAAACAAAATCTATCTAACTTCACTTCACGTTTGACTAAGTGTACCAGATGTAGGCTGTCATAACACCCTACCCAATTCAAAAAGTTTACCTTTCACACACCTCAATAGAAACATATAAATCAAAGGAATTTTATGAAATGATAAAACATGAAGTAGAATTACATAAGAAATAAATAAACACAATATATGAAAAATATTTATATGAGTTTCCCAATGTGCATGGGAGGAACCACTATGACATTATAATATTAATAGAAGTAAAAATATTACAAACGGATGGAAAAAACCTCAGTAAGAATAATTATTGAGCTATTATCATACTATAAAACAATGAGTAATTATGTGTGTTTACTATATACTATTAATGATTTAGATTCATTATTTTTCATTGATCCATACTTCCTTTTATAAAAATTTCATCATGTTGTTCCAACCACACTATAGTCCCATATTCATAGAGTTCCTCCATATAGAATGTTACTATTTATCACCCATATCACTATTAAACAAAAATGAAATCCCCATTAAACATATATATTATTCCATTAATATGATTACATCATGGGCATTTATTAAATTATATACCAACCTTGATGTCATCAAAAGGAGAAAACAACCAATAAACCCACTACCACAGAAGCGTTTAACATCCACTAACATCACATTTAGCTTATTACCCTCTAAGAAATTAAAATTATGGAGAAATTATTTTCCATTATTGAAAATTTGATGATATAAATTAGGTAATCACATCAAAATAACTATAGGGTTTCTCCATTCTATTTAAGAAACTATACACCAACAAAATGGGCCTCATTAGACCAACTAAATTATATTTCACAGTTTGACAACATGGTTATGAAAAATAAGCACAAAACATGAAAAAGTTAATTTTTATAAATTATAGTACATTCACATACTCATTATATGGTTTTTACTAACCATGGAAAATCCATGTTCCAGTACCCTTATAGTAAAAACTATTTGGTTTCTCATAGTTTGGATAAAACATTTGAATTAGCTGTTAAACTAAAACATGAAAGAACTAAATGAACTAAAAACACCTCACATGCCACATCTTTATATATTTCATCACATATAATACCCCAAAACATTAATACTAACCATTAAATAGAGGTATCAACTCTCAAAAACATAAAATATATACATAACACTCCTCATACTCAAGGACATGGTCAATTAAAAATAAATAAATAGACTATAAAGAAAATAATAGTTAGGGTGTAAAAGATTATCCCACCATAATTATTTCTTCCCCTCGAAATTATGATCAAAATAAAGGATGAAATTTAACCTTCTTAAGTATGATTTCATTATCCAAACCAAGGAACACTATGACCTATATCGAATAAAAATACTTAGATACAAACTAAAATGATCCACACTTGTATCATAAAATCAATTAATCTCCAAAATAACTTGGACAACAAAAATTAATTACCACATAATACTTTATCAATAATTAATTCCACAAAGTCCTCTAATCTAGATAACTAAGTGAGTCAAGTTCAAAATGACTATGGTGCCATCCACAATAATTTCAGAATTCCACTAAAACATAGTTTCACTATTGAAAATCCACCACACCCATAGAATTGATGAAAAATTATAATATACAAGTAATTATATGAAAAGGTAAAAATCATAACCATAAATGATTCAAAATTCTCATAACAATGTACTAGAATCAACAATGTCAAGTGTTTCCTTAAAATCTAAAGGGCCTAGTATTAGCATAATCTCAAATAATGATTAAGTGATATAAAATATAAAGGAGGAAGAAAGTGAAACGAATAATAAAATAATGATCTACTTAATCAATATTATATTTTATGGGTTGAACATTATAATATTCAAAATCAGTGCATTTGGATTCATTGTATTTTAGAAAATATCCATTACAAAACCTCAACATGTGACCAAATGGGTAAAACCATGACAGAACTTAAGATATCTCTAACATAAGGGTTTCTTATGAATTTTTATTCTGTTCTGATGGTACTGTGATGACCTTATCCATAATAAGTTAATAAAGAGTCAAAAAAGGCCACTTGATAGTATCAAATTTCTACCAGGACTCACGTTTCTCCCCCTTTCATTTACTATAATTCCATTTCCACTTCTAAAAATAGAGAAAGTGTTATCCAAATAAAACACTATCACATGAATTGCATCAACCTAATATGCATACTTTACTACTTATATATATATATGTAGAAAAACTAAATATTAACATCTATGACTAATGATCACAACAACATTCCCTTTCAAAGTACAAATCCTTAACTAAATTATCCATGTTTGACCATGAAATATAGTGAACTATATTGAAGAGAAGAAATATATACTCAAACAATGAATGATTCCTATATTTAAGGAAATACAACACCATTTATTTTTTTCAATCACAACTTTTGGGAAATACCATTAGATGAACAAGGCCTTAAAACCTTCCCAATAAATTTCATTATATGTTTTATTCCAAATAATGAACTTCCAAAAATTACAACATATACCTTATAGTATATAGGTTTATAACATGATCTTGAGAGACTCAAGAAGAATAAGATGACAATATTTTTTTATTATTTCATAAAAACTCTTATACATCAAAATAGTCTGATTGACTATAAAAAAAGAGAAAGATTCAACTTATAAGAATCTATATGAAAATTTCTTGGTTTACTAACCAAATGTTTTTTTGGAAGAGAACAACCAATATATTTCCCTATAAATTCCATGGGTAGTTGATGAGGGCATACAATAAATATAAATAAAAAGAAAAATAAAATAATTAATCATCCTAACTCAAACAATACTAAACAATAATTAAATCTCAAAATAAAACAACACTCTGTAAAATTTGATCAAAACCACTTAAACTATATTAGATGTAATATTTCCATTCTATTTCAAGATAAAACATTTAAATTATTTAAATAATAGTAAATTTTCCACAAATTATTCATTAATGTAATTTACCCATTTTCAAGAATTGAAATTGTTTTAATTCATCTATGAATAAATGCTTTTGAAATCACAAAACATAAAATTTTACATTCATGGAAACACATTTATAATGAAACCCATTTCTGATTTTCAAACTGATAATTACATTTCTTTTAAATACGTTATTGACATTTTCCATTACCTAATCCAGTTAACCACCTAATTAAATGTTACTTTATTAATTTCAAAATATGAATTGATCATTTAAACATATAAATTATATTCAAATACATCATTAGTTTCAATGAAAATAACTGAACACATAAAAAATATAAAACATACTACAGAGCTACTGGTGGTCACGAATGACATGAAAACCGTTCTCAGTGGACCAAGAGTTAGATGTTTAGATACCGCTAAGAGTTATAAAAAACCATGTACTTGTTCCACATGGTTTTAAATTCCTTTCAAGAACACCATGTACAACTTGGTCTTTTAAAACCAAAATATCATTAATAATTTCTTTTAAAACCATCAATATAGAGTAAAAAATATAAAGAAAATTAATGAGAATAAATTTCATTGAATCAAAATTCAAGTTCCCATAGTATATCATGGTTCATTAAGGAAAGTGTTGGTCAAACACTTCTTCATATATATAAACCAACCTCTAAAAATCCTATATTTAATATACCACATGTAACCAAATAAAAAATAAAATTCTGGATCATAGTCCCTCTATGTAACCATGGTGTTCCTAGAATTATAGCATGAACTAGGTTAGGACTATCCTGAATCAAGAACTAAAACATTCCTTTGAATTACCTGAGGTGTGTTCCCAATCAACCTGGAAAAGGAAGTAGTTCTTGAGTATCATAAAAATCTAGGGGAATATTTCACCCAAAATATATTACATAAAGAGTTGTAGAATTATTTTATAAATTGTTTCACCCCTAATTAATAAGTTAGGATTCTTTGAAAAAACAAATAAAAAGTAATAAATTAAAAAAATAGATAGTATATGCATACAACTCATCAGTAATAAATGCATCCAAAAAAATAAATTGATATAGATATGGAAAACATGGATATAAAAACTATAATATAAATGTCAACTAATACTAAACTTGATCTCCACATGACATTTGAAGTCACTATCCAACCTCAATACTAAAAATTCACTATGAGAATCTAGATTATAAAACTAAAACTGATATACATATATATATATATATGTGTATATATATGATCACAAATCATAGTAGGAATTAAAAACTATATCCCTTATATAATATTTTTATAGAAGATCCATTTCAATCTGGTTTTCAATACAGTTTATAAACATAGTTTATCTAAATTTTAAATTTAAAACAAATGAAACTCCAATGGTATCCTTCTATAAAAAAATTCACTTTCAAACATGTTGTTTAATAATTTTTCAAAACCATCCATTGAAAATATCCATAATAATTTTTTTAGTAAATGGTGTTCAAAAACCATCCAAAAAAGTTTCATCATTGCATTAGAAGAAATACATAGGTTATTTTTAATAATAATGATGAAATAGTATTAAAATGATAATGGGAACATTATAAAACTGTGGAAATGTAAATAGTAACCAACTATCATAGAAATAAAGGCACCATAAATCATATAACAGAGCCAAATACTAGTAATAATTGTAACCTAGTATCTCAAGGGAAAATATAGAATATACTTAAATAATATATACTATAATCATCATGCTTGATTCAATCCAACTGCCCTAACACTTGGTATTTATATACTAGACCTAACTATTGGGAAATATTCTAATGTAGGGAGAACACCAAACTATGAGCTAGTAGCTAGAGAATGATCATATACTGGTGAAATATGTTCTCCTTGAAATTCCACTAGTTACCAGCTACTTCCTATTATATAAAAAATGAAGGTGAACGAATTTAAATCATAATAAAAAAATATAAATATAATTTCATATATACATATATATTTATAGCTACATAAAACTGGGATTAGAAACAATGACACACCCTCAAACACAATTCATGGAAACTACCCCCAATTCATCATGCAAAAAATATAATTAAAATTTTACATACCAAGAACATTTTAATCCATTAAAACAAATAAGTAACATGGGATTTTCCCAATGGTGTATTTTTTCCAAGGGAATCCTCTTTAAAAGGTTCTAATCAAGAATCTTAACCATTCCTTAAAATACTCACCTATTCTGAAAAAATAAATGACACCTTTAAAATTTTGGTATCCTTTGGAGATGAATGTGAAACCAAAATACCTTTATATATTTTAAAATCCTTTTATAAAATCCATTTAGATATTTTATCAAATATTTGGTGTGAATAGTCTTGAAAAATCGTATTTGTACAATATGTTTAAATAAAAGACCATTTATATCCAATATAAATATCATGAAACCATTTCTTTCTAAATAATCCATTTTTAAATTTAATAATATAATTTTATATCCAAATAATTACTTAAAATAGGAAATAAATAACGGTTTCATAATTTAAAGCCTAATACAAGGGGAAGCTCACCTCAATATTATAGATTCTATATGTGAGGTGTTAATACTATCATATAAGGAAATAATGACCTTAAAATAACTACGGTAGACCATAAAATTTGGAAAACCACAATTTTATATTGATCCACGAAGAACCGTATCCCACCAAGAACTTTCTAGGGTAAGAATAATTGGAAAGAAATAGGAAATAATGAGATTTTTTCATGAGGATATTATATTGAAGAACTGACCATAAATCATGGATAAAACACATAATACTATAATATATAGGATAGAAATTTAAGGAGGTTCTACACATGTGGTATTGAATTTGACTATTGGAAGAAACAATGTATGTGGGTTTAGAATTAGGGTGGGGTAGATAGGTTTATACAATCATTTAAAATTTTGGACAAGCAACATGATTCTAGTCAAAGTTATTCAAATCATGTGCCAAACATAGAACCCTAACTTGACATATTATTGTACGTTACATGTTTTGATCATAAAAGTTGGAAAACCTTGTAGTAATCATGAATAATTACTTTTTAAAATAATGTAGAGGCATTGCACACTTATCACATGTTTTAAAATAATTGTACAAAAGACGTGCACCGGTATCCATACAAAAAAAAGGACTCACAATATTTTTAATAGTTTAATGATGAATTTAACCAAACCCATTTTCTACAGATATATAATAATCCAGTAAAAGAGAAAAAAACTAAAAAATCATGCATGTCACATCTAGGAATAAGTAGATTCATAGTTCCCCCCAAACAATGAGAAACTAAAAATTAAACATGTTCAAACCCACATTGTTATGAGTTATTAACCCTATATAGATATTGATATTTTCGTCTAGTGGATGGATATTTTGGGTTACTAGGTTCTAGAAAAATATGGTACCTATTTGAACATATTCAAGAGGTGTTTTTAGACATGAAAGGAAACTCAGTGGGAAGCTCGAGGCTTGGTTGATCAACAAGGGAATCCTAGAGTAGATGGGGATGTTTCACCTATCACATTCTATTTGATGGGATGGTAAGTATCTATGTTTCCAAATAGGATTCATCATATATCCACTAATTTTAAACATGGTGGCCAGTGGTCCATCATCTAATCATTTCACACTGACCAGCTAGCCGGTGGGGCATGTTGGTTGGAGCTCAAGTTTAGGCATTTTACTCCTTGTGGAAACTGACCCCCCTTGGGAATATTTGAACATTATTTTATTTTTTAGTTTCATTATGAATTACTATTCCCATATCATCCCTCCATGAGTTCCCCATTATTCTGGGTGGATCTTGGAGGTATCTATTGGTAAATACGAGTAATATCCTTCATTTTATATTGACCATTGTTTACATATTCCTCATGTAATGAAAGATCATTATGCCTTTAATAATGGATGGTTCTACTAGGTATGTATTTTCTATTATGTTCCTTTGTTGAATCTTTTATCTTGAGATACATTTTTCCTTAATCTTATAGGATATTGTTTTCTCTTCTCCTATATTTTGACTAGAGACTTGGATGAGAGTCCTATAGGTACTTGATGGAATTTTCCTGGAATGATTGGTCTTGGGATCACAATGTATAAATGATTTACTGTGATGATGAACACATGTTATTTTTGGTATTTTCATTTAATTTATGACCAATTGGTTTCCATTATATGGTTTTCTTCTTTATTGAGTTGGATTGACCATTATATCATGGAATGGAATTGGCTATTTTTCATTCTTTGGGATTATGAGAGTGTTAGAAATTATCAAACTCCATTGGATGACATTGTAATTAAGTTCAATTAGTTTATTGAATTTATATAGATGTTCTAATTTAATTATATTAAATTATAATACTTTCCATGATAGGGGTTTTCCTTGGAATGATTTCATAAGGGTGATTTGAAACTTCCATGAGTGGTTGGTCATGGTTCTGGCTTGGTGGTGTTGTCTATTAAGTATTTCAGAATGTATCCATTTCACTTTTGTTTGTATGATTTTTATGAATTTAATTAATTATAATTAACTTATTAATAAGTAATTTTGTATTCTCGGTCATGTGTTAGAACTTCATAGTGATTTTTAGAGGCCGAATGGACTTGGATGATGTGAAAAACGATATGGGATTTCCTTTGCTGGGATTTAGCTATATGTTGAGGTAGGTGGTCCTCTATTCTATACCCAATGGTATTATAATTTATTATAGTAATGTTATATGAGGGTATCTAACTTGGGATAATAACTCTTAATTCATGAATATTTTATGAATAAAATTTATTACTTAACTATTTATTGATATGTAGGTCTTAACTAATTAATGGAACCTTTCCAAATGTTATTGAATAATGTTCTAGGGGATATGAAGTACCCTTGTGAGTTGGATGGATGTTGGTTGTTGGTGGAAGGGGCTTGACCACTAAGGAGTGAATTATATTACCTAGAAATCCTTGTGTCTGTGGTTGTTCAACGTGATAATTAGTTTCTACAAGACCATATTGGATACATGATCACAAGTGTGTGTGTGTATCCCATGAAACAATGTTTGATGATTGATCACATGTGTTTCCATGTGTATTTTAGGATAACATGTGCATGCGAGTGTAGCACATGAGACCATGTTTTATGATTGATCACATGTGTGTGCATGTATATCCCATGGGACCATGTTTGATGCTTGATTGCATGTGTTTGTGTGTGTAGGCCCTTGAGAACATGGTTGATGTTGATATCTAGTGGTTTGTGTATCACCATTATAACTATTTTTATGTTTTCTTATATTTATATTTTTAATGATTATGGCTCATTATTTACATGATGTGATGCATGATATGGTATCCAATTTCTTATATTGCAATTTTTGTTCTTTTTTATTCTACTATTGAGTGTGAACGTTGAGTCACATGAACTAAAACCCTAGGGGTATATTTTATAAAATGGATAATATGTGTATGGTATATCCATTGAATGGGTATGTGTCAAACATGTGATTGAAATATCCCATTGTTTGGGATGTGTTAGGAGGCTGGTGGACATTCTTTTCTGTATGGGGTTGGAGTAGGTATAGTCACAGTTAATTATGATGTATTGAGAACAAGATTACATGACATATGTGAGTTGTTTCTTACATTTTCATTGGTGATTATATGTTATAATCTCCCAATTTATGAATTTTTATTTACTTTCTACTAATCATATCACATGCAGGTACACAACATTTACCAGTTAGGTACTAAAACATGTTCATAGTGCCCTACTGAGTTTTTTTGAAATATTTCTCTAGAATCCATGGTATTTGGGTACATGAGAAACCATCCCTATTAATAGTTATAGGTTGGTATGAGGCATGATTTTGATCATTGATCATGATAGATCATTAAAAATCTAGAATATAGGTGGAGGTGCTGCTTTGAGTCAGTTGTATAGACTATTTGCACCTTTTTTCATTTTTATATTGTTTATGAGATCATTGTGGTGGGTGACCAGTGCCATTGTACATCAGCAATGACTATTGAGTTTTATGTTGCAAACATTATTCATACATATGGTATATTATTTATATATGTGATGTTTTATTATATTTTGTTACATGTTTGGTTATCAATCTATTATTACACTCTAATCAAGGGTATATTCTCCCTACAATCCTGTTTTTACCATCACAACAAGTATACAACCTCTAGAATAAATGGAGGTGTATTTGAGGTCATGTTGTCCTATGATTTAAATAGGGTGATTTTGTTCATCATGTTAACAAATGGTATCAGTTTACTATATTTTCTAGATTTGTGGATTTTATAGATACGAGAAAAGAAATGTGTCTGATCTTGTGATAAAACATGGTTTCAAGCATCATGAACACCTATCTCAAGGGATATCCTAATTAATAGGGAATGTGACTGATGCTCTTTTTTATACTATTAACATTATATGATATCACCTCATGTGAAGCGCATGGATTTTTTGGTTCATGATTTCATATGGGAATGAATTATGGTCATATTAGAAATTGGAATCCCATATATCATATTCAGTAGATATAGTTTAGATTATATATCTATTTCTTATTCATGATTTTATTGATGAGAGGGGAATCAACTAATTTAATATCAACAACTTGTAAAGTGGTTTTACATATTATTTCTTGATGAAATTATATTTTGTTGTGATCCTATGCATGTATACTTCTAATAGCATGTCATGTGTGATAATAGTGGGGTGAAACTAGTTTATGAAGATGATGATTATTTAGTTCCTATTTGCATAGATATTGTAGTGAATAATTTTAATTCATTATAAAAAATTAATTCCATTAATATTATTCTTATGAGAGTATCCATTATACTGTTATATTTATTTTTGGATCCAACTATTGACTAGATGATGTTATCTATGTATTACCTGCATGAATTCTGTGTAACAGAACCCGGTGTTTGCGACCATGCGATGTGGATTTTCTAAGAGAGAATCCATCATGGCATATTTTTGGATATGTACCATGTTTATTTTCCATGAGTTGTAAACATAGAGATTCCATGTAATGGGTTGTGTAAAAAACCCTTATATCCATGGGGATATGATTATGGTTACTAGTGAATTAGTTCCACATACTGATTTGGTATAACTAAAGTGATGTTATCTATGTGTGAAGTGATAAATATGTTTTTTTGTATGGGTGTAGGATTTAATAGAAAAAATGAACATTTCTTGGGATTAAACTTTTTATGTCTTATATTAAGGTCTTTCAAACTTTCTATGGCCATAGAATATGGAGTTCCTTGAGTTCTAGTAGTCATGATTCAAGGAATGGGTTGAATGGAAAGATATTTCAAGAACCTGGCCCTATTAATTTTTAGTGTGCCAATGTAGGAATAGTGGGATAATAAGTCATGACTATTGTTATATTGTGACTATCAAGTGATGGTTGAATGCATGGTATATCTAGCGATGTATGAGATGATTAATTTTAAAAAGGAACACCAAGGGGTATCAGTTTTTTAGATTTGGAACCTTGTAGGGTGTGGAAAACTAAAAATAAATGCGATTCCAGCTTGGAGGCCATTGAAATGTGTGGAAAATACATTGTTTAGAGTAAGAATTTAATTTTCAAGACTTTTTTAATGGGATTAATACATGAGGATTATTTTTTTAGTTAAATACAATGTTAGTTTAATCGGTAGAAATGAGGTGGTGAGGGTACCGTTGAGAATGTTTTATGTTCCATTGATGAACATGAAGGAGTTGCTGGCATGAGGTCAATGAAAATTTTATTTTTGGGTTACTCATAGATTTAATAAAATAGAATTACATCATAATAATCTCAGGGATCATCTTCTAGAGGTTGATGTTCATAGATATGTCTTTATGGTGTGAGAATACATCATTAATTTATTATGGTACCAATTTGTGGCTAAATCGAGTTTTCTTTAATGGAGGTGTCATAGTTCACTATAGATCCTTGAATTAGTGGATGAGACCCATATAGGATGTTGTAGTTCATAGATAATTTAATGAATATATGACATATAGTATTTTAATACATTATGAGGATCCAAGTTTGTGCATTTATTGGTTATTTTCTTGAAAATCATTTATGGTTGGACAATAATGTTTAGTCATTACATTTTATAATGAACTAGTCATGGGACAATTTAATAATGAATATATTGAAAGGTGATGATATTTATACTCCTATAGTGGGGGAATCAAAATGATTGAATATGGAAAGAATCTATTGTGGAAAGGGTAATGGTATTTTACAACACTAGATGTTGGACAAGCATGGTGGCTCAGAAGATAGATGTGTAAAGGAACATAGAATATCTGGTTCGGTGATGAATATATAATGTTTTTTTAAGTTGTAGTGCCATATGGGGACAAAATATGGGTGACAGACTTTGATAATAGTTGGTGATAACTGAGCTTGAGTTATATCAGTGGCATGGTAGTGCATAGTTGAGAGCCGTATAGGTGGTGTCACCGGTTGGTAAACTAATTGGGAAACATCCTTCAAAATTGGTTTATACATTTTTAATTTTTTTATAATGTATTAATATTGTCTTAAAATATTAATGCATTGTGATCCATTTCTTCTTGGATCATATTTTTTTGAGGCTAGATACATTGTTATGATATCTACAAAAAAAAAAGCTAGATGGTTTTCATCTAGAACCAGAATGCAGTGGGTCAGAACAATAAATAGTTAGTTATAATGGATATGTTGGAAGTTTATAGGGATTGGTTGGGAAATTTCTAGAATTTTTGGAATGTGCAAGTGACATTTAGTTTTTCAATACCAATTATTTATGTTTGGTACTAGGAATGAGTCTTAGTTATTAACTCTGAACACATGTTTTATAGCTGATCGATTGAGATGAAACTGAACTGCACTATGTGTCTCTTTATCAAATCCTAATATTATTTCTAATGGTGATTCCTATGGTGGGGTTCCAAATTATTATTTAGGAGGAATCAGTTGAAAAAAATATGTTTTTTTAAATTTAGATGAATAAAGTTATTGCTGTATTGATGTTCGAAGACAGTGATCTTTTGGAGTGGATTCTAGTGTTCATTATTAGAGATAAACTAGAAGAGTGTGATGGGAATTTCAGAATGTGGTCAACCATAGAGAGATAAGTTTATGTTAGAGGATATAACATGGAGAACTCCTTGGGGTGAAGATTGAGGCATATCAGGATACATGATTAACATGCTACAACAACTTATTAAGGATGAGAAGCACTATGGTAGGGATATTATAATGATCCATGTTTTTATGGGTTATGAAACATGGATGGAACATTAAATTTCCCACTTGTTGGTAGATAATTTGGAGAACTGGGTGTTAAAATTAGATTCTAACTATTTTCACATCTTTAATTGGTTTTTTATGCTTTAAAGGAATCTCATTGGGATAATGAATGCTCAGGTGATCATTTGGGGAATCATGTGAGAGTCATGGATGCTACAATAGTCACTTGATAGTTGGTGGGGTAGGTAGTAGCCATGCAACCTAAGATGAATCACTATCTAATTAGTGATCCTATATTAGGTGGATAGTGGGCCATTGACTTGCAAGTAGAACCTGACTGACCATTAGGCGGGGCATGCTCAGTAGTGCTCAAGTAGGGGAATTTTTATGTTTTTTGTAAAAAAACCCCATTAGGATTATTAGTCCTTGATAATATTTAGAGGTTTATTTAGCAATACCACTCTCCTATCCTCCCTCTACATGTTCCCATTAACTATTTGTGGTTCTAGGATAGATAAATTGGTGACTCCAGGCATGATCCTTTGTTCTCCATTGATCTTAGGTCCATTAATTCTCATGTAGTGGTGGATAATTATTTCATTCATCATGGATGATTCCCCTTAGAAATTATTAGTCTATATAATCCATTTATTTTCAAATTTTATTTGAAAATAATTCTTCATAATCATCATGATGATTGTTTTGTCTTTTTATAGATTATGATTATAGAATTGGATGATAATTCAACCCATCCTTGATGGAATTGTCCTTGAACAATGAGGCTTGAGATCATCATGGTTAGAGCATGTCCTGTGATAATGGATGTGTGACTCTGTTGGGTTCTTCAAAAAATATTTTTCCTTGTTTGTTCATACATGTGTATTTTTCCAAATTAAGTTGGATCAATGATCGTATCATGGATGTGAAGTGGGGTATTTCTCATTCCTTGGGATCAGGAGTGTTATAGTAGTGATAAAACTTGGTTTGATGATATTGTGCATATCATAAAATATTTGGTTGAATTATTCTAGTGGTCACAATTTAAATATATTAAACAATAATTTTTTTTCCATTTTGATGAATATTTTTCTAGTAATGGTGGAAGAATGATGAGATAAACCTTTTATAAGTACGTTTTTATTGTTTTAGCTAGATAAGTATTCACAATATGTATTTTGAAAATTATTCATTTTCCCTTTAGTTTCATGTTTTATTTTATTCATTTAATTAATTAATTTTGAATTCTTGGGAATTATTTTTATCCTCACAGAGATTGGTGGTGGATAAATGGAGTTATATCATTCAGATAAATAATCATAGATTTTTTATGGGAGTGAGTTTCATGTAGAGGTAGATATTCATGTTTTCTCTACCATATGATTTTATTCATAATTTATTGGATAATGAAATTAGGTTTTCCACCCTGGGAAAATGACCCTTATTCCATAAATGTTTTATAAACAACATAAAATTCATAATTAGTTAATGATATATACACGTTAACTAATTAGTAGAATCATTCCTAAAATAACAGAATAAAGAGGAAATGTCTATAATGGACCCTTGTGTCCTACCATGATACCAAATACCGATGGTCGTGGATTGATCAATATTGAGTTAATTAGATTACATACACCCTATTGGGTGTGTAGTTATGACATATGATAAAATGTTTCTGGGATTCCATGTTGGATTCTTGATTACATGTGTGTGCATGTATAGCATGTGAGACCATGTTTGAAGCATGATCACATGTGTGTTCATGTATATTCCATGAGGCCATGGTTGATGCTTTATCACATGTGTGTGGGTGTTTTTCATAATTATATTCCCTATTATTGATCACATGTGTTTGTGTGTAGCCCATAAGACCATGTTTTATGGTTTATCACATGTGTGAGCATGTTTATCCCTTTGAGACCTTTTTTATGTTGATAGCATGTGGTGTGCGAGTGTATCCCCATGATACATGTGATTGATGTTTCATTACTTGTGGATTTTTAATGATTATGAATCTATCTTGGAATTATGTGATGTATGATTTTCTATATGATTCCTTATATTTCATGGGTTGTTAATTTTTCTTCTAGAGTTTATCATGTAGGTTGAGCGACATAGAAAATTCACTATAGAGGATTTATTATGTAATGAACCAAACTTTTGTTAATGAAAATCCCTCTTGATCCAATTAAATGTCTTATTATGTAGAATGATCATATAAAACATATTCACTTACTTGGTTTTATGTTTTTATATTTTAAAATACTATTATGAATTGTTACCATTTCTAATATAGCCATTAAACAATGATCACATGATTAGTATAAATATAGGTCTTTAACAAATCCAATTTACTCATACAAAAGAAGTGATGACCTCGTACAGTAGAATTGTTCCATACGAGGACCATTTGTTAGAGCTCAAAAAGGATGTGTCATCTTTGGGCTTCTCTCTTGACCAAGCCTAAGCCGAGCTTGAATGTGTTAAGCTCGAGTGGAATCTCCTACGGGAGAAGTGAAAGTTGATAGAGGCTACCACTCGAGCGATGTTATTCGAGTCAACCTAAGAGTCTGTCACCAATGAATAGCTTACCCTAAGGTCTTATGCTGGTGTTTTAAGGGGTTATGTAATAAGACCCTAGTACTATGACCATGTATATTATTTTTGTATAAAGAATATACATCCATTTTATTATTGTTACTTTGTAAATATTTTTTAAGCACAAATAGTATTTATAGTTAATATTATACTAAGAAATATATTTTGATAAATTAATGGATTTTTGAATTAAATAATATTTTAATAAAATATTATTATTTTTAAATTACTCTTTATTAAGTATAAATGATCTTATAATTTTTATGAATACAATTGTAATTTTTATTTTGGTTTGAAAGCCGTTTTTGTCAAAACCAATGAATTTTCAATAAATATCGGTATTTATATTAAATGTGAAAATTAAAATATTTAGGAAATTATTTGGATATAATTAATATTATTTTTTGTAATTAGGACGTTGAAATTATCTAACAGTGAATTTTTCATAATTTTATGAGACAGTCGAATGTTTGGGTAAAAATTAAATACTGTTTAAATGAAAAATGTGTTTTATGACATCATAATCAACCAATTATGATGTAATAAAATACTATAAACATTATTCCCAGATGATATATGTTTTAACATTAAAATAATGTGATTTTAGGTTTGTTTGATTTATTTTACGAAGCCTTAGTGGACCCTCCAAGACTTATAAAACATTTTATCTTTTTAAATTGATTTCCTTGAGAGTGTGACTCACCTACACATAAGAAACCCCATTATATTAAGGATTTCAGCCATTTTCCTTATAATTTTTTTTTAAATCCCCTTTGTAAAAAAACATGGTAAAAAACCATGGGTTGGTTTGTGGTTTTTATTAGTTTAATGTGTGGTGTCCCAAACATAAATAATAAGGAATTCCCTCTCATTTCCTATATAAACCCACCCAAGCTCCCACTTCCTCTTCACTAAAAGACTTTTTAGTTCTTACAACCTCTTCCCTACTCTCTATATAATCTTCCCAAGGCACCCCAACCTCCCAAGATGTCTCTCTTGAGCCCCTCCCAAGCCTTTGGGATCACACTTCCACGTAAGGGATTCCTTCCTTTCTCATTTTATCTAAGTTTAATAATATTGTTATGCCCTTTATGTTCAATTATAAATGTTGGGGTATGATATCGTACCTCCCCCATACTGCCCTATTTATGTTTGAATGATTAGAGACCCCTTTATCTCTTATTAATGCCTACCATTTACACCCGTTACGATGCCGAAATTCCGTAAGGAATTTCTCTCTCCTCACTTACCTTCAAGAAATTATTTTGTATTATGAATAAAAATTCCATTATTTATCTTGGGAAATGTATCTATATAACCCCATTACTATACATTTCATTTAATATTATGATACCCCCATTTCTCTCCCTCATCATCCATTTTTATGAGTTTTTACGTTACGTCGTTATGCTGCCAAAATTGCACTGTGATTTTCCAAGCCAAAGTCATTGTGTAGTGAGTACCATCCCCATTTATCTATCAAGGGTATTAAACTTTATGAACATTTACTTATTTATTATATAGTTTCATGAATTTATTCTATATTCCTTAATCATGTAATATCTTTTGATGTTGAATGATTCCATGTTATACGATCCGTGTGGAACACTTATGCATGAAATAAAATGTTTAAGAAGGGTGAACCCTGATAGCACTCCAATGCATTTGGTAAATATTAGTATCATGATTATTCAAGTGAAATGAGGTTTTACTCATTATTATTCAAGTTCAATGAGGGTTTACTCATGCTCCATGTGCAATGAGCCTTGTCTCATGAAAATACCATGGTAAGTGTTGTTGACACATTTTCATGTTATGATAATCATGCTATATCACGCCTTTATGTTCATGATTCTCTTACACTCTGTTGATATGACTATTCCCTAAAATGTATTTCAATATTAATGTTATACCTTGTTTAATCCCTTACTGGGATTTATAGCTCACCCTTTTCTTATGCATGTCCTCAAGTTATTCCATGCAATGCTAAGTACGAGGGAAGGTAGTGTTCATGTAAAAGAAGTTTTCAATAAAGATGTTGGGTTTCATGTTTTAAGTCATTATGTAATGATCCTAAGTCCCAAAGAGACTATAACTCTCAATCATATATGTTTTATTAAGTGAATATTTTATGTAATAAATCATGTTTATGTTTGTAATAAAAAGAAGGGTTGTTATAGTTGGTATCAGAAGGATAGGTTTATTTATCTTTGTGATTAGGATTAGAAATCCCTGGTGAAAGCCTTAGGGATAAGACTAAGTATAATAAAAACATCCGTAAATTTTGGTGAGTATTGAGTATGTGGTTTATCAAAAAAATAATCCCCTATTTGGATACAAGTAGGTAGAGGTGGCTCTTGCACAGATGTACCTATGGGTAAAAACTCCAACAAGGAGTTTTAGGCTTGACCTAGGGTATCCTGGTACATGACAATGGGCCTTGCTGTACTCTTGGTTATGACACTCCTGAGGGATATGCTTTGGTAAATTCACAAGATTAGTATGAACCATTATTATGGGAATTAAAAAAAATCCCTAAGAATATATGTTAGAAAGTTGATCATGGATAACATATATTAAAGCCTATAGATTCATATGTTAAGTAAATATAAGTAATTTATAAGTTATATCCTTTTGTCTTTCGATTCCCCTTTATGTGTTTAATAGTATAAAAGTAATCATCACTTTGTCTATATTGGATAGAGTAGAACCAGAATAAAAAATTGAAAGGTAGGGATATTAACTACAGTTTTACACATTCATTTATATCCCAAAAGTTTAGTAGAACAATCCCAACACCACCACAAATCATGTAAGTAAAGATGTCAGTGAGTACGACAAATGGGGAAATCATTTCACCCCATGAACATAACTCCTCCCCTGTCATGATTTGTGGATTGAACTTCCCAAAAAACCTCATTATACTCCCTCTAGTGGAATTTGATGCAAATCTCATCATGGATTGGATTTCCTTAGATAGAGCCAACATAAATTTCCATGTGAGGGAAATCACTCTACATATGGATAATCGACACCCAATTCTATATAATTGAAAGGAGGATGAATCTTCTTTAGAACCTTCATCTCAATAGTGGATATTACTAGCTTATGAGAATGCGTATCTGTCATAGATGATTGAGTCTAAGGAAGCAACCATCCTTGAAGACATGCCTATTGTGAGGGAATTCTTTGAAGTGTTTCTTGAGGAATTTCCTGGTCTCCCTCTTAGAAGCGATGTTTAATTCTCAATTGATCATATACCTGGGGCATGTCCAATATCTAAGACTTCATATAGAATGGCTATTGTGGAGCTTGAGGAGCTTAAGAAACTACTATAAGAGAATCTGTATAAAGGGTTTATATGCCCAAGTGCTTCACCATAGGGTGCTCTAGTCCTCTTCATCAAGAAGAAGGATGTGTCATTACGCCTTTTCATCAATTATCGTGAGCTTAACAAAATCAAGATAAGGAACAAGTATCCTCTGCCATGAATTGATATGGGATATTATCAAGTTAGGTTGAAGAAGGAATATATCCCCAAGACTACTTTTCGTACAAGATACAAGAACTATGAATTCACAGTAATTCCTTTCGGACTCACTAATTCTCCAGAAATCTTCATATAATTGATGAATTATTTATTTAGAGATTACCTCGACAAATTTGTGGTAGTATTTAGAGATGATATTCTAATATACTCTAAAACCAAGGAGGATCATTAGGAGTATCTAAGAACTAAACTAGAGACCTTGAGAAAGGATAATCTCTATGATAAGTATAGTAATTGTGAGTTCTATTTGAAGAATGTCTCATTCTTGGGTCATATAATCAAAATAAATGGGATATCTATAGATCCCTTGAAGACAACTACAATAGAGGAATGGTTGAGGCCAACATTGATAACAAATATCTATAGCTTCTTGTGGTTATCTGGATATTATCACTGATTTGTGAGAAATTTCTCACAATTTTCAAACCTTCTTTCCAAGATAACTTGGAAGGTATTTAAGTTTTCTTAGAGTGATGAATGTGAAGAGATATTCAAGGAGTTGAAAATAAGGCTTATCACTACGCCCGTGCTCACTTTACCCATGAGTGAAGAATTTTTTATGGTATTTAGTGATGCTTTGAAGAAGGGAATGGGCTGTGTGTTGATGGAAAATGATAAATTTATAGCCTATTCCTCAAGGTAGTTGAAAATCCATGAGAAAAAATATCTCACACACGATTTGGAGTTGGCGGCTATGATCTTTGAGTTGAAAATATGGCAGCATTATCTCTATGTGGAGAAATGTGAGATATATAATTATCACAAGAGCCTAAAATATATATTCACACAAAAAGAGATTAATATGTGCCAACGAAGATGGATAAAACTCATCAAGTTTTATGACTGCTCAATCTACTACCATCCCAGTAAGAAAAAAAAGGTGGTAGATTCTCTAAGTAGAAAGAATCCTGCATCTTTATCAATGATGAGAATTAAAAAGGATCCAATATTTTTATATTTATAGAGGATGGAAATGTGAATCATTAAGGGAGGAAAATCATCAATCCTTTCTCATATTATTTCTCAAATGTCCCTCATGGAGAAAATAAAGGATGCACACAGAATGGATGTGGAAATTATAAAAGGGTGGAAGCTATCAGAAATGTTAAATCCTTAAAGTTCATGGTTGATAAGGATGTAATTGTGAGATTTGGTTCATGATTATGTTTACCATCTGATCCAGAGATAAAGAAGGATCTTCTGAATGACACACATAGATCAACCTAGTCTATTCACCTAGGGACCACAAAGATGTATTGAGATATCCGAGAAAACTTTTGGTGGGACAATATAAAAAGGGATATTTCTTAATATACATCAAAGTGCCTAGTATGTCAACAAGTGAAGGTTGAGATGCAAAAGTCTAAGGGGATGATGTAACAACTACCCATACCAACATGGAATTGGAACAACATTACCATAGAATTTGTCACTGGACTTCCATTGAAATCTAGAGGAAACAATGCTATATAGGTCATTGTGGATCATCTTATGAAGATATCTCACTTTATCACAATTCAAGAGGACTTTTCATTGGATAAAATTTCATGGATTGACATCAAAGAATTGTTAAGGCTACATAGAGTACCGGTATCTATTGTATCCAATTGTGATCCTAGATTTACCTCGAAGTTCTAGAAAAGTCTCCAACATGCTCTAAGAACTGAACTAAACTTCTGTATGGCCTATCATACTCAAACTGATGGCCAATCTAAGTAAAATATTTAGACATTAGATGATAGGTTAATGTCATGTTCTATGGAATTCAAAGGAGGATGGTACCAACATCTTACACTGGTTGAAATCTCCTACAATAATAGTTTTCACTTGAGAATCTGAATGGCACCATATGAATCCCTTTATGGGAAAAGGTGAAGAACACCAGCATGTTGGGATGAAGTCAGTGAGCTTAAGCTGATAGGACAATAAATGGTCAAATAAATGGTGGAGAAGGTGAAAACCATTCAGTAGCATATCAACATAGCCCAAAGTCGAAAGAAGAGTTATGCAGATAACCATCGACGATACCATGAGTTCAAAGTTGGTGACATGGTATTTCTATATATATCTCAATGGAAGAAGGTCATGGTGTTTGGAAAAAAGGGGAAGTTAAGTCCCAGGTACATTGACCCCTTTGAAAATGTTGATCGTGTGGTGGATGTGGCCTATCGACTAGCACTTCCACCCACCATGGCCAAAGTACATGATGTCTTTCATGTATCCCTCTTAACTAAGTACATAACAGAACCTTCACATATACTATATTTAGAGATAGTACAGTTAGCGGATGATCTTTATTACAAGGAGAAACCAGTGAATATCTTAGATCGTAGAGAAAAGGTTCTACGAAATAATACAATGCCCCTCATCAAGGTGTTGTGGAGAAACCACACGTTTGCAGAAGCAACATGGGAATTGGAGGAAGTGATGAAGCATAGTTACCCATATCTATTTTAGTATGGGAAAATGAATTTTTGAGGGTGAAATTTCATAAGGAGGGAAATTGTAATGACCCAAACCTTTGTTAATGAAAATCCCTCTTGATCAAATAAAATGTATTATTATGTAGAATGATCATATAAAACGTATGCAATTCCTTGGTTTTATTTTTTTGGATTTCAAAATACCATTAAGATTTGTTACCATTTCTAATATAGCCGTTGAATAGTGATCACATCATTAGTGTAAATATAGGGCTTTAACAAATCCAATTTACTCATACAAAGGAAGCGATGGACTCATCATGTAGAATTTCCTCGTACGAGACCCATTTTTCAGAGCTCAGAAAGGAGGTGGTGTCTTTGGGATTCTCTCTTGACTAATACCAAAATGAGCTTGAATATTTTATGCTCGAGCGGTACCGCCTACAGGAGAAGTGGATGTTGATAGAGATTACCACTCAAGTGATATTATCCCAGCCACCGCAAGAATCTGTCACCATCACACACCTTACCCTAAGGTCTTATGAGGGTTTTTGAAGGGGTTATGTAACAGTACCCTAGTACTATGACCATGTACCTTATTTTTGTATAAAGAATATACATTCATTTTATTATTGTAACTTTTTAAATAGTTTTTAAAGAACAAATATTATTTTCAGTTAATATTCAACTAAGAAATATATTTTGATAAATTAATGTATTTTTTAATTAGATAATATTCTAATAAAATATTATTATTATTAAATTACTTATTATTAAGTATAAATGATCATATAATTTTTATGAATAAAATTGTAATTTTTATTAAGGTTAGAAAGCTATTTTTGTCAAAACCCATGAATTTTTGATAAATATTAGTTTTTATTTTAAAAGTGAAAATTCACATATTTATAAAATTATTTGTATAAAATTAATAATATTTTTTGAATCAGGTCATTGAAATTATCCCACAGTGATTTTTTTTATAGTTTTCTGAGTCAGTCAAATTTTTGGGTAAAAATTAAATACCGCTTAAATATATAATGTGTTTTCTGACATCATAATGACACAATAGTGAAGTAATAAAACACTATAAAAATCAATATATGTTTTACCATTAAAATAATTTGATTTTATGTTTGTTTTATTTATTATAAAAATCCTTAGTGGACCCTCCAAGACTTATAAACCATTTTATCTTTTCAAATTGATTTCCTTGAGAGTGTGACTCACCTCCACTTAAGCAACCCTATTATTTTAAGAAGATCGAAAATTTTCCTTATAAAATATTTTTTCCACTCCCCTTTGGAAAAAACCAAGGGAAAAAATAATGTAATGGTTTGTGGTTTTGATTAGTTTAATGTGTGGTGTCCCAAACCTAAATAATAAATAATTCCCTCTCCTTTCCTATATAATCCCACACAAGCTCCCACTTCCTCTTCACTAAAATATTTTTTAGTTAGTCCAGCCTCAAACCACTTCTCTCTATAATCATCCAAAGGTGCCCCAAGCTCCCATGAATTCTCTCTCAAGCCCCTACCAAGCCTTTGGGATCACACTTCCAAGTAAGGGATTCATTTCTTTCTCATTTTATCTAAGTTTCTTAATATTGTTATGCCATTTTATTTTCAATTATAATTGTTGGGGTATGATTTATCACCTCCCCCATACTGCACTATTTATGTTTTAATGATGATATACCCCTTTCTCTCTCATTAATGCCTCCCATTTACACCCGTTACCATGCCGAAATTCCATAAGGAATTTATCTCTCCCATTTACATTCAAGAAATTATTTTTTATTATTAATCAAAATTACATTATTTATCTTGGGACATGTATCTATATGACCCCCTTACTGTACATTTCATGTAAATATGACGAGACACCCCCTTTCTCTCTCATCAATCATTTTTATGAGTTCTTATGTCACACTGTTATGCTTCTGAAATTGCATTGCGATTTTCCAAGTCAAAGTCATTGTGTAGTGACTACCATTCCAACTTCTCTATCAAGGGTATTCACCTGTATATACATTTACTTATTGATTATATAGTTTCATGTATGTATTCCACATTCCTTAATCATGGAATAACTTATGATGATGAATGATTCCATGTTATATGATCTGTGTGGCACACTTATGCATGAAATGAAATGTTTAATAAGGATGCATCCTGATAGCACTGTAATGCATTGGGGAAAGATTGGTATCATGATACGTCAAGTGAAATGAGGGTTTAATCACTCTAATTAAAGTGTAATTAGGGTTTACTCATGATCCATGTGCAATGATCCATGAATCATGCTAATACCATTATAAATGTTCTTGACACATTTCCATGTTATGATTATCATGCTACATCTTTCCTTTATATTAATGTTTATCTTTCTCTCCATTGAAAGGACTATTGACTAAAATGTATTGTAATCATCATGTTCTATGTTTTTTACTCCTTTAATGGGTTTTATATATCACCCTTTTCTTATGCATGTCCTCAGGTTATCCCATGCAATGCCAAGTACGAGGGAATGTAGTGGTCATGTAAAGTAATTTTTCAATAAAGATGTTGGGTTTCATGTTTTAAGTCATATGTAATGTTCCTAATCTCCAAAGACACTAGACCTCTAGATATTCTATGTTGTATCAAGTGAATATTTTATGTAATAATCATGTTTATGTTTTTAATAAAAAGAAGGGTTGTTATATATTATATATTTGTCGACATGTGTGTCGGTTATCCCTTAAAAGGGATATGTCGTACATGTTCTTTTGACAATCCCATTAAGGGAGATGTATTGGGTGGTTTGTGGACATTCCTTTCTCTATGGAGCTAAATCATTTATGGCAGGGGTTTGTGGAGGATTAGTGTGTGTATGACCCATAATTATATTATTTCTATTAATTACTTCTAAAATTGAGATTATATACTATACATGAAGAATTTATTCATTTCTTATTTAGTTTATGATGGGATTATTAGTCTTGATGTTACTTATATCTTGAGCATGATAGGTAGATATTGAGAATACCTATGAGTAATATTTAAGTTAATATAAATGGATATCCTAATGTACTTAAGATTTATAAAGGATATATTCCTTGTTTATAGATGAAAATACAATCTATAATTGAGGGGATACATGAAAACATGGTAAATATAGATCAATGTGATCGAAAAACATTGTTAGTGGTTTCCAATTGAATAAAAAGTATATTTTTATGATAAATTATGATTCAACATAATAAGAAGTTAAATAATATTTCAAAAATATTATATCATAGGGATTTTACTCAAAGATGTGGACTCAAAAATTATATATTAAATTAGAGGATAATTTAGAAAACCAAAAAAATAATGTTATTTATCATAAGAAACAAGAGAATTTTGTAATAGCTTTATGGCCGGGGATTATCCAAAACTATGTTTTACCTCCAAGTGTTAATAAGTTCACTCCCTCTGCTCATCTCCACAAGTATTTCAGATAATAACTTACACTAATGTATCCACACACACAAAGGGAAATTATTTCCCTTGAAGAAAATCAGTCACCTTATAATAATGAAAATCCATCGACAATATAACAAATTATATATTATACAATCATTAATGAATACAAATATTCTTCAATTTTATACATATGTATAATAAAATAGGAAAATATGAAACCAATAAATCCTCCCAAAATGTATATACCCCTATAAAATATATATGAAAATAATAAGTTATCCTAAATGATACAATGTTCCCATGAAAACATAAACCGTAACAAACCAACACCGTGATAATGTTTTCCGGTAGTATCACCCAATTTTACTTACTTATATGGATAGGAAGAAGTGAAAAATTATTCATGTATGTATATAGGGGTGACTGATAATACCCATTATGGATACCCTAGATAGTGATCCAACCCACACATAATTATTATGACTATGTGCATGATCAAACCAAAAGTGTTTAATCCAATCCACCAACAAAATTCCCTCAATGCCAACATCTTTTTTTTGTTTCACACAACAATTAACACACACCTAACTCCCTAAGATTAAAATTACTAACTAATATTGTGTTTGGTACATATATAGATTGTAAAAGTGTAATGATCATAACATTGAAATAACCCCTTATATTACATTAGAATGAATATGAAATTTAGATATCAAATTTTCTACCATAAATTATATATGCATTATACTCATAGGTATTTTTTCATTATAAAACAATAAACCCGAGTATATTCTATATTAAAAATAAATAACACACAATTTAGAAAATAACCATAATTTAATTTCATCATTAGATAACATTGAAAATGAAGGATAGATACATTACTTAATAGTAATACAAGAATAATAGAAAATTATAGAAAATTAATTATCATAATTACATGTTATAAATCAGATTGTTCAAAGTATTTAAAAAATTCCACATTATCAAACATAAGAGTAATAAGAAGAAAAATGTTGTATTTTTTTATTTTATAAAATAAATATTATGAACCGTCAAAGAAAAAAATTCAATGAAATGTGTAGGATTTAATAGGGATATATAGTTTATTAAAATGCAATGTGACCATTACAATTGGTAATGTAGTAGTAATAAATATTAAGTTTAGATAAGTAACCCAACAATTAGAATAAAAAACTGACCCTTATGTGTATCTATATAAATAAATATATAACAAAATCAAAGATATTAAATGAAGCTTAGAATATCATACTAGAATATTTTAAGAATTAAATATGCCGTTCTATTTCCTAAAATTCAAAATAATAAATTATTTTTCTACTGTGTTTTATCATTATATATTAAAAATTAATATTATATACTAAATTTAAATATTTAATTTGACCAATTTATAAATTAATTTTGACAATATGGATTAAAAATTTTGAGTTGTCACATTAAAATTAATCATGAGTGATTTTTTTATAAATTTCTAAAAATAGTATTATTTTTGACTGAATAGGAAAATTTGTTATGATATATATATAATAGGTTTTTATAGAAATAAAAAAAAATTATTTGATAAAAAAATTATTTTAAAACATTAAATTCAATTTTTAAAACCTATAAGGTAATATCCTTGGCCTGAAATAATATATTTAAATGTATGTAAATTTTTTAGCCAATGAAAAATATATTTTTAAAATATATGATGATATTTTAAATTATTATTTTAAAAAATATTAATTTATGTTAATATAATAGGTTTCATATTTGGAATTATACAATCAAAAAAAGGTTTGGGTCAAATTTTCTTATTTATCATGAGACTAGATAAAAGTAAATGGGTAAAATATTATGAAATTGTGATGTAATAATGAAATAATCCTAAAAATGAGTAATTCCATTTTCATGAATTCCTTGGATTTAGACAAATAAGAGTGGAATATTTATTAATTTTCAAATAAAATTACACTATTTCATGATTTGGTCATTAAATGATACTATATTATTTATTTAATCTCAAAATACTCATCCCCACCACCTATAAATACCCCCTCTCAACTCAATTTAAAAAAACATAAAAAAACTCTCATATATTCTAAATATATTGAAATTAAACCCTATAGATATTCTTTATCAAATTAGTAATTTTTAGTCTCACTATAGTCAATGTATTCAAGGTATTAAGCATGTAAAAATGAGTTGTCAAAGAAGAGATGACATCCCTTGTCACATAATTTCATTTTATCTTTTATATTTTTTTAAAACAATCAGTTATTATATAATTAATAATTATATTAACATATTAAAAATTTTATAATTCTTATATAACTATAATATAAACTATAAATAGTATATATGTAATATCTCTCTCCAACATCGATACATCCTTACATGGTTAATTTTAATACCTTCAAGAATGATCTATTTTACATTAATATCATCACCTACAAAAATGGTAAGTGATACATATATACTTATTAATATTTCAATTTAATTATTTATATTATTTTTTATAACTAATATTATATATAATTAATACTATTGATTACTTATTGATTATATGCTCTGAAGTGTAAGACTGTTATGAATCCTGTTTAAATTTAAACAATTTTTATCAATGTTATACCTACTATTTTATATACAATAACTGTTTACTTTATTTTCTATATAGAACACATTAGATTTTATTTATTACCATGCTATTGGTGGTAAAAATATTATATGTCCCTAAATTACATTGGGTAATGAATTTATTCCTAGAGATACTATGTATGGGTAGTCAATTGAGAATCTAACCCATATATTATTTATTATCATGGTAGTAACCCTTGAACTATTCTTATGATATCTAGTTAATATTAATGTGAAATATTATATCCCAAATTCCATTAAACATTGTATTCTATAATCATTCAATTTCCATATTTTGATGTTATAATTTTATTTTTTAGTTACCATAATGATCATTATTATCCTTCATGCACTCTTATTGATTTATTTTCTATATTTTCTTCCCATACCCTTACTTGTTTTTTAGCTGACCCTTTCTTTAATTTATTCCCCAATTAATTATATGTGTTAATAAAATTATGAATTTTTAATAGGAGAAAAATAACGAATACATTAAAAAATTTAATATATTTCAAATAGTAATATTATAATATAACTCAGATATTCCATGAAAGTTAACATACATATTTTAGAAATTATAATAGTATGAATTTTTATCAATAAATGACATAAAATAATCTTTCATGTGATATATCGGTCTCTATATTTGGTTTTAAATACTGATTTACTTTAATTTGAAATTAGGTAAAATAGTATATATAATATAGGTTTAACTAAGAGATTTATATAGTTATTCACATTATACCAAAACAATAATTCATTTTCATGAATAAGTTTATTATTTAGGTTTTATTAATTTAGGATTTATTTATTATTACTACTCATTTCTATTTTAGAAAGCAAATATACTCAAGAATAAATAATCCAAAAATCAATGTGATAAACAAAGAAACAATTTTCCAACTAAATTTTTAATGCAATTGGGAATAGAGTTTAAAAATATATGGAGATATTTAAAAATATATCCATGATTATGAAATATATATTTGAACCATGGAAATAATTATCCTTTACAAAATAAATAAAAATCACTATTTTACTATATCATATAATAACAACAACATTAATTCATTGCCTGAAAAAATCTAATTATTATTAAAAAATGGGGAAATACTTGAGAGAATTTATTTTACTACATTCATTTTACAAGAAAGATAATGTAATTTCATATTATTTATGTATAGAACACGAATTGGATTAGTGGAAAAAACTAATCTAGAACCCAAATCCTTGAGTTTTAAATATTTTTAAAAATATATAGTGGTGAAATTATTATATCCCATGTGTTTTACTTTTCAATAATTAATGTTCATAGGAAGATATGTCTTGAAAATATCATATTTCTTCTTTATTTTAAATAAATACTATATTCTGAATGGATCACATATCCTTAGATAGTTCTCATTGAAATATATAAGGGAAAAAATATCACTTCATATCCTAAAATATTTACTATTTTTATATAAATGAAATTATAATTACGATTCTTTTTTAGATACATTCAAAAGTAAAGGTTTTTATACACAATTAATAAGAATATCTTTCTCAACCGGTCAAGAAAAAGGAAAAGTATGACCTAAAATACATGCCTATTATGAGTGAATATATAAATTTATACATAGAATATTTTTCTAGCCTCTCTCTAAATATTGAGGTTGATTTCATACTAGAATGTGTACATAGAGAGACAACTGTATAAATGATCCCATGTAGTATAAACAATATATAAATATAGGAATTAACTGAATAAGTATAAGATAATATGAATAAATGGTTTATGAACCCCAGTGAATCACCTTTGGGTGCTCCCATTCTATTTGTTATGAATAAGGATGGGTCATTGTGACTTTGCATTAATTGCCAAGAGTTTAATATTAACAACAAAATGAAAAAGTATCTTGTACCTAAAAATAATTAATTTTCAAAAAAAATTGAGGATATAAATAATTTTTTATAAATTAATCTTTTTTATAGATATCAATAGTTGATGTTGTAACAAGAAAGCATTAAAAAATTGATTTTCACAATAGATATTGCCATGATAATCTCACAGTTATACCATTTAGACTAAAAAATGATCCATCTATATTCATTGAATTTATTAATAGAGAATTTAGAGACTAACATGATAGTTTTCTTCAATTCCTTATCGATGATATATTCTCATATTCTTAGTGAAACAAAGAACCTTAAGAATGTTTATGGTTTGTACTGATTAATTTAAGAAAAGGATATGTTATTCAGAAAGTTCACCTAATGCGACTTTTGGATGAAGAAGATGATATTATTAGGGAATAATATCAACAAAAATCCTAAAAAACATATCCTTCAGTTAAAATGGTTATTTAACAATGACACAATCCAATAAGTGTGATATGGAGATATGGTTTTATTGAAATAGTTATGTACTATGGATAATTTTTAGCAAATATCTCATGACTCTACAAGTCAATAAGTTATCTTTAATGGGATTAAAGTATGTCTGGACATAATATTTTCCAAAAAACACCAAGGATTTCACAAATTGGCTTGTTATGATGGGTTTTAAAGTATTAATTAACACTAAATCAATGTATTGAAAATAATAAGAAACCATTTACCAAATATGTTCCATGTATTAATAAAAAAACCATGTATAATATGAAATGAATATACTATGTACCATTCATATATCAATTTTCATTACTCGATAATTATATATACAAGTATTTTATTTATATCTCTTAGAAGTATCCCAATTAATCCTTCATCCATGTTCTATTCAGTGGATGGAATAAATATCCCATCATATTAGGGGAAAATTTCTCTTATCTACACCATGTTGGTTCATCACATAGTAAAGAAGAAAGAAGATGATAAATTTGGGGTAGAGAGAATTGTATAATGGATTCCACAAGGTTCTCTCAATCCATTATCTATGGGATTTATACCATATATAATCTGTCAAGGATATTACCTGAGTGTGATGACCGAACACTATTGAATCATAAGTAACCTAACCTTGGGACCACATTTCCTCAAATTGACCTCCCCATATTCTAAAGGATTCCATCTTGTACTGAGGGTCTATTATTGTTTGGTGGGGAGACAATACCCTAATGGTTAGAGTGTATCATAGTGGTATAATAAAAGAATAATATATAGAAATAGATATGATAATAATAGAATTGGATTTAGTAAATCATCAATCTAAATTAAAGAGTCTAGAAAAAACGGTAGAACCATATTCCAATATCCCATAGAAAAATAATGATTATGTCATGGTGATATTAAAAAATTAAATAAATGTCGAATTGGGGGAAAGTCATATTCATCATTTTATAAAAAAATGAACAAAATACCCAAGCTATATCTAATAGAATGAGTGAGTATAATCTCATTTCTCTTCTCCTGTAATCCATCATAGCACAAAAATCAAGAATCTATAGAAGGATTATTCCATTTATCCTTACCAGTATCCATGAATTCTTTCTAGGTTATAAATAGTGTCTTGAATATAATGTGAGATATAATTAGCAGGCCACCACTGATAGTGTATATAAAACATATAATCTATGTATTAAAGATATAACAGTTTGTAGGTATAACAATAATATTATTATATATTACAATGTAAACAATCCAATATAGATGTACGTGTTATGAAAACAAGTTTATAAATGATAAAGAATAGTGTACAAGAGTAAGTATCATCAATTAAATAAGTCATATGTATCAGGTTTCAACTACATCGTATACTGAATGTATCAAGTATCCACTATGACATATGATGAATGAAACATGTATTATATATGAAATAATCAGGATATATCAACTATCAGACCAGTGAGGGCTAGGAACCAAAACAATTGACCAGGTTTTCCTCTCCAAGTCCAAAAAAGTTCATCCATAGAAAAAATTGTATAATTTTAAACTTTATGGGAATAGAACCATGGATATTTATGAATTCATCTTATTTTATCCCATTGATTACATCCACATAATACTCAGTAAGATCTTGGGAGGAACCCAAGGAGAAATCCTATGGAGATTTAAGCAAGACTGGTCCAAGGAAATAATACAAAGCATCTAATATATGAATATCTTCATTTATACACCATGTTGTTGGTGACATAGTGAAATGTTAGTTTCATAACAAAGTATTCCTAAATAAAAAATTAACATAGTGAATCAAACGATCATGTTTGTGTCTATGAAAGTTTTAACAATTTAAGTCATCTCATTTGATTCACTGATCAATTCACTCACAAGTGATAAATAGATAGGACATATTAGTGTCCATTTCACATTACCAATGATTAACATTAGTTTTCATATGAAAATATATCATCCATATCATTTAGAATTTCCGTTTATTTCATTTCACTTATAGTCAACACAGGTTAAGAGTTATTCAACCATTAACATTTAGATTAAAATCACGTATCCCTTACATTCATTAGTGAAGATCTTGACACACCTAATGGGGTGGAGAAATAAAAGGAATTCAAATGGAGCCACCTCATGGGGTTCTTCAGGTTGAGGTTGATGACCTCCAACCAATTCCAAGGGGAAATATAACATGGAATCATTTTTTACAACATATAATTTAATGTATTACTCAACATAGAAGAAGAATCAAAATGGTATAACATGGGGAACTATGAAAAAATATATAAACACCAAGAAATAATTAGAAAAGGTATAGAACACATAACTTTGACAAGAAATAGACTCCTCATTCGTTATCGACCATTAACATATCATAGGATGAATTAAATAAGAGAAATATATGTATACCATGAATATAAGGAATTTTATATAACAAATAAGTAATCTTCAATGTGACGAGATAAAAAAATAAAGGAACATGAATGAAGGTCTTACTAATAACTATCCAATGCAATGAAGTTTGAATGATTCTAACTTTAGGTTAAGGATGGGGATCAAAGCCAAGGTTGGATTCCACAGGAGAGATCTAACGAGTGAGCATACTATATGTGAGAATGAGAGGAGAAAAGTAGGAGGTATGTTATAATATATGTGAAATTATGGTATTTCAACAATATTTGAAGGGAATAAGGATTGGGCATAATGTCGGCCAAACTATGTCCCAACAACAAACACCTACTACTTAAGGTAGAACCTCCTCACACGATTTGGTGCACAATTTGAGAAATTATGAGCATCCCATCCCGATCACCTCTTTAACTCTCTACATCTTGCCTATACATCCATGTGTTATAACTATCATGGTTTTCAAAAATGTGAACCACCTCAATTGGGACACAGGGTTTATTTACATGGTTACTACTAACTTTGAGAAAACTATGTACCATATATATTTCATCCAAAAACAATATCTCTTGGATATAAAAGAGAAACATAGGATCCCAAACCATTATTCTAAGTCTCAGGAACATTCTTATGGATAAAATTAAAATTTTAAACTAATATTTAAGGGATCCATACCTCTTATGAAAATCTAGATTCATAAAACCTCCCTTCATAAAAAAACTCATCCATAATTTTCACTTTTTAGGGTGCTCAGTCAAAATATAAGAATAGTTTTGGCCACTAAACATGTACATCACCCTCTAACTACGAGGTCTCATCCCGAACATGACCACACTTCTATAACACCTATACCAGAGGCCTTGAAATTCCAAGACAGCCTTTTTTATCTAGTCAAAAATATGTATAGAATGCCTCATAATAGAAACATAAATATCCAAATCAATTTCATTAGGATAAATATAATTATATAGGTATGAATGATAATGTAATAACTAAGATAAATGTAAGAAATTTTTAATGAAATAGATCTTTTTCTCTTGTTGGTAGGAACTTGTAAAACCAATCTGATGGAATTGTTTTGTTATGGGACATTCATATAAATAGAGGTAACAAAACAATTTTACTTGGTTCAATACTAATGGATAGTCTAAAGATCATACACCAAAAGTGTGTTGTTCGAACCTAAATCCACTATGAATCATTAGTTATTTTGATGTATAGAAGACCATACACAATCAATCTATCCCTAGAACACTACCATTAAAATATTTATAGTGATAGAAAACTCTCTTCCTAAGAACACTTACATTAACTCACACTATATAAATTCTTTTTGTGAATTCTTACTCAATTTACCAAATTGAAGTTCACCCCAGTAGATTGGGAATTTATGTAACTATACTTGATTATCAAAAGACTCTTTTTGCATCATAGTTCTTATTTGATACATGAGAAAGAATTGCTCACTTAAACCAAATGTTAAAAACTACTATTCATGAATCTAATAAGATTTTCAAAACCCCAGTTATGTTTTAAGGAAATTATAGAATTCATGAACCCACACACCTTCTTGAATCTCCTAACATTAATGAAGCTCACAACATTCATGAAAATATTAGTCTTCATAAAACTCATAGTTTTATGTAAACCCCTTTTTTTAAAAATGTTTATAATAATTAAATACATAATTAGCATTTTTACAATGTTGAATCTCAAAAATAATTCCTGATACAAAAATCTCCCATCCATAGTGAATTTAGAGTGATTTAACCATTCCTAAAATTCAGTTAATATTTTTGAATGAGTAGGAGGGGCCTATTTATAGAAATTTCATTTGGTGAAGAATTTGAGTTCACCACAGACTATTCTACAACCTCTAAATTCATGTTCATGAAGATCCTAGAATTCATGATTACTTAATAAAATTTACATGTTCGTAGTTTTTTTCTAAGTCTCTTTGATTTACCATCTTCCCATGTCACATTTCTAAACCTTCCAACCTTCACAACACTGGATGACTTAACAAAGATCCATACCATTTTGAAACTCCTATTATCATGACATATATTTCTTTACCATATTTTATTTGAGTCAGTCCAAGAAAACCACATTTCATTATGCTTCCTCCTTCCCCCTAATTTTTGAGCTAAAAAAATATGGAATATACTAGAAAATAACTCAATCTTTAACAATGAATCCATCTTCACTGTACATCACTTTTCTCATAAACTCCATGATCAACCCTAGTGATGATTTAAATCAAAGATAAAATTTCCTCCTTTTACATCCATGTGATATAATTTTTCCAATATATCAATGATGTTATTAGGATTCTAATAGGAAACCATGACTCTTCATTTCTTTGGGTACACATATACTCCTACATTTGAGAATATGTGACCAAGGAGGTGAATGTTCTGAATACAAAAGTCACAATATTATTTCTTAACATATAACTAGTTCTATATCAGTATATTCAATATGATGTCAAGATGTTTCAGATGGTCTTGTCATGTGGGAGAACACACCAAGATGTTTTCCATGTATACAACCTCAAATGAATCTAGATACAATTGGAAAACCTGATTTATCAAAGCCATAAAGAATGGATGCATTTTCTTGGGAACAAAAAGAATAACTAAATATCCAATCATGTGATTAAACTTGTACATACCATCACTCCACAAATATGGTCAAAGTGTTATTCTATATAAGGAATAATACACAAGTTTTTAATCGTAAAGTGATTAAATCTTCATTTTTAAATATAAAACATATGTTTCCCATCCCCCTTATTAGTTAATATAATTGAATAACTACAAGACAAAGTATTAGGAAATATAAAACCCTTAGATTCCAAGTCTTTTAGATTCCCCATGAGCTCCTACAACTTAGTAGTAGCCATCATATAAGGATGAATAGATAGTGGTACTACTACTAGAATTTGTTCAATAGTAAAATCAACTATTCTCTCATAAGGAATCCTAGAAAATTCATCAGGGAAAACATCCCCAAAATGATCCACCATAAGAGTGAGATATTTCTGTTGTATTCCTTGATAATG
This sequence comes from Viscum album, assembly GCA_963277665.1. NCBI lineage: Eukaryota > Viridiplantae > Streptophyta > Magnoliopsida > Santalales > Viscaceae > Viscum > Viscum album. The sequence continues at coordinate 1,994,439,897 of OY728150.1, read as the reverse complement.
TAAAAAGTGACTAAAAATTTAGGATATCAATCCAACCAACCCATGATCCTTGAGTATATAACATCTCACCTAAATTACCCCCTTTCCCATACGAATATAGTTAATTCCTAGTGGTGATATAATATAAAACATATGAAAATAAAAATCAACATAACCATGATAAGGAACTAGGAATACCATCCTAAGAATGTTGTTAAAACCTCTCATCTCAAGGAAAAATATATTCCACGTAAAAATATTTCCACCAACCTCAAGAATAAATTCCTTTCATTGGTGAATTTTTTTGAGTGGATCAATAATAGGGTATCATGTTTCATCACCCCATATAAATATTAGATCTTGATACCATGACTATACACAATTACTATATATATAAAGTAGTGAGACTCACCTATGAAAAATAAAACAAACACTAAATTATCGTTTACTAGAAGTGTAACTCAAAATATAGAAGGTTTGAAACTCTAATAATTAGGCATTGGATCTAATTCATAAAAATAGCTAGATATGTGACACTAATATACATTTTTACTATCATATTAAGGCTTTCTATTATATAATTTTCAATGAAATATTTGTCTCCCTCATCCACGACCACCTCCATGGCCTGAGTGGTTAGTAGTACTCTAGCTCCCTACTTGATATAGAGTTAATGGACCCACACCAAAATTTGTTTCATTGTAGAAACCCTCTCACATGACACTATATTAAGGGTTATATAAAAATTTTATAGATGTCATATTCTACTACAATCTCTACACTAAAGATGGGCTTTATTACGCTAGTGGATCATATGACACTTCTTACAATATTGGTGTCATATAATTAGATATTAGAGTGAACAATATAGACACTTCCACCCCTTTAAGAAATCCAAAAATTATGCTTTCTATAACTTGTTGAATTATTGATCTGATTAGGTACTAAACTTCTCTAGACCACACTTACAACTTCTTTAATAACCCATACTTTTTGAATGATAATTGTCTTATCAAAATCTATGTTATATTATTTTAAACTCAACAAAACTACATCCCTTTAATAATGAAGGGATTATAATTGAAACGTGACCATCAGTTTTTGACCATTGATCAATTATGATTGTTGTTCAATAAGAACATTAGAAACAATACTCATAATAATAATTTTAACATTATAAATAGTGTCATAAATAAAAATTATAATGGTTAATTAATGTAAAAAGGAGAAATGATGGTCTCAAACAATAGATTAATGTGGTAAAAGCCCATTTTTTAGAGATTGGGAATGATGTAACATCATTGGGATTTTATCTTAACTAATCCCAAGCTAATATTCAATATGTTAATCTTCAAAGAAATTTTCTATGGGAGAAGATCAAGTTAGTTTAAATTACCACTTGGGCGATGTTAGCTGAGCTACCCCATGAATATATCATAATTTTACACCATACCCTTTTGTCATAGGATTTTGTAATAAGGGATTATGTGTCAATGACTTAGTTACTTAATGTGTAATCCCTTTGTATAAATAATATTATTGTTCCATCAATTCTGTTTTGAGATTAGTTTTTCTTAAAAATATGATGAATTGATAAACTGATTTTTTGGACAGAAATTTTTATTTTAAGAAAATATATAATTATTATAATAAAATAATGTATCATTAATAATATTTATTTAAAAAAATAGTATCATTAAAAAACACATATTTAAATTTTAATGATAAAATATTTTTTTAAAAAGGGTAAAATTTTACAATGCATGGTTTATTCGCTATTATTTCAAATAAATAATGATTTTTATATTTAAAAGTTAATTTTATCATACATATATAATTGTTATGATAAAATAAACATCATTTTTGATTTTATCATGTAGGGTATATTTATGAGAGTTTTATAAATACATTATTTTCTCATTAATAGTAAAAATACAATATGATTTTTTCGATATTTTTAATGAAATAATTATGATTTAATAAGTAATATAAAATTATTTTCCACAATTATGGATCAAAATATCAATATAGGTCTCTCAAGTGTCAAATACCAAGTAAAATACCATGGTAAATCCCAAGGTTTTGAATTTACCACTACATAGTTGTCTATAGAAATTAACATACAAATCCTCCACTTTTTCTATAAATACCCACCCATTTATGCATTTACATTCACTTAAAATTCATAATACATGAATCCTTAATAGTTTTACCTAAAACGTTTTCCTACCATGGTGTCTCTAAGCCCCCAATGTCTTGATCCTCAGGTTTTAAGAACACTCTTCAAGGTAAGGAAAATCTCCACTTCTCTTTTTTCCTTTCAAGTTTACTTTTTTTGTTGCATGTATTTCATATTTCCATAATGATTTATTCTTACAATTTTTCTCCATAAACTTACTATATTAAGAGTAATTTATGATTAGGGGACCATTTTACACTCTCTTTTTAATGTTTTCTAAAACCATGTTTCATACCTGTTATGCTTCCAGATTTTTTTATCAAACATCATATATTTTTCTCAAGAAATTATCTTATTTTTTTTGAATTACCAAACCTCTTTCATAATAGGTGTATTGAAATAGATTTAAAAATTATCTATTTTATACTAGGATTAATATGCATGAAACCAGCCTTCCTTTATCTGGGGATAATAGTGACATAAAGATCTTGTCTGTAAACACCTTTTAAAAAATCATCATGATTTTTATTTGAAACCCTTTTATTTTTTTCTCCATGGGTTATTTATGAATTTTTTTACTATGTTATATGTGGCTCACATTTATTAGGACATATTAAAGGTGAACCATAATATTTTTCCAATTTATTCGGTAAATAATTTAATCTCTATAAATGACATGTTTTATGAAACCATGGTGAATAACCTAAGTAATTTTTATGACACATCGGTGATAAACCATGGTGATATGATTATTAATGACTCAATTAAATGTTTTAGTCATATTTAAATTTTATTATTCATGTTATTTTTTAATTTGATATGTCTATTTTTAATTTTATATTTCCTTTATGATATTCTTCAAGTTCGTATAAGTAGTTCTCATGATTACTTTTAAACTATTTCCCATGATTTCCAATATCAGGAATTATTCACAGCCTTTACTTTGATGTATGTTCCCATGTTATGATATTCTATAACTGTACTTAGGATTAAACTTTTAAGAATACATTTAAGTAGATTAAAATAATTTTTTATGTTTATATGTATTATGTGCCCTATTTTCTAAGAATCTAAACCTCAAAATCTCCTCTATTTTGTACAATGTAATGAAATATTTATGTAATAAAAATATGGGATTACATTGTTGGTATCAAAGGAATATTTATTTAATTGTGGGAAATTGGATTTTAAAACTTTTTTATTAACCTTGGAGAAAGGTATGAATATAGAAAAACATCATGGTTTTTTAGGGAAGTATTAAGTAACTGGTTTTCGAGAAAACATGTCCCTGTCTAGATATGAAAAAGTAAATGTGGTTCGGGTACATATGTACCTGGGGATAACAACTCCAACAAGGTGTGTCATGCCTAACTCAATGTACCCTATACAGGAAAATGAGCCTTAATTTTCATCTAGTTTGACACTCCCTAAGGATATGTTTGGTTAATAATAATCTTTTATTAACTATTATAAAGTATTTATAGAAAATGTAGTTGTTGTTAAAGAATAACATATTTAAGAAAGATGTTTTAAGTCATGATATTCAATAAAAATTATATGATTATTAATTTAAACACATTTCTCCCTAATGTTTTATTCATTTAGAAAAATTAGGGAAATAGGAGAAACCACATAAATGGTGAGCTCAACAGACGAGGAACTAACAACATATGATGGATGAAAGAAGTGAAAACTTCACGAGAATGATGAATTTACTGAATTGAGTTATTTACAATAACATGAATCAAGATGAGTGAGTGGATTCACCTTGAAGAGAATTACTTTATGTTGAGTCCTTTATGCATGAATGGACACCTTCTTCTTGTGGATTGACTAACCTATTGAATGCTGAATAGTGGATAATCTCTATAGAAAAGATATTTTCTATACTCCATTATTTGGAATAAGGAAAATTCACTATATATGTGTTCCACTTAGAGGGAGAATATGATCAATGGTGGAGACTGGTTAAAATCATAACTCTAAGAGGGAATATTGTTGAAATGGGGTGAGAAGTGTTTAGGGGATCATTTTTCAAAAAATATTCCCCCATTAAATGTGAACAAGTGGAGAAATAATTGCTAGAGCTGAATAAGAAGCGAAATGAATATGTGGGAAGCTATGAGATGAACATCATAAGACATTCCTATTAAAAATCATGCTTTTTTCATGGATCCAAATAGTAAGGTTGATAGATTCTTTTTTCAATTAATACCCATTCTACCAAAGAATCTATCCAAATAATAATATGAAATCTATGATGAGATCATGAGGAGTGCTATAAAACATGAACAAGATTTTAGAGATATGTAGTGGTCCCATAGATCGAATAAAAAGTTAAGATGTTTGGAGCAAAAAATTGGTATGTTCTTTGATCAAGGAAGAGGAGGAAAGAATGTGGAACTTTCCAAATACAACAAATGTGGGAATAATCATTTATAGAATAACATTATATGCAGTGGGATATGTTATAAGTGTGAAAGAGATGGACATATTACTCAGAAAAATCATAGTGATTTGAAACCTAAACATATCAAAACTAATGACAAAGGGGAGATGGTGTAGTCCAAACATGAAATTCAATGCTTTAAGTGTGGACAACATGGGCACTTTTCCAATCACTAACCAAATACTATGATAATGGAGGGGAGTCACCATCAACCTCAGCATATGACAAGGGGTCAAGGTCATCCTTTTGTTATCAGGATAGTTGATGTTGGATCTCCAAATTATGTGGTTCTAGGTACTATCTTAGTTATATCAAATCTATAGTACATTATTTGATTCTAGTTCTATGCATTACTTTATTTACAACATGTTGAAAAGAATATATAATCAATCGATGAACTAATAGAAGTAGAGTTATCAGTCAAGACTCCTGGATGAATTATCCAAAGCATCAACAATGTATAGAAACTCCAGTATTTACTTTGGTGAGAATAATCACCTCACAAATCAAGTAGTCATTCCCATGAAATAATTAAATATTATAATAGGGATGGAATAGATCACAAATTATAATGGTAATATGGAGTGAAGAATAAAATAAATCATAGTATTATTTAATCGAAAACCAATAGTTGTTTTCAAATGAGACATATCCCGACATGAGATTTGTCTAGAAGCACCTCCAGTATCATACAATATAAAAATGATTGGTGAAGATGATGAAGTAAATGAAAGTGTACAAATAGATAATGTCCCCATAATTCCATAATATATTGATGTATTTCTTAAGGTGTTACATAGAACTCCCCCCATAAATAGAGGCACAGTTATCCATTGAGATCATTTCAAGTTCCAAGATGATTTCTAAGACCCCATATATAGTGGAAAATGTGGAGATGATAGAATTAATGAAGAAACCCAAATATATTTTAGAGAAGGGTTTTATCTAACCAAGTGTGTTTCCTTGTGACGAACTTATACTCTTTGTGAATAAGAATTATGGATACATGTGGCTATACATTGATTATAGCAAACTTAATGGGATCACAATGAACCACAATTACCCTATTCAAAGAATCGATGATTTATTTGATCAGCTTCATGGGGCTAAATTATTCTCCAAGACCGATCTTCGATCTGATTATAATCAAATGAGAGAAAAGATAGATGATATTCTAAAGGACCCCATCTGATCTAGAAATGGGTATTATGAGCTTGTTGTGATGCCCTTCGGCTTGACTAATGATCTTATTATTTTTATTGATTTGATGATAAAATTATTTAAAGACTACCTTGATAATTTTGTTGTAGTTTTTATTAATGATATTCTTATATATTTCAAAACTTTCAAGGAAAATGAGAATCATATAAGGGTTATATTTCAAACCTTGAGGAAGGAGGGAATATTTAGAATGTTCAATAAATGTGAAATTTGGTTACAACAAGTTTCATTCTTGGGGAATATTGTAACCGATGAAGGAATCTCAATTGACCCTAAAAAGACAAAGGTTGTGGAGGTGTGGCCTCATAAAACCATATTAACTGATATTTAATGTTTTTTTGAATTCTAATGATATTATATGAGGTTTGTGAGAAAAAAATTCACATCATTCTAATCCAAAAACCATGTTAACTCGAAAATGGGACAAGTTCATCTAAAAAAAGGAGTTTGAAGAATGTTTCCAAGAGATTAGGAAGATATTGGTTACTATACCTATATTAACTATACCCTCTATCTAATAAGGATTTGTTATTTTTATAGATGAATCTATAAAATGGATTGGGTGAATCCTCATGGAAAAAGAAAATATGATTTCTTATGCATCTTGACTATTGCATAATCATGAGCAGAAAAATCCTATGCATGACCTATTGGTAGATGTAATTGTTTTTCTATGAAAATATGGATACACTATCTTTAGGGGGAGAAATATGATATATATACAGACCACTATGTATGAAGTTTATTTTTTGGAAAAAGGAATTGAAAATGAGATATAGAATATGGTTGAGACTTCTTAATAACTATTATTTTTCAATTAATTATCTCCTTGGAAGAGAAAACAATGTTGCAGATGTAGTAATTAGGAATGGCCTTGTTGTGTTGGAAATGATGACAATTGAAGGAGATTTATTTATTAAATACATAGTAAGATTGAATAAGGGAATTATAGGGGAAAGGATATCATCGAACCTATACCAAATTATTTCTCATCCACCATTACTAGAGAATATCAAGAAATATCAAATAAGGGATGATTCATTATAAAAGAAGTTAGAGGCTACGAATAAAGGGTAGTTTCCTAAGTTCCATATTGATCAAGAAGTTTTTCTGAAATTTTGTACAGGGCTTTGTGTTCTGTGTATTCTAGAAATAAAGAAGGAGGTAATGGATTAATCTCATAGCTCTACCTTCTCTATTCATGTGGTTTGGGAAGAAATGGAAGCTCAACCCCAGGTACATTGTCCCCTATGAAATCCTTGATCATGTAAGAGTAGTGGCATATCGACTTGCACAAACTCCAAATCTAGCTTAAGTTTATGATGTATTCAATGTATCTCTCATGAGGAAGTACATACCTGACCATTTACATGTAATAAATCCTAAGATTGTACAACTATAACATGAACACCCTAATGAGGTGAATTCAGTGGAGATCTTGGACCATAGAGACAAGGTTCTGTGCATCAAGTCTTCCCATGTGGTTAAAGTGTTAGGAAGGAACTATAATTTTAATGAAGCCATGTGGGAAACATAGGAAACAATGAGGCCAAAATACCCACACCTTTTCTCAAATAAAGAAATTAGATGAAATTTCGAGGATGAAATTTTTTAAAGGGGGAAAATATAATTACCCAAACATTTTGAATGATAATTGTTTCATAAAAATGTATGTTATATTATTTTTTAATCAACAAAAATATATACCCTTAACAATGAAGTGAGTATAATTGAAAAGTGATCATAGTGTTTTGATTGTTATTGACCATTGGTCAATTATGACCATTCATCAATTATGACCATTTTTCAATAATAATATTGGAAACAATACTTTTAATAATAATTTTAATGATATAATTAGAGTTATAATTAGAAATGATAACTATTAATTAATGTAGAAAGGAGAAAGATGGCCTCAAAAAACATAGTCATGATTTAATAAGCCCATTTGTCGGAGATTTTGAAGGAGGTAGAATTATTTTGATTCATTCTTGACCAATTTCAAGATGAGAATCAAAATTTTAGTCTTCAAAAAAATTGCCCACGAGAGTAAATCAAGTTAGTGGAAATTACCACTTGGGCGATGTTAGTCGAGCCACCACATGAATCTATCATCATCACAAACCTTACCATTAGGTCATATTCAAGTGTTATAAGGTATTATGTTTAAATTTATTAGTTAATAAATGTGTAATACCATTTTATAAATAAAATTATTGTTCCATCAATTCTGTTTTCAATTTGGATTTTCGAAAAAATATGATGAATTAGATAAATAGACGTTTCAGACAGATATTGTAGTTTTTATAAAAGATATAATTATTATAATAAAATAATTTATTATTTATAATGTAAATTTTATTGAAATAGAATGATTAAAACTCACTTTTTTTAATTGAAATGATAAATTAATTTCATTTTTAATTGTCTAAAATTTTACTATGCATTTAACAATTCATTTATTATCCACACTTTCTTTAATAAATAAATCTTTTTATATTTAAAAGTTAAATTTCATATATTTATATAATTATTATGTTAAAATAATTTTTTTTTTAAATCATCACATATAAATTAGGTTAGCCTAAATTTATGATAATTTTCTAAAGTACCTTATTTTTTCATGAATAGTAAAAATATAGTTTGAGTATTTCTATATGTTTTATGATATCATAATTATGTAATAAGTAATATTAAATTATAGTTGACTATTTTGGATTAAAATATAATTATAAGCGTCCCAAGTGGCCAATAAAATGGGAAAATAACATGGGAAATCCCATGGTTTATAATTTATAACTACCAAGGTTTCCAAGGAAATTAACAAAAAAATCCTCTTATATTTCTATAAATACCCACCCAGTTATCCATTTACATTAACATAAATTTATCATACACAATTCTATGATATTTTTACCTCCCAATGATTCCTCCCAATGTTTCTTCAATACCCTAATGTCCCGATCCACAACTTTTAGGAACACTCTTCAAGGTGTAGTGAATATCAACTTATCTTTTCCTTTCAGGTATCCTTTTTATGTGGTATATCTTTCAAATTTCTATAATTCTTCATTCTATTAATTTTATTCTATACCTTTAATTTATTTTAATCTATTTATTAATGGGATACATGTTTCCCCACTATTTTTAATTTTTTCTAAATATGTGTTTCATACACATTAGGCTGCCAAATTTTCCTCTAAAACATTCTCTCTTTTTCTCAAGAAATTCTATTTTTTCTTTTTTTAATACCCAAATGACATTAATTTATAGGTGTATTCATCTATATTTCTAAATTAACTATTATATTCTTGGATTAACATACATGAAACAACCCTTCCTTTATCGTGGGTTAATAATGGCATAAATATCTTGTCTTTAAGCACTTTTTTAAAAACATCATGATTTTGATATGAAACACATTTCTTTTATTTTGAATGCGTTATTAATGGAATGTTTTATTATGATATATATATATAATATTAATAAACACATATAAAGGGTGTTCCCTGATACTACTCAAATTTATTTGGTAAAGAATTTAATCTCTATAGATGACATGTTTTATGATACCATGGTGAATAAACTTTGTAATTTTTATGACACCTCAATAATCAAACATTGTGGTATTATTATTAATGACTCAATTAAATATCATAGCCACATTTCCATGTTAAGATTCAATATAATATTACTATGATATGACTATTTTTTCCTTTTCTTTTTTCATTATGACATTCTTCAAGTTCTTATCAATAAATATCATGATCACTTGTAAATGGTTTACCCTACGTTCACTTACTAGGACTTATGATCACCCTTACCTTTGATGTATGTCCCCAGGTTATGTTATGAAGTAAGTGTAATTAGTAAGAGGCTTTGAATAATCCATTAAATTGGATTAAAACAATGTTTTTTGTTTTCTCATATTATGTACCCTATTTTCAAAGAAACTAAACATTAACAGATACTCTGTTTTATACAACTTAATTAGAAGATTATGAAATAAAATGGTGGGATGATATATCTTCTCTAATGTTTCATTCAGTGATGAGGAGACAATTTAATATATCTATAAAGGTAGTAAAATTAAACACAATCACATGAGAACATATGTTGTATATGAGTTCATCCTCAAAACCTATAGCTCTTAAAAACTCATCACCAAGGAGAGTAGGGATAAAATCATGGAGATATTTGAATCAAACAGAATAATATATATAACATATAGTTACTTATAGTAGGTTTATAAACATTTTATCTTGGTCAGTCCATAACTTCCATGGAATGAAATAATTATTTATGTATATCTTGAAATCCCTCCATACCATAACCTAATACCAGTCAGCTTATGTCAAAGAATCCCTACACGTTTTGGATATCCCTATAAAAATATACAATGAAATCTTGAACCCCTAATGAGATGTGTCACTATATGGTCAAAAATGTATAGCATAGCCTCTTTCCATGACTAATTATCCTAAGGTCTATCATCTCGTGATAATGTAGGTGGATGAAGTCATTGAAATTACTATTTTAACTATGTATTAGTAGGGGCCGATCTTAAGGATTCCTTCACAATCTTCATGAGTCGTAGAAAAACCTATTGAAAATTTTCGTCAATTCTTATGTCATGTGTAGAATTTTTTATCAGATGTTACACTACCAAAGGTAATAATATTTTTTTAGGGACCACCACCTTAGGAGAATTGTCATCACTACCCTCATGGAACATGACTTGAGGTTATTATAGACACATATCACTAAAAACACAAATACCACACCACATATAAGATTCAAAAAATAATATTTTACTATCATAAGAATATAATAGTTAAAATACTTCATATAAATAGGTGAACACATCTCTTCTTGGTCGTCAATCTAGGTCTATGATATATATGAAATTATAAAGAGTTACATGCAATAGTCCAAACTACCCACAACTATGGGAAGGTCAAAGTAGAATTCTCTTTTTCACATCAGGGGTTCTATTTTATGGAGTTTTATTTCATGTTTAGAAGAAGAAAACCCATTAAATTTCAATTGGAATCCCTATTTAATGGAAATGACACCATTTAACTTAAATAAATCAGCATGTTCCTATGTGGATCATATTGATATATATATATATATATATTGGTCTATTTAGATGAGTTACCATTCCTAGGTTATAAATTTCTAATCTTTATAAGTTACAAATGGAATATTATTTTACTATGAAAAACCTTCTACATTTGATATAATAATGTTACAATTCCATTTAAGATAGCTTGATTAGATGGATTACCATTCCCAATTTATATAAGTACTACCATTATAAATTATAGTTTTCATAAAATTAATCACATATAACTAATATTTAATCTCTTTTAACTATAGTTACATAGAAAAAACAAGTAATAACTAGTATTTGAAGTTCCAACCCAATCTATATGGGATAGCATCATTCAAGTTGAGGTAGACACTTTAATAGCCAATTATTTATCCACTTTCCTTCATGAAATGTCACCACAATTTCAATATAGAAATAAATCAATCACAACATGCGGTAGGAAATCCATGTTGTAAGATTAATATGGCATGTAATATAAATGAAATTTGAATCATAAAGTGCTTATAATGAATCATGATACTAAAAATCCTTGACATATTGAGCGAAGGGTAAAATAAAACTTACAATAATAAAAAATGTCACAACTCAGGTACATCTCCTGATGGTAAGATCAATACAACTACAATAAGAATAATCTAGAACAAAAAATCGCATTCCAGGTAATTTGGTATTTCTCTAGACATGGGTTACCTAATCCTATGCAAAAGATCATGAACCAATTTTGACACTTCCAAATCTCCTATCTACTAAATGAAAATAGTATGAAAAATGGAAATTTCTTAGATACCACTTTGTAACTTCTCAGATCTAGTTCACTCATAAGTAACCTGGACTAGTGGCCACATGACCTCAATCATGCCTCATTGTATGATAGAGGATATGAAATATTAATGAGGGAATGTGATGTTATTATGGGGAGACTGTACCATCATGGATAGAGTGAAATAAAATAATAAGTATCAGAAATAGATATGATAATAAAGAAGTGGAATAAGTAAATCATCCAAAAAAATTAGACAACCTAGCATAAATAATGGAATAACCATATCCAATATACTATATAAAAATGAAAATCATGACTTGGTGATATAAAAAAAGAATAAACACATGGGGAATATGGGGAAACATGTATGCAACATGATATACAAAAATGAACAAAAGATCGAAAATATATCAAATAGATTTGTAGGCATAAGCTCTTTCCTCTTCTCCCAAACTCCACCACAGTACAAAATCCAAGATTCCATAGAATTCATCTTCCCATTACCCCTACTAGAATCCCTAAAGTCTTACTAGGGTCCAAATGGAGTCCCAAACATGGTGTGAGAGATTCTAATTAGGGAAAAACCATTGGTGTTTATAAAAAATCAAGGATGTGCATAAAATATATTAATGTGTATAGGTATAATAGTAATAAAGATGAAAATGACAATGTAAACAATTGAAACTAGAAGAACATGATGTGACATGAAGTTTATAAATCATGTAGAATGTTTTAAAGGAGTCAATCATCAACTAAAAAATATGATGGATTCAAGAAGCATCAATTAAAAAATACACTAGATGTATAAAGTATCAAATATAATATAATCCAGATGCATCAAGTATCCGCTAGAGAATATTATATATATATATATATATATATATATATCAATTATTAGAAATATGAGGGACATGACCCAAGGCCCTTGATCAAGGAACCCTCATATGGTCCACGAATCTCATCAATAGAGAAATTGGTATAAGGCATAACTACATGGTCCAAGACCCAAGACCATTGACTAAAGAATCATCATCAAGTACAAAGCGTGCATCATAGAAAAGACATTAATGATTTGGGTAGAGTCCAAGGAGAAATTATGAGGTAGTCCAACAGTGCACGATTCAATGTAATAATCCAAGAGATCCAATATAAGTGAATAATTAGTGTCATACCATTAGGTTGTTGGCATAACATGATTTTAGTTCCATTAGAAAGTGTAAATCTTTCATGATCCCCTCCCTCTGAAGATTCCCCACCTGAGATGGAAATAAAAAAAGAGAGATAATGAACCCTGAGTCCCTCCTATAGTAAGCCTCAGGGTGGTGACCAGCACCAAGGGTATACAAATCTCACAAAATGGGAGAAATTTCCCTTTTTATAGTAACAAAGATCCGGAAAAAATATGTATCAACCAAAAAAAACTCAAAGGAATATCTATAAATTTAATCCAAAATCCATCCCATGTGCGTGTTTAAAAAACAACTGTTACAAAACTTTCATCTCCAAATTAAATACAAAAAAAAACTTCTATGTAATGACATAACAACTATCCAAAAGTCTGATCTAGTAATTCCATGTATGGTATACATATTCCTCTGAGAAACCTGAAAATAGTTTTTTATAGATAGGGTGATCATAAATGTATACTCATTATAGATAAACGAAAGTCTCTCATGCACTAGGGTTGAAGCATACTAATGCCACCATTAGAAAATAGAAGAAACCAAAAGCACCAAACAAGGTATACTAGCCACCCTAAACTCACCAAAGTAACATTCAAAAAACAATACAATTTATGTAAATTAATATAGAGAACATCGATGATAGGGTACCCCACACCACTTTCCCACTGATTAGATGCTCTCACACTCTAACAACAAATGTTCAGGCACTCCCACCTCTTCTGAAAGAACCACGTCACAACCCGCCAAGACACACTTGGGCCACATACCACATCACATCCCACTGTGCATAGACTTGGTCCTCACAACTACATATTTCCCATAGAGACCTTATCCACATACTACATCACATCCCATAAACACTTAGGAACACAACACATCTCATCCCAAAGACACCTAGAAATACAACACACCTCATCCCGAAGACACATTGGAAAACAAAATTCACCCCCACACACATGGCTCTCACAAAACACTCCCAGCTTAATGAATCATGGGAAATAAATTCCTAGAAGAGGGAGAAAGGAAGAGATGGTGGCCATCGATCCATCCTCCCATCAGGATGTTTGGGAAAGACACCCTCCCCCATGACAATGGGGGTGTTCAGCACATAGTTCTAAACTAGGGTGGGGTGCATATAGAATCAAAAGAGTGTACATGTAAGTATATATATGTAGCTTCCAAACAATCATCCCAACCTATGGTTTCTCAAGAAAAAAACTCCCCATAACACTTCCACCTTTAAAGATGACTCTAAATGCACATATAAGGACAAACAATAGTCACTTCTGATGTTGATAAAATAAATTATCTAAACACCCAATCATTTTGATGTTATTAAGAATATACCGGTTATTCCATCCTTAAATGGGACGCTAAAAACCAAAGAACACAACCACACCCACAACCAAGCCAAACATAGGAAGAATACTATGATAAAACACCCCACTTCACACTTCCTCCACACATAGCACACAAGAAAACCACTACTAGTATCATTCTTTAATATAATTTTACAAAACCTAAGGAAAAACCCCAACTCATAATAGAACCCTACACTATATCACATCACAACAATACTCAGTAGTCCCATTGCATATCCACACCATACCCAAAAATAAACAAAACAAAACCTGAATATTGTCCCACTTTACAACACCGCTCACCCACTCCACAACCAAACAATCTCTCAAATTAAGATTTCATTATACCCTCAAACCATCCAAACACATTTTCATGCTCTCAAAAATATCACCACACAACCTGTACAATGGATAAGATAGAAAATATCCACTCCAAACAAACAACCACCCCAAACAAGGAAAGGTGTATTCTGATTTAACACACTCGTTCTTCAATTTCATGTTGATAATTAAGGGGTTATCACAGAACAAGTTTGATATTGGGGAATCCATTTATTTAATTATATATTCAGGATTAACCATGTTTTCATGTTCACAGCCATTCAACAACAAGTTTTCACAAGACAAGTGCACAAATAGAGACCACCAACGACCATGATTTCAAGAAGACATATCACAATTACATATAAAAAAGGATCAAGGATAACATATAAAGCAATAAAAACATAATATTAATCTTCCCAAATACTCCTTTATTACTTTTTTTAAATTGTATCCAACCATATTCATGGGAATACATCACCATACCCACCTAGCATGATTCAAAAATAAAAATAGATGAAGGAATCCCTACCAAGAACAAAAACTCCTCCTTGTGCTAAAACAAGGGGGGCGTGAGTAGTAGGAAATAATCCAAGGGAAAATAGGATATAAAGGCCAATACACAACACATGAATCAACAGGGAAGAAAGGATCTATGCATACCATGATAAAATGGAAGTGTTCAAGGAAGAGATGATATTATATTTAGAAAAGGCCAGATCCTATATCAACGTAAGGGAGATGATTTCAAATAACCTTAAAGTTGGGTTGGTGACAATATCACATGGCATGGCCATTAAAAAGTATTTTGGGAGTTAGGATATTAATTATATAATTAATATCCTTTTAAAATACTTCAAAAATGGTCAAATAATGTTTTAAACTCTATTTACATCAAACAAAATGTAGGAGGGGTGACACTAGAAAAACTAGGAAAATATGGAAATAACTCGCCATTGGGTATGTCATCGATGCGAGTCATTGGCACCACTCACCAATTACACTCACTGATTCCACTGACCAAATCCACATATCAACGACACTCATCAACACAACTCACTGATTCCACTCACTGAAAACGAGTCATTGATGCGACCCACCAACGCGACTTACCGACACCAATTAACTGATACAACTAACTGACAACGAGTCACCAATGTGTCCTACCAACATCGCTCACCAACGTGACCCACCAATTCTATCTAATGAAAGTGATTTACTCACATTACCCACTAATAGCAAGTCACTGGTGTGACCTACCAATATGACTTACCATTGGGGAAAACTGGAAAATTGGAAGATAATTGAAATGAATAACTGTGACCTCCTAGAAGACCTCAAACACTAGATTTTCAAAAAGGAATGAACCAGAGGGGTCTGATCCATTACATCAGATACCTCTCAAACTATACTCTCCAATTATAATTTAAAACCAAACCTAGAAGAAAGAGGGGTCCAAACAACCACCCCATATGATACCTCTCAATAATAAGCCACCATATTGGTTCCAAAGATGATGTTAAATGTCGAAATCCATGAAAAAAATCCTCCATCATCTACTACCCCCAACCGACTATAATACACACCACACAAGAACCAAAACCACACTGTCCAGACACATGAATTAGAGAATTCCATCCTCCATGTCAAGATACTATCTGCTATGGGTGGAATTGACTCACCCACACAGGTTTAATCACATCTCAATTAATGCTTCTCATATAGAAATTAGGTCCTCCCCTTTTCACATGTTTGGAATTTATCATGAATTATGTAAAAATGAAGTAACTAATCTCATATAATGTTTTTAAAGCATCACATTATAAAGGTAAAACAACAAGAAAAGACTCAAAACAAGTATGGGTACTTGGCACGCATCTGCGTCTCAGTTTCCCAAGTACTCTCTTCCAGGACTCCATGTATCCACAACACATGAACCTAGGGGATGGTCCATCCACACATAACTTTCTCCCAATGATCCTACATCCCTACTAGTCATTCCATGAATGTTGCATTGTGTTCGAAATCTAACACTCCCCAGTCAATGACATGGGAGTCATCGTGAATATGCTGACGAAGCTGAGAGACGTAAAAGGCATTGTGGACCTTGTCCAACTACAGTGGAAATGCCAACTGGTATTCCACCTTTCCAACTCACCCCATAACCTCAATGGGTCCTATGAACATGGTATAATGCATTATACCTATACCAAACTTCTGCTTACCACATTGTGGGAAAACCTTTAAGAACACATAGTCTATAAACTCAATCTCTAGGGGAATCCTCCTAGGATTGGCATACAACTTCTATCAGTCTTGTGTTACCTTCATCATATCATGGAAAAGATGAACCTTCTTTGTCGTGGTCTGAACCACCTCAGGACCAAGAACAACTATCGCCCTAATCTTTGTCCAACACATTGGTAAAGAACACGACCTTCCGTAAAAAGATTCAAATGGAGCCATGAAAATAGAATAGTGATAGATTTTATTGTAAGAGAACTCAACCAAGGGATAGTTATGAACCTAAGACCCACCAATGTTCAAGATGAATTCATTCAGTATGTCCTCCAACATCTGGATGGTCTGCTCTGTCTTCCCATTTGTCTGAAGGTGGAAGGCAGTTATAAGGTGTAACTGAGTTCTAATAACATGCTATAATCCAATCTTAACTCGTGAGGTAATGTTTGTATCCCAGTCTGAGACAATGGACCCTGGAACACCATGAAAATGTACCACCTCATCCATATACCTCTTATCCAAGGAATCCATTGCACATGACTCCTTTATTTACAAGAAGTGTGCCAATTTCATCACCATATCCACTAATACCCAGATATCATCGCATCGTCCTTGATTAATAGGTTTCCCCTTGATGAAATCCATCGAGATTTCATCCCACATCAAAATCAAGGAAATCTAAGTGCTGCAATAAACCATTGGTCACATGGTTCTTATCCTTCACCTACTGGAACACTAAACAATTCACCACAAACTCTACCAATATTCTCTTTGTTCCAGGCCACCAAAACTACATCATCAAGCCATAATATATATTTAGAACTCCTAGATGTACTGAAAATGGTGATTTCTGAAATTCATGGAGAAGTCCCTCATGCATTTCCACTGGAACAAACATCTTCCCACAAAAAAACATCCAATATTGACCATCCTCTAACCTTAATTCCGAAGCATCAACATGGTCAACATTATCATGCTTTCCCTCTTCCTCCAAGTCACCCCACTAAGGCTCCTCCACCTATTACATCAGAGATAAATACACTATTATATGAAACAAACAACCACTTCCACCATCCATTTCTACATCTATGTTTAAGGCATCCAACTCCTCCATTGCCTTCCAAGAATTTGCAGATTCCCAAACTACCTCTCTTTATAACTTCCTTCTCGAAGAATCAGCCACAAAGTTTCCTTTTCCTGAGGTGTAGATGATATCAAAGTCGTTATCCTAGAGAAACTCCATCAACCATTACTGTTGTATGTTTTTATCTTTCTGGGAAAAGACATACCCCATGCTTTAATGATCTATTAAGAACATAAAGTGCTCCCCAATAAGGTAATGCCGCCAAAAATTGAGTGAAAGAACAACTGCTGCTTGCTCCAGATAATGGGTGGAATAGATACTTTGATGTGGAAATAACTGATTTTACACATAAGATATCACTCTGTATTGTTACATCAACAAAAACCCCAAGACTAGTTGAGAAGCATCACAAAACACCTCGAACATCACCCCTTACTATAGAAACTGGATCACTAAAGCACTGATCAACTTCCCATTCAGGTAGCTGAATGCTTCTTGAAACGTCTCACTCTATCAAAATGCCTAGTCTGTTCTGGTCAGAGCCATCACTGGAGCTACAACTGAAGATAAATCAGGTACAAATCTCCAGTACTAGCCTTCTAGACCAAGGAAACTGTGAACCTCCACTATGTTATTGGTTGATTCCTAAGAAACAACCTCCTCGGACTTCAATGGGTCCACTGATACACCTTGATGAGACACCACATGAAAAAGGATGTGTACCTATTTTGACGTAAAATTGAATTCGGATAACTTTCCATTGGGATGGTGGTGTCTAAGAACCTGCAAGATGGTCCTGAGGTGATCGGTATTATCCCCACCTGACATCGAGTAGATTATAATTTTATCAATGAATATGATGAAGAAAAATTATAGGAAATACCAAAAAAAGGAGTTCATAAGTATCATGAAAAAATTTGGTGAATTCATAACATCGAATGACATAACGACAAAATAGAAGTGCCCATACCAACACATGAAAGAAGTCTTTGGGATGTCACCCTACTTCACCCTCAACTGATGATACCTAGACCATAGATATATCTTCAAAAACCAACTTTCTCCCCTTAGATGATTGAAAAGATCATCTATCATCAAGAGAGGGTAACAATATTTTACTATCACTTGATTCAACCTTTGTTAGTTTTAGGACACCCTCAGACCACTATCTTTCTTATTTTCAAACAAGACTAGAGCACCCCACATCGACACACTAGTCCAGATAAAACAATTCTTTATAAAGTTTTCAATCAGAATCTGTAGCTCCCACAACTCAAAATGGTTCCATCCAATAAAAATCCATCGAAATCAGACTATTTCTAGGTTCCAAGTCTATCCAGAACTCAATGTCATGTCGAGGGGGGTAGAGTCACAACCTCCTCGAGAAAGCATTGAAGAACTCCCAAACATATTTGGGAGCCTACATAATATTTTTGTCTATTGATCCCACTAACAACTCATACAAAAAGGAAAGAAGAGGCACTATATGTCAGCTACCCACCTGAAAGCTCCTCTAGGAAAAGAAAAACACACGTTGATCATACACATATGAAAAAATGACTATTCTATAGAATTGTTTGATAAAATCATGCATAGAAAACATCTAGTTCATAACATGGATAACATAATATGGCTTCATCTATAGCAGAAAGAGATCCCCGCTGGACTGATGTGGCCCCAAAATTAGTCTACCTCCCAGGAAAACATTTAACAAGCTAGTCTGGTGTCCTATAAGGGAACTCAACACTAGGTGAATAAAAATCCTACCTATATATATTCCTAGAGAATGGGATAGATAAATTTCAACGAAGGACTGATAATCCCCATAATCAAACAAAGAAAAACCCAGAGTACTGAAAAAACTAACCATAACTCACACGATCTCTATACCTACTATAACTACTCCCTCTATAGAGTGTAACTGATCAGGAATTAATCCCCTTCCCCTATTATGAGGATTTCATCCACAAATACGCCTGTGTTGAGGTCCTTAAGGAACACCCTGAGGTCAGACTCCACCTGCTATGTCTCCCCTTGGTGGAGGAGGAGCATGCAATCCCTACTGCTAAAATGACCTAGCTAGAAACTCCTGCCGAAGCAGGTTGTGAACCTACCCACCTCCACCAAACCATGATCAAACAGTCATTGGGAACTGAATATAAAGGTTCTCATGAACTAAAATGATAAAACACACTATCCCTAGGCCTATAGGATAGGCACGAGGACTATAAGATTGAAAAAAAAACAACTAATATCGAAAACCTGATGGCCAAAACTTCAAAATACCTTGTTCCTGATACCTTCTATAGGTATCCATTAAATTATAAGAACCCTTCAATATCCCCTATCTAGGTATACCTCCCCATGAGTTAATTCTATCAACTACCACTACTTTCTTCTGGACCTCTAGGAATGTTGGTAAGGTGAATGGTGTAACTATGTATTGGAGAGATGGAAAAAGTTCCTACTCTAAGCATATCACCTATGAATCCTCATCTAGAAATAGATATGGAGAAAATAGAAGGAACTCAATAAACATGATCCTCAACTCTTATACTAACATACTCCACTGCTAGAGGGGGAGTATCTCATGATGCTTCTCAACCTTAAAGGTCAATGAATGCAATTATTCCAAGAACTCCTTAAAAAAATCACCCCCATAAAACATTATCCTCCTTTATTTCCCCTAGGTACATTGTCCCACACTAATACACATTTCCCTTAATCTAACTAATCACCAACCGAATCTAGTACTCTATCGGAGCTCAGATCAGGCTAAAAGTGATTTCATGTTCCTTGAGCTAGCTCTCCATACCTATGTTTGAGACACTACTCTCGTACTTTCCTAGGGACTTTTGTTGGAAATCACGTAACTTTTTATGTCACTGGTTGTCCTCCTCCTTTGGAACAACCTTTTACCGATAAGTTAGATCAGCCTGATAAGTCTCCACTACCTGAGCCACTCGTGGATGATGACTGAGTGCCATAGCTAAAAATTAAACAAGGAAATCCTAAGCCCTGGTAGCATGATATTTTGTTTAAGATTTATTTTCACTTCTTATTTATTTAAATTAACTAAAAATATCAATTCAAATAAGAAAAAAAGTCATCATTATGCATGTAAATTTACTAGGGTCCCTACCCTGCAAACAGTATAGCCTCACATGGACATTTAGTATGTTCATATTCCTTGAATTGGATCACGGGGCCCCTAAAATCCCTTGTCTTAGCTGGTCTTCCCTGGCCTATGACACAGACAAATGTCACCTAAAACCATTACCCTACAAACCCATGCAATCCTCACTGTGCCTAACTTTAAACTCCATCCTATCTTACAGCCACCCTCTGATACAATTCTGTCAAAACCCCCTCCCTTAAAATATGCCCCTTATGATCTAACAATGGAGAAATAGAGATAATGACCCCCCGAGTCCTGCCTCTAGTAGGTCTCAGGGTGGAGACCAGCACCAAGGGTATACAAATATCATATAATGGGAGGCATTATCCTTTTATAGTAACAAATATTGAGAGATAAGATGTATCAACCACAAAAAAAATCCAATACATATATATAGGATAAATCCAAAATCCATCCCACATGAATGTTAAAGAAAAAATATTACAAAACAATCATCTTTAATTTAAATACCAAAAACATGGCTAAGTAGCGACACACAAATTGTCCCAAAGTCCAAGATAGTAATACACAAAAAAGGATTATGTAGTCCACCTAAAAAATGGAATGCATTTTTTTATTATATTGGGTGTCCATACAAGTATAATTAGTAGGGATAAACCACAGTCTCTCGTGCATAAGTGGAGAAGAATATAAATTCCCCCATGAGGAAACAAAAAAAACCAAAAGAACCTAAAAATGTATACTAGCCACCCCAACCTCCCCAAAGGCAAACTCAAAAAAATAACGGAAGTCACATAAATAAATATAGAGAACACTGTTGATAGGGTACCTCGTACCACTTTACCACTGATTAGCTACTCTCACACCCTAACAGAAATCATCCTGGGGATCCCACCTCTTTCGCAAGAACCACGTCACATCCCACCCCCTCACACATGGGCTGCATACCACAACACATTCTATCCACACACACCTAGGCCTCACAACTACATCTTTCCCATAGACACTTAGGCCACATACCACATCACATCTGACAAACACATGAGAACATAACAAATATCATCCCGAAGAATCATGGGAAATCACCTCTTGGAAGAGGGAATATGGAAGAGTGTGTGGCCAACCATCCATCCTCCCACCATGGTGTTTGGGAAAGACACACTCCCCCATGGCAATGGGGGTGTTTGGTACATAGTTCTCAACTAGTGTGGGGTGTATATAGAATAAAAAAATGTACAAGTATTTTTATGTGGGTACCAAACAGTCAGCCTAACCTATGGGTTCTCAAGAAAACAACCACACCATAACACTGACACCTTTGCTGCTTCCTCTAAATTCACATATATGGATGAATGACGCTAACATGGAATGTTAATAAAAGAAATACGATCAACACCCAATCATTTGGAAATTATTAAGAATTTATCATTTTCTCTATACCTAGTCAGGAAACTAACAAACACAAAACATAACTAGCCACACAACTAAGCCAAATAGAGGAATAAAATAATAATAAAACACCCCACCTCACACTTCCTCCCCACATATCACCTAATCAAACCTCTGTTGTTATCTTTATTCACTATAATACCACCCTACATAAGGAAAAAACCTCCAACTCATAACAACACCCTCAAACATATCACATCCCAACCATATTCAGTAGCCCTACTGCATATCCATACCACTCCCATCAAAACAATCAAAACACAACCCAGTTTCAGTCCCACTACACAACACTGCTCACCCATTTCTCAATCAAACAATCTCTCAACCAGAGATTCCATTACACCTTCAAAACATAAACACACAACTCCACTCTATAAATAGTATCACCATAAAACCCATATAATGAAAAATATAGAAAATATCCACACACAACACACAACCACAACAAATAAGGGAAGGTTTATTCCGATTTAACAAACTGGTTCTTTAAATCTCCTTTGATAATTCATGCATTATCAAAGAACAATATTGATACTAGGGAATCAATTTATTTAACCAGATATATGTGATTAATCATTTTTTCATGTTCACAGTTGTTCAAAAACATGTTTTCACAAGACATGTTCATAAATAGAGGCCATGATTTCCGGAAGGCATATCGCAAATACAGATCACAAAAGGGATCATGGACAACATATAAGGCAATAAAAACATTATAATTATCTTCTCTACAAATCATTTATTGATTAATTTAAATTGGATCAAACTGTATTCATGAGTAGACATTAGTTACCCACCCTACATGATACACAAATAAAAAGAGATGAAAAAATCCCTACCTAAAACAACAGCCGATCAACAACTCCTACTTGTGCTAAAACAGGTGGGGTACATGGGGAGCAAGAAAGAAACAAAGGGAAAACTAGATTTGAAGACCACATTATAACACATAACCCCACGAGGAAGAAATTATCTAAGAGTACCAAGAGAAAATGTAAGTTTTCAAGGAATAGAGGATCTTAGATTTAGAAAAGGCTAGATCCTAAATCAACGGAAGGGAGATGCTTTCAAAGTACATAAAAGTTGGGTTGTGTCCAAGACCACATGGCTTTGTCATTTCAATGATTCATGGGAATTAGTAAATTAATTATATAATTAATATCCATTAAAACTTCTTTATAAATGATCAAATAAGGTTTTATAATGAATTTTTGTCATATAAAATGTAAGAGGGGTGAAAATGGAAAAACTGGGAAAATCTAGAAATGACTCACGATTGGGAGAGTGACCGATGTGAGTGATCAACTCAACTAACCAACACCACTCACCGATGCCACATACTTACGCCACTCACTAACACCACATACCAATTCCACTCACTGACACCACTAACCGCCCAAGATTCACTAATGTGATCCACTAACGCATCCTACCGTCATCGAGTCACCGACACGACCTACCGACAACAAGTTACAGATGCAACCCACCAAAAGTGAGTCACTTACGTAATACACTTGAGTGACCTAACAATAGTGATTCACCAACATAACCCACCTATGTGACCTATAAACAACATGTCACAGACGCGACCTACCAATAGTGAGTCATCGATGTGACCCACCGACACGAACTACCATTGGGAAAACCTGTAAAATTAGTAAACTATACTAACAAGTCACTATGACCTCCCAGAAGACCTCAAACATTGGATTTTCACAATTGAATGAACCAGAGGGGTCTGTACCATTACGAAATCAATGAAAAATTAATTTATGGATTCAAGGTTCTATGTTAATTTCAATTGCATTTTTAACAATTCAATTCATGCCATTTGATTCATTGATTCATTTAATCGGAAGTGATAAAAAGTGGGTCCATGTTAGGGGTCATTCCATTATACTAACTATTTAAATTTGTATTCATAATATAATAGATCATCCATGTCATTTAAAATTTATATGGATTCTATTTGACTTATAATCTACATGTTCCAAGAGGTATTCAACAGTTACATCCCCATTTAATTATCATATGGATTACACTCATGGGTGGAAAGATACACACACCAAAAAGGATTTTACAATCAAAGGAATTTAAACAATACCACCTCATAGAGAGGTTGAGGATGAGGTAGATGACATCATACCATGAAAACAGAAAAATAAAATATCAATTGATATTTGGAAAATTTTAATCTATGGTATTACTCAGCATATTAGAAACACATAGAAGGTTTAGCAGGAGACACTATTATAAAATAAATAATCATAAAGGCATTAAGGGGAATAGTAGATACCACATACCATATATGGTTAGTATAATCCTCATATTATATTGTCCTCTAATAAAGGATATAGTATAATAAATAATAGAAATAGTAAAATACCATGAAAATATGGTATATTATCTAGTATATATTTAGTATTCCATATTTTGAGATAACTAAAGAAAGGGAGGCAGAGGAACGAAGGGATTACTAGTAGATATCTATCATAAATAAAAGTGGATAATTCCAACATCATATAAAATAGAAGGATGAAAATCCAGATTGGATGTCAAGGGAGAGCTCCAATGAGGGATACTATTATGAGTGTGAATGGGAGCAGAAAAGAGGGAGGTATGATAAAATATAAGGGGGGTAGAAATGGGATTACTATACCTTTTTAATGGTTACATGGTATCACTACGTGGTTATCTAAACCATACACTAACCATGCAAACATATTGTATATAGTGAAACACCCTCACATGGAATGATACATGGTTGGAAAAAACTTGCACAAACCATGCATGTCAACTCTTCAAAAATTTTAAGAACACCCACAATGTCGTCCAACCTAAATCGCACTATTGCTCAAACTATCCACCACCTTCATGGGGACAAATGGTTGAGCCACATTGTTAATACTATCCATGAACTAACTTTTCAACTCACCTGTTTCCATAGAAAAATGAAAGTCTAGTCTCCTAACAGGACCCAAACATTCCCAAACCCTTCCTTAAACTCTTAGATAGAATCTTATAGATAAAATGAATGGTTTATTCAAATAATTAAAGCATATATAACTCCTAACAATGTTATAGATCTTACAAAAAGGAATATTAATTTAATCAATCATTAAAACACATGATTGAATGGTTTGGTTATTCATGCAATTATTTCATGAATGAATTATAACAACTAGAAAAACATTTTATCCCTTGAAATGGATGTTAGTCAGGATTAACAATGTAGGATAATCCAAATATTAACCATTAATGATCAAATAATACATCAAGTTAGTGTCTTATTATCACATAACATGCCTTATTATATAACTTAAAACATGGCTTATGATATTACCATATCTTGATCCATACCTTTCTATAAAACATGATCATATCATAAAATAAGATATGAGATATATAGAGTTTATCTAAAAACTATCCACAAGCATAACAGAGACACTAAATTAGTTACATTTCACCATATATTTTACTATATGTTGTAACTCATGAAACCATATAAAAATCCTTTTGAAAATATTGCAAAACAATTTTGGGAAACAATAATCAACATGGATATGAATCACATCATATGAAAAACCTTGTGTATATCCATAAAAAACTCCTTTTGGATATACTCTAAAACACTTTTAGATCATCTGTATGAGTTAATCTCAATACCCATTCAGTCAACCAAAAATCATGACCCTAAGGGGCTTTGTTGTAATGAAAACAAATTTTAATTCTAGAATTCAAAAATTTATGAAAATATTGGCACCTAAAAAAGATTTTTTTTCTACTGATGAAAAAAAGGATCTAGCATGATCTTCATCAAACCTATGTATTTATCACTAGTGTAAAAAGTAAAAATACCAATAGATCTTTACCAATGATTTCAGAAAACCATTGGTATAAGTCACTCTATACCAAAAGTTTATAACAACCAATGGTATTGGATGATTTAGTGAAGGCTATACAAATAGTTTTCTGAATCTATTGGTATAAGATGATTCAGATAATTCTATACCATTGGATTCAATAAAAAATTAGTATAGTGTAGTTTATGTGAAATGTTATACCAATGGTTATATATAATTATTGGTATAGAATGCATACATTGAAGTTATGTCAATAGTTTTAGTTAAATGTTAGTATAGATAACTTATACCAATTGTTTTAAAAAACCATTAATATCATATTCACCTAAAATACTAGCCTCACAACATCCCCCTTCTTAGATCGGACTCCCTTCTAGATTGAACCATATGAGTTCCTTCCATTTTATTCTCTAGCTATGGTGATATATCCTTGGATTTTGGTTTCATTTAGTTTTTCTATAACATAAAATTAACGAGTTCGAAATCCTTCATATCTTCATGCAGGGATCATTTTCATTTTTTATTTAAAAAAACTAGGTTTTTATGGAGGTATTCTTCAAAATTCCTTGAAAAAGGGTTGGTACCAGTACACATCAATAATGGTAATTAATATTTTATTATATGTTTTTTTGTTATACTTACAATTATTAAATTTTTCTTGGATATATGTAAATGTTTTTATTATTTTAATGATTATGTATTTGTTTTAGTTGAAGTTGTTTGACATGACTAATGAATGAATGATGTGTGGGTCGATGGATTTGTCTATTTTTATAAGGTTCTATCACTCCATGGGGTTGTATAAGTTTTTATGACGTGTCTTGTTTTTATCAACATTTACTCTAATTTTAGAGACATCTTGTGGCTTGTGTTCTATTAAATCAAGGGTTTT
Organism: Viscum album; assembly: GCA_963277665.1. NCBI lineage: Eukaryota > Viridiplantae > Streptophyta > Magnoliopsida > Santalales > Viscaceae > Viscum > Viscum album. The sequence goes on along the minus strand of OY728150.1, from coordinate 1,994,412,656 downwards.
CCATACTTCTATTGAAGTAAAGATTCTTATTTTTTGTCTCCTTTTCTACATGAACTACTTCAATATGTTTAATTTTAGTTTTTGTGTGGATTATTTTGTTAGATCAATCCATATAGGGGGCTTCCTTAGTGATGAGTTTCTCACTGTAATTACCATCCCTATGTTTTTTTATTTTTGTTACCCTATTTGACCAAGTTAGTAATTTTTTAACTATTAATGTTTTATTTTTAGCTTTTCATAGACAAGTAGAATGTGATGAAATTAATCTTTCAAATAATGAAAATATTTTTTATTGAGTAATAAAATAAAATGTTGACCAAATATTCACTAGTGAGTCAAAATACAATAATTTCTGGTGAAAATATATAATTTAGTTGTCCTTATAAAATCATTTAAATTATAATTAATACTTCTTTTTTATGAAAAAGGGATTGGATAGTTTGTGATTTTTTATGATTCTTGATGGAGATCACTAACACTTTAGAAGTGGCTCAGTAATCTAGTAATAAAATATTTTTTCCAAAATAAATACAAGATACCCATTGATAAAATGAAATTTAATATTATGAATTTATATATATAGTATTTGGATATATATATATATATATTGTATTTTATTGTATTTTATTATATAATTCTCTTATAGATTGCTGTGGTAGTTATGGTCTTATCTAAAGTTAAAAATTATTGATTTATTAAATATATTTTATATTTTACATAAATATTATTTCATTTATTTTAGAACACGAATAATAGGATTTCTTACAAAATTGTTAAAGGATGGATATATGATACTTATTGGATCTCAAGTGGTTTTCAAAAAAAAAATTGAGATATTTTTAGATTTTTCATTTAATAAATCATTCGATAGATTTATTATATAATGACCATGTTATTATTGTGTTGGAAGACATTGGTTATGTTGTAATGTAGTATTCTACCATATAAAAAATATGGTGTTGAAACAAACAACTATTTCAGGTATCATAATTGGGAGAAAATTAAATCTCAAAGTGTGTGTGACCTAAATGAGATGATTGCATTTGAGAATTTATTAAATTACCAATTTTCATATATTCATCAACATGAGAAATAACAGATTCCAATCTAAAAAGAATTTGATATTAGAATATATGATTTATGTAATGAAAATGATCATGTTGACATATTGAAAAAATTTAATGATGATATCATGGATTCATTATATCAACAATTTGGTAAAATGAAAATTATTTAATTTTTAATATGTATATTTGATAAGAAAATCATGTATGGGATTTCCAATACAACCATTTGTTATATTCATTACCTTTTGAATGGATTACATACCTATGATTCATATATTCACTTGAACCATTATATGGTATAAATATTAGGTTACAGACATGACTTTCCAAAGATATTCTTGCTTCCCTTAATGTTTTCATCCTATTATTGGAGAAAACATCAAAATGAAATAATTTTATAAAATGTGTCGCATCTCGATGGAAGAAAATTTATAACAGAACACTATATTGTGTTCCATTGAATGTATTGAGGATATTTACATTTATTAACAAACACTAGATTCACTAATTTTTGGATGAAATATCAATAAATATGTAATAGTGTGATACTAAGAGGAATAAGGAAAATGATGAGTTCATTCATTGTACAGATGGATTATCAAGGCTACCATTTGATGCTTTATATCATGATTTTGAATATGAAATGCATAATGTGATATTATCCTGAAGGCCTTATTTTTTATTTTTATTATAGATAATCCCCCTTTTAAGGGTTGAAGGGGAACCCGTACATGACCCGTAGGCCCAGGGCACAAGGCCCGACATGACCCGCAATACATGACCCGAATGCAAAGAGGCATACCATGCCCATTACATGAACCGTAGTCCTAGCCCACTAGAACTACCCCTCCCCTAGAATCTTTAATCATTGATCACATTAGCTCCCCACCTTGCATTACTGATTGGCTAGCATTGCCCCGTACAAAGCTGCATGGTGCCTAGTCCCGATGGTGGCTGCCATACCCTCTCATTCTTCCAATCCGATTAGCTCTATATCTGGTGGTTGCTACTCTTGTTGCTCTGATCCTCTTCTGGGTCTTGTACTATGTGAACTGGGCTACTCCATGGTCTACGTGACCTGAAGGCCCTATGGCCCGAAGGCCTTTGATGACCTGAAGGCCCTGGAGACCCGTAGGCCCAAACCGGTGGCCCGAAGGCCCAAATCAGGTGAATAGTTCCAGCTGCTACAGTACCGAACAGTAACTGCTACAGTAACTACTACAGTGACTGCTACAATACTGCTATAGTACTGCTACAGTACTTGGAAATTCGCCTCCACCCGATTTTGAACCCGGGTCTCTTGGATGCCAAGCAGAAGCCCTTAGATGCATTGGAAAAACCTTTCACTTTTTTTGGGTATACTTATATACGGATCTTCTAATTCCAATAATGATATCAATGTATATATAAACCATTTAATAAACGAGTTGGTTAATATTTATATATGGGTGTTAACACATTCTATTCTTATTCTAAAAACATATTTAAGATGATTTCTGCACTTATATGGATCATAAATTATTTTACTACTTATGCAATGATTTCTAGATGTAGAATTAAGAGAAAACATTCATGGAATATTTTTATGAAAAATAAACAATCTAGAAGACATAAATATCACCATAGATTCAGTTTAATGGGTCATTTATGATTATTTCCAATGGATGACCCATATAGAAATAATCAACGACGGTTTGGCAATACCCTAGAGACCGAATGTCCACCTCAGTGTTTGTATAGAACTAATTTTACTAATGAATTGAAATAATAAACATGATGTTTGAAAATGGTATATGAATGAATATATTTGATGTATTAATTGTGTGTTATCACTAATTTTATATATTAATTATTTTCTTGAATTTTTTATTTTGGATGTCTGTAATTCATGTTTTGGTCTATCCAGTTGTAGGCGCTTAATTTTTTTAGGGTTTTGGGCCATGGTGGAGGGTAAAAGTGTAAACCGATGCTTACATGACATAGTGGAAGTGCTATTGGTTGCATAGATAATTTATATGTATACAAAAGGTTTACAATATTTTTTTTATTGAGATATACAAATGGTTTCATAAAACCATTGGTATAGTTATTAGGAAGGAGAGGCTATTATAATGGCATTTCAAAACATTTGTATAGATCTATACCAACATTTTCATAAAATAATTGAGAAAATGACAAACCAAGTGGCCTATACCAAAGGATACTAGTAAACCATTGGTATAGGCCAATAACTGTGAATTTATAGCCAACTGTTTATAGAACCATTGGTATAAGATATATCAATGGTTTTTCATTATATATAAACATTTTGGAACCATTGGTATAGTGTGATTTTACAATTGTGTATATCCCTATGTCCTCCAGTTACATCATATGAAATAATGTATTATAATAAGATAACTTTTTCTAAGTCATCAGGATACCATACAATATGAAGTATGTCAATCCCATATAACCAACTCATATGTAATTTATTTTTAGATTATACTGACCAAGTCAATGAATACATCATATTTAATTCACCTTCATAGATATTAATATCACATGAACCTACCTTGAAAGACATGTGAATTATGTAATCTATCTAGTTATGAGTGTACACTTCTTCAATATATCTCAATAGAGGTTCAAAATTTCATACTAATCATATGAGAGGTCAAATACCATCATTATTAATCTCCAATCTATGAAATGATCAAAAAAATACACAAGCACACCCTAATTAGCTAATAATAAAGGATTATGTAAGAGAGGTATAAAATTATAGAGGTTCACATGATAGGTATCTCACTTAATTTTAGTATTATAGAATCCAAATAAGGACCAATAACCCCTATTATAACAAATACAGAGTATATAACACCATATGTGGTATACATTATGTGTCATGTAGTACATAAAATTTATTTTGTGCCTCATGGGAATACTATGTATCTCAATACAAGAATCCTACTCATTCTATCCTTAAACAAATTTCATAGACTATAATGATCAATGATGAACATTTAATAGGGATAACTCAATGTCATACATGGAGAGGAAAATTATTAGTTATTATCATGATATATGTATATATATACTGCCACTGTGAAATAATGACAAATTTATGATTTACTTCATATAAAATGTTCAAATTTTAATTATCAAAATATTTTAAAAATACAAAAAAATCATACATATGTTGTTTTATAACACATAACATATAAAAGGCTAGATTACCAAAAAAAATATTTTCTTCACTTTTGGGGTATTGGAAACCTCATTACATATCAATGTAAATCACTCCACATATTTATGTGACCATATGTTAAATAAATCCCACTAAAATATTTTAGAGCATAACATGTAACACCCCATTATTTTTATGAGATATATTTTACAATATAATTTTATTTCATTGATTTGTTTTGTTACATGGAACACTGACTTAGTGTGCATTACACAGAACACTGAGTTTCAATGAAACAACATTTTATTATGGTAATTATTTAAACTATACAATGATAACCTAAAATTTATAATAGAGGGTATACATAGGATTCACTAAATTATGAAATTATAGTTTACTCATGTATATATAATTCTTTGACCAATTAATTACAAATAAATGTAAATTTTTTTTCTAAATTAAAAGGAAATGTTTTTCTGAAAAACTATTTAATATACATAAGTGTGTTTTATACTAATAAATAAGAAAATAAAAATTATCAAATAATATTAATTAAATATATATAATATATTGAATATAATTTTTAACATTCATCTTATGTGTTTTCTTGATATAATATAAGAATAATCACAATTTTACGCATAAAAGAAGTGTTTTTTCTAAAATGGTAATTTTTCCATATTTTTATGGGGCACTTATTAAAAATATAGTTTTTTACACTTTTTATAAATTATATTTGTCAAAATAAACTTATTGTTTAAAATTAGAATATAAAAATTTACTTTGGTTTAATTGTTTTTATTTTTCTGAGTAGTAACATGTTTTGATGAATATTGAAAATATATATTTTTGTTGAGAAATGTGTTTATTAAAGTATTTACAAGTAAGATTTATGTTTGGGGATAATTTAAAAATTTTATTACTTCAATTTTACTTTAAATAACCCAATTATGGTTTCTTGAAATGTGTTTATGCAAAAATATTTTTGAAAATATTTTAGGTTTTAAAAGGATTTTTTTTTTGTAAAAAAACCATTTATTTGATTTATTTTAAAATGAAATCTACAACTATTGTGTTTCAAATTATATAAAATGGATACCATATATCTATTCATAAGGTAATCAGTAAATAGTTACCATTTCTTTTTGGAGAATATGAATAGTAAAAATGGTAAATTATGTAACCACAGTAAAGGGTAGATTGGGTAATTTTGGATAAAAATAAACTTATAAAGACTAAAAATTGACTGTAACACCTTAAAAAATTATATTTTATTATGTAAATTATACAATTAAAACATAATGATCTAAATTAAGTTTTTTAATGGACACTTGTCCCCAAAAATGACTTATATAATATTTAAATCAATGAAAGACACAAAATGTCACTTTCTTTATGTTAAATATTCATTATGTGGACATATGAAGAAAAAAGTATGTTATAAACGAATATTAATGTAAAATTTTAACTTAATAAACATATTATCATGATAAAAATTTATTTTTTACTTTTTGGGCCACCTAAATGAGAATATGATATTTATAATATTTTATTTTCTAAAAATTTAAAGACGTCACGTTGCTATTTTGAATACTATATCATTTAAAATATAGGGTTAACCAAAATATATATTTGACTATAAATATTATTCAACAATATAATGTATTTATCTTCATCATTGTATTTTATATTAAAATTTTAGTGAACAAATAATTATATTAAATAATTACAGTACCCCGATGTAGTAGTAATTTTATCAATTGAATATCAAATAAATGATACAAAAAATATTAAAATAATTATAATTTGATATAATTAATGTGATAAAAAATATTATTGATGTACTTTTCCTATTAGGTAAATAATAAAATATTTTTTTGGATGAAATTTTTTTATCTTGTTATTATTAAAATTCCAACTTATGAATAGTGTCAAAATTGACACTAATGATTTGTGTCCAAAAAATATTTTATTAAATTATTTAATTATTATAAAACTTCCTTAAAACATAAAAAAATTATAATATGGTATAAAATTTTATATATTTATAATTAATGGTCCAATTAAAAAAAATAAGTTAAATTTAAAACCATTCAATATTGAAAAAAAATTTCATAGGAAAAATGAATATATGCGAACCAATTATTCATTAAAATGATAAGGTTTAAAATAATACCAAAACATTTCTAAAATTTATTGGTTTATGATATTACAATATTATATCATCTTAGCTTTTAATTCATGTTTTTTTTGTATTTTTATTGATATTGAATTTATCATATATTTATATTTTTTGAAATTCCAAAAGTACTTCTCACCTAAATTATAAAAGGCCACCTCCTCCCTCACTTATTCACTTCACATTGGACCATATATATAGACTAAAATCTGCCAAATCATCTCATCTACTTCCATAACCACATTATATATGTCATGGTCTTCCCAAAATACAAGCTATAGAGCCCCGTTTTAGGATATTTAAAGGATCTATTTTGAAGAAGAGGAGGTTTTAACATATGCAAATGAAGTCAAGACTTATGGTATGTGATTTTTATATAACTTTCATTTCTACAGGACACATTACTTATACACTACATGTTTATTCTGCATTGTGTATATAATGCCCATGAAATCCTTTTATTTGTCTTATCCAAAATATTATTGTATTTTCTTTTCTAAATAATTTTCTTTATTTCATGGGGAAAATTATTCAACTAATTATAATGAGATGAGTATTTATTTAAAAATATCATTAATATTTGGGATTGTTTCATTTTAAGTCTCCATTGGGGAATATTTATCTTCCACTTCTAGGTTTTTTTTATTTTTTTAAAAATGTTTCTAATATTCTCCTATCAATGTTTAAAGTCATTTATAATAATTTTGTACTTTTAACTTTATGGTTTTAAAGGAATATTTTTTTCATTTTCAAAATGAGGTACAATGTGGATTTTCTTTAAAAAGTATGGACGGGGTGTTTTTTAACTTATACAACTTGAATTTATTTTACTACTTTCATGAGGTCTTATTTCCTTAAAGATTTCCATATTATATTTGATGGTTATTTTAAGTAAAATTTATTCTTTTAGTTTTGGGATGAATTTTAAGAAAGGAAAGTGTTTTCAATTAAGAAAGGATATTTTCTTCAAGAATTATTTCAATATATCTCTCTAAATTATTTTCCATCAATGATAATGTTATTTTTAGTTACTTATGTTTTACTATGGATATGATCCTATAATAAATTTATTATTCTTCCTTTGAATAGTGTATGTTTATAATGGATTGACGTTTATGAATTATGTTACATCTCCATGAGTGTTATTATTATGATATGTTTATGAAACTCATTTATTTTTTATGGGTTATGATATGATGTATTTTCACATGGAATACATATGAATGGTTTTCATTGTGTGATAGGTGAGACCTATATCTCCCTCCAATACATTTAGTAATAATTTATATCTCATGAGATAGACCAGAGTGTAATGGGAAGTGAAATCAGGTTAGTAATACAATACTAGAACATGAGTTCAATTGAATTAGTAATACAAGACTAGAAGGGGAATGAACACGGTTCAATAATACATGACTGGAATAGGAGTAAACAAGGTTTAGTAATACATGTCTGGAACATGGAGTGAACCCAATTCAGTAAAGGAATTTTTCTACTATGATGGTCTTGGAAATGGGCCTCGACTAATAAGGAAATGATTTTAAATGATTATGTGTCTGCTAAAATTCTATGATGTATGATATAATCTCATGTAATATATTCTTTGAATATTTATGAACATTTATGTTCTATTCTATGAAATGATATGGTGATCTTTACTATTCTAGATATAATTTTCAAAATTTATTTTTCAGGTTTTTATTCCTTTATGCTTGTGTTATCTTTGTTGATTCACACTTACTAAGAATTTGATCTCACCCTTTACGTATGTTTCCTTTCCTTAGTTTAAAATGATGTTTTTTAGTATGAGTAATAAAGGTTAAGATCATTATTAGAGTTGATTAAGATTATTAAACAAATTATAAGAATGTGTTTCAAGTCTCCAAAGGCACTAATCAATTATGGTCCTCAGGAATGTGTTTGTGTTATGTGATGAATATTCTTATAAAAATATGTAATATCCAGGTACGTTAAGCCTGGGATGTTATAGTAGGTATCAGAGAAAGGTTTTATTCATCATTTCGAAACTATGATGAAAAAATATTAATGTTATCCCTAGAGATATTTTAAAGGATATTTTTAGCATTGTCCCTAATGATAATTCTTTGTATAGGTTACAATCCTAAAATTTTGTTAATAATCCTAGAAATCACAGTATAAAATATAAGATATTATACATTGAAAATAATTTCCCTTGATTATGTGGTTTTACAACTATTAATAGTGTTACTCAGTTTATACTTTTGGTTTTAGTCAATGGATTGAACCTAAATAAACCACGTTAATGAAAAATGATATGGGAAATGAAATGGTCTTACTCCTAAGAAAATGAATGATATGAGAGATGGAATGAAGAATCTTTTTTCTATGGCCACAAAACCATATCAATCCATAAATACTTATAGGTTTCCAAATGACCAAAGGAGGGAATTACTTTTTCTTGAATCATTCTTAAGGAAACATTCACCTTCCTTTAGTTGAATTTCAAATCCACAAATTACTACTAAATGGGTATATACCCATGAAAATATATTTTTCATTCTATATTGTTCTGACTAATAAAAATTTAAGTTGGGAAATTATTAGTTGAAAGGTGAAGTGATTTAGTGGTGAATATTTGACAAGAATATGAGGCTATAAAATGAAATTGAAACCATGGATTAGGATGAGTCCACATAACTATTTTTTATTTAGTACCATCCCTATATACTTATTTCACAAATAGAGATTAGTGATTCCCATCTATGTCATGGTTATGATATGAAAATAATGATATAATTGAAAGAAAACTCTAAAAAAATATAAAGCAGAAGATTATATCCAGTTTATGCACAAAGAGTGGATGGAAATTTAGTGTAAATTTTATTAAGAGGGATGAAAAATGTTTTAAGTGTGGGAAATAATGTCATTATATATTTTACTACAGAAGTAATTGGAAGAAAAAGAATGCTCCAAATAGTGCACGTCTTCGAATTCAGTGTTTGATGTGAAAGGAAAAATGGGCATTACTTTAACTAATGCCCAAATCCAATGGATAACAATGATGATTGAAATCATCAACCTATTAATGATAAATAAAAAAGTAAATGTGATGAGACCACTACTAGTGATGTCATGTATTAAAATAAAGTTGTGAAATGATTGAATATTTATGTATTATAATTCATGAATAATGTTATAGAAGTGCTTTTTTGGTATTAAGGAATAAAAGAAAATTAAGGATTGGTACATTGTAGTTTTTATTGGAGGATTTGAGATAATATGATTATGGTGGTATGGTGATATTTTCAAGAAACACATGATTAAGGGAAGGATAACACTTAATATTCACATGATGTCAGGATAATGGGATAAAAACATGTTTGATTATAAATGGAATAGTATATTGTACCTTGGGATTGAAAAGATGAAAATATGATTTATAATATCATGGATTATGTTTAAAGAATTATGATATTTATGGTATGAGGAAAGGGTTATTTTTTTAATGAATTAATGTTTTCACTAATGTTTTACGGTAATTCATCTTACCATGTTTCAAGAGAATACATGATATAAATCTTCAGATAATTGGTGTCTTCCAATTAAGATATTCTTTAAGTTTTTTTGGATATTAATGATGAGTTTCTTTTGGAATAATAGTTACCTTTTTTTGAATTATTTTAATTTTATTTTTTTGGATGGTTTATAAGGGTCACCATTTATGAAATTTATTATGTTGGAATTTGGATGAGTTTTTATGTTTTTTATACAAATATTTATTCTTATTGGATACTATTTACTAAATATTTTTTTATGATGATAACGAGAGATAGAAGGGGTGACTTTTCATCCCATTATGGATCTTATGATCCAATAGTTGGTTAAGAAATACAATTTCAATGTCATTTCTTGGAGTAATAAATGAATTAGAGATTGATCAAGGAACACCCAAAGAGTAAGATTATTCTTATGAAATCAAATAATTTATGAATTTATTCTCAATTTAATTTAAAAGAAAAGTTTAACATATCATATTTATTTTTGATGATATCAAAGTCCTTTTCACACTAATTTGGTCCCATACTTTTTATTCATTAAACTTATAATAACTATATTCTCTATCAGTCTCCTTCGGAACATGATTGTTAGTTTTCTGATCTAACTCCATGATTTCACTTTACAAGAATATTCATATATGTGGAAACCTAGTAATGAGTCACATTAGATAAGTTTTACTTCTGCAACTTGACCATTTAAATGGAGTTTTAAGTATTCATTTTTACGATGTGTGATTCTATGAAAGAAACATTAAATTATTAATCCTTTGAAAACAGAGTTAAATTTTGAGGGAGAAATTAATTTTTCGGGGGGTAGAATCCAATACCCCATGATTTTTATGAGCTATATTTTTTTAAAATAATTTTATTTCTTTGATATATTTCATTACACACAACACAAGATTATCTTGAGTTACAAGAAACACTAAGTTTCTATGAAACATCATTTTATTATATTAATTATTAAAACAAGATAATTATAACTTAAAAATTGGAATGGTGGGTATGAACATGACTAACTGAATTATGAAATTATGTATTACTCATGTATATATAATTATTTTACCAATTAATTATAAATGAATGTAATAAATTTTTGAAAATAGAAGGCAACGTTTTTCTAAAAAACTATTTTATGTATAAAAGTGTGTTTTATAACAATAAATAAAAATATATATCTTATTATATAAATTTAAAATATATAATATATTCAATATAATTTTTAACATTCATCTTATGTGTTTTATAGACATGAAATAAGACAAACCCAATTTTATTCATTACAAAAGTATTTATCTAAAAAGGTTGTTTTGCCTCCATTTGATGGAACACTTGTTAAAAATATTAATTTTTACACTTTTATAAATTTTCTTTGAAAAATTAAACTTTTTATTTTAAATAGTAATTTAAAATTTTACTTTGTTTGAATTTTTTTATTTTTTCTGATAAGTTTTATGTTTTGATGAATAGTGATAATGCCGATTTTTATTGAAAATGTGTTTTATTTTAATGTATTTATAAGGGAAAATTATTTTTTTGGATTAGTTTTAAATTATAGTTAGTTAAATTTTATTTAAAATAATCCAATTATGGGTTTTTAAATTTATTTCTAAAGAAATTTATTATAAAATATTTTTATATTTTAAAAGTTAATTTTTTTGAAAAAACAAATTTTCATGGTAGTTGATCAGTTTTATTTTTAATTAAATTATGAAACTTCTCTTTTTTCAATTATGAAAATTTTATTTCAAAATTTTATATAGAAGCACCAAATTTAGTGAATATTTCCCTTTGTTTTGTCTGATATGAATAGTAACCATTACAAAATTTGTTACCGCAATAAAGGGTAAATTGGGTAATTTAGGTTAAAAATAAATTATAAAGAGTATAAGTTGGATCTAACACATTCCAGAAATATTATTGGATGAGGAAAATTATAACTTTACCACATAAGGATTGGTATTAAGTTTTTTAATTAAAACATTTACATGAATATGACTTATATAAAATTTAAATCATTGAAATACACAAAATTCCACTTTCTTAGTATTAAATAACCCTTATGTGTGGAGATAGAAAAAAATGTATTCTATGAGTGAATTTTAATGTAAATCTTTAACCTAATAAACATAAGTTTAAGATATAAATTTATTTAGGTCTTTTTTTCTAGATTAATGAGAATATAATATTTATAATATTTTATTTAATGAAAGTTTAAAGATGACACATTTATGTTTTAAATACTATATCATTTTAAATGTTGGTTTAGATAAAATATATATTTGAAAATAAATATTCTTATGAATTATAATGGAAGTGTATTTATCAAGGTTTCTTTAAATTTTAGTGGATGAATATGCATATTAAATAATTACTCAACCCTGATATAATAATTATTTTATCAATGGAAATGTCAAATAATTATTACTAAAAATATAATAATAAATATAATTTGAGATTAATAGTTTGATAAAAGATTTTTCTTGATGAAATTTACATCATATAGATATAATAAAATATTTTTTGGGGTTACCTTGTTATATCGATTTTTTTAAAAGTCCTTGTAATTAATTCTGTCACAATTGACTAATAATATTTTATCTTAATAATATTTTATTTATGAAAATATTAAAAATTCATTAAAAATATAAAAATAATATAATATGGTATAAAATGTTATATATTATTTATTTATGGTCCAATTTATATCAATTAAGTAAAACTTGCAACCATTGAATGTTGGATATGTTGTTACCATAGTAAAAATTAAAATAGGTTAACCAAGGACTAATTATAATGACATGGTTTAAAATAATAACAAAACATGTGTAAATAATCATTGTTTATAAGATTAAAATCATATCACATATTAGCTTCAAATTTATAAAATTTTGTAGGTATTTGTAGTGATATTGAATTTATTATAAATTAATATTTTTATAAATTCTAAAAGCACCCCAGACATCAATTAAAAAAGATCACCTCCACCCTTACTCATTCACTTCACATTGAAGCTTCTAGATTAACCAAAATCTACCAAATTATCTTAAGCAAATCACTAACCACATTATAGAGATTTTGGTACTCCCAAAATAAAAACTATAAAGCCTTTTAGTAGAGTTATAATAGATTCATTTCGAAGAAGAGGAGGTTTGAATGTATAAAGAGGCATACAAGACTTATGGTAAGGGGTTATTTATCTCACTTTAATTTTTGTGGATAGATGCCTTATACAATACATGGTTCTTATGTAAGGTGTATATAATTATCATGAATATATTTTATGAGTCTTATCTTAATGATTATTTTATTTTCATATCAATATAACTTTTTTTATTTCACATGGAACATGATTCGACTAATTATAATATGATGAGTATTTATATCATAATCTCATCAGTATTTGGGATTGTTTTGTTTTAAGTCTTTGTTGGGTATCATTTATCTTCCACATCCATTTTTTCTAATTTTTTTCTAAAAAATGTTTTTTTATTCTTCTATATATGTTTGAATTCATTTTTATGAATTTTATGACTTTTTTACAATGCAGTTTGAAATGATTTTTTTTCCCAAATGAGGTACTTGGGGACTTTTCCAAAAGAGGTATGAAATGAATATTTTTTACCTGATACAACATGAATATATTTTCACCTTTAATGAAGTATTAATTCTTTAAGGATTAACTTATAAGATTTCAAGCTTTTTTCTAATGAAAAATTATTCTTTTAATATTACATGGAATTTTAGGAAAATAAAACATTTTCAAGGGAGAATGGATATTTTCCTCCAGAATGATTTCAAGTTATCTCTCAAAATTTTTCTCTTGAAAAAATAAAACTAGGTATTGTTAATTAATTTTGTTTTACTAAGGATATAATCCAATGATACTATTATTATTCTTTATCTGAATAAGGTATGGTTATGGTGGATTTATTTTAATGAATTATGTTTCTTTTCTATGAGTTATGTCATGATGATATGTTTATAGAACTCATGTATTTTTTTATAGGTTTTGATGTGATTTATGTTCTCATGGAACACATATTTATGGTTTCTATTATGTGAATGGTAGGACCTATATCCCCCTCCAATTCCTTGGGTAAATAATTATATCTCAGGAGATAGACAGGTATGGAATGATAAGTGAACTGGATTTTGTAATATAAGACTCAAATGGGAGTGAGATCAGTTCAGTAATATAAGACTGGAACAACAGTGAACATGGTTCAGTAATATATGACTGGAATGGGAGTGGGATTTGTTCAGTAGTACATGACTGGAATGGGGAGTTAACCCTATTCATTAATGGAATTTAACCACTATGATGGTCTCTGTAATGACCCGTGACTAATATGGAAATGATTTTATATACTTATGTGTATGATAAAATTTCCTGTTTTATATGAACATATCATGGAATATGTCCTTTTAATATTTATGAACATTTATGATTTATTCCATGAAATTATATAATGATCTTTGATATGCAAGATATAATTTTTAAAATTTATTTTCACGTTCTTATTGCATTATGCTTATGTTATCTCCTTTGATTCACCATTACTGAACATCTATGCTTACCCTTTTCTTATGTTTTCTTTCCCTAGTTTATAAATAAAGGTTTTAAGTAGGGTTAATAAAATGGAAAATCTTTATGGAAGACATTAAAGATATTTCACCAAACTAGAAGAATGCATTCCGTGACTCTAAAGGCACTAAACTATTATGGTCCTATGGAATGTGTTAGTGTAATGTAATAAATATTTATCAAAAAAAATATCCATGTATGTTAAGAATGTTCTATGATATATCATCTATAAAGAATTAATTTTTAAAAAATTATAAGGTACAATAATCACATTATTAATGTTCAAATTTTTGAACATTGTATTCAAACTCCTAAAATTCAAAATATCAAATGATATTATGTTAATAACTTTTTTTGTCTACATTAAACTCTTTATAAGTCCATTAAAATCATTATTTTAACCCTTTATATCAAATTTTTTCCATGAAATATTTTGGTAACTAAAGTAATTGGGTACATTAGTATTTACTAAAATACCCAAAATCATTTAGGATATCAAGTTACATTAACAGTATATATGGACTAGTATAATATTTTTTTTTATTAATATTGAACTTCATTATTTCCAAACATAATCCTACTAGCTTCTTAGAAACTATATCATCTTCAATTTATCCTTTTATGATATAAAAAATGCCTTATATTAGAAACGTAGAATTGTTTCCTTTAGTGAGAATATTTTACAAACCAATTATTGTGTCTATATGTTATATATATTTCTATGTGTTAGGTTCTAAAATGCCCCTATTTTTTCATTTAAATCTTTGAAATATATAAATAAATATTTTCAGATATAGACATCGAGATGATGTGATATTCCAAGACCCGAAAGGCCCAGAATTGATAATTCAATAATATTAAATATATTAATATCACATGCATGTAGTTTTCCAAAAAAATTTGAATAAACATTAAACAAAGTCTCAAATAGGAAATATATAACCACTATTGATTTTTGATTTTGGGTTTTAACCTAGGAATGGTATATAATTTTTCATTGTTATAATTTTATTAAAAATTCAGTGTGAGTGCATATAAAAAAATAAAATAAATAAATAAATATATTTATTTATTGACGATGTTGTTAACTAATGGATATCTATATAAACCAAGTTATAAAAAAAGTTCAATATTTTCCACATAATCTTGAAATTCTAGAGAGGATGTGTTGGAGGATATTTAAGGTACAATTGATCGATGAATCATTCTTTTTAGATTGGTGTGCCAACAGAACCTATGGATCCTGTCAATGAAAATTAATTGGAACCATTCTTCATCAGTGATTTATCTAATCATGATGCTGAGAATTTTTTTATTTGAATTTATTACCCATTTATTTATTTTATGTTGAATGAAAATTCAATCTACTAGTATGTGGATTCATAAATCAATCATATTGTGGAGGAATGTATTTATGGGATTTGGGAGAAAATTATTATTTATTTATTTTGGATATTTTCTTGTCATTATAACATATATGGATTCAGGATAACCTAAACATTGGAAATGTTCATTAATCTGTTGTGTTTGTTGGTTTTCTCCAAATTATTTCATGCAGTCACCAATTAAATTCATTTTGACTGGTGGTTTAATAAATACCTAGTAATCAATAATTTCACACATATTATTTGTCACAATAGAATGACATCATGCACCATGTTTGAGTTTGATGATGGGGTTGAACTATAATAATGATGAAACTGATCCAGACATGATTGTGGATCTTCTATCATGGTTTGATGTTCGTTGATGAGATGACATGAATGAATTATTTTCTATGGGAATTGGATTTCCAAATATCAGTGAGCGGAAATGGAAAGGTATCACCTAACCATATCCATGATCACAAGTGAGATTCAAGAATCTGTTGAAGGACAGAGGTGTGGGTGAAGATTCCTGAGGGATCCATGGTTTTTGAATATTTTCACACTACATGATGTTCAATATGGAGGTACATATTTTGTCGGTCCTTTGATGCAACACTAGGGTTTCTGAGGATAAGAAAATATTATGCACCATATGACATGTTTGACATGGTTTGTGATCCTTCCAAAGAATCTCAACATGTATCATGGATGATACATACAAATGAGCATAGTTCAGTTCCCATGGATGGGTAGAGTACATGGGAATGACATGATACATGGACAAGTCCATGTATATAGGAATGTCCTGTGGTATGCTAAAATGATCATGCATTTGGGAACATCCCAGGGTACACAAGCATGTGCTTCTTAATGCTGAAAGACATTGGATAAGAAACACATGACATATACTACTAGTATGTGTTGTGTACATTTCCTGTAGACGTTTGAGGCACTTTTCCTCTTCAATATCGATCAGTTTCTTTATAGTGTGTTCCCTTGATCCATCCCCATGAGGTTGTAGTTTAGAATTACACACAAGATAAAGGGCTATGATCCCCTCTAATGGATTTGTCTCCAATAGAGGTTTTTGTGTTCCCCATGGCCCTAGGTGGGATCTCTATCATCTTCTTTGCTAAGTGGAATTATTAGAATTAGTGTGACCAATATTAATAGATTATTTATCCCATACATAGAGAGTTAATATAAATTGGGTTGTTGGTATACCACATAACCTAAGCTATGATACCTATCTATGTATCTATCTCCTTGAACATCCATCACATAATTCTATATGGTGGGATACGATGAGTGTGAAATCTTAGATGGATTTCATTAGTTTTATTAGACTCAAGGAGAAAGTTCTCTTAGGTCGGTGATTCAATAAAATCTCTAGTATATTATTATGATGGTAAAGCGGTTGTAACCTTATCTGGAGACATTATGTCTAATATGAGTATATCTAGATGTGTATTTTTGTATGTATCCTATTTTTGATTGACCTTCCCTTATGATGATATGAATAGAACTATCATGATACTTTATGAATATTGATTTTTGGGTGTCCAACATGGTATTGTTAGAATCATATGTACATGGGATCTTCCATTATGTGTTGTCACTACTAAAAATATGGCCTTTAAAAGCGTAAGAAAAGTACATTTACAATGATAGAAAATCACTATTAATCTTAGTGAAGATAAAGGGGGACCCTTTTATCAGTGCTAAAAAAAGTGCTGATAAGGACCTCTTTTATCAGTGCAAAAATTGCGGATAAAAGGGGTCTTTTATCAGTGTTGAAAAAAGGGACCTTTATCAGATCTTTTTTTAGCACTGATAAAATTTTAAAAACCTTAGAAAAAAATAAAAAAAATATTTCTACAATTCAGGGAGGGGCTTCCATAGTGCTTGAATCCCTTTTCAATAGTGCTGCCCCTCCCCCACCCCACCCTACATGCCCAAGCCACCCCCAGCCTTTAACAATGCTTAGCCCCATTTCCACCCCCGCGTGCACCCTGCCTCTCCTTAGATTCAAAGTCGGAGCCTCTTTTCTACGCGCCTAAACCTTTAACATTACACCATATTGCTTTTCTCTCCATTTAATAATATATCTATTATATATATATAGTTATATTTAATTGTATATTAATATATATTTATATATTACAAATATATATTTATATGAAAATATATATTTAGTCATATTAATATATATATATATATTCGTATATTAATATATACATATATATACATATATACATATATAGTTATATTTATATATTTTTATATTTATTCATATATTAATATATATTTATATCTATCTATTTATATATATTTATATTTTTTATCTGTATATTTAATCTTATATTAATATATATTTATAAGATCAATTTTGAATGCATTTATAAAATATTCTTTTTTATGTGTGTTTATAAATAAATAAATACTTATATACAACACACACACACATATGTTATATGTGTTTCTGTAAGTATAATTATACATATGTATATATATTTACAAATATTATATATTAATATTTATATACATATGTTTAGAATATATGTATAATATATATCAGTTTGTCAATACAGACGCACACAAAGATATATAGACACACACACACATATTATATAGGTATATAAATATTCATATATTTGTATTTTAAATAAAATGGATATTAGTTTTTTATTTAGATAAGGCTTATATATTGGGAAATATATTTTATATGTAAATATATTTAATTATTTATTTATAAAATTAAATTTTTATGTGTGAATATATAAAAAATATGTATATATTGTTATATATATGATTATAAATAATAATACATTATGAAAAATGATAAAATTGAAAATCCATAATATTAATATGAATGTAATCCATTGAAATAAATTCATTCTCCACTGAAAAGGGAAAAAAGACCCCCTTAAACGATGGTGAAATTCAATCGAATGATAAAACATTTGGGTATCGAAACTAAAAACTCAGTTTTGGAGGCCTTATGGGCTTTTTTGGCCTTGAAAAATTCAATAGAAGGTTCCCATGGGTCACTAGCGTGTAGATCTCATCACAAGATTTGATTTGATATGATGTAGAGCTCAAACATATACCTGGCTCAAAATTTATTGTCATTTGAAGTTTGAGTTATGTTTTCAAGTTATTTTAGATATTTTTTTTTGATTTTTTATGTCTTCAAATTGTTATTAAATGATAATTAGTCAATGATAATTATAAATTTATTAATTAATAATTTTTTACGATATTTTATAAGTTATTTTCACAACATATCTTATATATTAAGTTTAAATGTTTATTTTTACATATATAAAACATATTTTAAAAAATATATTATATTTCTATTAATATAAATATACTTATATATTTATATATCAATATATTTTTTTATGAAATATTTTTTTTGAAATATAACTTTTATCAGTGCTATGAGAAAAATGCCGATAAAACCCCCCTTTATCAATGATACTGAAAAAAACACTGATAAAGGGGGTCCCTTTAACAGTGCTAAAAAAGGGCTGATAAAGGGGGTTCCTTTATAAGCTCTAAAAAATCAATGATAAAGGGTCACTTTTAACAGTTCTTTTTTAGGGCTGTTAAAAGTACCTTTTTCATCACTTTTTTTAGCACTGATAAAGGCACACCCTTTATCAGCTCTTTTTTAGCACTGTTAAAGGGTGGTGCTATGGAAACCCAGTTTTGTGGTAGTGTGTATGTTTTATATAAGTACAACCATTTTATGGGGTTCTCGGTGGACTAGGAGTAGAAAAATCATAAATTACATTAGTAAGACCGTGGTTCATACATGGAGTTATATTTGAATATAGTATCGTATTTCAATAAGGTTGGAATTCATCATAGTTTTTGTGAGATTATATTTTCCCCTTTATGATTTCAAAAAATTGTCACCATAATATGATTATAAGATTTATATATATTCATGCATTTGGTATCAATCATACCTTATATTTCATCATTGTATCATCTTAAAGATATGTGTGTGAGAACTGGTACCTTATGCAAACCACCCATGTGAGTGTTTTAATAACTTGAACCGGTATCTAGTATGTTGGATTTCAGATTCAAGTAGTCACAAATAACTTTTCATCACTTAGGAGGGCCCTTGTGGGTTGTGTCCTGACATAGTGGTATTAGAAAATTTCAATATTGGGACCAAAGTTGAGAGTTTTATCTATCTATGGGATTGGTTTAGGATTAATGGAAATTGATTTATGTATTTCAAGTAGGTATTTCAGGAAAATGACTCTAGTATTGGTGGGACGACTAACATTTCCACACACAAGGAATATGAAAACATTCCTTTTGACTCTGTACATATAGTCATTGGTTTCAAGGAACAAATTATAACATGCATCATATAGGAATGGGTTTTGTTCCTATGTTCTTCTTGAGTCAGCTCCACAAATATACTCATTGAATGTGGTACATCTTTATTATTTTCGGATTATTCAATGATTATTTACACATAGGATTCAATAGTACTGTCATGATTACGATCCCCCATGTGATGAGGCTTTGATATAGAGACCAGTTCAAGAGGTACTTCTTATGCGTGGTTTTCCAGCTATACCTCTACTTGTTGAGAATCATATGGTACAATCAATACTATTGGATGTGGTACATAGTATGAGTTTTCTTTGTGATTTTTTGGATTAGTGAACCCTCATGTTTCTAGGAGATCTAAAACTCTAGTCATCTAAGGATTTACATGAGGTGGTTACTCGAGTCATTTTACTTGTTTGGATACCTACATACCAGATAGTGGTTTTAGCGGCAAACCTTCATCACGGATCCCTAGGGTGTTGTTAGATCCTTGTTGTTCATTCATGTAATTTATAGACTACTTTATGGTCATAATTTAAAATCCTATTCATATATGTGTACTCTCTCACTATCTCTATAAAGAAAGAAATGTGAATCTAGAAGATTATACAATATTAATAGGGAACTATGAATATGGTTGAGTATTCATCATGTTTTACCTATATCTCATGGTACATGAAGGATATAGTTTTGTATTTTCTTTTATAGGAATGGAACTTTTAGTGAGGTATATATAGAGACTTGAATAAAATTGTGATACTTCTATGAATTGTTCATTATGATGGGGTAATGGAGTGTTCCATGGTTATAGTGAACTTTCTAGCCCAACAAACAACTGAATTGGGTGCTAGTATTAGGAAAACCTTGTATGAGACATTGGAAGAAGGTATCTGATGATTTAATAAGGTATCTAGATGTGAAATTTGTTTCAAGATGGAAACTCGGGATATACGGTCTACAGTTGATAGCATTTTGAATGATTTTAGTCAGCCTTGGTAGAGGCGGTTCTACTCTTGTGATGGTTGAGGACATCATATATTTTATTTTACAACCTTCCATACAACAGACCATGACATATTGGATGGTACACCTAGGAAGAGTAAGCAATAGGAGTAGGTAGGTCTTCGAAAAATGGATTTGGAAGAAGAGTAAGTAGAGAAGAAACTGCTGGTCGATGATATAATTTGTTTGTACTATCACCCTTATGTGTTCCTCTACAGGCTTATAGAGCTTGTAGATAAGGACTAGGGAAGATACAAGTTATAGAGTCCCATGATATAGAATCTTCAAGGATGAGTATAGGTATGATCTATGAATTTTATACCATAGATTATATTTTTACAGATATTTGTGTCAGCCTCTCTTTTCTTGATAAATACATAGTTTGAGACCTAGAGGTTCTGGATGAGCCTGTTGCTCAACCCTTACACCTAGAGACTCCTACCATAGAAGACTTAGTAACCACACACATTTTCTAATTATGAAACATAATGTTTGAGGGAGATAGTTTATTGTGATTTCTATATGTATAAATAATGAGTCCTTACAATATTATCGTAGGAATAGAGTGATTATACATAGTTCATGCATATATTTACTATTTTAGAAAGATGATAGAGTGTGTTCGTCATGATGGGACAAGGTATTCCTTTTTTGGTGATAATACCTAGGCGTATTAGGGTGGAATAATACATAGGAATATGTATAATATTAGTCACCACTCATCTTGGATGACTCTTAGAGTAGTGTATGCTACTGGATTTGAGTTTCTTACTACGGTGGATGAGTATGAGGATGTATTTCTTAAGGATATGCCTGAAATACCACCCCAATAAAAGATACACTTATTTATTTACAATGAAATAGGGAGGGTCTAATATCTAAATTTTTTATCATACGGTTCCCATGGAGTTACGTGAGGTGAGGGTGAAATTGGGGGGCTTACAGATGAAGGGATTTGTTAAAACCATTATTTCCCCTTTGGTAGCCCAATGTCAATTTCCAAAAAAGAGGATATGATATTGAGGATGTGTTCATATTATTGTTTCCTAAACTAGGTGACTATGAATAATAAGTATCTACTGTTGAGGTAAGATAATCTATTCGAGCAGCTGATAGAGGAATGATGGTTCTCAAATATTGACCTCATATCAGGCAATCACCAGTGGGGACTACGAGATGAGGATATACCAGATACCAAGTTATGATGTCTCTATGGTCACTTTGAGTACCTGGTGATGCCTTTCATCTAGAAGATCACCCCATAAGTGTTCATAGGACTTAATAACTTGATCATTCATCTTTTTATTGACTAGTTTTTTATTATTCATCATCAATAAAATCATAGTGTACAAAATGCCTGAGGAGGAGCACATAAGACACTTGAGGATGATCCTGGAAAAATTACAAGATCAACAGATTTATGGGAATATTTAAACTTTTCATTTATATATTTATGAGTTACACTTTTTGGGATATGTGTAACATCCTGACCTGGGTGCCACAGATTAGTTCCCCAATCCGGAAAACCACATGACCTCAAGCACGCTTCTTTGTATACCAGAGGCTACGAACTAGTAGAGAGGGACTAATATTTGTCTTGAGGAGACCATACCCTATTTATCATTATAATAAAATAGTAAAAATAAATAGACAATAACCAATAATGATATAACATAACCAGAACCATCAAATATAACATGATAAACAAAATTGGAAAAGCAATATCAAAACCAAATAGAAGATTTTCAATACTAAATCATGTTCCATGTTCCAAAATGAAACTAAAAAGTAAAGACACTAAAAACCCCCAAATAGGACCCAAACCACATCAGATTCCATCATCCATGCTCCATACCTAATAATCCACCTTACATAGGGATTTCCCCTAATCCTATCCTGAAGTCATGAAATATATTGAGGTACCGATCAGGCAACCCGACTAGGGTGTGAGTACAACTATGTAGGACACCACTAATAGTTCCTAAAACAATATCAATTAAATAACAATTGTATCAAGTTTTATAAAGAAATAACTAAAATTCATAAGTAAATAATTATCACTTTATCAATTAATCTTTATTTAAACACATTATCCCTCATGTTACCAAGGACACCCAAACCAAAATACCAACTTAGGCCCCTATCGAAGTCTGAACAGAACCTTATATTCAATAAACAAATTATTATATCACACAGTCTTTCACTATCAATTTCAAATTAATTTATAATATAGATTATTGGATGCCTGATCCAATGAGAACATTTTGTCAATATGTTTCCATGCCAAGTACCCCCCCTCATATTTTGATGTAGTAGACCATGTCCCACACATGAATATCAATTTATCACTATAGGATTTTTACACAACATTCCTTGTACCACAAAAAATTATCAATTTATCAAAATGGTCATTTGATGCAGTAGGCCTTGGCCCACACACAAATATCATATAATCACAGGTATCAGAAATTAATATATATCATAATATTACATCATATAGGATTAATAAACACAAATTATCTTACCAAATTCTCCATCCCAATTACAATTAACAAATTTAAAAAACTAATATATTTCATTTACCTTTCAATATTCTATCAATTAATTCAACAAATAATTGTCCTTATTTTCTAGAATATCTCATTAATTTATTCATTAATTAATTACCATAATTCACTAATTTCACAATTTTAAAAGTTTTCATAAGTTTATTTGACAATTAATTTATAAAATTAAATAATATAAGTATACTATAATTAATTCAACAATTAAATTATCCTACAATCCCAAAATTTCAATATTAATATAATCAATTAAACAATTAATTATTCAATCCATAATTTCACAATCTCACTAATTCTCAGAAATAAATTAAATAATTAATTCAATCAATTAAATGATCTCAACATGCAACAATTAATTAAATAATTAATTATTCAGTTCATGGTATCTTAATTAAGTTATTAACCAAATTAACTAATTCAATTCAGAATTCTAATTGCTAAAAAACACAAAAAATTATATAATTAAATTCCAATAATTACAATCTAGAATATTAGATTTGAATAATAGACCACCGACCTCTATTTTTTGACGAACGACCACCCAATGGAAATCTCTAATTTCAATGGTGTTACGACATATAATGAGATCCAAATATAAAACATAAATCAAGATAGAACAGATAAATGTATAGAACAAAAAAAATTTAGGTCTAGATCTAACCAAAATAGAGAATAAAATTCATTAATGAAATAGAGAAGAATAAGAGATGAATGGGAGAAGAAGAGTAAAACAAATGATATGAGATCCTCTTATCAGGAGTGGTGAAGCTATTTGATTTAGGCTTTGAACCATCAAGAATGGAGGTCAGGAGGGCTTGAAATCCATTTTAGAGGCTCCAAAGTTCTGAAAGTACCGCATGTTTTTAATGGGGTTTGATGTGGTTGAGATTTTGGGGTTTAGGTAAATTTCAAAACTATTTTTTTGGTTGAATTTAAAAGTTACATAGGGTTTTATTTATAAGGACACAATATTATTACATTACATAATCTTGAATTTTATTCAAGAACTCAATTACTTTCATATTTAGGATCTTTTAAAGTTTGGATTTTTAGATAATTGGGATAAAATACCTACATAACAATCCACATTCATATATAGAAGATACCACCTAAATAGTATCCATTTCTTCTAAACTACAATACCTTTCAAATAAAACATGATTTCCTTGAAAAATCTTCATAACATTTTACTTGGATTCCTTATTTTTCTTAAAAAACCTTATAAAATATGAAAATCATTTAAAAACTTGGTATGATAACAAAATATTTATTAAGGGATATAAGAAGAAGAAAGGAAAACATTAGTCCATGAATACTTGTAAGCACATGAAATCATTTAAAAAACATACTTGTCACAAAAATATACATAATTTGTGAAAAAAATGATTCAAAAAAAACATAATGAACATAAATATAACCATAAAGTTATCTTGGTGAATTACTTAAATAATCCTGAAACCCTCTCAGCTACCTTATAATTTTTAACATTCACGACTACCATACAGTTTGTGTAACAATCACAGTTACACTTGGAGTAACCATATGGAAGACCTCCAACTTACACATACCCAATTAATTAGAGGGAGATATAGATCCCAAAATTCTTTATAAAAGATTCCTAAGAACTATAACACCATCATACAACATGAATAATTCCATAAAAACATTGCTTTTTTAATTTCGTAAAATAATATTTTAAAATAGGTTTTTAAAAGAAAAGACCCTTATAAATATCATATAATTGAATAGAGAATTAATAGAGTGGATGGAATATTTATATACACTATAAATACACATAAAAAATCATAATATAAACAATAAAATCACATATAAAATTTTAATACCACATAAATAATGAAGTAGAAGTTTAACCCAAAGAATGGAAATCAGGTTAAGAAATCCCTTATATCGGTTTCATCTTACATCAAAATTATTTAAACCTTCTATAGAATGGTTAAAATAGTGTTATTAGTATTTTAAATAAACATATTAATGTTTATACATCTTATATGATCATTTTAAAACATCATTTCACCCTTTAATTTTTAGTATTTTGTTCCTTCCATTGTTTTTGGTGCATTCTTTACAAGATTTCCATGGCCGGTTTGTATTTGATTTTCTTTTCGTATGAAAATGAAATTCTAGAAGATTAAAAAAATGGTACTAATATGATTCTATAATATATAATAATACTATAAATAATTTTTTTATCATACACAATGATTAATCTTTAGATAAAGCATTATAAATATCTGTTTATATCATTTTTAGCGGTTCCTCGATAATCATGAACTTGTTTCATTAAATAATATAATGTCTTCCATAGGAGTTCATTATAAAACATAAAATAGGTTTAAAAAATACACTTTTTGTTATGATTCAAAATTAAAAGGTTTTTAATATCCTCTTTGAAGTAAGTAATGGAAATTAGAAACTCATCACCCACAATTTTGGTAAATCGGCACATCGTGGGGGTATATTTATTTTTAGAACAAGAGGAAGAGGAGAAGAATGAAGATGATGAATATTTTAAATGAACATGGTAAAATAAATAATAAATAATATTATATGTATTTCATTACTTCTAGATAGGTGGAGGTAAAGAGTGTATAAGAAAAAAATAGATTGGAAAGAAAGCACATGAAAAAGGAAGTGGATTCTTACCTCTTGATCTCTTCTCCTTGAGATCCTCCTTATGGACTTTGGGTTTGGAATTTTCATGATACCAGTAGCTCTAGGACGTGGGGAAGAGCCTTGGGGATGGAATTTTGTACAACATATACAATTATCATGGATTGAGAGGTGTGAGAGGAATAGGGGAATGAGGGTGGTATTTATACTAGAGAAGAAGAGGGATTTTATATTATTTTAAACATTATTTTAATATTTTTGTCCAAGAAAATGAATAGTATGAATTAATGTAATAAAAATAGTAAAGAGAACATGTGTTCTTACATAACTTATAATGTCATAAATAGTGTATTTAACAGATAATTTGAATATACGGTATTTTATCGTATTTCTCTATTCATCAAAAATTTAAGATTTTCAGAATAATCCAAAAAATTCACCCTTACTATTTTTCAACATGAAGGAATCAAAAATGAAATACATTTTTTTAATATAATTTTCTAAATATTAATAATTTAATTTTTCAATAAAATCATAATTTATTAAAAAATGAAAATTTTAAATCTATAACTTATTTTTTAACACCTTGAAAAATTAATGAAGTTGTCATTATCTTAAATTCTTAAGAAAATAAAATAAAAATACAATTTACTATTTATTAGGTTCATATTACTATTTCTGTTAGTATTCATAAGGGTGTGTTACTATTCACCAAAAACCAAGTTGGTTCCATTAAACTCCAAATAATATGGTGATCATAATTGTAGATGACCATTTTTCGAAATTCAAAACATAAGAGCAGATAAATTATGTTTAAGTCTCATTATAAATATCTATATAAAACAAAGATTCATGCATTTAAATTTTACTTTAAAAACATGGGGTGTTACATTATCCTTACCTTTTAGAAATTTCATTTTTTCAATTTTATTTACTTATTAAACAAGTGAGGGTACCTTTCCCTTATAGCATTTTCAGACTCCCATAATGCCTCTTCAACCATGTGGTTTCTCCAGAAAACCATTACCTGGTGGATTAACTTATTCCAAAATACCTGTTCCCTTCGATCAAGAATTTGAACTGGTTTCTCATCATAAGAAAGGTTCTCTTCTAGATGAACTGCTTCTGGGCTCAAAACATGAGATGAATCTAGAACATACTTTCTCAACATCAAAACATGAAAAACATTATATATCTGAGATAAACATGGATGCAAAGCTACTTGGTAGGAGAATGGTCCAACCTTATACATGATTTCATAGGGTCCAATGAACCGTGGACTTAGCTTTCCTTTCTTACCAAAATGCATAACACTCTTCCATGGTGAGATTCCAAGAAAAACATTTTCACCTGCCTAAAAAGAAAAGCATTTCCCTCTATTGTCCTCATAACCTTTTTGCCTGCTCTGAGCTATCCTCATGTGTTGATGGATCATCTTCACATTATTAGAAACTTCCTCTACTAATTCTAGTCCCATCAACTTCCTTTCCCTGACTTCATCCCAAAAATATGGAGCTCGACGCCGCTTCCCATACAATGCCTCAAAAGGTTCCATTTGTATAATGGAATTAAAACTGTTATTATACAAAACTCAAGAAAATAAATATGATGATCTAAAATTCCTTGGTAGTTCATTGAACACGCTCGAAGCATATCCTCCAGTGTCTGAATAAAATTTTCTAACTTCCCATATGATTGGGGATGAAATGCTGTACTAAAATTTTACTTTGTTCCCAACAAACTCTGAAGGCATTTCTAAAAGTTATACGTGAATCTGGGATCCCGGTCAGATACAATGGAAAGTGGAACTCCATGTAACCTGATAATATCTTTGAGGTATAGTTGATAAATATTATTCAGAGATATTTTATCATGAATAGAAAGAAAATGTGTAGATGTAGTTAGCTAATCAACAGTAACCCAAATCACATTATCACCTTGAGAAGTATTAGGTTTCCCCACCATGAATTCCATGGATATATTCTCCCATTTCCACTCCAGCACTGGAAAAGGCTGAAGTATCCACTTCGGTAACTTTAATTCTTCTTTAACCTATTTACGTGTCGTACATTTCATGGTAAAATCAGAAATATCTCTTTTCAATCCATCTTACTAATAATACTCTCGAAGGTCTTTGTATATCTTAGTACTGTTAGGATGAATTGAAAAAGGAGAACTATGATCTTCACACAAAAAAATATTTCTTCAACTGGGAATCACAAGGCACACACAAACTTTTATCAAATCATAAAACACAATCTTTATCAAGGTTATATTCTGGAAACTTACCCATTTTAACCAAATCTACCTTTTTCTATAGCTCAAGTTCATCCTTTTGTGCTTGCATAATTCTGTATAATAATGATGACTATAGAGAAATCTGAAACAAAATAGATATATTTCCAACATTAAAAACTTCTATGCCAAAATTTATCAAATCATTAATTAAGGGATCATGTTCCAAATATAACATGGTTAATGATGCATATTGTTTTTGACTCAAGGAATCCACCACTTTGTTTGCTTTTCCCAGATTGTAACTGATAATGTAATAATAATCCTCTATCAGTTCAATCCATCTTATCTGCCTCATGTATAATTTATTCTGAGTTAATATATAATTTATAATTTTATGGTCAATTTATATATGACATTGGGATAAGTATTAATGATTCCTCCAAATTTTCAAAGAAAAACATACAACTAACAATTCCAAATCATGTGTGGGATAATTTAACTCATGAAATTTTAGTTGTTTTGAAGCATAAAAAATTACCCGATCATTCTGCATCATAAGAAAACCAAGTCCCTTCAACGAAGTATCACAATAGATGAAAAAATCACCATTTTCTGAAGGAAAGGCCAAAACTGGAGCATTCACCAATCGCCTCTTCAGTTCATGAAAACAAATATCTCATTTTTTTTAACTAAATAAATTTAAACCCTTTTATGTTAACTTAGTTAGCAGGATAGATAACTATACAATGTTTTTAAAAAAGTGTAAGCAATAACCTTTTAATCCAATAAAACTACTAATCATTCTAACATTTAAAGGTCTTGGTCATTAATCAACCACTTTTTTGGCAGGATAAACTATTATTCCATCCTTTTTTACAATATTACCAAGAAAAGAAATCCTTTGCAACGAAAAATCACACTTACTGAGTTTTCCATACAATTTCTTTTCCATTAAGGTTTATAAAAAAACCTTATATGTTTTTATGCTTTTCTTTATTCTTAGAAAATTCTAGAATGTCACCAATAAACACAACAACAAACATATCCAAGAACTCATGAAATATTCTATTCATATGATCAATGAATACAGCTAGGGCATTAGTTAAACCAAATGGCATAACAAAAAATTCATAATTCCCAAATCAAGTACGAAAAGCCATTTTGAGGTGTCATCCTCCATCACCTTTAGTTGATGGTATCCGGATGTAAAGTCAATCTTGGAAAAGTATTGAGCTCCTCAGAGCTAATCAAACAAGTCATCGATATGGGTAAAATGATACTTGTTTTTAATAGTTATGTTATTAAAGGATCTATAATCAATACAAAGTTTCATGGAACCATATTTCTTTTTAATGAACAAAAAAGGATCACCCCATGGTGACGTTCTAGGATGAATGGAACATTTATCAAGAAACTCCTCCAATGAATTTTTCAATTAAATAAGATTCATTTGAGCCATTCGATATGGGGGTATTGAAATTGTCTTAGCATCAGGAACTAAGTAAATTGTGAATTTGACATATCGATCAGGTATGAAACTAGGTAACTCATCATAAAAAACATCAAGGTATTCATTTACCACATGCACATCAATAATCAGAATAGTTCCCTAATGTTCAACAATATGTGAAAAATAAAATTTATTTCTATCTTTCAAAAGTTTCTCATCTTCTTGATATGATATCAATTGTATGGGTTTGTTATTGTATACAAAATGAAACTCTTTCTGAAAAATAACTTCCTTATCTCTATATTCAATATTGGCATGATAAACAAAAATCCAATTCATTCCCAGAATGACATCAAACTCTTCTAAGGGAAAAATAGAAAGGTTTCTTGTTATTTTGTTTCTACAGATTATAATTCCTATTTTCTATAATATATCCCCATGGTGTTTTAATAATAATTTCTGGTCTCATTTGTTGAGGTGATATTTCTAATTTACCAGAAAATTACTTATAAATAAAGGAATGTGTAGACCCCATTTCAAACAAAACATTAGAAAAATATGATTAAACAAACAAGGTACCTGATAAAACATCATTTGATAGCCCAACTTCTACTGTTGTAGTTGGAAATTATCTCACTACACATTTCTACTTATTGTTTGGCTTCTTTAAATCAATCAGATCTCTCTTTGAGAATTCATTTTCATAATGACCCATCACACTGCATTTAAAACACTTTATCATTTTCTTATCAGGATTAGTCTTAGGATTATTTTCTTTATAATCTTAGGCCATATATCCAAACTTACCACATAAAAAATAGTTCTCATTTTTACTAAGGCATTCCCCATGGTTCTTTTTACCACACTTTTCACAAACTGGAAGCTGGAATTTCTTACCATCAAATTTCATTGGTTTATTCTTTTAAATATCTTTCCATATGGACCTCTCCTTAGCCTTATTGTCAAAGTGAATGTGATCATCATCAAACTCCATCTCTACCCTCTCAACACATCGAAAAATTTTCTCATAATTTTTTAATTCACGGGAGGCCAATGCCCTTCGATACAATGGCATTGATCCTAACTAAAATTGGTTTATTTTTCTATGAAGATCCAGAATAAGATTTAGAGCATACCTCGCAATTTAGGTGATGTTATCTTTATGCATGTCACTGAATCTTCCACATTTTTAATCAATTCAAGGGATTTATTCTCCATCCTAACTCACACTGACTTAGGAAAGTATTTTTCAAGGAAATTATTTTTAAATTCATCCCACTCTAATGTATTAATCTTCTATGTATCCCTAATATTTTGGGCCATTTAAAATCACTGAACTGCTTCACCATAAAACGATAAATGTTAAGATGTAAATTTTGAATATCTGGAAAAACCATAACTTTGAATATCTTTTTAATGGCCTTAATCAATCCTTCAGCCTCCATTGGGATAGAATATCCCTTGAAAGGAGGGTGTTGTCTCATAAAATGTTCCACTATCGTCATGTTCCTTTGTGGTACCTTTGGTTGTTCTCTTTCATGGATTCCACCACCATTTATTTCCCACATTAGATGATCCATTACTATAAAAAACTACTTGGTTCCAATCCCTACCATTCTGGGCTAAAGATTCAGAAGGATATCGTTCTGTCAATGCTTCTCCTCCTCCTCTTCCCTGTTTGTTCTGCAAAAAACCATTTTGAACAAAAATATCTTAGTTGAAGAAACATGTTAATATTGAAATTCTATATCATTTAAAATTATACATAGATTAAAAATCATTAATAGTATTCTATTATCATCATCCTAACCCCTACAGTTATCTAAACCATACTCTGATACCAACTATAAGGACCTGAACTTATTACATTACATACTCTTGAATTTTAATAAATAACTAACTTCATTTAATATTGAAGATATTTTCAATTTTAGAGTGTTATTGAATTGGATAAAATACATACATAACATTCCACATTCATATAGAGAAGATACCACCTAAACATTATCCATTTCTTCCAAACTATAATAATTTTCAATTAAAACATGATTTCCTTGAAAAAAATTAATAAAATTTTACTAAGACTCCTTATTTGTCTTAAAAAACCTTATAACCTATGAAAATAATTTAAAAACATGGGATGACAAAAAAAATCTAATTAAGGGATATAAAAAGAAGAAAATAAAACATTATTCCATGAATACTTTTAAATGCATGAAATCAATTAAAAACATACTTTTCACCCATATATATGTACTTTCTATGACACGAGATTACCACAAAAAATAATTAACATAAATGGAACCATAAAGGTATCTTGGGAAATTATGTACATAATATTTTAACCCTCTCATCTACCTTATAATTTTAACCCTCATAGATACCTTACAATTTGTGTAACCATCACAGTTATACTTGGAGTAACCATACGACCGACCTATAAATTACACATACCCAATGCATTGGAGGGAGATATAGATACCAAAATTTATCAGTAAAAATTCCAAATAACCATAACACAATCATACAACATGAATAATTTCATAAAAACATTACTTTTGAATTTCAGAAAACAAAATTTGAAAAGTGGTTTTTAAAAAAATGTCCCTTATAAATATCATATAATTGAAGATAAACTTAATAGAGTCGATGAAATATGTATATACACTATAAATACACATAATTAATCATAATATAAAAAAAATTAATCACACATACAATTTTAATATGACATAAATAATGAAGTATATGGTCAACCCAATGAATGGAAATCGGGTTAAGAATTCCCCTATCCCAGGTTCATTTTACTTCAAAATTGTTTAAAATTTATGTATAATGGATAAAATAGTGTTATTATTATTTTTAGTAACATTTTCAGATTTAAAAAAACTTATATGATCATTTTATAACATTATTATACCCTTTAAATGTTAATATTTTTTTCCTTCCATTATTTAAGGCGTGTTTTTTACATGATTTCCATGGACAGTTTGTATTTGATTTTCCGATCGTATGGAAATGAAATTATAGAAGTTAAATGAAATGGTATTAATATGTTTTCATAATATATAATTATACCATTAATCATTTTTATCATATATGATAATGAATCTTTAGATAAAATATTACAAATATTTGTTTAGATCCTTTTTGGCAATTCCTCAATAATCATTACCTTATTTCATTAAATATTATAATATCATGCATAGAAGTTAATTCAATAATATGAAATAGATTAAAAAATAAAATTTACATTCTAATTCAACCATTAAAAGGATTTTATGATCATCTTTTAATGATGTAATGGATATTGGAAACTCATCGTTCATGATTTTGGTAAATCGGCACATCGTGGGGGTGTGTTGATTTTTAGAACAAGGGGGAAGGGATATAAAGGAAGATAATTAATATTTTACATCAACATGGTAACATAAAGAATACATAAGATTCTAAAGATTTCATTCCTCTTGTATAGGTGTAGGGAAAGAGATTATAAGAAAACAATGGGATTGAAAAGAAAACACATGAAAAAGGAAGATGATTCTTACCTCTTGATCTATTCTCCTTGAGATTCTCCTTAAGGCATTTGGTTTTGGACTTTTGGTGAGACCAGAATCTCTAGGACGTGGGGAAGATCCTTGAGGATGGATTTTTGTTGAACTTAGATAATGCTCAAGGATTGAGAGGTGTGAGAGGAAGAGGGAAATGAGGGTGGTATTTAGAGTGGAGAAGAGTAGTTATTTTACATAATTTTAATCTTTATTCTAATATTTTTGTCCAAGACTATTAATATCATTCATTCACATGATAAAAATAGTAATGAAAACATGTGAGTTTAAAAAAGGTGGGCTTATATCACTTATTATGTCACAAATAGTGTATTTAACTGAAAACTTGAATATACGGTATTTTACCACATTTCATTATTCATAAAAAATTCAAGATTTTCCTTAAAATAAAAAAAATTCAGCCCACTAATTTGTTGAAGTGAAAAATTCAAAAATGTTCTCAATTTTTTTGAAAATAATTTTCAAAATATTATTAATTTAATTTTTCAATAAAATAAAATTTTATTCAAAAATAAATATTTTAAATCTATAACTCATTTTTTGACACCTTGAAAAATTAATCAAGTTTTCATTATCTTAAATCCTTAAGAAAATAAAATAATAATAGTATTTACTATTAATTATGGTCATATTACTATTCATATTACTATTCATAAGGGTATCCAACTCTTCACCAAAAATCATGTTGGTTCTATTAGACTCCAAATAAAATACTAATCACAATTGTAGATGATCATTTTTTGAAATTAAAATCATAGAAGTGGAAAAATTATGTTTAAAGGCTTGATATAAATATCTACTTAAAACAATGTTTCATTCATTTCAATTTTTTTGAAACCTTGTGGTGGTACATTATAGGAAGTGGTGCTTGGGTTTCCCTAATCATGTGCCTAAACCATGTTCCACTTTCATTGGGGTTCAAAATTACTCATAATTGGGTGTAAGGTTTGACAATCTATGCACCAAATATGTAGTTCCCCTTTGTCCATTATTGTACAATTTGATGGGATGGGGAAAATGGTTTGGAAAAACTGTGTGCCAACCATGCACTAAAATTCTCCCTTCCAATTTTCTCAAATTTCACCAATAGGATTCTCAATATATTACAAAAAAATAAGTACTCAAACACGGAGAAAAGTGTACTTGAAATCAAGTATGAGACATCTCCAGAAAATGTTGGGATCTTGCAAACTTTCCACCTTATAATAGCTCATCCTCAAGCTACACTCCCAAGAATTATTAATATTCTGAGTGAAAATGATCAGGCCATTGATCCATCATATCTTATTCTCTTTCACAAGTTTCTTCTTAATGACACCCATGTTTCGATAATACATGAACTATCAGCACAATATTTCACCACAACAATTTTTCACTAGGATCTAACACACATATCATAGCACTATATATCTGTGGATGTACCAATCGGTATGCCACTCACCCGACTCTCTCAACAACCTCAAATGGTACAATGAACTAGGGTTCCAGCTTTCCCACTCTTCATATCATGCAGTGACCCATCCTAGGAGACACCCAAAGGAATAAAAAAACAACCTCTATAAACTTTAGTGGTTATATATGTCTATCATCATAAGACTTCTATCTACAATGAACTGTATCCATTCATTGTCAATCAACTATAACTACTCTAGCATCTCATTGATGCGAGTTGGTCCCAACAACTGTTACTCACCAGCCTCTATCCAGTATAGAGTTTATTTACATGGCCTATCATATTGATCCTCGTATGGTTCCATATGTATTGTAGCCTAATAAACATTGTTATAGGTGAACATTACAAAAATATATATTCTTATCCCAAGACCCAGTGATTTCTAGAACACACACTCACAACTATCCAAAATCACCTATATAGTACGTTCTGACTTCTAATCTATTTATGGTTGGAAAGATGTACTTTCAGTTCCCAATACCTGCTTTAAACTATACTAAAGGCATGATTTAAACTGTGAATCATGATATGAAACTATATTCTATGGAACATTCTGTAGATGAACTGTCTCTAAAACATAAAGTTCTCCCAAATGCTCCACTGAGAAAGTCTTTCGTATTGGCATGAAAGGTGATACCTTTTTAAAATGGTCCACAATCTCTCAAATAGCATTATACATCCATGGAATCCTCAATATACCTACCACGAAGTCCATTTTCATGTATTCACACATCCACTCTGGAATGGGAAATGGATGTATTAAAAGTCCAGGTCATTTATGGTCCACCTTCACATGTTGAATGGTGTATCACAACAACACGAACCCTACTATCTCCATTTCTATCCATGGACGCCAAAACTATCATTGTAAGTCCTGATACATTTTGGTTACACCAGGATTTAGTGCCAACTTCATGGCATGAAATTCTAACATCAATTCTTCTTGAATTCTTATATTCATCACAAATCGATTCTTGGCATAGATGATTTCATCTCCTTCGACCATCCAATTAGAAAGTGACTCCCAACATTCAAGGATATACTTCAATGACAATCACTACAGATCCTCATACTGCCTAACTTTGATCGATCTCATGATTGTATAATCCACTAAAAATGATATGAGAATCATATTCTCTTGGATTTCTAGAACCACAACATGCATCTTAGCTAGTAATGTCATCATCTCGCATTCAACATTAGACTAATGAACATCCTGATCTTGTTTCTTCCTTATTAGGGCATAGAAAAACTATTTTATTTAGCAAGCATATATGCTAGATCGAAGTCAAATGAATTCATATAATTAACTCGTCCCCACTGATGGATATTCAAATCTCACTGAAAAAAATATACTTTAAGTAGTTGTGGTTTGTATACAAACTAAACTTTTCACCCATTAGGTAATGCCTCCAATACTTCAAATCATAAACCACTAAAACAAACATGAGGTCATCTGTAAGAAAATTCCATTCATGTGGTATCAAATCTCAAGACCCATATGACACAAATCGATTTCTCTACATCAAAACCGATCCATTACCTATTATATAAGCATCAAAATACCCAGTATAATCCTCACATGGATCATTTAGGATGATTATTTCATGAACTTCATCAACTCTAGGAATTAAATCTCACAATAATCCGATAATTAAAACTTTATCCCTTTACTTTTCAAGCCCATAAGTGGTGATTATGGATGAGAAAATTCTTAGATGAACCTACTGTAATATCTATCTAACCCCATAATGCTATGGATATCAATTATTTTATTGGTATAATCCAAATAAACAACTTCCTAAATTTTTCTTGATCCCCAAACACACCTTCCTCCAAGATTATGTGACCTAATAATATTACATGATCAATCCATAACTAACACATAGATTACTTAGCGTATAGTCAATTCTCTGTCAGTGTACTCTAGATGACGTCATGAAGTAGGGTATGATTTCCATCAGTCTTGGAGTACAATAAGATTCCATCCAAAAAAACTACCACAAAATTATCTAGGTATGAAGGGAAATTTTTTCCATCACATCCATAAAAACTACTTGTTTATTCATAAACCCAAAAAATTACTAAAAACTCATATTGGAAATTCATGTTTTTGAAATTAGTCATTAGTATATCATATGTTATAATGATAAAATAACTATACCACGATCTCAAGTCAATCATGGAAAAATTTACAAGATCACCTCAAATTGTAAAATTTATCATCGATACGTGGAAGAGGATATCAATTCTACACAGTCATCTAGTTTAACTTACTATAATAAACACATAAGAGAAAGGTGTTATTTTCCTTCTTAGAAATCAAAAATTAAGAACACAAAGGTGATGTACTTGGAAGGATAAATCCATTATCCTCCAACCATTCTTGTTGTTTCCTGAGTTATTGAATCTCTATGAGTACCATTATGTATGGTGGAATAGAAACTAGCTCCTCCCCAAGAATGATATTAATAGTTAATTTTATATGTCACTTCTATGGTAGCCCTGAGAAGTATTCATGAAAAACATCCTAAAACTAATCCACTATAGGTAGAAAGTTATCCTTATTTATACCTATATCATACAATAATATACTAACGACCTAGGTTGTGATCTCTCCTAATTTCCAAGTAATTGGCCCTGATCAGCCCAACAGGATATCCCAATATCCATGGAGAACATAATTGTCACCATTAGGAGACATACATGTCAATATCCCATGGAAACAATAAATGTGGGATGGGTATTCCACTAACTAGTCCATACACACAATTAGGTTGAATCCTAACATATCAAGGATGTAAATATACCAAAAAAATGATACTCCTCATCCTCAAGATAACACCTCTTTC
The DNA here is from genome assembly GCA_963277665.1 of Viscum album. Lineage (NCBI taxonomy): Eukaryota > Viridiplantae > Streptophyta > Magnoliopsida > Santalales > Viscaceae > Viscum > Viscum album. The sequence continues at coordinate 1,994,374,629 of OY728150.1, read as the reverse complement.
AAAAGTAGATGACTTTGGATCATATTCCAAAAGGTGTGTATATTGTCAAAAGCCCATTCAAAAAATCCACCACTAGGCTGAAACCATTATCAAGTTGTGAAAAAGTAAAATAACTAGGGGAACCAATATCAAATAAATCACTAGATAGCGTAGAAGATATTGGAATAATGCCTCTCATTGTTGATGGTCTAGCAACACTATCCAGAAGTGTAGGATTAGTGGCATGCAACTATCCTTACCCTCTTTCCTATGATGTAGTCTGAGTCCCTTGTGCTTCACTACTCTACTAATTTGGGAACTACTTCCCTGATGCTTCATATACACTACCACTACATCCATGGAATGTAGAACTATAGGTGTCATACTGATATGATGTAGAAGATCCCCTAATCGCACTCTGGTTCTGTCTAGAAAATACATTACTATTCATCTATCTTAGGTTCCAAAATATCATCTATAGGCATCACATATTTCTTCAGGATTGAGACTCTACTGGTGGTCAGGTGAACTATCTTTTAAAGTTCCCTGACCTACCACACTAGTGATAGATTATTGATGAAGATCCTATGTAATTGAACCCTTCATCTGTAAACTTTTCATTCCATTACTATGGAAAATATATTCATAAATAAGCTTCCAACTCTCAGATTTCATACATCATGACCATCCAGTAGAGACCGTCTACCCTCCACTAGAATCCTCTTTTAGAATCCCCTCAGATATGAGAGCCTAATTCCCCACCGCGGAAAACATCTACATTCTAAATATTTTACATGGGACTTAATTTGACATTTAAGACCATTCTAAAAACTTTTTACCATAGTAGCCTCATCTCCAACCAAAAATAAATAATTTTTTTGAAAATCCATACAGTTTATAGAGTATTCAATCATTTATATAGTCCCCTGATTCAACCTCATAATATTAACGACTCTCTCATACCTCAGAGTCTCCTGATAAAAGTCCTCCAATAACTTCTCCCCCTTCCACTCCATAGTCTCCAATTGTCCATCCCATGTATAGATTTCCCACCATCTCTTCTCCTAAAAATATAGCATATAGTTATTGAATTTTACTATTTTCTTATCAAATGTCTCTTTGTGGTCAATTATATTCTAGATAGACTCAATCCAGAACTCATCTCCCTCTAGTCCACCCTCCATAGTAAAAGATGTAGGGTGATTCTACTCAAACACCCTCTTCAGAGCAGACATGATTTTTAAAACCCTGTCTATGTCTCTTTCTATTAATTTCATGAATTTAGTGAGTTTACCTTAGAAATTATCCCTTCAATCCTCACCCAAAACTCTTGGTGCCCCATGTTCCACTACGGGAGGGACATCCACCACCATGTCCTATGGCCTCCCTCTCGACAAGAATTGTCATGGAAGATTATATCCTCATTTATAAACACATTTCTCAGGGCACATAACACCACTTTATCACATTTATGAAAAATTTAAAATCATAATAAGTCACAAAAAAGTCTTTTTACCATGCCCCACCATATAGTCAAAACTGAGGAACTATCACTACCCTTAACCATCATACACCTATTTCATGGTTAGAAATAGAAAAAACACAATATCATTTTCATGTTTGTCATTAGACACAATTTATTCATGACATTCATCTTTATTATAATTTCCAAGTTCATATTAGGCACTTTATCATTTAAAACAAACAACTATGGAAAAATATTTCATTTTAAACAAATTACCCAAAACCTGTATTCCCATGCTTTCCAAAAATGACCCATGTCCCAAAATATTCTTGAGTTCCATGAATAATGAACACAAACAAAAATCTCATGCCATACTAAGCCAGAAGTTATATCTCAACAAACCTATGAAACAATAATCACATCACACAATAAGTGCATCACCCAAGGTGAAATAACATCCAATTATAACAAAATATACCAATAATAATCTTCCCACCTTGGGTACATGGGTTTCCTCCGGATCCTAGGTTAGATACTCTCATACAAGAGATCATATCCAAGGACAAAATATTCTTATTCTATCACCTACATTTTAAAAATATATTAGGAAAAATGAAAAAATGAATACTACCTCTAATACTAATTTGTAAATTCCCGAACCGGGTGCCACACACTGATTCCCCAAACAGGACCACCACATGACTTCAAGCATGCCTCCCCATATTGAAGAGGCTCCCAACTAGTATTAAGGGTATAGTATCATTTATGGGGAGATGATACCCTCTTTATTTGAGTAATAAACCAATGTAAATAAATAGACAACAACCAATATTGATATAACATAATTAGAACAATCTAGTATACAAGGAAACCAAAAATGGGAATACAATATCAGAACCAAACTATAGATATGAAATTATAGCATACATGCCATGTTCCAAAATACAACTCCAAATTAAAGGCACTGACAACTCCCAAGAGTGTCCCTAACCACATATTGTTCAATCATCCTTGATCCATCCCGTCTTAGACACCTAACATAGGGACTCTTCGGTTATACTATCATGCAACCATGAAATCTAGTCAGGTGCCGATCACAAGCCTAAGTTGGATGTGAGTATAACATAGTAGGACACCATAAATGGCATTAAATGATATCTAGTCAATAAAATGTGTATGATTTTTTTGAAGAAATAATTACAATTCAAAAGTAAGTAGTTATCACATTATCAATTAATATATATTTAAGCTCATAAATAACAGGGTTCTCAAGGACTCTTGGATGATAATACCTTCTTCGGCCCATTTAGGGTTCTGAACCAAAGCTCATATTCAATAAAAATATTATTATATCACTTGTTCTTTCATTATCTATTTAAAATCAGTTCATAATATGAATAATTGGTACCATGGTCTATTGAATACTTTTTAGGTATTTGTCTCCATTCCTAGGACCCTATGGGATTTTGATGCTACATAACATGTCACACATAAGAATATTAATTTATTACTATGGGATTTTGATCCAGTAGGCATTGTCTCACACACAAATATCAATTTATCTCTATTTTCTTTGGATGCAACATGCCTTTTCCTACACATGAATATAATAAAATCAAATGTATAAAAAATTACATATATCCTAATATTACATTAGATAGGATTAATCAACATCAATAATATTAAAACATTTCCCATCACAATTTACATTAATTAATTCACCAATTAATTAATCTCATTTACCATTAAATATTCTGACAATTAATTCAACAATTAATAGTCCCAATTTCATAATCACAATATCTAAAAAATTAATTCAACAATTAATTATCCCAATTCCAAAATTTCTCAATCTCAAAAAGTATCATAAATTAATTCCACAATTAATTTATACAATTAAATAATATCAATATACCATAATTAATTCAACAATTAGTAAATCTTAAAATTCCACAATTTCAGTATTCTAATAACAAATTCAAAAATAATGTATTCATACACAATTTTACAATCTCAACAATTCTCATAAATTAATTCAATATTAAACTTACATAAATAAATAATCTCAATATGCCATAATTAATTCAAAAATTACTTATTCAATTCACCACATTTAAATTAATTAATTCACTAAATTAAATAATTCCCTAAATTAATTAATTCAATTCATAAATCTAATTTCTATAAAACCCTATAAATTCTATAATTACATACATGTATTTGAAATTATGACTATAGGATAAGAATAATAGACATCTTACCTCGATTTGTTGATGAGTTATCATCCAATAAAAATCATAAATTTCTATGGAGTAATGATGTAGAACAACATCAAGATCTAAAACCTAAATCAACAACAAAAAAATCAAGGTATCATAAATCAAGATCTATATCTACTCCAAGATCTAGATCCCAAAAACATAGGTCTATATCTAACCAAATCAAAGAATAAATTCAGTTAAAGAAAGAGAGAATACTAGGATAAGAATAGGAAAACAATTGGGATGAGATGCTCTTACTAGGAGGGATGTAAATCATAGATATGGGATTATAACCAGCACAAATAGTGGTTGGTAGGGCATGGAAGCTATCAATGAGTCTCTATAATTGTTAATGGACACCGGGGGTTGAATAGGGTTTGATTTAGGGGATGTTTTAGAGTTTGAGTAATTTTAAAACTAATTTTTGGGTTAATTAAGAGGTCTCACATGGTTTTCTGGGTAAGAAAACATAACTTTTCTTAACGACGCACCTAAACTATGCACCAAACCTAAATTTCCACACTTTTTGGGGTATTATGTTTTTTTTGGGATAGGGAACACAGATTAAGAAAATCATGCACCAGCAATGCACTGCCCTTCTCCATTCTAATTGTTTAATATTTTACCCAAAAACTTCTCAATATATAACCCAAAAAAATACTCAAAAATGACAAAATTTTACTTAAAATTAGGCTAGATACATCTTTGGAAAAGGACTAGATCTTACAACATTTCATCTTAGTAGAGTGATTATCTATGAACTCATTGAATTTTGTGGTATTGTTATCTTAGGATCCACCCAAGAGTGTGATGAAGGTGTGTAGATTACTTGGATTGAAATTATAATAAAGGATATTTGTGCAAAATTTATTCAACATATTAGGAGATATTGGCATGGAGATAAAATCTATGAGACTGTTAATACTCAGATATCCATTGGAATTGCATAGGTTTAATTTTATTATGGTTTGGTGCACATCATCATTTTCATAGGATGTACTATGTTAGTAGGGATATTGTATGAGGAGGTGATGAGAAAGTTTCAGAAATCCCCTTTAACTATATATCCATGTGTTGATAATATTTACCCAGAACACCAAAAACATTTTTGGTAGCAAGGTATGATGAAAGTTGTAGAAGATTTTTTCTCTTTATTCTTCCCAAGTCAGCATGTGAAGGTCAAGAACCAAGATCTAACAGGTTTAGGTCAACCCCTAGAGGTGCCAGATTGTAAGTGTGATGTGATATCTAAAGTCTTTTTAAAGGTGTGACCATGGATATCAATAGTAAATGATTCTATACAAGTTATCATATTCCTAGATATCCTAGATAATAATTTAGTATTTAATGTTGGATCCCATTACATGTAGGAGATTTTTTTTCTACATAGAGTTTCCTTGATGATCATTTCAAACCATGATACTCGCTTTATGTCATGATTATATAGAGAATTACTAGAATAATTTGGGTCTCAACTACATTTTATTATGGTGTTTCACCCCTTGAGTAAAAGATAGACATTTTTCACCATTTAGGACTTGGAGGATATGTTGAAGGCTTGCATGTTGGACTTTGGACATAGTTGGGAGAATTAACTACCCACGGTCAAGATTTCGTATAACAACAAGTAACACTCCAACATCAGAATGGAACCATTTGAGGCATTGTATGGTTGAACCTATAGGTCACAACTATTTTGGGCTGATATAAGAGATTCTATGCTCATGTTCCAAGAGTTTGTGCCTGCTATGATAGATAAGGTGAAGGTAATTTGGGATCATATGAAATTGTACAGAGCTATCTGAAGTCTTATGTGGACTGATGAAAGAGGATATTATTGTTCCATGAGGGAGACCATGTTTTCATTAAGGTATTACTTCGATGTGGAATATAATGATTTGGTTGGGGATGGAAATATCTCTCTGAGGTTCATTGAATCTTTAAAAATAATATATAGAGTCAACAAGGTGTCATACCACTTGGATCTACCACCACATTTTGACTGAGTACATGAAATATTCTATATGCCACTGCTGAGGAAGTACATGAATGACCTATAACATGATATTTACTAGGTTGAGATAGAAATCAGGGAAGAAGGTATCTTTGTGGAATATATGGTGGAGATTAATGATACGTGAGAGAATATCCTCAATGGGTGAGTGATTCCAATGGTGTATGTTTGGTGGTAGCATGAGAATAATTAGGTGAGAACGTGGGAGTGAGGATCCCATATCTGAGTTCGGTAACCACACCATTTTGGGTATAATTTTGTTCTTTTTGGTATTAAAAAAACAAGGGTGGGGAGAATGTAATATCATGATTTTTTCAAGGTATATATTTAAAATCTATCTAGTTATATTTGTATAGTATGACGCCGAGATGGTATAAGATTACACAGTCTGATGGGCACACAATTTATATTTGAAAGAAATCAAATGTATTAATATAAAATGAACATAGTTTTACTAAAAAAGAAGAATAAATCTTATATGGAGTATCAGATCAGAAATATGAGACCTTCACTGAGTTTTCATCCCGGGTTTTACAATAAGCCATATATATATATCGTCAACATCAAATGTTTGTTCAGAAGATGTTATGGGAGAAAATAAAATAAAATAAAATAATAATTTATGTATTTATTATTTTATGACATATGACGTAATGGATATCTATATAAATCTAGTTATAATAAATATTTAGGTTTTGAAAAATAATCCTGAAATTGGGGGGGAGCTTATGGGGGAGATGTTGTGGATGATTCATCAACATATTATTATATGGAGATAGATGCATCAATGAAACATGTGTCTCTCATCCATGACAATAGAATGAGACTATTATTCATTAATAAACAATCCAATAATGGGTTAGATTGTTTTTGTTTGGATTTCTTCCAATTTAATTTATTCTGAAACAAATATTTCTTTTTGGATTGATAGTATTTTGTGTGCGGGCTTATTTATGGGGTTTGAGAGAATTTTTTATTAGATTATATTGGACCATAATTTGTTGTTATAATGAAAATGGATGGTGGGAAAACCCAAAAATATTCACGTTTCATTCCTCCATTATGTTTCTAGGTTTTAAACCACCATTCATTATGTGTTCATCACCAACATTACTTTGGGCTACTAATTCGACAAATACTAGTAAATCAATCACCACAAAATCATTCTATAGTGAATCATATTGATACCATGTACCAGGATCAATCTTTATATTTGGATCGAGCTATGGTAGCAATGATGAGGGATACTGACTAGATTGGGGATGTTCATTCACAGTATGACATGTATCAATCAGATTGTGCAATGTGATGATTTTCCTTGCGAATCTGGCAGTCTGATTCTGATGGGTGGTGACATATAGTATTAGTCATACCAGATCCATGATGACATTTGAGATTCATGTTTTGATCAATGAATGGATTATTGGGTAAATAATCATGAAATATAAGTGGTTTCTACCAAATTCCACAGTATACGACATGTAATTTGGAGATACGTGTTATGTGGGGCCCTGACTATGGATTAAGTGTTTCCATAAAGAAGAACATATCTGATGCATGTGACATGCATCAAAAGATTGGTGAACCCTACCTGGTGGCTTGGATTATATCGTTGAGGTTTCATAGGAATGGGAAAATTCTAGTACAAAAAACAAGGGTAGGGTACATTGGAACAACATGATATTCAAACACAACATTGTAAATTGGCATTAATAGAAGTACATAGACATGACCAAGTGCATGGGCATGACCCAGGGAACATGAGACAAATATAGAGCACAATGAATTACTTAAGACATAGAATAAACCCTATCTAATTTTCTTACAAGTCATTAAATATTCCTTGGGAGGCCTGGGATGCTTATTCTCTAATGTGTGGGCCAATTTACTTAGGGCAAGTTCACATGATAAAACCCTATGAGGTTATTGTTTGGAATTATGTCATAGAAAATTAATTGTGATATATCGAAGGTATTTTTATTGTATAGAGATCTCTATTCCCCCCATATCCCAAGGTGGGATCTCCTTTCATTTCCTTCCTTTAGAGGGATTCACATAATTAGTGGGACCAAATTTACAAAAGAATAAATCCCATACATAGGGGATTAATATAAATTTTATTATATGTTAACCCAATGGATTTGGGTGTGATCTCTACATACATATCAATCACTTACTATTTCAAAAGTGTACTTTCTTATTGGGAGACTAGATGAGAACAATATATTAGATAGACACCCTCAGTGCAATCAGACTCACAGTGTGATTTCGGTTTGGTGAGTATTGATACTAAATATCAAGTATATTATTACTATGGAAATGCAGTAGTGAACTTACCTTTATAATTAATGTCTACCATGAGTATATCTAGATATGTGTTTCTTAATATCTCATCTTTCTCATTGACATACCCATATGTTGATATGAGTACTACTACCTGGATTCATTAATATTTGAGATATGAAGGCATCCTTCTAGGTATTTTTATAATATCATTTTCATGGGATCTACCCACACATTTCATGTCTAATGTAAATTAATGTACATTTAATGATATTCTTAGTGGACAAAGAGTAGGTAGAGATTAACTTCTACTAGAAAAACCATGGTTCATACTAGGAGTCAAATATGATTTTAGTTACCTCTTTTTAGTAGGTAGGACATCTTAATAGTTTTTAGAGGGATTTTATTTATCCCCAAATGATTTTGAGTATTGTTTACCATATTTTTATTGTGAAAATTTGATGTTTTAATTAATTTGGAATCTATTATATCTTATATTTTAGCATTTCAGTGCCTTGGAGATGTTTGTGTCAGTACTTGTACCTTATTTCAATGCCTACCATGTGAGTCTTATTCCTACTCAACACTTTTCACTAACCCTTGGCATAGTGGATGTAGGCTTGGGGTAGTCATAATTGGCTAGTCGCCATCACGGGGGTCCTAATGGGTTAGATTGTGAAAAGAGAACTTATGAAAGAATTATTTATTAATTATTATATTTTACCGATGGTGGTGGATATAAATTTCCCATTTTTGAATAAACATATTAATATTCATCTTTATTGAAGTTAATTATTTTTATCCATATCTTTTTTTAAACATGTTATAGAATTGGATGGATCATAATCCATGTGTATTGAGTCTATCATCTTGTATTTTTCATAAAAAAATGTTAACAGAAGATTTCTCATAATATATACGAGAAAGAAGATGATTATAAACAAATTTAGTTTTAGAACCATCCAATCTTGATACATTTAATTCCATGATTCAACATCCCTTTGATTTTTCATTTGAATGTAAACTATAATTACTTTTAGTACAATATTTTATTTTGAACTAGTCTATATATACAATACTATTAATGTATAAATTTGGTATCATATATATTTCAAAATTAATGAAATTATTTCTATAGCATCAACACATTAAATGTATAATACATGGTGTTTCATGAACATCTTTCGGGTTCTCAGAAAATTTATTTCTAATTTAATCATTTTCCATTCTTCCAAATGTTTCATTTAGGATTCAATTACCATTATTAGATGCAGTAATATTTTTTTTTAATTTTTCAATAAACCTTTTTTCCTCCATTTTGGAAGTTTTCCCACTTGTAATGTCAATAAAACACCACACGATTAACATCAAAAGTCTATCTTATCTTTTCTAAACAATTTCAAAAAATAGGGTTAACATTCTAGGATCTCAATTAGAATATATTCATATTTAAAATGAATAAAAAATGAATATCATAGTGGAAATAATACATAAGTAACCATGATTTAATCATTCTATACTTCTAATAAGTATCAAGTTTCACATAATGAATATCTTTAGTAGAAGGTATGTTAGGAGGTGTTGGTGCAACACATAGAATGTTTCTTACTTAAGAACTTTTTAAAAGTTACTTGTCATAGAATTTGATTTTATTAATCTTATTATTTTCATGGATATATAAAAAAATTAATGTTTGATGATGATGATGTATTTTATATATAAATAATCATTTATTAGATTAGTTTCATGGTTTAAATTTTTTTTAATACATACTTTTAAATAATTTCATCCCACTAAAATAATGGCTCATTTTAAAGTCTATCACATCCATTAGTGGGATAAAATTCCTATATTATTTAAAAATGACACTAATTGGGGTTTTATCCCATGAAATAGATTCTTAGGTAGTGAATTGTCCCAATTATATTATATTTTACTCTTCAATGGGTGAGAGAAAAACCCTTTTATCAATCAATGATATAGATAAATACAACTATTTTTATTCTAGTTTGATGACCCAATTAGTGTGTATGGTCTATGTGTAACCTAACAAAAACACCAAGAATGAGTACAAAATACTATTAGGGTCACCTCTTAATTCTTTTCTTAACACTAGATAATCAAGAGGAACCCATTTCTAACATGGATAACCTATTTTTGAGATAAAGATATTGAGAATTGTTTTCTTTGGATGGAATTTTAAAGTTATTATATTAAAGGGGACATAAGTATTTTCATATTATATCATTTTATTCCCATTATATATTAATAATTCTTATCATTTATTTTTTTATCCTATTCTACACCCTAAATAATTTTTTTTTAAAACAAAATTATGTACAACTCTTTACACAACTCATAGCTTGTGTTATTAACCCATATTAAAAAATAAAAATATTTATACATATTCAAATGTATCCCTTGGAATAGTTATATTAAACCATTTAAAAAACTATTAATGGAATATGAATAAACAATATTAAAATGAGTAAGCTTCATGCGACATTTATCTAACCCCTACGTTTGTTGATAAGGAATACACTATTGGATAATTTACCATTAGTTGTAGTTTTTGTGGTTTTATAGTTGTTAACACCACAACAAAATAATTTCATTATGGTGAAACCGATTTCTAAATAATTTTTCATTGATTAAAAACACCTACCTCTATGTTTTACATTTTTAATTATTCCCTAATGTTTTTCCTATATTGTTGAAAAAATTCACAACAGTTGGTATTTTTTAGTTGCATTTTTGGGAATTACTTTCCTAGAAGGTAGATGTAAGGTAGAAACAAGAGAGGGTGAATTATAGTTGTAAATAAAAATAATAGTTTATAAAACACTTGAGTAATTCATATATTTTGATGCTATAAATTTAACTTAAAAAAGTGATAGTATTCATATTAGAACACAATAATCACATCTAAAAATAATGTATTGTACTGTTATAAAACAATACTGAGACAAAAAAGATAAAAAATCAAAAAATGACAAAAGAGAGTAAAAATAATGTTCCAAGTGTTAGATAATAATTAAATTACCTAAAAAATACATTATTACCAAACATTTCCCTTCATAGGTAGACTTTTTATTTAACCTAATGTAAGAAAGTTGATTTTTAACATGAATTTAATGTATTGAAACATTCTGTAAAAAACTTATTTAACCAAGATAGTATAAATTTACATGGTCTAAACTAATAACCTCTTCGATATAATCATCAGTAGAAAGTATCTCTATATTTTATAACCTATTATCCCTATTTGGTTGATAATATCCACAAAATTCCTTATATTCAATGAAATTTATGGTTCAAAAGAAAAAAATTTCTATCCTTGGAATCTCATTTATCATAATTATCAAAAGTAATAGTTTCCATATCAAAATATCATTGATAAAAAATAATATAAAATTATTTTGAAATATAAAAACATAGAATGTTTTTAATGCTACATCATATAATGAAATATATTAGTGAAAATAATGAAGAAAATCTATTGTATTATATCAAAAGTTGTGAGGTGATGCACCACTACACAAGGTTAGGAATTAGTTCTCCATATATTCCAAAAATCCTTAATCCAATTTATAAATAATTACATAAAAAACATAAATAGTCATATTTGGAGATCTCAACGTACTTTTACAATGACATCATTAGAAGAACACTAAAATTATATGCACACCTCTATGTTTTGATAAAATTATTTTGAAAATCAAATATATAAAATTTAGGTGCATGAAATCTGTTCACTAAAACATAAAATTAATAATATAAGAATTTATATTATATATAGAAAACCATTTGAAAACAACTACTTGTTAAGTAATCCATAAAATAAAGTATATTTTTATTTTAAAAATGTAAGATGTGAAAGTAGTAAATTGAATAAAATGTATCATCCTTTTTAAAAATCCTAATTCAGAAAAAAAAAGATATGTTTTAATAAAATTAAAAATAATAAAATACCTATAACATCTTATGAAACACACTCTAAGAATGAAATAAAAAAGAATTAATATTTATAATCATTATTTTGTGTTTTTAACCCAAAAAGGAAATATTACAAAACCTCACAAGTAATTTATTTCCAAACATACCCTTTTTAGATAATAGGAAAACATACTCTTATCAAATCTCACTTATTTGTGTTTTTCAAAAACAAAGTAAAGGAAAATCCATGGAAGATTAATTTTCATTAACTAATAATATGTAATGAGTAAAAAAACTCCCCCATGTTATATTTTCTCTCTTAAGGATTCACATATCTCCTTTAATGTTACCAATAAATGATAGGATCATATTTTATTCTCTATTATTTATAATAATATATCTTATATCCAAAAATAAAATAATAATATAATATAATTTTTTTATGTAATCATTAAAAAGAAAATAATATAAAAAATATTCATTCATTACTAATTTAATCCAAAAACATGAATTATATTATTCAATAAATAAAATGCTATTTACAATAATTTGAATAAATTTATAAATTGTAAATATAATTTTTTTTATAGAGTTTTGGTAACTTCTTTTTCAAGAATTTTCTTCAAATTATAGTACTATTCTAAAGATGAACTACCTTTATTTGGTTCCCTTTTAAATTCCCTTAGCTCACATTATAGCACATTTAATTTCCATTTTTTCTTATACAACTTATAACCTTGATATCTAGAATGAATATTAGCTTCATTAAATTACATCTTTTAGAAAACATCCTGGTCAAGTGAATATAAGTCATATATATTGATTATTTTCATAATTTTTTATTTTATTTATGTTCTATAAGTGCATCTCATTGTCTACCTAAAAATGTTATTATACTTCATTAATTTACAAAATTAGATAAGTTTTTTTTCCACATATGATGGACTTGAGCTTCTAATATACTATGTTGTTGGAGGATTAAACTCGAATAAATCTAAGGAAGGATTTATATGATGTTGGAAAATATTTGGATATTTTCTTACATACATACTTTTGCTTCACCATTCTTTTACATCTCAATCTATATTTCAAATAATTATATAACAGATCTCTAACATATTTAGATATCTATATACAGTTTGGTGGATCATCCTCTTGGGTGAAACATTCATCAACTCAACACCAAGAGAGGATTGATCATCCTTTAATTTTTCAACATCCATTCCATTTTATCTATTTACATTAAGATACTTTCCATTTCATTTTTTAGTTTATAAAATGGATTTATATTTTCATGATAATTTCTATAGAATATTTCTTCAACTTTTATAATTTGTATAAAAGTATAATTTTTTCTTCCAAATATTTTCTTTTAGTGATCTTACTAAATTATATATCCATGGAAGATGATCTGATCATATTTTACGGTTTATATTTCTTCCCCCCTAAATATTAATATAAAATAACTTTGGAATAATATTTTTTTTGTTCATAAAATCATATTTCTTTACATTTTAACATAGTATATTCTCAATAGATAATATGAATATACCTAAATTTTATAATGTATGAAATGTAAAATAAAATTTAATTTTATAGAATGTTTCAAAAGATTAGAATAAAATTAATGGAACTAGTTAGAATTTATCTCCTTATCCATTCAGCTAATATTATTCTATATATAATTGTTTTGGAAGTGATTTTAAAATCATGTACCATAATTACATTGAATCTAATAGTAGAGAAAAATTTATCTAAAAATATTTTGTAAAACAATAAACTACCCCATGTAAAAAAGATATTATTTATAAAGAAAATTATTATAATGTTTAAACAATACATAAAAGTAAAATATTTAAATGTAAAACCCAATAGTAATGAATCATTATAATAAACTATAATTTCTGTTATCGATATAGAAGTAAGAATGAAAATAAAATTTGTAAAAGTTTTGACCTTAAATGTAAAGTATAAAAGTACAATGTATTATATATTTAGGCATATCTATTAGTACAAAATTTTATTTCAATGATAGAAATGTATGATTTTGGTATGTTGGTACACTTAGGTCTAGGTGTGTTTGAAAAAAATAAATCTAGTAACCTAAAATTTCTAATTTTCCTATTATCTATAACCATAAGTCTATTTAAGATATATGATTGATGAGTTTCTAAAGACTAAATACAATTTAGTAAAGATGTATTCATCAAATTTATATCTTCATAGCAGTTAATTCCAAATTATGTGCTATTTGGAACTATGTAATTTGAATGAAAATGAGATCTTTTGGTGGATTTATGACATTTTATAGATGTTTCCTCTTTTCAACTCAAACAAATTATAAAATATGTCAATTTTCTTCAATAATTTAATAAAATTTAAGGAAATTTTTTTAAAGATATAATTTTTATATCTCACATTATTAACTAATATTTTAATATATGAAGTTAAAACAAGAATATAAATTTATTAAGTTTAAATGATAATCTCAATTTTTTATTAGACATAACAATCATAAAAATAATCATATTAGTTGAAGAATTCATGGTATTTCACTTTAATGTTAAAATATATACTTCATTATTATATTTTATTAGAATATACTAATTCTCAAAATCCCATGATTTATGTTTCATATAGATATTATAAGTCTACTAATATATATCATCAACATTCAATATATATTACATCATAATCACTAAATTTTTATTCTCTACATTGTCTTCATCTTCATCTTTATCATCAGATGAAAATTAAAAGTAGTATCTAAAGAAAAATTTCAAAGGGTTTCATCTGTTACCTTTCCATAAATCACATACCATTCTATGAAACCCTAGTATAGAATCCATTGATTTTATAACAATCATTTCTATCATCCAATTAACTATTATGTGATGGCTCTGGACTAGAACTATACGTATAGATATATTTCAACACCTTCTATCCTTTAAATTCCAAGTATATCTTTAATTCCATGTACATATTCTATAATATAGAAAAATAATGTCTCACATTCCAAGGATTCCTACATTTAAAACACAAAATTTCTAAATAATAATTCTTTTTATAATTATATTTTATGTCCTTGAAATCCATTGAGTATTCACTTCAAAAGTTCTTATTATCTAACACTATTATAGACATATATTCATGTTCACCATCAGTTGGACCTACATATCTATTATCTAAAAATTTCATATATATTTTTGATTATTATACTATATTTAAAATAATATAATCTATAATTATTTTTATGGTTCTTAATTCAATAGATGTTGAAGGAAATGAAACTCCGTTATTTATTTTCTCTATCTTAGAATCTCTCTTCAATATTTTTTTACATTACCTGAGAATACCAATAAAATAATCCAGAATAATCTTTATGATATTATTAAAATTATAAATCTTCTTTCATTTAGATTATCATTATTCTGATAGAATATATATAATATTTGGAATGAAAACTTCATCCAATCAAGCACACTAAGTGATTATAAATATTTTATTTATTTATCAATCTCTAGTGAATTTTAGAATATGTTTCTCAATGAATGAAATTGAATGATTGAAAATATTAATTAAGATTTATAATTTTATTTTGCAAAATATTTAAAATACCCAGATCTAGGACAAAAAAATTATTCCAAATTCCATTATTTTTATGACATAATGAAAACTGAATGTATATATTCCTCTATATTTCCCAAAATAATTTATTTCATACATTGAAATTGATTATTAATTCAGAATTTTCTTCATGAGTAAAATATTGAATGTATTTCATTAACATATTGTAATTATTGGTATGTATATTAAAATTTTCAACAAATATATTTTTTAAATAAATTTATATGTGCTATTTCCAATATTTATAATCTCCTCCATCAAATGTCAGTTGTTAATTTAGATTTATATTCTCCATCCATTCAACTAGAAATATACCTACCATATCTAAAATAGATGATATATCAACTTCTAGACATTTTAAGAAGTATAATTGATATTCAAAATAAAAAAATAAAAAAGTGTAATCCTTGATACCATGTGTTGTCACAATAGAAAAATGTTTGACATCAACAAGTAGTGGTGAAATGGAATAGTAAATCCAACTAAAAATTCTTCTCCAACTTCAGTAATTATAATATTCAGATGTTATAAACTCTGAATAACTGGAGTAATCAATGTAAGACATATTAAGTAGTTAGTAAATAAAATATTCAATTATTGAAAATATGAATCAAGATAAAAAATTACCAATAAAAAATTAGCACTACATAATAAAAACAAAGAGTATAACATTAGATGGAAATCAGAATACCCTGAAAAAGATATCATAACCAAACATATCTAGTCATAAGAAAGGTTAAATTATAAACTAACATTATATTTGAATATGTAAATTTGATCCAAGGTATCATTAATTTATAATAATAATAAAATAATTTACAAATAATGTCAATAAAAATAAGTTATAGCGTTTGAACCTTTTTGATTATATCATTAACACCATCTACCAAATATATTCCACATAAAACTAAATAAAAAAATATAAAAAAATACTCTTCTAAGATAATATAAAAGTAAAATAAAATTTGAGATTTCAACATGAAAAAAATATAATTATAATAACTATATAGTATTAAAAAAATTTAATTTTATAGTAATCAGTGACATAATATTTTAGTGTTTCATAAAAAATATTACCCCTATTATCTACAATATCTCTAGATGGTCTATGCCTCTCTTAACCTCTTTAACTACATCACACCTCTTACACCTTCATTTTATGTGGTTAAATGAATATTTTTAATAAACACATTATGAAAGAGTTATTCTTCTATAGGTGAACAATATAATTGTTATAATAAATAAAATATTATCCATAAATTAATTATTTAATTATAAGTTTACATAAAACATAAAATACTATATATCAAAAAATAAACCTATAAAAAATGAAATGAATACCATTAAAGGGTAATACAAGTCTTGTAAACCCCTAAAAAATATCTCTTGTAAAGGGAATCAAAAAGAAAAAGAAATTAGATGTTGTGAATAGCATCATTGGATGAAAAATAAAAAAAATTGGGATATTAGTATTAAAATCTAGAAGTGTATTTTCAATCCATTATTAATAGAATAAATTTTTATTTTATGAAATGAGTTCTATTAATTAAGTAAAATGATATTTTATATCCATTATTTTAAAATTAATTTAAAAAATAAATAATCTCTGAATATATTTAACATTTTTTTAAGATTTTGACATATCAATAATTAATTTTAACCCTTAAATTTCTGAGTTTAATAGTGGATATTCATACATAGACACTAAAATCCTCTATTTAATCTATTTTACAAAAAATATGGTAAAGGAAGTGGTGATTACCTATGTATTTTTGGGGATGATATTTACAACAACATTACATTGTTCTTTATTTGGAACATATTACCTCTATTGGTATTATTATTTTGCTCTCAAAAAATTCATGAAATTATCAAGTAAAGGAATCTAGAGTAAATATGTTAACCAGTTTTATAGATAAATCAATGAAGAATTTATATAATTGGGTTTAAGTTTTAATAAATATTTTTAATGATATAATAACAAATGTGGAAGATTTGGTAGCTCAAATTTATCCACCTACTACTATAGTGTAAACTCTATTGAAATGGTTGGAAACTCTATATTTTTTTCTAAGAAATGATCCTAAATTAAAAAATGTTGTGAATGGTAAGTAGTTAACATAAAATCATACCCTTTAACTTGATTCGAACAATCATCATTGCATAGATTATAAAGGATCCATTATGAATATTGAGAACCTCTCCCTTATATCCATGTAATACATGGATAAATTCAGCCTTATTTGTAGTATAATTATTGTTATTATTAAAAAATATTAAATTATTTGAAATTTTATTTTATTATTTATAACCATTATGTGTTATATGAACTATTATTACTTCTACTGGTCACAATGTAGGGAAATATGTCTAGAGATAAATACCACATGTGTTGTTGTAGGCTTGATTTCCTATCACATAAAGTCATAAAATGATATATATTGGGAAATAATTATATTTCTATATATAATCCTTGATCATATGATTAATTTGATGTAGGTAATGAACAATAATATGTTTTGTGGTGATTTTCAAAACCTACCATTAATAATGATTAATATAGTCATGGAATAACTCTTTTTTTCTATTTAGTTATGATTTGATTATCCATTACTGCTTGGTTGGTGGATAAAAGTTCATCATGATCCATGAATATCATGGAGTGAATTTTACGAAAGATAAAAATTAGATTCTGTTCCCTAATTATGCTCGTTCTCATCTATGTATCAATTTTAAATGAATATATAGATTTTCGACAAATAACAATATAATATATTATGCAACTTGATGAAATATGTGTCATCAATATGGATTCATAGGGAACCTATAGTGATTTTTTTTAATTTTTTATAATTAGCATGTAAAATAAGCTCTAAAACATTGATGGGTCTATAAATACCTTTCTCCACCTCTAATATAAAAAAATCACTCGATCCAAATTATATCAAACCAAACTAACCCAACATGTTATAGCATGACATAATCCAATACAAAAAAATCATTTAAATATATATAAATATAAATAAATTGATTTTTTCAAAATTGAACATAATCAAAGTTAATCAAAAGGAATTTAAATGAACCAATATAATTTGAATGAAATAAACCAAATAAAAAAATAACCAATGCAACCCAAAAAAACTAAAACAAATTGTTAAATGTAACTTTTTTGTTATTTTTTTATGTATAAATATTAAATGAGGTTATTTTACTAAAAAAAATTATTTATTAAAATTTATAATTAACTTGGGAATTTATGATTCTTAGTGTCTTTTAATACCGTATCTATGATGCTATTTATTTGGGAATATTGTAAGTTATCCTTCAAAATGAAACAGATAAGTCACTCTCTAAATCTGACACCCAATCACACTATGTATTAATTAAGGCTTCTAATCTCTAATAATATTCATATGTGTGTGAATTTACCTCCATTTTTCAATATTACCAAAATATTTAACACCCATATAGATGATGTCAATAGAAAATATATACATGACCTGCTAGAGATAATATTCAACCCCCATGTGAGAATAATTTCCATTGACTAAAACTCAAGATATAAATTCCACTATTTATATTGATGATTAGAGGAATGGAATTTAATCCCAAACTTCATTGAGTTTATTTTGAAAATTTAATAACATTATTAAATTGAAATTCATTTTATTAGAAACCAAAATTTATTAAAAATTTTCACCATAGTTTTTTATACATAGTCATTCATATATGTTCAATTTTTTTTGAAATCAAAACACACATTCATCCATACAAAATGATGACCTTCGGCCTTCATTTATATCAAAATATTAAATAAATAATGTATAAAAATGAAATATCACTTGAAGTGGTATATATATATTATAATAAAATTAAGTGGTACCATGACATCTCATTTCCTATATAAACTATTAGAAAATTCCATGTAAAAAATCACTTTCAAACAACTAGCCTCATTTCTCATAAAACACATCAGATATGATTATATAAAAATTAATCATGAAATTTTATTATGGTAATGTTATTAATATATTGAAATAAATTTTCCTACCTAATATGATTAAGACCAATGATGATTAATAAACACCTTCAACTAATTTATAGAAACTCTCTCAATGAAACACACAAAAATATATAATACTAATAGATATTTCCCCTTAAATTCATTATAATGTTTCAACTTAATTTTTTTCTATTTCAACCTAATTGTTCTAAATCCATGGATTTGAAAATCATCTGGCACCTCAAAATAGAACAACATCAATTAAAAAAATACATATAGTTAATTTAACTAATAACATACTAAGAGGAACTATTCAATTTAATTATATATAAATACATTATTAAGATGCTAACATTATCTTAATATGAAACCACTCATTATTCCAAGATTATGGAATATTCCATTAATCAGAATAAATAATGGGTTGTGATGTCACCTCACATGCTAACTGTCCTAGTATCATCACATAAATGCTTGAAATACCCCCATTGGTTACTCTATAAAAATCAAATGAGATGACAATATTTAATTATGTGATATTACATTAATCATTCATGTCTAGATTTTTCTCCATTATGTTATTATATTTATTTTAAAAAATATAAATAAATAAATTATTATAAATATTTTAGAGATTAATGTTACCACGTTGTAATATATGCCGATAATAATGACATGATAGTAGCCTCTCATTAGTAACTAAGTCATAGTATAAATCGACAATACCCCAATCTCTATAATAATATAAATACCTATGAATGAAATAATGACATGATAAAAAAATAGAATAACTCATATTATTCATGGTATATGAAAAAGTGTACCCCATATAGACTTAATAAATCATATATCATGTACTCACTATGTACATGGCATAACATGGGTAGAGTCATTATCCTATGAAACCAGTAGACCCTAGGTAGAATAAGTATGTCAACTCTATTATACCTCTGGTGTACTATGGGTAGATGTAGAATGAATACCATGTTTCATAGAATGTCTTCCATTATGAAACTTATTTGCGAGTTCTAATCTTGAAAATAATATAAACAAAAAACAATAATTAAATTAATATTATAATTCAATTGCAAGTGATTATATTCGTATTTATACTATTAAATACTGAAAAATTCTACATATCTGATCATATAATTAGTAATTTCTTGTATATTAATGTTATTATAATTTTTTTATGAACATTATTTCTTCTTCATCTTCATCTTGGATATTAAGAAAAAACTTTAATATCATCAGTGAAAAAAACTCAATGTGATAATGTTGTGGGTGTTCAATATTAGATATAACTTCTCCTTCATCAACCATATCTTACACACATATTGGATTCATGTGGAAAACTATAATCAAAACTTCATCTATAATGTCATTAACAAAATAAACCATTATTTTATGGAAAAATATATTTATCACGTTATCCAAGATCACTATTTTCAATCAAAAGTGGGTAGTTATGAGAAGTTAATTTGAATGTTTCATTACTTATACCCATATTAATATTGACCCAATTTCATCTGAGTAACAAAATTGAAAATATCCCATGAAAATTAAATATGATAATATTAGAAAACATTCCATATTAATCCTGATCTATAACATTAGAAATGGTGTAGTTTTTTATTTTCAAACCATCATTTTAGTCTATAGAATTGAACTTGAAACCATCAATATTGTGTGAATTTAATCATCTATAATGTTTCATCAGACATCGAGAAAAATAAATTAAATCTTTTGGTAGTTCATATCAATTATCTGAATTGGTTTCTCTTAAAAAAATTATATTAAATATTATTACACACATTAGATAATTTTAAATATATTTCATTTTAAAAAAGTATTATATTAGTAACATACATTACATGAATAAGAATTAATAATTTATTTGTTAACCACTTTTTTTATATTTGTGTTGGTTTGATTTTCACTCCTTGTATTTCTTCTCATTTTTTACCTCAATTCATTGATATACGTATGAATAATATTAGTACTGAGAAACATAGATATGTGTGATTATATTAACTATAATCCTATTAATAAAAAATATGTCACTTTTCAATATTTATATCCTGAAGTTCAAAATATTTATGATTTATCTTCCAACTATGAATGAATTCTATTATCTTTAGCATGTCCTACTCAATTATATTGTGTCTCTTTTGAGTCCAAATACATCAAGAAGATGGTTAAACACTCATTGAAAAGGTAAACTTATGAAAAAAACATTATTGGTGATATTTATTATTCACATATAAAAATAAATGACCAAGAAATCCAATAAATAAAAAGATGAAATTAATAAGTAAACAAAATTATAATTGACTTATTAAATTACAATTATTTAAATAGAAGATAAGTAAAATATATTACCTCCCTATGTAATACAATAATTGAAAATGTAGGGGTCCTCCAACATTATCTTCCTATAAAAAAATAATTGTTAAGTCAACCATCAAATATTGTCATCAATTGTTATTGTGTATGTAAAATTCTTTCCTCAAGTTCATATAGTTCAATTTGAATTAAGAAATTATTTTAAATTTGTCTCAAGAATATGAAAAAAGTAAAATTGAACTATAGTGTTTTTGGGCTATCATAATATTAATCTATAATTTTAAATCCATTTAATATTAAATTTCTCAAATCAATAAAACATTAAATGTTACATGAATATCTATTTTCCATCTTTGTATTTTCTGACTTAGAAAGGAATAAATAATTTTGTATATTTTTCCTCCAAAAATGTTATGCTCTACACATGCCATTTTAATCTTCCTACAGATCACACATTATATTTAGTTATTCTATTTCCATATAAGAATTTAAATCTTGTATAGATTTTCCCATATCATTAAGAATCAAATATATAAATTTTTGACACACATTTATCACAATGTTCATAACATCAATATTATTATGTAAAAAATAAAATTCCAAATATATAATATTCAAAAATATTCTCATTCTCAACTATTTTTTTGTTCCACTTGTATTTTTGGGATTTCTATGTCTTTTACTACTTTATTTTAAATGGAATTAAATTATTGATTTTGTAATGATATTTTTTAATTATGGAAAGATATCTGATCAAGTTAAAATATATGGGGGAATATTTAATCTATTTTTCCATTGAATAGTTTCTTGAAAAGCCAATATTGTGGATATGTATAAAAAAATTCCAATAAAACAAAAAACATATTTTTTTATATAAGTGAGATGTTGATGCTCAAAATCAATGTTATATATTTGACTACCAAACAAGTTTGTCCTCCATGTAAAAAAATTTCATACTCTAGGAATCTCATTGATGGTATACATTAGTTAAACATTAATTTTGAATGTTTTTTGATATATTCATCATAAGTTTCTCTATTATACTTCCATGAAATATAAAATTATTGATAAGAGAACAAAATAAAATATCAGTTTCATTTCAAATACTTTATTTTCTAAAATAACCATTGATATGATTAATGATGTTAGATTCATACACATTTAGGGAGGTAAATTGTAAGGATTTGAAATAGATGATACAGTGCTATAGTTCGACATAAAGATAAAAAATAATTGAATCTATATATCGATAATCACAAACAAAAATATCTAGTATCTGAATATAAATCAATATGTAATGAATTAATGTTTTTCCATTATCTTAGATCTCTTATATGTTTCATAAAATTATCATTTTTAATGTCTAACACATGGAAAATAATATTTTTAGTGGTTTTAGATGACATTAAAAATAGTGGAAATAGTTGATTTAAAGGAATTTAATGAAAAATATTTATTGTAGTTTTCTTTTTAAATTTCATTATGTTCATTTCTTGATTCATGTAAACATCACTACATATTGAGCTACTTTTATAAGTACATTATCTTTTTAAATCTTATTTATTATAATCTACCCCCTGGTTGAAGATAAAATCCCTAGGATAATAAAGGATATTTGTATAATTGTGTCCAATATTGATGATAACCTTCTTGATCACATAAAATGATATATAAATTGTGGCTCCAGTAAGTGAATAAATTCCAATAACAATATCATCGATTAATTTTTAATTCCACTTAGACCCATGATGTGGTATTATATAAAAAAAGAATATTTTTAATATTTTTAATTTCCTTAAAATAATTATTTATTTATGTATTTGTCTAATTATGAAAATGTTATTGTTTTTATTATAATTTTTCTATTTTTATTACATTTTAAAACATTATACATTAATATTTTATTATCTTGAAATGATTTCTTAGTAGTTCTAGAAAAGTAATTAATATTTTCCACATTAATATGTGTATAATTTAATGCTTTAAGCTCTAGTTGGTGTTGATTGACTATTTCAAATATTTATTTATTAAATTCTAAATTTCATTATCTATAATTAAGGAACAATCTGATTCATTCTATTGATGGAAATTATATCTTAAAATTTATAAAATTTTTATTCTCTATGAAAATTTTGATTCACATATTATTTATAGAATTGTTTAATTATAAGGTGATCAAATAAATCATCTCTCATCAACCAAAAGTTAAATTTATATTTTGTAAAACTAAATTTTATTCTTCAATACATAGATTAATTTTAATTTGAAAAATTCAAAAAACATCTCAAATCCTTTGATTTACTTAGATGTGTGTCATGGTAATGCAATCAAACATTTATTCATATAGAATAATCATTCTATATTTTCAAACATAAAATATAGTTATATAAATATATAGGAATAAAATAATAATTTTTAGTCAAAATAATAAGACACCCCTAAATCTAACAACCAAAGAATTAACACATGAACAAAAACACATATTAAATGGAAAAAATTATGCAAATCACATAAAAAGGGAAGCAATCTAGAATATACACCTCATCATGTTTAAAAATAATCCATCCATGAATAAAATTTTATATTAAAAACAAAAATTTTCATATTCAGATCTCTTTAGAAATTTTGAGTATTTTCTAATTATGATAATGCTAATATGTAAAAATTAATAACTACATTAGGAATAAATGATTAATACATCAACTAATGACCTATCATAAGGTAAAGGGTAAATTTTTTAATGAATTATGAAAATCTTAGAGGCCATACTATGGAAAGTAAGGGTATGTTTTATAATGAGTCAAGGTGTTGTGAGCCTATATCAATTTCCAACACGTTCTCAAATATGATGTAACACCATAAAACATTAAAGGGTTAAAATGATAAATGTTACTATCCATGTAAATAAGGTTATGATTTCTGTTTTGGACTCCACATGATTATAATTTTATTGTTAAGTCAGTTTGGATTGGATTTGTTTCATGATTGGTAACCACTAGGGATATTTACTAGGTTATGCATGAGTGAGGATAATTCACACTAAAATATATTTTTTGGATTGTGGGGATATTTATTATCCTTTTTACCCATTTTTGAAATTTGGTGGCCCCTATAGTGGGGGAAACCCAGGTCTATAGAGAAAATTATCTTACCTATCAATCTAGGACCCAATGGCCATATAAAAAATATGGTTCTTGTGTTTTCATTGGGTCTCATTTTTTAAATTTGTGTCCAACTATTGCCCAATATAATGTATAATGGAACTTGGTTGAAATATAGGGTCTACATTGTGGAAGTTTTTATATTAAGCGATATGGGAGAATGTAAAACCCCTAAAAGTTAAAGGATTAAATGTATAAATGTTATCATCAATGTAAAAAGTGTGGATGTTTCTTTTTGGAATCATATTTGATTTAAACAACATTGTTAGGTGATCATGGATTAGGGTAGTTTTACGATTTGGGTCCTCCAGGTAAGTTTCCTATGTTGTGTGTAAATGAGGAAAAATCACACACAAATAACATGTATTCAATATTGGGATTTTTCTTCTTCTAATGAATCATTCACACACCTGGGTGAGTTCGAGGGAGGCAAAAAACGTGACTATAGGTGAAATGGTAATGCCTAGAAGGCCAAATATCAACAACCATATTAAAAAAGTGGGATAAAATTTTCTTATAATGGTCCAATTATTCTACATAAGTTGTACCTGAGTACCTTTTATACAATTATAATATACCCCTTTTAAAGAAAATCATCCATTCTCAGATTCCATGTATATTAGTTATCGAATAAATCAAAAAAATATACTGTATATGTATCTCAACTAATTGAATTATATCTTTTAATAATTTAGGATAAATATAAATAAAATAAACATTCTCAAAATTTAAATTAAACATAATAATTATAATAACTTGAAATTAAACAAAAACATAAATTTAAATATTATGAGGTTACTATTTAATATAGTTTAAATAGTATTCATTCAGCCCCTATAATGAAATTATGAATATTAATATTAACACTATAAATGATGCGATGCATACCCAAATTAATTTATAAAATAATAATAGATATATAATCAACAATTTTAGAGCTGGGTTATATCATAAAAATTATCAGGGTTTACATGGATAGAAAAGAAGATAAAATGAATAACATGTTAAAATTTAAGGGTGATAAAAACATTCCTAAATAAGTATCTATTATAGATATGAAAATTCAATTAAACATAATCCATTAATGTAATATAAGTCCTAAAAAGGAGGATAATTTGTCATCCACAAAGGTGTCATATGATAACCAAAAATGTATACCACATAATACATGATTTATTAAAAAAAGATAAAAATAATACAATACCATAATATCATAATGTATAGTGTCTTTAAGAATCAGATATATACAAAATAACTTGAAAATTTGATACATTAATTTTATTTAATAACTCGATGACATGCCCATAAAATCCATTGGCCATTAAATATCACACAAGATAACCCATGGACATATATAAGAAAAGGGTGAGATATAAAGCCCATTAATGTAATATTAAATGAGTAAGATGATGAGTGTAATAAATTTGAGTATATACGCATATAAATTTGATATAAAAGGGGTGATAATCATAAACATGAACATCATATCATGATATAAGTTGATAACATCAAGGAAACATAGGAATTCAGAAACAACATAAAACATGTCATCTTAAAAATAATTCAAATATTACTGTAAAGGAATCACAATATGTTGTCACTAGGATAAACTACCATGATCCATTATAACTATCTCCTGAGATCAAAACAACTCCTAATGCATTGGATGAATATTTAATTATAGTAACCTCCATTACATTAATATTATGTATATTTATTTTTCTACTATATAGATTATACAACATAAGAATGTATTAAATAAATTTTAACACCATGATTTAGGTGTGTAAATATCATGCATGAAATTCCACAATCAATTAAGGATATGAATATATAGGTAAATTCCATATAGTGGAAATGGAGAATGTTATTCATTACAAAAATGTTTGTCATTGAAAAGAACATGTTAATATTAATAGCATATCAGGTGTACATAAGGATTCATAAAAGTGATTAATTAAAATGAAATGAGCTATATAATTAATTAGAAATCATAATGAAATTAAAATTTATATTTTAGAAAATATTTAAACATGATAAATTGTAAACAAAAACTCATAATATAATTGAAATGCTTGACTAAATAAGAGATGTAGAGGATCACTTACCTTGATAGGGAACTTATAAAAGTTTAGGAGGATCATTCTATGAACTTATTAATACATTAAGTGGGATTTTGATAGGCATATAGAGATTTATTTCATACAAAAAGGTATTTTAGTGAAGTGGATGAGGGTTTGGGCAATTTTTTTAGAAAAATAGGGGAAATTATTTATTAATTTATAATCCTAGGTTTTGTACTCGATCTGTTAAGATAATAAAAACCAAAAACATTCCTATGGGGTTTTTTCCCATGGTTTCTACCCAATAGTAGTTTCTCTACATATTTCATTACTTTATGAACCAAAATAATTTAAATAATACCCTCGGTTATGTATAAGTTGGTCATGTTTATAAAGAAATTAATTTAAATATTTAAAATATAATATAGGTTTTGGAGGTTTCATTAAGGGTTTATACAATTAATTATATAGCATTAAAAAAATTATTTAAAAGGGGAAACATAATTTTATTCATGGATAATACTTATATTATTAATTAAATCATATTTATTATTTAATGATGTCATAATACATATTGTATATTTATATCATATTTAATTTTTACCCAGATGTTTTCTTTTCTCTTAAAATTACGAAAATTCTGCATTGGCCAATTTAAACATGTTGACTTCAAAAAAAGATTTTATTTTATCAGAAAAATTATCTAAATATTATATTTTACACTTTTGAATAAAAAATACAATTTATTGAATAATACTGGTTGTTATGATGTTAATAGTTTTCTAACCCTTATAATGGTTATGTTGGACTTAAGTAAATTATATTACACATTGTATTCTAATAAATATTATATAATGAAATTATTTTTTGGAAATAATATATATTATGAAATTTTTGGAATTTATCTAAATGTATTGTCTTTATTTAAACTATAGATATCCCAAACAACATAATTTTGACTTCTTCGTATCAAAATATAATTTTTTTTATCAAACTCATTAATAGTAGGGATAAATATAACCATTATTTTATTAAAAATAAAATATAAAAAATTAATTTTTTAGGTAATATACACATGAACCCTTATTACCCAAGAATATGCCCTAAGGGTAATGTGTGTGACGGGGACACATTCTTAAATTGGTTTGACATGCATGGTTTGGACAGTGATCTTAACAAAATTTTAATTCACCCATAAATTGTTTCAATAATGTATTAGATATTGAATATCATCATGCGTTTAGTAAATAGGAAATCATAGGGATTCTATCTCCCTTATAAGAATCAAAAAATAATCTTTATAGGGTATAATCCTACTGTTTGAGTTCATCTATTCAATTGTCCTTTTTATTGGATTTATTAATCACCCATAATATATAATAATAATAATGGTCCATATATAATTGCGATATTATCAATGGTTATGATGAATAATATTAATTCAAATCCTTAATGATATAAATAATCAAG
Organism: Viscum album; assembly: GCA_963277665.1. Lineage (NCBI taxonomy): Eukaryota > Viridiplantae > Streptophyta > Magnoliopsida > Santalales > Viscaceae > Viscum > Viscum album. The sequence continues at coordinate 1,994,346,021 of OY728150.1, read as the reverse complement.
ATCTAAAATTTAAAATTTAATGAATATATTTTTTATAAACTCATAACATAATAAATAATTCATTCATTTTAAAATTGAATTTCATTTTTGAAATTTTAAGTCATTACATGGCACACACAAATAGGGATTGGTCATGTGGAGGCTAGTGTGGCGATGGTTGAAATTTTGGTGTGGAGGATGATAATTTTTCCATGGAGGGATAACACATGGATATTGATCAGGTGAATGGAGGCCAGTGAGGTGAGGGTGGTCTTGTCAGAGGTTAGCCATGAAGGTGGGGTGACCAGCAAGGGCATGCTTGGTGACTTGGTTTGAGGCTACGAGGGAAGGGATGAAAGTGTGGTTTTATTAAAATGGTTCATAGATGTTATTTGAATATTTTGTTGAATACCTAATTTAATGATATTTTTGAAATTTGTTTGAAAAAATCAAATATCGAATCATTTAGTGGGTTTTTTTGGAATCCTTAACTACATGACCATAACTATGTATTCATTTTCATGTATTGTTAAGTCTCTAGGGCTATGAGTATCGTATCAAAAGTCCATCTACCTAAGGATACATTACTGAATATATTTATTAATTCCATTAAAATTGTAACACTTATTATTTTTAAAAAATAATTAACTTCTTAAATTTTCTCTCATAAAACAAATCATGAAAACACAATGGTAGAGGAATAGCTAAATCAATTATCATTCTTATCATACTTATCATATAACTCTTTATATTCTTATCGAATAACATATAATTAATTTAACAACATAGACTATATCATAAACATATTCACAAAATAAAATTTATATATATCAATAATAGTGAAAATAAACTAAATAAATGAATATTTCAAATATTTAAACATGTGGTAAACATTTACAAATAATTCATAATAAAAAAATTAGAACATTTCACAAATAAATAACTATATAATCTTTATATTTACTCCCAATATGAACACATTCATATTACTCATTATATAAAATCTTCATTAAATATAATATATTAAATGAATTATAGTCAATAATTATTTCAACTATATTTTGAAAAAATTCAAATATTCTAAATATCACATTTATAATATTATTTAATTCTTAATCCTTCTAATTATCAAAAAATGATTTGATTTAACTAATTTGTTATTGATTTTTTTAATTCGAATAATTTAAATTAATTAAAATCAATAAATCATAATACCAAATTTATACTCCTTTATATTTGTTTTTATACTATAATTTTAATGAACTTTTTAAATTAACTTATAATTTTCATATAAGATAATTTTTCATAAATGATTTTTTATTCAATATAATTTTAAAAATGTATTTAATTTCAATAATTGATATTATGGACATGAAATCATTAAATGTTTCCAATACACTTAAAAAACAATTAAAAACAATTCGTAATTAATTAATTTATAAACTCCTCTATAAAATGAGTAAATGTGATGCCTCGAACCCATACTCCCAGATCAAATTCCATAGAAACATACTTTACATACTCACTTTTATACATTTTATAAAATCAAAATATAACCATCCTTAATTATAGATTCATTAATTTGAATTGTAACCCTTAAAAATTTAGGATATTTTATTTTTAGATATTTATAGAATAAGAATGTAACAAAAGATAACAAAACCAATGTTATTTTTATCAATATGATATTTTTACCTTTACATAGAAATCTATTTAATCCATAATTACTCTTAAAAATACACCATAAATTTGGTCACTTGTTTTATCCTTCAAATGAAGTCCTATATACTAATTTTATTTATTACATGGGGAAATATAAACCTAATGAGGGGAGATCTCAAATTATTAATAAGAGAAACCATTCAGCAAAGGTAATTATTTTATAATCCTATAATATATATTTGGGAAGTAATAAGTAAAATACACAAATACACAATCAATATGAAATTAAGAACATTATTTATCCATGAAAATTAAAGAAATCATTTATATTAATAACACTAATCTCATTTTGATGGAATACATAGAGATAGACATCAAAAAAATGTTTTCATGTTACTTTCAAAAGTCTCTATCAAGTAATGGGGAGGGGTATACACTAGAATCCCCCTTGTTTCTTCCCATGAGTACTATTAATTAGTCACGGGATTATATAAATCCAAGAACCACATGTAACCTGATTATGTCCAATAAATCTACTATAAGAGTCAATAATATCTTTTATTCAATTTTCTAAGGAAACATTGGATAAATAAAAAGAATGGGTATTTTTATAATGATGGATAATAAATACATATACATGATCAGCCAGTGTCAGTAACCAATAATCATCAATAATGTCAATAAATTTTACCTTGAAAATAATGGGATAAAATGATCATAGCACATATCTAGAAAAAAGGTCGATGTTTAGACACTAAATATTATACTATAAAATTATCATTCATATTTTAATAATAATAAATGGCATACTAATAATTTTACCAATTTAAATAAAGGGGATGACATGATCGTAACCCATACCGTGAAATAAAGTGGATGTTCAAAACATACATATTCAACTTGAGAATAATCTTCCACATTAGAATAAAAATTAATGAATTTCTAATATGTAATCATATGATAGTATAATTATTTTTTTTCAATGTGAACATTATCTAATGATTTTTTTAAATGTAATGTTCACACCATATTGATAAATGAGAATAAAGATAATTCAATACTAGAATATCTTGATTATAATCCATCTAGAGAGAGAATGTCGATGATTTTAAAAGAACATAGCCCTAGTGAAACTATAGAAACATAGAATGGTGTTACATAAATAAAAAAACCTCAAAAAATAATGATTCATATGACATAAAAATAGAAGGGATGGAGAATATAATTGAATTATACCATGAGTTCAATTCACTAAATGTTAAATAAATATATTTGAGATTAAATAAAAAGTTAAATTTCATATTCAATTTTAGAGTTAACTTTTGAGAATGTGACATGAAATATCTTGAAAACCATTTATTTTAGAAAGAATATCCATTAATGGATCCTTAATGGGATAAAATTTTTATGTTGGTGAAATGTGTATAGGAAGTTAAAACATATAAAATTGAATCTAAAAATATTTTTTTATTATTCTTAATATACCTTTGCACAAAACCTAAATAGTAAAATAGTAAATAAGAAGTATTTAATTGAAAACATGTTCCAAAAAAGAGGATAAACAATACCATATAATAAATAAATTGGTTTGGAGAACCCAATCATGGAAAATAAAAGTTCAAGATGAAACATTATATCTCAAAAAAGTGATTTATGTTATCCAAATCACTCATGGGAAATAAACCTTGAAGTATTAAACATCTGATTTTTTTAAGTAGTAAACATGTATACAGTGAAATAACACAAAATAATAAAATCATATTGAAATTTTTCCAAACATAAATAAAATAAGATCATGTGAATGATCATAACTGAATGAATGAAAATTGAGTCACAAACAAATCTTATGACTAGGGAACACTTTAGTTAAGTCACATTCTATGAGAATAAAATTATTTGGATTATTTTACCCAATGAATTACATGGATTTAGTTTATATAACATTCATGTTATAGTAAATTAATAGAAAAAAATACAAAGGAATCACGGTGTAAAACTTGTAACATGTGCGTGAGAATGAAAATCTAGACCAAGAAAACTCATACAACTTGAGTAACACTTTAATAAAAAATTGTTAAATTATTGGACCTGTAATTATCCTTAAACTACCACGAATAAAAGACAATTCATTATTTGATATCCTAAATAGGAATAATATTCACCAAATAAATGAAATTAGGATTATATTGCAAAAGATGTCTTAATGAGATGATTTTTTTATGAAAAACCTTACCTCGATACTGATCCATTGCTCACATTCATGTAATTTATTGAATAATTAAATTATGTTAAATAAAAAATTTCCAAAATATTTCTGGATAAATATAACTATTTATTCCACTAATTTATAATCATTATATATATATGCCAATTTTTAACTATTTTCAATACTCATTGTAAGCAATCATTACCACTTTAAAATTGATTAACAAATGTATGGTTGATATAATTGGGTTTCCAAAATTACCACAATATTAGATCCTTTATGGATATATAATAGTTTTTAAATCTATAATATTAATTCATGGATGTTTCATTTTTTATCAATGAAGATAAAATTGGTGACAATCATGTTTCCGTGATTCAAACAAAATATAAGGTGATTAAATAATTTTTGAGCTAAATAGTGGAATATAATTTCCATAAAAAATAATTATTTATGTATTTATATCATATTATAGATTTAATTTATTTCACTTATTCATCCATTATATATATTCTTATTTTTTTCAAGTAGATGGTTATACCAAACCAAACACAAAAATACAATGATTAAGGCCTAATTATGGGGTGGATTAGTTGTAATATAATTATAATAGAAGAATAAATATGATATATGGTCATTATATGTGTGTTATGTGATAATGTTAAATAAATATAAATATAAGATAATGTATTTAAAGTTATTACTTATAATTATGAGAGCATCTTCTTTTTAGTTTTCTAATCTTAAATGATTGAATTATTGATAAATGTTTATTGATCATATCATTAATAGGTTCAAAAAATTGTTAAAAAATTAATTTTATCATAAAAATTATATTTATGCATTAATCCTGTTCTTTTTATCTTCCATGAATGGAGGTAAAAAAAGATATCAATCATTCCATGGAAGTGGTAGTCCACACATATGTAATGATTATGATTTTATTTTCTATTGAATGGGGGAAAGTTTAATATGTTTTATAATTTCAAAATATATAATATGTTATAAATATAATAATTATATATTATATTCCTTATTAGGACCATCCTTGTAATGCAATGAAGGAATATAAAACACATTTCCTTATGGATTTAATAGTATGTATAGTGCATGATTGACAACATCTTCTTTCATAGTTGAAAAGGGGAAGGTTTTTAATTATTATAAATAAATTATAATAAAATATTAATATATTAAGTATATTGATTTTATTATTAAATATTTTAACTTTTATTGTGAAATATGAAAATATCATAATGAAGTTGAAAAGGGAAAGAGGGGTCAATAAATTATACCTCACTTCTTGGATTATCTCTATTGAAATAGAGGTTAAGCCCTTGAGGGATGGTTTTTTGAGAAGAAAATAAAATCTTTAAAATGTATAAAAGTATTATAAATATTTTGGGTAGTTCTCAGTTTGAATATATGGTTTTTTTATTTGGGTAACTGAGGAATGGAGTGTCTCTTTTATACGTGAAAAGGGATGGATTTTTTATAAGTATGATTTTTTTTTTCAATAATTGGTAGTCACTATAAAGGAAAGTGACTTAACAATTAAACATCAATGGGTTGGTGTTTAGTTATAAGGTTTATCAAGGCCCCTACCTCAAATACTCACACATGTTTTAAATAAATATGGCGTATTTTACTCTGAGAATCATTATTTTACCATATAACTTCTACTATGGTAACCAGTATTTTATGTTATACAAATTCACCTTTACCACAAAAAAATGTGGAAATTTTTATATAATTTTTAACCTAAGATTATAAATCTGAAATAAATTTCATTTCCTTTAATTCATAAAAGAGATAAAATTTTATTTGAGAATAAATATGAATACTGTATTAAAAATTATTTTTGAAAAATAATACGTATGAATTAAAATATTAAATGTGTTTTATTATATTAAAAATTAATTTTTAAAATATAATGTAACATATAAAATAATTATTTTATATTATAAAAAAGATTCATTAATTTATAATTTATAATAATATTAAAATTATTTAAAAAATGTCATGTTATTTTTAATAATTATATTTTCCATTATTTATCTAATAATAATTTAAAGGGAATATAGAATATTAAACTAAATCATATATTTCTATTATTAATCTAAAAATGAAGTTTATTTTTTGAAAATAAATTTCTAAAATTTTATAAATCAATATTTACATAAAATCCTAAAATATAGTGGATAACTATTCATAATGGAGAATTAATTTTTTAAAATCATAACTATTATTTATTCTTACTTCATATGAGTTAAATATTAATTTATTGGAACTTTATAATTCATGTTACCAATATATTTTATAACAACCGAATTATAATATACATTGTATCATGAAATAAAACATTAGTTCTAGGAAATTATAATATATATAAAATGATTTTCATAGTTTTTAGCTATACTAGTTAAATTTAATTCATATTAAAATATGTCATTATTTCCATTCAACAAATATTTTTTAATTTGATTATACATGTTCGTTCTTGATAATTCAATGACTATTATTTTATGGTCATATACAATTATTTATAATTTATCTAAATATATCATGATTTCGATTAATATCGATGTTTCATGTAGAGCATGCTATCGAAAACATTGACTTATTTATAGTTAGTCATATATTGATATCTTGGTTTGTTATAATCTCCCCCTTAAAATTAGTTTCATCCTCATAATTTAAATTATTTCTCAATGAAGTCAATACATGTGGGTATTCTTAACATAATAATCATTTGGGGTATAACCACTAATATAAAATCATATAAAATCTTTAGGTATATATCATGTTAGTTTTAATTTTACAAACAAAATTATCCATTCATATAATCATATACCTAATTATTTATACACATTAATAATAATTTCATTATAAAATAACATTCCTTAAACCATTTTAATCAATAAGTCAATAAACCACAATGAATTTATATATTACTCTAAAAATAAAGTTTATCTATAATACAAAATTGGTACTAACCACTAGTTAATAATTTCATACACTAATCAACCTATATAATAATCTAAAAAATGTAAAGAAAAGCATTAGAAATATCATGATTAAATTATCAACCCCATGGTTACCAATACAATATATCTTACATCTTAAAAAATTAAACAACCTATTATTATCTCAACATCAATCATATATTAAACACAAGAGTTATCCATACCTAAAACATGTGTTCTTCAATATCTATGTACATAAATATAATGTTTTTACAAAATAATTTTCCAATATTATTGATAAAATTTAATATTTGATTGAAACCAATCAACATAAAACATCCAAATAATTATCCTTAAACAAATCAAATAATCCTCTGTAACATTTTTAATGTTGCAAATTTTCACTGATAAATATCACTCACTAATGAGAATAAATTAGAGTTTTCAGATTTAATTTATATTCTAATATAACACACATTACCTTTTCTAAGACTATGAAACTATTTTTTCTATCATAACATGAAAATAGTATGATTCATAGTCATATAATTATAATCCCTTATTTAATTATAATACATAGTGGTTTCTATATACATACCATTCTCAACTTCACTTCCAAGATCATGTTTAAAAAAAACATTGAATACCAAAATTGATATTAACCAAATTAGAGTAAATTATCATTTGATTATAAAAGATAAATCATAAAATAACATCTCTGATGACACATTTGTAAAGTCCCGGATCCAGAAGCCACCCAGAGGTGCCCCATACTTGGTTGGTCACATGGCCTCAAGCGCATTTCTCCAAATGCCAAAGGCTACCAACTAGAAGTGAGGGCCTTGGATGTGATAGTGGGGAAACTATTCCCTCATTGGTAGAGTACACAGCGGATGTAAAAAAATACATACAACAACAGAAGTGGTAAATATCCAACAACAGTAAACAACAGAAGATTGGAATAATAAACAACTAAGGAACATATACATATATAAAATGATGCATGATACATATGTTTAGGAAAGCAACCAAACAAGTCACAATGTTGGAAATAAAAACACTACTAAACCAACGTACAAAATAAAAAGATAAAAAACTCCTTAGCATTGTAAGCCTAAGCTTGGTCCCATGCTCTCTAGATCCACAATAAGTCAAGTACCTGAAGTAGAAGGGTTCTTGCCCTTATCTATACTAGCAATATTATAATCTGTTTGGGCCTAAAAGCAAGGCCCAAATAGTTTCTAAGACTAAATCCTAGTAGAAAACCACCCAAAGATATGTGCCTAACAGTCAGTGGATATATGGAAGGTAAAGGCGCAGAAAAGAGTAAACAAGAAAGTGCTTAGCAGTAAACAATCCACAATTTCAATATCAAGCAACAGTGAAACAAACAGCTAAACCTCATATTGGTAACCATCTCGGAAGTACTCACAACCAACCCCTCTGGTCTTACTCAAGAAGTACAAGAAACCCTCTGGGAAACACACTTAGTCTAACCCCTCTGGTTCTGCATATGAAGACTCTATGAGGAAGCACTCACAGTCAATTCCCCTTATAGTCTATTGTCAGGAACTCTCTGAGGAAGCTCACGCGGTCAATTCACCTTATAGCCAAAAGGTTGAATAATTTCTAAGGAATCTCACTCCTTCAATTCCCCTTATAGCCTAGGTCATTCATAGGCTCTCTAAGGAAGCACTCACTGTCAATTCCCCTTAAAGTCTAAACAGATCAGGAATAAAATCAAAGACTCTCTGAGGAAGATCACTCAGTCAATTCCCCTCATAGTCTAAAGCAGACAAGGACTCTCAGAGGAAGATCGCTCATTCAATCCCCCTTATAACCCCAAGTGGTCCTAGGATATCTGAGGAAACTCACTCGATCAATCCCCCTTATATCCTAAAGTGCTCAAAGACTCTCTAAGGAAGCTCACTAGGTCAATTCCCCTTATAGTCTACTACACCATGTTCTAACGGACCTGTGTAGGTCAATGACCATATCAGTGTAATATGTCCAATGTAAACCTATATAACTACATGTCTAATCAGTCTATATCATATCAATAATTTCATAACACAAACTCTCCATCCTACAGCGATAGGCACAGAAAACAAGTAAAGCAGCCAAAGGCTAAACAGGACCTAACGGTCAAAAATAGAACATGCATTGGAAAAACATATCCAAGGCATAGTAATCAGAATTATTCATATCCAAATAACCTCTACACAAGCATACAAGAATGGAAGGAAATCAACAGGGGTAAAATGGTAAACATATAATACCCCGTCCAAGGGTATTGGTGGAATTTTCACATAATACTCAAATAATTTGAATGGAAAGGCACAAACCACCTACCTCGGGGTTGGGAGATCTATATACATGAACCTAAAAGCTTGAATATCCTTAGAACATCAAAGATCAATGCGATTCCAACGTGACTGATGGTGTTCGATTTGGAGGATGGATGCACACTCGGAGGTTCGTCAAGTATCTGTGACCATACGAAGCTCTTGGATGAGACGAACGATGAAGGGAGTGTTTTTGTAGATTAGACGCGACCCAGGTGCGTTTAATGAAAAAAAGTACACTATGTGTACTTTTAAAGTACATAGTGTGTACTCTCCTTTTCTATACTCCACATTAAGCGGCCTCCAAGTCACTCCCACATGGCTGTGTGTGTGGCTACCACATGGCCAACACACGACCTCTTGTGGCAAGGAAGTACACGGCGTGTACTCATAAAGTACCCAACATGTACTTAGAAAATTTCTAGAATGTCCTTTTTCCTCAAAATTGACCAGAAAAGGGAAAACATACCTGAAAAGAGGATCCTAGTTCTTACAAACTTTCCCCCTTAAAGAAATTTGTCCCCGAATTTCCCTAACGCTGTGTAGAAGAAGAAACCTTGAACAGCTCCAGCCACTATGATCGCACGTCTGTCTCCCTCTCCAATGTCTCGTTCTGTACTCTCCTGTGCTGCCAAAGCACCTGTACCAGAGGAACAGACTGGCCGTGGAGAACTTTCGCATTGTGATCGATGATCCAGATATGATGCTCCTCAAAGAATGCATCCACTTCAAATTCTACCTCCTCAGGTTGGAAGACGCGAGACAGGTCAGAGAAGTAACGTCGAAGATGAGAAATGTGGAAGACATCATGCATAGCTCGGTACCTCTGAGGTAACTACAACCAATAGGAAACCAGCCCAACTCTCTCTAACATCTCAAATGGCCTAAAGTACCTCAGCAAAAACTTACCTTGTCTCCAAATCCTATTTTGTCCCAACTGCAGTGTGACACGCAGAAAAACCAGATCCTTGACCTCAAACTCCAGAGGTTGTCTCCTTTGATCAGCATAAGACTTCTGTCGAGACTGCACAATATCTATCCTCTTCTGGATCAACTCTATCTATTCTGTAGTCTCCTGAACAAGACGAGGTCCCAACAAAGCTGCCTCTCAAGCCTCCAGCCAACATAAGAGTGATCAGCATGGCCTACCATACAAAGCCTCATAAGGTTCCACCTGAATAGTTGCTTGAAAACTATTGTTGTAGGAAAACTCCACAAGAGTTATATGCTTCTCCCAAGAACCTCCAAAATTCAGAATTCATGCTTGGAGCATATCCTCAAGCATCTGAATCGTATGCTCAGAATGGCCATCTATCTTTCAGTGGTAAGCTGTTCTCAAAAGTACCTGTGTACCCAAAGCCTTCTGAAGCCCCTTCCAGACCCGAGAAGTAAAACACGCATCCCTGTCTAAAACAATGGAGTGTGGAACTCCATGGAGACATACAATCTCTCGGATGTACAACCATTCCAGCTCTTCAACACTGAAGGTCTCCTTGATCGGCAAGAAGTGAGCGACCTTCGTGAGTCTGTTAATGAAAACCCAATCTGCCTCATTCCCTTGAGGCGACCTCAGAAAACCGGTCATGAAGTCCATCGCGACGTCATTCCACTTCCACTCGGGAATTGGTAACTGCTGTAAAAGCCCTGCTGGTTGCTGATGCTCCGCCTTCAACTACTGACAAATGGAACACCTCATGAATAAACCAACAACGTCTCTCTTCATACCTGGCCACCTTTACTGACGGTGTAGATCACAATACATATTAGTGATTCCAGGACGAATTTCCCAAATTAAGGAATGAAAATCCAGCATCAGCTCCCCGCGTATATCTGCCAACACCCATATGCGCCCCTAGAAATGAAATATCTCATCCTCACCTATGATTCATCTAGGAATAGGGTCCTCTCCTGACACGCTCTCCCTTAGGACTAGGCCTTCCGAATCTGATACCTTCCTCATTCGAACTCAATCAAGAAGAGTAGAGGTAACAGCTACAGAAGATAGAATAGTCTGCCCCTGTCTGTTATGCACCTCCAAATGCATATTAGAGAATAGATCCATAAGCTGCCACTCACTGCTGGTCTCCTGAATTTCCTATATCTGATTCCTCTTGCTTAGCGCATCATCCACTACATTTCCTTTCCCAGGTGTATAGGCTAGCTCGAAATTGAAGGACTAAAGGTACTCTACCCACCTTCACTGCCTCAAATTCAGATCATGCTAAGTGAAGATGTACTTGAGACTATTGTGGTCAGTGAAAACCAAAAAATTCTCTCCTAGAAGATAATGTCTCAAATAATGTTGGGCACAAACAATAGCTGCCAACCCCAGATCATGTGTTGGGTAATTCCTCTCATGTGGCCTCACTTTTTGAGACTCATACGCAATGACTCCATCTCCCAACATAAGCACAACTCCCAACCCAATACCTGACGCATCATAGTAAACAATATAGCTCTTTCCCTACACTGGAAAAACTAGTATCGGCGCTGAAGTCAACCTCCCTTTAATCTCCTAAAAGGATAACTCACGATAAACTGACCACAAGAACTTCACACCCTTCTTAGTCAGGTCTGTTAGTGGAGATGGTAGGTGTGAAAAGTTCGATATGAAACGTCTGAAGTATCCAGCCAGCCCTAGAAAACTCTGCACCTAAAAGATGATCTTCGACTGCTCCCATGAAACTAAATCTCTCACTTTCTCTGGGACTACTGATACTCCTATCTCTGAGATAATATGACCCCGGAAGCGAATCTGATCCATCCAGAAGTGGAACTTTGAGAGCTTAGCATATAACTAATGCTCCCTCAGTGTACTCAAAATGATCTCAAGATGTGTAGCATGGTCGTGTCGAGTGTGAGAGTACACCAAGATATCATCCATGAAGACCACCATGACAAAATCCAGGTATGGATGGAACACTCGGTTCATTAGTGCTATGAAAATTGCAGGTGCATTCGTGAGGCTGAACGGCATAACCATATACTCGTATAGACCATACCTACTCTAGAATGCTATGGGAGGTATATCAGATGGTCTAATGTGCAATTGATGCTAACCGAATCTCATGTAAATCTTTGAGAACACCCGGGCTCCTCAAAGCTGATCAAAGAGATCATCAATCCTCTAAAAGGGATATCAGTTATTGACCATCAACTGGTTCAGCTTCCGATAATCCACACAAAGTCTAAGGGTACTGTCTGCCTTCTTTGGAAATAGGATAGGCGAACCCCAAGGAGACGTACTGGGTCAGATGAAACCCTTTTCCTGCAACTCCTCCAACTGCTTCTTGAGATCCTAAAACTCTGGTGTATACATCCTATAAAAAGGAATGAACAAAGGTGCCGCTCCTGGAACAATCTCAATAGAAAAGTCTACCTCACGCTCTGGAGGAAAACCTGAAAAGTCCTCTAGAAAGACATCTATGAAACGATTCACCACTAGAGGAAAGTCTAGCTGTGAAGTCCCCTGGTCAACTATATATAGACTAGAAATCAAGGCTATAACTCCTCCTGACCCATGATGCTCTGGTCCCACTCTACTCGCCTGGACATCCCAATCACCCTTTTAAAGAAACGATATTCCCTATGGTGATGTAAAACTCACCCTGCGGCGATAAAAGTTGACGAATTTCTGGAAGGGAACTAGCCAATACATTCCAAGAATGACTTCATAACCTGTCATCTCTAGGACCTAGAGGTCCCATAAAAAGTGACACCCACCAACCTCTAGAGGGAACTCCTTTCGCTGACGTACACTAGACGTTCTAGTCCCCAACACAGTGTCTAGCATCAAGATATCAGTAGAAGAAAAGATGTAGTGACCAAGGATGTCCACGAAAACAACATATATAAATCTATGGGAAGCCCCTGTATCTAAAAGAGTTGAAGATAAAACCGAGGCTACTAAGATCACACATCAAAATGTGGAGGGTCCAGGATCCTGCTCCTGCTGGGTCTGCTCCACTGTAAAAGTCTCTCCTGCTCCATGGACCTATGAACCTGCCTGGACACTCTGAGCTGATCCACCCTACTACTGCTAAAGAACCAGCGACTAAATACCACGGCCATGACCTCCACCTCTACCCAAATGGCCAGAAGAACTCCAGTTCCTGGACTGGTGAGAAACTGGTGGTGTTGCTCCTAAACATGGGGTCATAGAAGAACCCCTATCACCAGGTGCTGGTGAGAAGAACTGACAAAAGCGTTGAAGATGGCCCATCTTTCCACAAGATCGACACTCCACTGGGTCACTCAGGAAACGTAGCCTCGTATGCCTGCTTCTCCCACACTATTAGCACACCACATGGATACCGGAAGATGCATCCTACCTTCTCTAATCTTCTCATGAAGCCTCCCTACGACCCTTCCTACTATCAGTTGGAAGAGCACTAACTTTGGATGTTGAACCACCCTGGATCACAGCTCCAGAATCCCTCAGATTACGCTCTATGATCAGAACCTAGTTGAAGATAGAGGATATCTAAGTCAACCTAAAGATGTGCACCTGAGATTAGATTTCATGCCTCAGACCATCCTCAAACTTCCATGAAAGGAACAACTCATCACCTCCTATAATAGGCGTGAAACGCTACAGATCTATGAAGTGAGAGGAATACTCCATAATAGTAAGAGTACCCTGCTCTAGACTCCTTAAATCTTGGGCTCAATCTGCCCTCAAGGTCACCAGATATAAGTAATCGTAGAAGATGCGCCAAAACTCTTCATAATCCATATTCTGCTTGTGGACCGTCTGTGAGATCACATCCCACCACCTCTTGGAGGTGTCTCAGAGCATGTAGATAGCAAGATTCACCCTATTCTCTGCAGGTATCTCTATATGCTCAAAAATAATTAGCGTGTCTTCTATCTATGACTTTGCAGCCTGAGGTCCTCTATCCCCTGAGAAAGTAGAAGGATGTTGCTGCTGGAAGACCCACGTCAAATCAGCCATCGATGGGGAGGAGGTAGTGATCCCTAAAAGTTCTGAATCATCCTCAGAAATCCCTTCATAAACTGTTCATCCACACCTATGTTAGGTACAATGGCTGGTGCCAAGGATGGCACAACTATTGGATCTGCAGGTAATCCCTGATCAGCCATGTCTGGTGTCTGATCGCTGTCTGGAAACTGGTGTACAACTGGAGGACGTCTTGGTGGCATGAATCTGTAAGGTCAAGCACACACCTTAGATCAAGGTTATCAAGGAATGAAAACAAGGAGTGTAATAAGGGAACATGAGAATGAAATCATTCAAGTTTTAAAAAACATGACTACACGGCGTGTACATTTCCTACACGGCATGTTCCCTTAAGTGATTTACATGGGTGTGCACTCCTGCATACACTGGTCGTGTAACACCCCAAACACACAGTGTGTTGTCTCAACACAAAACATGTACTTGAAACCTCTTCCCTTGCCTGAGTCCTTTGAAATGGTTATTCCACACGGCTCTCCTAAGACAAGACTACACAACATGTTCAAGATAGACACGGTGAGTAATAGACAAGCTTCGCCTGGACCGTGTTGTAGTGACATGGCATGACACCCGGCTCCCACTACACGACATGTTCATGGTGGAAACAACATGTATGTAAAAGGATAACACCGACCCATGTTGTTGGTTACACGGTCGACTACATGGATAACACTACACAGCGTGTTCCAGATGGACATAACATGTACAAGAAGGGATAACACAGACTCGTGTTGTTGGTGACATAGACGGGTACCTAGGTCAGACTACACGGCGTGTGCAGCTGGTACACGGTGGGTTCCTATAAGAATTTTCCTATCCCATGTCTCTTCCCACATGTCCAATGACATGGTTAGAGACTACACGGTGTGTACATTAAGTACATGGAGTGTACTTAAGAAAAACAGTTTCTTCTTGAATATAAGAACAAATGGCATATACTTAACATTACACGGTGTGTATTCTAGGTTTTTCTGGATAGTAAGCCTCAAAAACTACTCTGGAACCCAGAAAACACTAAAACGAACAAAGTGACAAATTTTGATCCATGAGGGCCCATACTCCCCGTGAATCAAAGTTTGGAATCTTCTACTTGCTATAGCAAAGAAAAAATGCAATGATCCACCAAATTCTAGTCTATGAGGGCCCATAACACCTCAAGAAGCAAAGTTTGGCCTCCACTAAAACAAAACCTTACACAAAAAAAAACCCTATCAAAACAACAGGTGTTTTTATCAAGGAATCTATCACAACATCATGCATATTCTACACAACATCTATCACAACAACATGAAATCGCTAATGCATCCTAGATGACACAACAATAATGCATGACATGTGATTTCTAGTAAGTGACTATATGATGCATGAGATGGAATAACCTCATCTCATCGGGTTGTGACAGAAATAAAACCTCAATAACATAAAAAACAACAACACAAATCATGTGAATCACTCAAGGTGAAATCAAATCAACTATAAACTTGAAAAACCAGAAAATTGAAATAAACGAGGTAGGTTGGCTTTTCCCAGTACACAAGTTAGCTAATCATAGGCACAACTTATTACCAAGTACCTATTCCTTCCTATCCCTGTCTAAAGGCTCCAAACAGTAAATCAAGAGAAAATAATCCCTCTGATACCACTTTGTAAAGTCCTGGTTCCGGAAGCCACCCAAAGGCGCCCCATACCTAGTTGGTCACATGGCCTCAAGTGAATTTCCCCAAATGCCAGAGGCTTCCGACTAGGAGCGAGGGCCTTGGGTGTGATAGTGGAAAAACTATGACCTCATTCGTAGAGTACACAGTGGAAGTAAACAAATACATACAATAGAGGAAGTGGTAAATATCCAAAAATAGTAAACAACAGAATACTATTATAATAAACAACTGAATAAAATATACATATATAAAATGATGCATGATACATATGTTTAGGAAAGCATCCAAACAAGTCACAATGCATGAAACAAAAACAGTACTAAACCAATGTAAAAAAGAAAAATATAAACAGCTCCTCAGCATCGCAGGCCTAAGATTGGTCCCATACTCTCCAGATCCACAACAAGTCATGTAACTGAAGTAGAAGGGTGATTGATTTTATCCATACCTGCAACAATATAATCTGTTTGGGCCCAAAAGCATAGCCCAAATAGGGTGTGAGACTAAATCCCAGTAGGCAACCACCCAAAGATCTGTGCCTAACAGTTAGTGAATATATGGTTGGTAAAGGTGAAAAAAACAGTAAACAGGAAAGTGATCAGTAGTAAACAACACATAGTTTCAATATCAAGCTACAACGAAACAAACAGCTAAACCTCATACAGGTAACCCTCTAGGCAGTACTCACAACCAACCCCTCTGGTCCTACCTAAGAAGTATAAGAAACCCTCCGGGCCACACACTTGGTATAACCCATCTGGTTCTGCATATGAAGACTCTCTAAGGAATCACTCACAGTCAATTCCCCTTATAGTCTAAGGTAGTCTGGAACTCTCTGAGGAAGCTCACGTGGTCAATTCCCCTTATAGCCCCAAGTCCAAGGACTCTATGAGGAATCTCACTCGTTCAGTTCCCCTTATAGCACAGGTCATTCATAGACTATCTAAGGAATCACTCACCATCAATTCCCCTTATAGTCTAAAAAGTTCAGGAATAAAATCAAAGACTCTCTGAGGAAGCTCACTCAGTCAATTCCCCTTATAGTCTAAACAAGACAATGACTCTATAAGGAAGCTCACTCGGTCAATACCCCTTATAGCCCCAAGTGGTCCTAGGCTCTCTGATGAATCTCACTAAGTCAATCCCCCTTATTGCCTAAAGTGATTAAAGACACTCTGAGGAAGCTCACTTGGTCAATTCCTCTTATAGTATACTACACCGGGTTCTCACAGCCCTGTGTAGGTCAACGAGCATAGAATTGTAATATATACAAAGTAAACCTACAAAAATACTTGGCTAATCAGTCTATGACATATCAAGAACGTCAGAACACAAACTCTCCATCCTACAGCAACAGGCATGGAAAACCGGTAAAGCAGCCAAAGGCTAAACATGACCAAACAGTCATAAACAGAACATGCATAGGAAAAACACATCCAAGGCATAGAAATCAACCCTATTCATATCCAAATAACCTCTACACAAGAATACAAGCATGGTAGGCAATCAAAAGGGGTAAAATGGTAAACAAACAATACCCCTTCCTAGGGTATTGGTGGAATTTGCACATAATAATCAAAGACTTTGAACTGAAAGGAACAAACCACCTACTATCGGGGTTGGGAGATCGATATATATGAAACTTGAAGCTTAAATCTCATTAGAATGTCAAATATTGATGCGATTCCAATGCAAATAATGGTGTTTGATTTGGAGGACAGATGCACGCTCAGAGGTTCGTCAAAGATCCGTGGTTGTACGAAGCTCCTGGACGAGACGAATGAAGAAGGGGGAGTTTCTATCGATTAGACATGACCCCGGTGTGTTTAATGAAAAAAAATAAAGTACATGGTGTGTAATTTTGAAGTACACAATGTGTACTCGCTTTTTCTGTACTCCTCTTTAAGCGGCCTCCAAGTCACTCTCACACGACTGTGTGTGTGGCTACTACACGGCCAACATATGACCTCTTGCAGCAAGGAAGTACACGGTGTGTACTCATAATGTACATGACATGTACATAGAAAATTTCTAGAATCTCCTTTTTCTTAAAAAAAGACCAGAAAGGGAAAAACATACTTGAAAAGAAGATCTGAGTTCTTACAACATTCATTCCATCCAATGATATTTTCAGTTAAACATACTACTCAATCATGTTCAATCCTCTTATATTTGTTTAACCTTATACCTTATAGTAATTTGGAAATAATTCATGCATTATGGGTTTTATATAGAATTTCATTGAATAAATTCTATCCCAAAGAGTGTCTAGGAAGGTGTGCAATATTATTCCCATTCATCATGCACCATAGTGAAGATTGATTAAATTCTCAATCATAGATTTTTTGGGCGATTACCCATATATTAATGCTCATAAAAATGGAATCAACATGAATTTATCATGTTGGATATGTAATTACAATGATGAAAAAAATACCAAAGACATTGCAAAAACATAATTATTTCATCTTACAAATAGGCTTATTCTAAAGATCTTTAATAATGATCTCAGATCCTAATCCCCAAATAAAATATAAATTATTTCCTTATAATTAAATAACACAAAAGCCCAAATGGTTATCCATTATGACCATTATTATTCCATCACTCATTAAATTAATCTTAATAAACATTTTAATATCAATAATTATCTACACCTTTCCATTGATGAATACTCTGATGCCCAAGACCTCTACTCCCAGATTAGGTTCCTTAAAAACTTATTTTCCACACTCATGTTTATATGAGTGAAATAATATTGGATATAACCATACTTAATTACTAAATTAATAATTATTATTAAATATACAACATCCTAAGTATGTTTTTCAGGCTTAGATATTTAGATAATTAGGATAAATTAGAAAATAAAAAACCCATGTAATTTTTATAAATCATGCCACTCACCACTATATATTAATCTAATTAATATATAATGAATATTCAATGTCACCCATAAATTAATTCACATGATATATTCTTATAAGCATTTAATGACAACTGATTATCAACAAGACATGTGAAAATTGAATCATGAGAAAGGGTTTCTCAAACACTCAGTAAGGGAAAACATATAGATGAGGAAATAATTCCATAAACATTTCATAAATACTATAAATGAAATAGGTAAACTAAATTAATCCAAAATGAACATGAAACTATGGGATATATATATATATATATATATATTAAAATAATTGAAAACATAGATGTCAATAATACTGATATCATGCTGATGTAATTCAAAATTCCAGACATCAAAATCTTGTTATGGAGGCCTTGTAGCAAGACATTATCCACGTATCAGGAGAGGCATACACCAAAATCCAACATGTTTTATCTCATGAGATATGCTTATGCATCAAGGATATAAATAATTTTGGTCCCCACTCATCATATAATAAATTCAATTTCAATCACCATAAGATCCAATATGACTATTAAATCCATCCCCTAAGGAATCGTTGGTTGAATAATAAATATGACTATCATTATGATAAATAATATAGCATGTCAAAACATAATCAACCTTTTTTAGAAGTCATAAATCATCTAGAATTTCAATTATTATCCACATGATAATAAATAATGGAATGATCATAGTCCCTCCTAATAAATAAATTCTATGGTCAAACAATACATAGTCAACCTACCAATAATTGTTTATATTGGAATAAAAATTCCACATACACAAATAAATTTCCCTGTGTTAATAAAAGGGATAACATGATTAAAACAACTATAGTGTGATAAGGTGGATAGTAAAAAAATAAATAGTAATGTTTTTAATAATCAAGTGCATTTAAATAATAATATATATATTTTCAATACATTTCCCCATGCCAATAGAATATCCTTCCATCTAGGTGAACATCCTTAAATATGAATGATTTAAAAATTAGTTATTACACCGAATATAGAAATGAGATAACTGAAAATTAAATAATAGGATAACATTATCTTATAGATTATATATAAATAAGATGGATGGTTACAATATAATGTAACCATAGTAAAACAAAGAAAATATATAACAGTGCTGACAAAAATTAAAAACACCGTCATAAAATAATTCTTCAAATAATATCACAAAAGAATGGATAAAGAACAAAATTTTTTTATACCATGAATGAAATCCAAAAAATTAAATATATATTAGAGGATAAATATATAAATATGGACCCTACTAGGGAAAATACATTTAAAAATTTATGGTAATTAGAAGAATGAAATAAAATATATTTTAGAATATTTTTATATTGATGTAAAATAAAAATTCACTTGTTTCTTTCAAAGGTAACATTTGAATAGTAACATTTGAATAATTGGCATGATATATTTTAAAAAATAATTAATTTTAAAAACAAAATAAAATAATTTATCCTTAAAGTGATGTATGTTATATGGTGGATAAATTGGGAAAGGAATAAAAATCATATGAATGTCAATGGAAAAAACCTTTTTAATATTTTCAAAACGCCATTGTTCAAAACTCACATTTCTAGAATTGTAACAAATAATATATTTTAATTAAAAAATAACTTTTTACAATAATGATTACAATATAAAATATTACATATTATTAGGGTGGGAGAACTATTTATGGAAAACTATTGTTCATGGTCACACATTATAACTCAAGGAAATGTGTATTGAGTTATCAATATCCCTTAGTAAAGCATAATCCCAAAATAATTAAATAATTTAAAAGGGGGTTTCTATTATAAAAATGAAAAAAAATTAAAGACTACCAAATAATATAATCAAATTTAATAATGTTCAAAAATTATATAAAATATGTATAATTGATAAATTATAACTCAATGAATGAAACTTCAGTCACCAAAAACTCATACAAAAGGGGTAACACTGAAGTGAAAAAACATTATAAGAATAAGAAATTAACTAGATTATCTATCACTTGAATTATTAAGAAAAAGTGTATAAAATATTCATAGGATTTTAAATAAATTGGATACTTGAATAACAAGTTACATGTCACAAAGAATTTGAATGAAGGCCATGAAAACTCTTGTAGCTTGATTAATAAAAACCATTTATTGTGTGGGAATGTAATTGATATTCCAATATAATTATTAAAATATAATTCCTAATATTATATAAATTATTTGTAGTATATAAACCACATAAATTAAATTATGTGAATTATTTCAATCATTTCTCAAATATAAGAATTTTTGATGAAAAACATTACCTCAGTCCTGATCCTTTCTTCATGTGCACCAAATGTGCTAAATAATTACATTAATTTCATTTAAAACATACCCTAAAACCATATTAATAACTATAACCATTTAATTAAAACATTTAAAATCATTATATATATATATATATATATTTATGTAACATTTACACGTTTCTAATCTATTATTTTTATAAATTACATGCATTGATTTTGAGACCAGGCATTGAGACCACATGTTATTCCAAGACCCGGTTTTCCCAAAAGAATTCTTAAAAAAAATATTAAAAATTTAATAGAACACATGATTATATTTCCAAAAAAAATATGAATAATACTTAAATGAGTACCTAGATTAGAAATCCAAGGGCACCATTGAGTTCAGAGAAGTGGATTTACCCAAGTTGTGAAAAAAGTTTTATCGGTGTGGGTCATCTGTAGAAAAAGTCATAAAGAATGTTACTATAAATAAAATAATTTTCTAAAAATTATTTTGATTTAGTGACTTCTATTTTTAATAATTTACTTTCAAAAAGTTTGGGTTAGCATCATTACCCTGAAATTTCTCTAGAGAGGTGGAGAAAGAACATTTAGAGAAATCATTGGTGAACAATGACAAATCGATCAAACGGCGCAACTCAGATTCGAAGAATCGAGGATCGATGAAAACCTGATGACCATTATTCATAAAAAACTAATCCAAATCATGGTAGGGAAGTATTTTATTTGTGAGTTTCCCCATTAATTATTTTCATGAAAAATTCGGATCAATCCCCGAATAGATTGATATGAGGTTAGATCATTATGGGATGTTTTAAAATTGTTGGGATTATTTTGGGAGTTTTCTTGATTTAGTTCATCATTCTTCTTTCTTATAGAAATTGATTTAAGAAAACTAAAACAAAGGCCATGGATCATTCTTCAGGGTTTTCTTTGGGATTTTCTTTCCCTCGTTCATCGTGTTCTTGAATTTTGGATCCTTGTGTTCACGGATCGACTTTCCAGGTGGATATGAATGCGATCAGTTCCCTATATTAGTGTAAAATCCACAATCAAGGCCTTTTCTATATATATTGGGACCCAAGAAGCTTTACTCTATGACGGTTTTGAATTCTGAGCATCGGAGGTGGCTCGATGGTCCAAGGAAGGGATATCTAGCACTAGTTTGGAACGATAGTACAGTGAGGCGAGGTGATGTTGTCAGTAGCCCGGGGCGGTGGGGATCGAAAGAGGTACCAATCAGAGGCAACAATGTAGAGCGCGGTGGGTAGATGCATGGGAGCTAGTGGGAGTGGACCGTAGTGGAGGGCATAGATGTGTTCACGTGGGCTACGTGCGGTAGGTTAGGAGGTGTTCATACGCATAAGTTGGGACATGGGAGATGGGTTGGGCTAGGCAGAGCGGGATAGGCCCAGGATTTTCATGAAAAAAAATAACAGTTTGTGCTAGGTGGTCTGAGCCTCGGTGGGCCGGGCCGAGCGGGTAAGACCTAGGTGAAACTCTGGGTGACTAGGCCGGAGCTGGGTAACGATCAACCACGATAGTCGATAGTGAGCCACAATAACTCTAGCTTACATGAACCCACTATTGGTATATGGTGTTATACTGTAGTGGTCAACCACCATAGTTGGTGGACTGATCATGTAGTCAGACCACATGCCTAGAAACCTTCTATTTGAAATTTTAAACTACCATTACATTCAAATGGTATGTCTGTTTGATGAGCCATCTACGTCTTTGGGACACTAGTTAAGAGATGGTCATTTTTTGAGGTGTTTTGAGTTTTTATTTTGGACTAGTATAGGTTAAGATAGTCTTCCTTGGTCCTTTTCTCAAGGTTTTGTTATGGTATTATGTTCACATCACTAGACTGTAATCTCGTCTAGAGGTTGAGTTTCAGATTGAGTCTAGTATACCTCAGTGAGACTGGAGAACAATCCTCTATAACCCCTAGTGGAACAATTGAATTAGAATAACCTCCGAGTGTAGGGGATTAGTCCTCCATATAGAAGTCCCTGCCTATGGGTATGTGGTATCCCCAAATGAGTCTGGGTGTGATCTGTGGAATTATCCTATTTGATCTGGACATGATCCCCCACATAGCGGTTTGATCCATATTGGGTATGTTGTGTTCCCTAGTCAGTTTTGGGTGTGATCCATGATGTCCCCTAGTCTTGTATGTGTGTGAACCCCACTCTATGTATCATAGTCTTCATTGACCAATATATTCTCATTTGGGTAGGGAACAAATGAGAAATACCTATTCGTTAGTTTCTCTAATGATATAATTTCTCAAAGAGTGAGTTCTCCTAGAACGAGCATGCTTCACGCATAATCCTTTGGCTAATAATTGAGTTTGTATTCCCTCTAGATTGTGTGTCCTAGATTGAGTATATATGTATATTCATAGTACATGTGTTGTATACATAAACCTATGTGGAGATGACATCACTTTGCTTTGTCGTATTCTTTTGTGAAATTTATTTGTGGTTTCAGGGTCTCACTTGGTATTTTTAGAATCACCCCTGTATGGAATTTTCCTGCATGTGTCATGTCTTTTGGAGATGATCAGTCCATTGATGGAGTGCGAGGAAGACTAGGACCGAGAAGTGCTTAGTGAGGTACGACAGACCTAGGTGTGTTTCTGCGGTTCAAACAATAGTATTAGTACCTATTTTCTTACAGGATGGGATTGTGTTACAGACTCTTTTTGGTGGGATTGTATTATAGTCCTATTTAATTTTCTATACTTTTAATTTCATACTCTATTGTGAGATCTTAGTGGTTTTCATTCATTTTTTATTTAGTGTTTTTACATTTTAGCATTTTTAGCTTGGAGAAGTGTGCGTGCGTATATGTACTTTAGGAAAATTCCCCCCATTTGTGGGAAATTATTACTTAGTGCTAGTCACATTCCCATAGACAATTTGAGGTAGGATTGGGGTCTTCATGACACCATACCCTATGGGATGGGTCCCGATAGATTCATATCAGAGCATGTTGGTTCTCTTTAATGACTGGGATTCTATGAGGTCAGATTAGGGAAATAATGTTATGTGTTTCGAGTTTGTCTTTTTAGATCAGGACTTTAGTGTTGGTGCAATAGACGATGTATCCATACAACAGGAATCTGAATACCTGATTTTTGACTCGTTACATGAAAAAAATGGTTGCATGGGGAAAATGGTATGTGAATCATATTGAAATGGTTGTGTTTTCCATGTCCTTCTTGAGTCAGTTTGTTAGATATACACTATTGATCGTGGTAGATATTATTTTATGATAGGATTGCCTCTATATAGAATTCTAGTTAGTATTTCAGTTCATGATCACAATGTTGATCTGCCTAGTTATGAGGTGTCAGTATATGGTCATTTACTAGATATTCTACCTTCAGGTGGTTTACCAGCAATACCACTACCCATCGTGTAAGAACCCGGTTCTTATTCTTGAGATACGAGTTTGTTCTTTTTCTTTCCTTAAGTGTTTTTGATAAAAAGGAAAATAGTGAAAATCCCTATTTTGTGGGTACATGCCGTGTACTTTTCCGCACGCCGTGTATTTTGGCCATGTGGGATGAGTACACAAGGCGTGTAGCCATACTAGCAATGAAAGGTGTAAAAACCGACTACACGCCATGTAGTGATTATTTACACACCCTGTAGTCAGTCGGTAGGCAAATAGTTAGGCGGTGGCCAGCTGAGCGATAGTACACACCATATACTCAGGTATTACATGACGTGTACTCATGTCGATATATGAATAATACCACACTAGCGAGAAGGCGCCATCAAAACAGTTAAAAATGAAAAGTACACGCCGTGTACCCAATAGTACACGTCATGTAGTCTGTTTTTTTCACTTAAAATGGGCAGTAGCCTCCTATCTTCACAGAAGAAGCTTAGAACTAGAGGAGAACTTGAGAGAGATGGCCGGAGCTTACAGGACCTCCCGACTGCACATTGGGAACCCGTTTTCTGCACCGTAGATCTCCTTGGAACTGCACGGGTGAGTTATTCCTTCCCCTTGAATAGATCTTTCCAATTATTACTATAAAGGAAGTTATTTGAGTTTGAAGGAGGTAATGTTCACCTCAGATCTACTTCGTTCTTGGGCGTTTATAGGATCATTTTCATGTATATCGATCAGGGGTGATCGAGGTAGGTGGTCTGGTGTTTAAATTCCAACTGTCGTTTATTTTTGTGTACTGTTGTGCCACGAACCCATGTTGGGGTGTCGTGTGGATGAAGCCTTGGTTGCTTTAAATACCTATAATTGCATAGGTAATTTAATGAAATTGTAAAATTCATGTTTGGGGATCACTGCTTGGATCCAGGACCACCCCTGGGGTGTGTTCCTCTGTTTAGTCATTTGGCCAGGTTACCCGAGGGTATACCGTAAATTTTAGCATGTCTTAAATTACCATGAGAGGAATTATATAAAAATTTCTTGTTTATATATTGGGTATGGCCTGGTTACTTGTGTAGCCTGAGGGCAGTGTTGTGATTAGCCTATGGGCAGTGCTCTGTTCAGCCTGAGGGAAACTTCTTTCGTGCCTATGGGCAGTAGATTCTATGCCTATGGGTGACACCTCGTACGTCTGTGGGCATTATTTGATATGCCTATGGGAATATTCATGTGGGTTTGGATTCTCTTTACCTAAGGGTAATGGTTTACGTGCCTGAGGACACAAACTGTTTACTTAGAAATTCACTATGGTGGTTTCCTTATCTTGAATGATTAAATGAATAATAAAAATGGCAATATAACTGGTATATTTAGTTACTTGTGGGTACTTATTAGTTTATTGCATTTACTACTGGACACTGCTGTTGCACATTTACACTGACAGTTGGGCACAAAACTTTGGTGGGTGCCTACTGGGATTCATTTCTCACACCCTGTTTCGGTCATGTCTTCAACCCAAACAGACTATATTGCTGCAGGTGTGGATAAGGGAAAGAGACCCTATACAAGTACTTGAGTGTTACTGAGGTGTAGGGGAGCATGGGACCGAGCTTAGGCTCATGATGCCGCCGACTATTCTGTTTTTTTTCTACTGTACCTGTACTTTCCATTGTACTGTATTGTACTGTTGTGTAACATGTTCTGGCTATTTTCTTAGGACTAGAGACATGTTTCTTCATTTTCTATATAGCAGTTGGTTATATTTTACTACAGTTGTTAATATCAGTTGTGTATGGTTTATTGCTTCTGCTGTTGTTGTATGTTTTATCTTGTATTCCACTGTGTTAGACTTTGACAAATGAGGGCATAGTTTCCCCACTATTAGAACTAGGCCCTCGCTGCTAGTAGGCAGCCTCTGGCGTTTGGGGAAATTTGTTTGAGGTCATGTGACCAACCGGGTTTGGGGAAACTGTGGAGTGGTACCTGGATCCTGGACATTACAAAGGGGTTATTTTCTTTGACTTACTATTTGGAGCCTTAGTTAGGGATAGGATGAACCTAGTAGTTGGTAATAAGCTGTGCCTGGAAGTAGCTAACCTGTGTACAGGGAAAATCCAATTTTCCTCATGTTGCAATTTTATTGATTTTTCAAATTTTACAGTTGATTTGATTTTCACCATTGGGTGATGCACTTGTGATTGTACTGTTTATAAGTTATCTGTGGGTTCTATTTAGTTGCAACCCGATGAGATGAGGCTATTCCATCTCATGCATTATTTAAGAACATGCTATAAATCACATTCCATGCATAGTTCCATGCCATGTAGGTGGATTAGAAATTGCACGTTGTTGTGATAGTTGTTTTTCTAGAAATGCATGCTGTTGTGATAGCGGCTTAGATAAATACCTGCTGGTTGATAGGGTATTTTTGTGTGATCCTGTTGATATAATGGACGCAAAAATTTGGTTTTTGGGAGTATGGGCCCTCAATAACTGGAATTTGGTAGACCCTTAACGTGTTTTCCTTGTGTATAACATGTATAAGATGTCAAACTTTGATTTGTGGGGAGTATGGTCCCTCACGGATCAGAATTTGGCACTTAGGTATTGTTTTGTAGTATTTTCTGGGTTCTAGAGAAGTATCTGAGCCTTACTGTCTAGAAAACCCATGATACATGCCATGTAGTTCTATGGACACACGTCGTGTGTTCTTCTGTTCAGGAATAAATGAAAAATATTTATGTACACACCATGTATCATCAGTACACGTAGTGTAGTCTCTTCCCGTGTCATAGACCGTGTGAGTGGGGGCACGAGGTAGGGAATGGTTTTGGGAAAATTACATTGTGTAGAAGATGTACACGCTGTATAGTGTTGACCCAGAGTTCGCCCGTGTAACTAACAACACGGATGGAGGAGACCTTGAGACCTACACGTCGTGTCCACCATGGAATACGCCGTGTAGTCTAACCTGGGGACCCGACCGTGTAGCTAACAAACACGTGTCAGTATTACCTCTTCTTGAACACACTGTGTACCTAAGGGACACGCTGTTTAGTCCTTACCAGTGAGAGACCGTGTTGACATAGCCGTGTGGCTAGGGAAACGGGGTGGTATACACGCTGTGTGCGGGTGTAACGCGTCGTGTGGTGCCAGCCGAGTAGTTGGCCGTGCCAAGAACGACACGGGTTGTTGGAAATTAAACCATGCACACCATGTAGATTCCATACACGCCGTGTAGTCTTGTTCAAAGTGAGCCGTGTGGCTTAGCCGTGTAGAAGGACTCGAGCAGGGAAGTACACGCCATGTAAGTAGAAGGCACGCTGTGTGTTTGGGGTGTTACACAAACAGTTGAAGCTGGAGTACATGCCCATTTGAACGGTTGTGAGAACATGCCGTGTAGTATTTATACACGCCATGTAGTCAAGTTTTGTAAATTTTGAAAACTTTACTTCTCCGTCTCCTTATTTTTGGTGATTGATAATCTGTATCTAAGGTGTGCGTTTGACCTTGTAGAGTCATATTGCCGAGACGAGCATGCATTGTTCACCAGGAGAGAAGAAATGATTATACTCTAGAGATGGTAGGCCATGGGCTACCAGTGGATCCTCCAGCAGAGCCAGATGCAGCGCCAACCGTTATACTGGACACAGGCGCAGATGCACAGTTCCATGAAGGCTTCATGCGGTTCATTCAAAACTTTCAGGGAGCACCACCGGCTACCACATATATGGCTGAGCTAAATCGTATATTCTAGTAGCAACATCTGCCTATGTTTTCAGGGGATGGAAGACCAAAGGATATGGAGTCTTGGATGGGTTCTATGAAAACTATTTTCGAGCATCTTGAGATGCCTCTAGGGTGGAGGTTCAATATCGCTACTTATATGTTGTGTGATTTCTCCAAGAGGTGGTGGGATGTTACCACCCAGTCGGAGCATCACAGAGACATGGCGTGGGAAGATTTTTAGACAGCTTTCTATGAATTCTTCTTCCCAGAGATATTGAGGGAAGATAAAGCTCAATATTTCATGAATCTGCAGCAGGGCACTATGTCGGTGATGGATTATTCTACTCTCTTTACCAAGCTTCAACATTTTTCACCTGTTCTAGTGGGTGATGAGACGTCGAGGGATAGACGCTTTGAGGATGGTCTTCGATATGACATCCAAGAACTAGTGAATGTTTTCAGGTTGCCTACCGTGAATTCTATTGTGAACCAAGCACTGATTACTGAGAGGAACCTATGGGAATCTAGTGGTATGGGCCATGGAGGTTTGACACCAGTTTTTGGTACTATTTCTACCAGTAAGAGGAAGAGAGAGATGGACTTCTCTCATGGTGGAAGTACTAGCCAAAAAAATGTTTCAGGTGGCTAGGTTATGTGCTACCAGTGTAGTAAATAGGGGCATAAGAGACTGTAGTGTCCAAATGACCCAGTGGAATGCCGAGCATGTGGAAGGATGGGGCTTCTATAGCGCTTTTGTAGGGCCTTTCCACAAGGGGCTAGTGAGAGGGGTTTTGTGCAGACTCTGCATGCGGGAGCAGGACCAGCAGCTTCTTACCAGTCAAGAAACTGGAATACATCAGGGCATGCTAGAAGAGATGGTGGTTGTGGCCATGGTATCTAGACACCAGGATCTCAAAGGCAGCAGGGCGGGACAACTCAGGGTAGCCAAGCTGTGTTGCAGGGCCACGACACTGGGCAGGCATATGCAGTGCAACAGACCCAACAAGAGCATGATCTCGGACATTCTACTGTCAGAGGTACTATTCTAGTAGGTTATGTCTTATCTTCAGTACTTTTAAATATGGGTTCTACACATAGCTTTGTATCTGTGCCTGTTGTGGAGAGCTGTGGGCTCTGTGTTTCTTCTTCTGATGTTATGATGCTAGACACTCCGTTGGGAACTAGAACGGCTGTTGTGCATCAGAGCAGGGAGTGCCCCCTTGAGGTTGGTGGGTGTCACTTTCTTTGGGACCTCTATTTCGTAGAGATCAAGAGCTATGATTTCATTCTTAGTATGGACTGGTTTGCTACCTTTAGAGTCTTTGTAGACTGCTATTGTCGCAGGGTGCATTTCACGTCACCAGAGGGCGGAGAGTTTTTATAAAAAGGCGAGTGGGATATTCAGGCCGGTCGAGCTAGACACGAGCATCATGGGAGAGGTGGAGCCACAACCTAGATTGTGAGTTTATATCTGTATAACCAGGGAACTTATCAGAAGGATTTCCCTCCAGTGGTTGATCATTTCAGGGATGTCTTCCCGGATGACTTTTTAGGTCTACCTCCAGAGCGTGAGGTGGATTTCTCTATTGAGCTTATTCCAAGAGAGACACTGATGTCCATTCCTCTTTATAGGATGGATACACCTGAGTTACAGGAGATCAAGAGACAGTTAGAGGAGTTATAGTCAAAGGGTTTTACCTAACCCATTACTTCTCCTTGGGGTTGTCCAGTCCTTTTTGAGAAGACGACGGATGGTACCCTCAGACTCTATGTGGATTATCAGAAGCTGAACTAGTTGACGGTCAAGAACCGATATCCCTTACCAAGGATTGATGATATTTTTGATCAACTTCGAGGTGCATGAGTGTTCTCGAAGATTGAATTGAGATCAGGATACCATCAGTTGCGTGTTATACCATCTGATATACCTCTCACAGCCTTCAAGATTAGGTATGGTCTATATGAGTACTTGGTTATGCCATTCAGACTCACGAACGCGCCAACTGTTTTCATGGCTCTGATGAATCATGTGTTTCATCCTTATCTGGATTCTTTTGTGGCAGTCTTCATGGATGATATCTTGGTGTACTCTCCCACTCAACACGACCATGCCACCCATCTTGAGATCATATTGAGTACACTGAGAGAGCATAAGCTATATGCTAATCTCTCAAATTTCCACTTTTGGATGGACCAGATACACTTCCTGGGTCATATTATCTTAGAGTCAGGAGTTGCAGTAGACCCAGAGAAGGTGAGAGTAGTAGTTTCCTGGGAACAACCCAAGAAAATGTTTGAGATACAGAGTTTCATAGGGCTGGATGGTTACTACAAGAGCTTCATCTAGGACTTATCCCACTTAGCAGTGCCATTGAAGGGTTTGACTAAGAAATGTGTGATGTTTGTTTGGACTGAAGCTTGCGGGACAACCTTTTAGGAGATGGAGGGAATGTTGACATCAGCACCAATCCTGATACTTCCAGAGCAGGGGAAAAGCTATACAGTTTACTGTGATGCATCAGGTATTGGGATGTGAGCTGTGTTGATGCAGGGTGATCGAGTTGGTGCGTACGGGTCTCAACATTTGAGGCCACATGAGAGGAATTACCTAACGCATGACCTCGAGTTAGCTACAGTTGTGCATGCGTTGCGTTGTTGGAGACATTATCTCTTGGGATAGAATTTTGTGGTTTTAACCAACCACAAAAGTCTCAAGTACATCTTTACCCATCATGACTTGAATCTGAGACAACGAAGGTGGGTTGAGTACCTACAATCCTTCGATTTTGAGCTTGCCTATACACCTGGGAAGGGTAATGCAGTAGCCGATGCACTGAGCAGGAAAACTCAGACACAAGAAGTACATGAGGCCAGTGGTGAGTGGAAGCTTATGGATTTGTTCTCTGATATGCATTTGGAGGTGCATGACAGTTAGTGGAAAACCTACATTTCATATTTAGCTGTGACTTATACCCTCCTAGATAGAGTGAGGATGAGACAACTATCTGATTCAGAAGGCCTTGTTCTACGGGAGTCAGTGGCAAGTGAGGACACTCCTCCTAGATAGATGATAGACGATGATGAGGTACTGCATTTCCATGGACAAGTGTGGGTTCCAGGGGATATACATGAGGATTTGATGTGGGAGTTTCATGCTTCAGCTTGGGCAGTGCATCCCGGAGTTACTAAAATGTACCGTGACTTGAGACGTCAGTATTGGTGGCCAGGTATGAAATGAGAAGTAGCTGGTTTTGTTACGAGATGTTCCACCTATTAGAAGGTGAAGGCTGAGAATCAGAGGCTAGCTGGACAGTTACAGCAGTTACCCATTCTGGAGTTGAAATGGGATTATGTCACGATGGTCTTCATGACTGGGTTGTTGAGGTCACCTCGAGGCAATGATGCCGTGTGGGTTGTTGTGGATAGACTCACGAAGGTAGCTCACTTTTTTCCAATCAAGGAGACCTTCATTGTTGACGAGATCGAAATGTTGTATATCCGAGAGGTTGTACATCTTCATGGGGTTCCTTGATCTATCGTTTTGGATAGGGATTCCTGTTTCACGTCTTGTTTCTGGCAGAGTTTTCAGAGGGAACTGGGTATACAGGTGCTTCTGAGCACAGCTTACCACCCTCAGACTGATGGCCAGTTAGAGCATACAATAAAGGTTCTATATGACATTCTTCATGCATGTGTCCTGGACTTTGGGGGATCTTGGGAGAAGCATATAACCGTCGTCGAGTTTTCATATAATAATAGATTTCAGGAAACTATAGAGGTGGCACCTTACGAGGCTTTATATGGTAGGCCATGCCGATCACCTTTGTGCTAGATGGAGGCAGGTGAGACAGCTTTACTGGGACCACGTCTCGTACAGGATACTTCTGAGCAGGTCCAGTTGATACAAAAGTGGATGGTTACTGCGCAGTCTTATCATAAATCTTATGCTGATCGTCGCAGATGACCCTTAGAGCTCATGGTTTGGGATTAGGCGTTTTTTCATGTTTCACCGAGGTTGGGACACAGGTGAATCAGGAGATAGGGTAAACTTTCACCGAGGTTTGTGTGGATGTTTGATATTCTGGAGAGAGTTGGGTCGGTTGCCTATCAGTTGCAGTTACCATAGAGGTACCGGTCCATGCACGATGTCTTCCATGTATCTCAATTGTGCTGTTATCATTCGGACCCATCTCACATCTTTCATCCCGAGGAGGTTGAGCTTCATTTCGTTGTATCCTTTGTGGAGCTTCTGATTCGTATCGTTGATAGGATCACGAAGGTTCTCCAAGGCTTGTAAGTTCCTCTCGTATGGGTGCTATGGCAGCATGGCTGAGTGCAGGATGAAACCTAGGAGCGGGAGACTGACATACGTGCTCAGTGGCCAGAGTTGTTTTGAGCTTTATCTTTACCACCCTTGGAAGGGTAAATTGGGGACAAATTTATTTAAGGGGGGAAGTTTGTAAGAACCCAGTTCTTATTCTTGAGGTATGGGTTTTTTCTTTTTCTTTCCTTAAGTTTTTTTGATAAAAAGGAAAATGGTGAACATCCCTATTTTTTTGGCACACGCCGTGTACTTTTCCACACGCCGTGTACTTTGGCCATGTGGGATGAGTACACAAGGCGTGTAGCCATGCTAGAAATGAAAGGTGTAAAAACCGACTACACGTCGTGTAGTGATTATTTATACACCATGTAGTCAGTCTACAGGAAAATAGAAAGGC
Source organism: Viscum album (assembly GCA_963277665.1). Taxonomy (NCBI): domain Eukaryota; kingdom Viridiplantae; phylum Streptophyta; class Magnoliopsida; order Santalales; family Viscaceae; genus Viscum; species Viscum album. The sequence continues at coordinate 1,994,313,166 of OY728150.1, read as the reverse complement.
AATGGAAAGCTAAGAGACAGTACACGCCGTGTACTCAGGTATTACACGTCGTGTACTCATGTCGATAGATGAACAATTCCATGTTTGCAAGAATCCGCTAGTGGAACAGTTAAAAATGAAAAGTACATGCCGTGTACCCAATAGTACACACCGTGTAGTCTGTTTTTTCACTTAAAATGGGAAGTAGCCTCCTCTGTTCACATAGGAATCTTAGAACTAGAAGAGAGCTTGGGAGAGATGACTGGAACTTGCAGGACCTCCCGACCGCACACTGTGAACCCGTTTTCTGCACCGTTGATCTCCTTGGAATCGCACGGGTGAGTTCTTCCTTCTCTTTGCGTAGATCTTGCCAATTATTCCTATAAAGGATGTTATTTGAGTTTGAAAGAGGTAATTTTCACCTCAGATCTACATCATTCTCAGGCGTTTTGAGGAGCATTGTTCACGTATATCGATCAGGGGCGATCAAGGTAGGTGGTCTGGTGTTTAAATTTCAACTGATGTGTGTTTTTGTGTACTATTCTACCACGAACCCATGTTGGGGTGTCGTGTGGTTGAGGCATTGGCTTATTTAAATACCTATAATTTCATAGGCAGTTTAATGAAATTGTTAAACTGTTGTTTGGGGATCACTTCTTGGATCTAGGACCACCCCTGGGGTGTGTTCCTCTGTTTAGCCGTTTGGTCAGGTTACCTGAGGGTATACCATAAATTTTAGCATGTCTTAAATTAACTTGAGAGGAATTGTATACAAATTTCTTGTTTATATGTTAGACATGGCCCAATTACTTATTTATCCTGAGGGCAGTGTTGTGATTAGCCTGTGGGCAGTGCTCTGTTTAGCCTGAGGGAAACTTCTTTTGTGCCTGTGGGTGACACCTCGTATGCCTGTGGGCATTATTAGATATTCTTGAGGGAATATTACAGTGGGTTTGGATTCTCTTTACCTGAGGGTAAGGGTTTACGTGCCTTAGGACACTGACTGTTTACTTAGAAATTCATTGTGGTAGTTTCCTTATCTTGAATGATTAAACGAATATTAAAAATGGAAATATAACTGGTACATTTAGTTACTTGTGAGTACTGCTTAGTTTATTGCATTTACTACTACACACTGCTATTGCACATTTACACTAACAGTTGGGCATGGACCTTTGGTGGGTGCCTATTGGGATTCATTTCTCACACCCTGTTTGGGTCATGTCTTCGGCCCAAACAGTGATCCCCAAACAGCATGCATTTCTAGAAAATGCTGAGTGTGTTGCATGAATTTTATAGGTAGAGACCTTCATAATATTAGGGTGATCCTAAAACCTAGATAGTTTAAGATTGGCTAGGGATAGTAACCTGTGTTTTTCTACTTTTAAAGAAACCTGCAAATCTATTTTCAATCCTTTATGAGAGTCTTATTCAGGGTTCTCTGGGGTAATGGTGGATCATGGTTACTCTGAATCATGATAAGATAACTCTCTCCTAGAAAGACATCACATGTATCTACAAAGATCATTCCTATACAACCACGTTTCAATTAGTATGCATACATGAGGTTATCCATCTACAAGTGGGAAATATGATTATAGAGCTATATTCACCGATATTTACATAACTTTCGTGCTACTCCATAGATATGTTACGAAACCAGTTCTTTGAGTCTCAAACCATAAAGTAGGGATTACTTTGGGACATTAGGGAATCAATGATATCTCTTATCATTCCTACTTATTTTAGGGTACATGATCGTTCCCTACTAGTGGAGAGTTTTCTAGTGGAGTAGACACCAGTAGTTGGAGCAAGCAGTGTGAACTGGGAAGGAGAGACCTCATCAAAAAGTAGATGATGATAGTCACATGGATCAAAGTGGGAAATTTTCTTCATGGGACGATCCTAGGACTTACGGTTAGTGGTACAGGGCTCCCAGGGTGTCTTGAGTTAGCCCAGGGGTAGGTGGTGTTACTCATGTGGCAGTTAGTGACATCTAGTATGGTATTTTTCGACCTGTCATACAACTCATCAGGGGATGGTTGAGGGAATTCTATAGAAGAGATAGATATGGAATTAGGGTTGTCTGTAGCATGGAAGATGTGGTAGAGGGGTAGGTTTGGTGGAAGGAGGTGGTTGGAGGTTGGACCTATTACCACAACCACAACCCAATGGTCTATTCCAGGCTTAGGTAGTAGGTGGTAAGTGACAAGTCCAGCTACAGGTGTTTGAGGCTTATAACCCCGGGGCTCCAAGGATGATACGTGGTATGATCTGTGTCTTTTCCACCTTAGCTACATATTTTATATACATATGTTCTAGTCATTCATTTCTTTCAACAAAACATGTTCGAGACTTAGATATTTTAGTTGAACCATTGGATCAACCCTTACACTTGGATACTTCTACATGAGTATATTCAACGATTTCTCACTGGTGATAATAGTGTGCCTTGACTCTTGGAGGTGAGTTTTTTGGTTGAAATCTCTTGGTAGTGGCATTTAGGCATTACAACATCATTCTTTGTATGGACTGGTTTTCCACAAATCATAATCACATTGGCTATTTTAGGAGTGGAGTGCAGTGTTTCAATATTGATGGAACCAATTTTTCCTTTTTTTGGTGAAAAGTAAACACATGAAGTGTAGTATATTCTCTCACAAAGGAGGTTTCATCCAATTACTCAACAGTTGGCTAGACCAACCCTTAGTGTAGTGGATGATATGAGTCCTCAGTTTCCTATAGTGGTGGAAGAGTATGAGGAAGTCTTTCTTAATAATGTTCCTGGCTTAACCCCATGCAGGGATATGGAATTAAGAATTTATCTACCACCTGATATAACCCTAATATCAACACATGCATATTGGATGTCTCTTATTGAACTTCATCATCTGAGGATGCAGTTGGAGGACTTGTAGAAGAAGGACTTAGTGATACACATTGTTTCACCATGGGTGGACCCAGCTTTGTTTTCTAAGAAGGCATATTGAAGATCGAGGTTTCATATGGATAACTGGAACTTGAACCATGGAGCAATGAAGAACAAGTATCCACTAATGAGGTTTGATGAACTATTTGATTAGTTGAAAGGGGAATGATGGTTCTCTAAGATTTTCCTTAGATCAGGCTATCACTAGTTGCAAGTATGAGATGAGGATATACTGAGGATGAATATAAAATGTCATTATGGTCACTACTAGTACATGGTGGTGTCGTTTATCAAGATGAATTCCCCATAGGTGTTTATGGGACTCATAAACTGACTCTTTTAGACTTACCAAGAATGATTCATGGTGGTCTTCTTTCATGAAATACTAGTGCACTTAGAGTCTATAGAGAACCATGTGATGCACTTAAGGATGGTTCTTAACACTATTTGAGAGAACCAACTTTACATAAATCTCTTGAAGTGTCAGTTCTAGATTATAGAGCTCCATTTTTGAGAAAATTTCATTTCAGAGGCTGGAGTTGTAGTGGATCTAGTGAAGGTTGAGTCTGTACTTTCTTGGGATCCACCGAAGAGTGTTACCAAGGTACAAAGTTTCTTAGGATTGGAATGGTACTATTAAAGGTTTTTACCTCAACTTTTCTAATTTATAATCACCCTATAAATCATTTACATGAAAGGGGTAGTCATTCATGTGGAAAGAGAAGTTCCATAAGTGATTTTTAGAGATGAGGTATAGATTTATAAGTTCTCTCATCTTGAAGTTACTGGAGGAAGGTTTCAAATACGTGGTTATTTTCAATGGATCAAGGAATTGTCTTGGTTGGGTCCTGAGGTAGGGGAAAGTAGTGATTGCATATGGTTAGTTTCAGTTGAGACCACATGAGAAGAATTATGTGACCCATCATATTAAGCTAGTAGTAGTAGAATTCACATTGAATATGTGGAGATAATACCGGATGGGTGAGTGGATTAACATCTAGTATGATAAAAAGACTCTCAAGTATATTTTCTCCCAGAAGGATCTAAAGCTGAGATAGAGGTGATGGATAGAGTTCCTCCATGACTGTAAATTTGAGATTATCTATACTCATAGGAAGGGGAATGTGGTGGCAGATGGTCTCAATAATAGATCTAGTTTGCAGTTGATGAATGAGGTGTTGAAGAAGTTGTCCTCCTTATAGATATCCTTTATGAATGGAGATAGATAATTTTACCTCCTGTCAATGGATGTCACCCCTCTACTATTAAATCGATTTAGGGAGGCAGTACTAAGGGATACTGACTGTGAGACCTTATGTGATTAGTTTTACATAATACATGCTCGTAATGGATATTCTAATAGTGGAAAGCACATCATTATTTTCAGAGAGTGTACAGTTGTACCTTTGGAATTGAGGGAGGATATTTTGAGGAAATTCCATAGATCCCCTATGGGGGTATATATAGGTGTGGTGATGATGTTTCAAGACCTTCAATGCCAATTTTTGTGTCTAGGGATAAAGAAGGGAGTTGCAAATTTTGTCACTCGATGCCTCACTTATCAACATGCGAAGAATAAGCATTGGGTTCTAGTGGGTTTAGCTCAACCCCTTAATGTTTTGGAATGAAAGTGGTATGGGATATCGATGGACTTCAGGATGAGTTTACCATGTATGACTAGGGTGAATTATTCCATCTATGTGATTGTTGACCAATTCAAAAATTCAACCAACTTTCTAGCTATCTAAGAGAAGAGTTTAGTAGAGATCATGGGATACCTCTATGTATAGGTTATAGTATGAATACATAGAGTTCCATCAATGATATTTTTAGATCATGATGCTCATTTTACATCCCAATTGAGGAAGATATTTTAAGAGGTGTTTGGGACCCACTTATGCTTGAGCACAGTATTTCACCCATAGACAACTGACTAGACATATCAGACAATTCATGTTCTAGATGACATGTTACAGGCATGCTTTTTTGGTTTTTTGAATCATTTGGAGGATCACCTACCACTAGTGGAGTTTTCATTAAAAAACAATATTCATTCCACCATTAGCATGGAAACATTAGAGGTCTCTTACGGCGAACCCAACAGGTCACTGATTCATGCTCAAATTTACCCAAGAGAAGAAGGTACGACGACCCTTGTATTTTATCTTGGATTGTCGAATCCTAAGAGACCTATGAAGAAACCTATAGAAAGGTACATTATATGGACTATTTTTGGCTATGAAGTGGAAAATTTCGGTTGATTTTAGATGGGTTTAAAGGAACTCTAATAGAATTAAGTGAATTCAATTTAAAATAATGAGTTGATCCTATGTTATCACTTGGGGTTGATTGGATGTATTCCCTTTTCAATTATTTCAATTTCTTATATTTGAGTTGAGTTCATTTAAGAAGATCAAAAAACTTCATCACTTACTGATTTAACAGACCATAATACCAATCACCTATACACTTGAAGGATCAAATTTTTGAGCGCTTCAAGGTAAAGGTTCGTATTAGAACTTGAATTGGATGGCCTTAAATTCAACAAGGATGATGGAGTTTAAAAATCATCAAATAAAAATCTCAATTAAAGAAGTGATTAGACATTAATGGGGTGATAAAAAACATCAAATACAGCCCCTTGCTACACCCTTGGATTAACCCATAAGTGGGCTATCCCTCCATTGATTTTATGGTTTCAATGGAAGCGGAAAGTAGACTCATGAGGGAAGAAATGGAGAAGAAAAGAAAACAATAAAAGGAAAATGATCACTTCACCATTGTGTGAATAATTTTACAAGGGTTGGTGTGAATAAATTCACACCTTGAACAAACAGTATCAAAGTGATATGAATAACAACAGAATAATAGGAAAAGAAGAACTTTTATTAAGAAACTAAAGTAAATTGAACAACTTACATGTGAAAGACAAATTTGAGACAACAAAATCGTAACATAACATTACAATGAAAGAAAGCTCAAAGATAATCAAATCCTCCACCAAAACTACCTTAAATAATAATTTTGGGAGGCTTGGGTAGAGCCTCTAATAGTACAAAGCATCCCACTTGATTATGGTAGGCCTAGGGCGGTGGAAAGCTTGTGGAACTTGGACTTTTCCACATTTGACCCGAGGTGGAAGCCATCTTTCATCCACCGAAAATATGTGTTTGGAAGACCTTCTATATTTCCTAATCATAGTGTTCCATAGAATAGGAAAATGGAGCCTCATATTTCTTCTAACCGACTGTAAAATTTGGGCCCATTTGGAGTTGTGTATTCGGAGATATGAATAGATTAGTGAACTGTTTTTCTGGGCCACAGAATCTGGCCCAGAATTTTATCTCTAACTTGGTCCGCCTTAATGACCACCATGGAAGACGAATTAGCCTTGGATCCTAAATAGTGATTTTTTTACTATACATGTATTCTAGAATCACACTAAATTTGGGATTCATTGGGCCTTTATATTGGGCCCCACATTCTCATCAGTGGGCTGGTGTCCAATATGACTTCTCCAGAATTGTTTCCACTCATCACAAAATATCCCCATCTTCTTCCATTAATTCTCCATTTATCCCTGAATCAAACATGTTCATATTTAAGTGTAGATCAATTTACCAAAATATAAAATTAAAATATGTTTAAATACATTCCTTAAAATCAGATGAATCATTGGGTACTTTAAATGATGTTAAAAAATGTACCACATAAGAGTTCATTTTAAGAAAGAATTACAATCATAATGTGAAATGATGTTCCAAGTATAAAATGCACTAAAAGGGTTTTTATGAATAATAAATCACATGAATATTATATAAATTAAAAATGAATATTAGCCTTATTTAGTGGCTAATAACACCCCCCAACTTGAGTTTTTCTAGTTCCGAGCAAAATATATCTCAACAATATGAAATTTGAATTCCCTTTTCAAAAAACATTTTAATACACAAAGATCACCCAAAAACTATATACCAAACAATAATTAAAGCCATAAAAATATTCTAATACATTATAGTTTCATAAGAAAATTCCAATCCCAAGCCCATTCCTTTGTTCAAATTCATTGCTATATTTTATCCAATATCAATTAAGTATGAGGATGTGTTGTGTATCATAATAGACATGGGGGTTCATATTTATTCAAGGGGAAAATGACGGAAGCGCTAGGTGGAATCACATTTCAATATTAAGATGAGTATTCAAATTTTTTTTGTTGTATTTTTTTTTTGTTTTTTTTTGTTTTTGCAATTTTGCCATGGTAATTGAAATTACACTCAAAAGAGTCAACCCCTGTAGCGAGGCTTTTCTGATGACTCCCAGGATTAAAGACCTTAGGGAACCAAGTGAAGCCCACATACTCGGGCATCATATTGAGCTAACTCAGTAAAAAGAAATTCAAATTACAAAAAATAGAGAAAAAATTACTAACTCTGGGCTAGACAACTATGGAGTCACGATCCCCAAGTGCCGAAAGCCATGCATTAGGTCATTTCATTGCTCTACGCGCAAATTTATTGTTTTTTTTAATTTTTTTTGAATACTCATATTAAAACTAAAATGATCACCAAACCTATGCTATTTATTTAGGGGACCCTATGAACTCAAACTAATACCCCACTATCCAAAGGACGTGCGTTGTGATCTTTTTTTTATTTGGATGAAAATATAAACAATGAAATATTACATTGGACAACCACACTTTCCAAAATCTATGCTCATGAAATTATAAAAGGACTGAAATCAGAATCGGGGCATGCTAAATTATTTGATATTCAGTTTCAAAGTGTGCAATTTGTATTACCGTGTTCAAAGTTAAAGGAATTTTTCCTTCCATTTACACAATTGTTTTTTCAAATCATTCATTTTTTTTGACACAAAAGCATTTTTTATTTTATCTCTCCCCCAAATTAAAATAACACTGTCCCCAATGTTTGAAGAAATGAAAATTTATAAGGAGTAGAGTCAGATAACGGAATTTTGAAAAGGAAATTTAAATATGAGGATCATGGAATAAAGTCACCTGGTGGTTGAAGTTGAAGTTCTTGCTGCTTCAAATTAGTCCTTTAATCTCTTGGGGGATGTAGGAACCTCCTTGATTGAACATTTATCACCCAAAATAGTCCCTGAACCATACAAAGAAGAACAAAACAGACACAACAAACAACAAAACGACTTATTTAATTCCAAGTATAATCATTTTTATGGTTTTCCGTATTTTTTTGTTTTTTTAAATCAAACTAATGATACATTTTCTTCTTTTAAATTTTTGGGTAAGGTATTACTCAAGGATCACACCGCGTGACACAGATGGATACAGTTCTCCCCTTTTATACCCATCCATACTCATAAAAGAAGAATAGGTCAATAGTTTAATTTTTTTATTAAATATCAAAATGATTAATTAATCCTATTTAAAATATAAAGTTGATTAAAACAACAAAATGATAGGAAACTTGAAAACCATGGGTTGCCTCCCATGTAGTGATTTGTTTAATGTCGTTAGATCAACTTGAATCCTACAACTTACCCAATACCAACTTTCAAAATTTTAAGGACCCCATCTTTCTCCATGTCCACTAGATTGAGATTGATTCTTTGTTTATAATTTTTTTCGTGTGCAAACCTATGCTCTAAAATGAGTGGTAAAATCCAAGGAATATCAGAAATGGTTGATCCAGTTTCTTTTTTAGTATTTCCAAATACATTAAGAATCACTACCTTTTTATTGGTTTAAAGATAATAAAATATAAAAATTGGATGTTTTTGGATATCCCCAATGAATGGAAACTTGAGGGTGGATGGAAATTCCTTTCGTTCAATTTCAGGTAGGCTAACACTTTTAGACATAGGTTGGGACTTTGAATCAAAATAAATTTCATTTTAAAAATTTCTCAACAGAATTGGTTCCTTTTGAATAGAATATTCAACCAAAAAATTGGAAAGATCAATTTTAGTAATGGGTAAGGACTCAATGTTTGTTATTTCTCTCAATTGGTCAATGGTTGGTGTTTTTGAAAATTCATCAATGGAGTTATACATAGGAGACTCAATCCATGATGTCAAATTATCCTCTTTTGAATCAAAAAATTCAATTTCCTATTGATTTAAATACCCTTAAACAATTCCTTTATCCTCTTCATCTTCCCCAAATCCAAAGGTTTTCTCTTTAGTAAATTCATGAGAGGTTTGTGGGAAACTAGACACTTCACATAAGGTTATGGAAGGGACAGTTTGTGTAGGGATGGGTTCCTCACAAGTTTTAATGATTTTTAGTTCTAACCTCAATGATGAAACCTAAAAATTGATTATCTCCATTTGTTGACACATTTTTTCAAGTAATGGATGTGAATTTGGATGGATAAGTGGTTGAGAGAAATGGTCTATTCTAGGAGGATAACTATGTTGTTGGAATTCCATAAGAGGATGTTCAGATTGGATTTGTGGGGATTGAAACTCATTATATGTTGGAATGTTTTGTGGATCATAGGAGTAAAATAATTGTGTTTCATTATTTTGTTGATGATCCCACAAGTAGAAATTAGGATGGTCAATGTACATCACACATGGGGTTGGGTGATCAAAGTAGGAATAGGTTTCCCATGTTTGGACTTGATCAAAATTGATTTCCATAGGAGTGAGGGGTTGAGAATAGAGAAGAGGGATGAAAAAAAGGATTATAGTGTCTATGATAACTTACTTAGGTCCCCAGAAATGGTGCCAAAATTTTATTCACGCTCAAATTTACCCAAGAGAAGAAGGTAGGACGGTCCTTGTAGTTTAGCTTGGGTTGTCGAATCCTCAGAGACCTAAGAAGAAACCTATAGACACGTAAATTATATGGAATGTTTTTGGATATTAAGTAGCCAAATTGGGTTGATTTTAGATGTGTTTAAAGGAACTCTAAGAGACTTAAATGAATTCAATTTAAAAGAATGAGTTGATCCTAGGTTATCACTTGGGGTGGATTGGATGTATTCCCTTTTCAATTATTTCAATTTCTTATATTTGAGTTGAGTTAATTTAATAAGATCAAACAACTTAATCAATTACTGATTTTATACCAACACACCATAATACTAATCACCTATACACTTTAAGGATCAAAGTTTTGATCACTTCAAGGTAAAAGTCCGTATTAGCACTTGAATTGTGTGGCCTTAAATTCAATAAGGATGACGGAGTTTAAAAATCATCAAATAAAAATCTAAATTAAAGAAGTGATTAGACATTAATGAGGTGATAAATAAAATCCAATCCAGCACCTTTCTACTCCCTTGGATCAACCCACAAGTGGGTTAGCCCTCCATTTATTTTATGGTTTCAATGGAAGTGGAAAGTAGACTCATGAGGGAAGAAATGGAGAAGAAAAGAAAACAATAAAAAGAAAATGATCACTCCACCGTTGTGTGAATAATTTCACAAGGGTTGGTGTGAATAAATTCATGCCTTGAACCAATGGTATCAATGTGATATGAAGAATAACAGAATAAGAAGAAAAGAAGAACTTTTATTAAGAAAATAAAGTAAATTGAACAACTTACATGTGAAAGACAAATTTGAGACAACAAAACCGCAACATAACATTACAATGAAAGAAAGATCAAAAATGATAAACTCCTACACCACCAATGCCTTAAATAGGAATTTTTGGAGGCTTGGGTCGAGTCTCCAACAGTACAAATCATCCCACTTGATTATGGTAGGCCTAGGGTGGTGGAAATTTTGTGGAACTTGGACTTTTCCACATTTGACCCGAGGTGGCAGCCAGCTTTCATCCACCAAAAAGACACGCTTGTAAGACCTTCTATATGGCCGAATCCGAGTGGGACATAGAAGAAGAAAATGGATCCCCGGATTTCTTCTAACCGACTGTAAAATTGGGGCCCATTTGGAGTTGTTTATTCAGAGATATGAATATATTAGTTAACTATTTTTCTGGGCCACAGAATATGGCGCAGAATTTTATCTCTAACTTGGGATGCCTTAATGACCACCATGGAAGTCGAATTAGCATTCTATCCTGAATAGTTATTTGTTCCTATACATTTCTTCTATCATCCCAAGAAATTTGGGGTTCATTGGGCCTTTATGTTGGGCCCCACATTCTCATCAGTGGGCTGGTGTCCAATCTGACTTCTCCATAATTGTTTCCTTTAATCAAAAAATATCCCCATTTCATTCCATGAATTCTCCATTGATCACTGAATCAAACATGTTGATATTGAAGTGTAAATCAATTTCTCAAAATATAAATTTAAAATATGTATAAATACATTCCTTAAAATCAGATGAATCATTGGGTACTTTAAATGATGTTAAAAAATGTACCACATAACAGTGCATTTTAAGAAAGAATTACAATCATAATGTGAAATAATGTTCAAAGTATAAAATTCACTAAAATGGTGTTTATGAATAATAAATCACATGAATATTATATAAATTAACAATGAATATTATCCTTATTTAGTGGCTAATCAGTCACTAATCTACCAGACTAACACATGAGAGTCAACACTAATGGGATCAAAGTTAGTATGAACTACTACTAAGATGGTGCAGATCATCAAGGAGAAGATGAAGTCTACATAGATCCACTTGAATTATTATGATAATAGGTGATATAAGACTTTAGAATTCGTGGAAAGAGAATACATTTTCATCTTGTTTCACCTCGATGAAGATTATAGAGATTTTAATGGTATGGATAACTTTCTACAAGGATCATCATCCCTTTCTAGATACCATGTATAGTTAGTGCGGTGGAGTAACCCTTGGATCTAATACTTCAAAAATATCGAGTATATGACATTTTCCATGTGTCGCAGTAGAGGAGGTATGTGCATGACCCATCATAATTCATTGATTGGGGTGAGTTGGACATCGAGGATAGAGATAATTTTTCTGAGTACCTGATGGAGATTGAGGATTGGTAAGAGAGAATCCTTAACAGGCATTCGATTCCATTGGTGTATGTTCGGTGGAAGTATGGGAATCTCTAGGAGAGCACATGGGAGAATATTCCCCATATTCGTGCTCAGTACCTTCATCTATTTGAGTAGCCTTTTTTTGTATTTTTGGGGATGTAAAGCCCCATGGTGGGGAGAATGTAAATTTTCCTGTTACTCCATTTATTATTTTCATAATTTTTATGGATTTATTTAGAGACCTAGCCTTGATAAAACATGTGATTGTGTGGCTTGGTTTTCCTAGAATAATTTTTTGAAAAATATTAAAATCTTAATATAACATGTGCATAGTTTTGGTGAAATAGTGGAATGAATCTTAAATAATTTCCTAGAGAAAACATTTTAGGGAACTGTTGAGTTCAAAGTAGTGGATTTACTGTAGGCATGATATAACTTATTTTGGTGCAGGTCGTCTAAAGAGAAATCCACATAGGATGTTACTATGATAACCTTGAAATTTATCTGAAGATGTGGTTAAATAAACACTAGAGAAACTATTGGAGAATGATGATAGATCGATCAAATGATGCACCTTAGATTCGACTAATCAAGGATCGGTGATGACACAACAACCATTCTTCATCTGTAATTGATCCAAATCGAGGTTGGTCAGTCATTTATTTGTGATTTTCTTAGTTTATGATTTTCCTGACAAATGTGGGTAAATACAAAAGTAGTTTTATCCAAGGTTCAATCATTGAAGGATGTATTATAATTTTAGGGATTATTTTAGGAGTATCCACAATTTCATTCTTCATCGTTCAATTTAATGAAAACAGATTGTGGTCCACATCAAAAAAGGCTAAAGTTTATTATTAAGGGATTTCATTGTGCATTTATTTCCCTCAATCTTCCCCTTCCTCGCCATTGGATACTTGTGGTCATGGTTCGACTTATCGGGTGGCTCAGAACATGATTGGACCATTATATTGGAGTCAAACTGACAACTAAGTTTGAGTCTCTGTAGATTGGGACCCAAGGAGCACATATATATGACCGTATCGAATTTCTGGCATTGAAGGTTGATTAGTTATATATATAAAGGACCACTGACATGGGTTAGGCACGAAAGTACTACGAGGTGAGGTGGCAGAGTAGGAAACCTGGGGTAGTGGCGATGTCAACAATGCAGATATTGGATAACGACCATGTGGGAGCTGGTGGAGCTGGTGGGAGTGGATCGTGGTGGCAGCTGTGTGAGAATATGTCATCGAATGTATGGATCAGAGTCCATGAACACATCCAAGCGAGCCATAGGAGGTAGAATAGGTGTCCAACAAATGAGAAAGTTGGTCTAGTAGATATCGGGGTTTCATACCGCCATATTATTATAATAGTACGTCTGTCTGATGAGATATCACCATCATTTGGACCCTAGCGATGAGACAGTCATTTTGGGACAAGTTGTGAGTTTTTAGTTGGGACATGTGTAGGTTAAGAGTGTTTCCCTATTTCCTCGAGGGTTTGGTATGGTTTTATGTCCACATCAGTAGATGGAAATCCAATCAAGAAGATAAGTCTGAGATAGAGTATATTATCCCTCCTCGAGATTAGATCACGATCCTCTATCACCTTTAGTGGAGTTCTATAATCAGCATAACCTTCGAGAGTTTGGTGTTTTTCCTCTATATTTTAGGAAACCATATGGTACTAGGTATCCCCTAGTGAGTCTTGGAATGATCTTGGGAATCCCATGTTTTGTTTTGGGGGTAATCACTTACATAGTGGGTTGATCTAGATTGGGTACGTGGTATCCCCAGGTATGTTTTTGGCATGATCCATGGTGTCTCCCAACCAGTTCTGGCCGTAACCCCCAAATTGTGCATCATAGTCTTCCTTGACCAATACGTTCACATTTGGGTGGGGACCAAATAATGTAGACCTCTTCATGATTGTCTCTGATGATGTAATGGACCGATGAGTGAGTTATCATAGAATGAATTTTCATTGAGAACAATTCTGTGGCTGGTAATTTTTTTTGCATACCTCTTGACTTTGTGTCTTGGATTGATTATATATAGATTTTCTTGCTACTTGTGTTGTTTACATATACCTATATAGAGATGACTGTAATTTACTTTTTGGTATTACTTTTTGGAATTGCTTTATAGTTTTAGAGTTTCATACTGGGTATTGTTATACTCACTCCTACATGATCTTTTCCCCCATGTTTCATGTCTTATACAGACAATCTACCCTTTGATGGAGTGCCAGGAAGACTAGGATCAGGAAGTGCTTAGTGAGGCTGGATAGATCAAGGTGTGTTTCTGCGGGTTAGACTGTAGTCCTAGTACCTATTTGGTTACATGTTGTACTTGTATTTCAGACACCGTTTTTTGGGTGTTGTATTCTAGCTCTTTTAATTTTCAGTACTTTAAATATATTACTATGTTGTGATATCATAGTGGTTTTATTTCATTTTTTACATTTCTGCATTTGTGGCTGGAAGATGTGTGCGTGCATACATGAAGTTTATAGTAATGCTTCTCATTTATGGGATATTCCTACTCGGTTCTAGTCACCAGAACCTAGCCTATTAGAGGTAGGCCTAGGGTAGAAACATCATGGGCCACTCTGGGATGATTCATGAAAATATAGTGTCTATTGTTCACCTATTTTCAACACAAGATGTGAGGAATCCTAATAGCTTTGAACTAGTTTCATTAAATTCAAATTTTTATATAAATGTATTCCCAAATTAAATAATTTATAGATCATATAATGAACTATAATAGATTTTTTAAGATTGTTTATAGCGATATAATTTAATTTCTTGGTAATTTTTATTATATTCTAAGAAGGATAAATTTAGAGACATGTATGTTTGAGTGATTCTTAATAAACCATGGGAGATTTATTTTTTAATGAATTAAATGCTGATTTAACATTTCTAGAAAAAATAATTATTTATATATTAATATATTATTATACTTGTAATTATTTTCTCATATTCATACATTATAAAAATTCATTGTTTTGTTAATCTATGTTGTTAAACCGACCCAAACACAAACCTACCATGATTAATTGATGATCATAAGAGGGATTATATTAATATCATTGTTGAAAATACATAATAATGTTAATTTTTGGGTATTTTTATGATATAAAAAATGATAAATAGTTAGTAAGATAATATAAGTTATATAAATTCATTATATATAAATATGAGATCATTTTCCACTTAGTCCACTCATTTTAAATGATTTAATTAAAAACAATTGTTTATTAATCATAAAATTAAGATATTCTGCAAATTGTCATACCAAAAAATTAATAATTTAAATAAAATCATATTTATACCTTAAACAAATTCATATAATCATCCATAAAGTGTGGTAATGAAAAGAAAAAGAAAAATCAATTTTTCGGAGTAGGAGGTAATCCACATGTACATATGGATGATGATTCCATTTTCCATTGAATTAGAGAAATGTATAATTTTAGTTGTCATTATGGAATATAAAAAATGATATAAATTACCTATATATAAATGTTATTTTTATTATTATTACCATCATTACAATGTGGTGTACGAAAATGACACATGTAGTGTCATGGGGACAGTAGTGTGAACAATGAATGAATAATAGTTTTGTTTATCTTAATAGAATAGTGTAAGGTTGTTAATTCATGTACTGTAATTATAATAACACAATATTATTTTAATGAAACTACAATTATTATTATAATATTCAGAAAAAAATTGAGGAAGAAAATAACATAAATATATAGAAATGAAAAATCAAGTCTAAGAACATAAACCTCACTTTTTGGATTGTCTACTTGGAAATGTTTGTTAAGAACATATGGGTTTATATTTTGAGTATAAAAAAAACTAATTAAGGTTTATAAGATTTTTCTAAGAGATTTGGGCAGAGTATAGGCCAAAATTTTAGCGTTTTGGTGTGAGAACATGTGACGAGATAGGTTTCCCTTCTATAAGTGAAAAGAGATGACATTTTTGTAAATGCCAATTTTTTTTCTATAATGGTAAGTCAATATCAACGAAAATAGCTCTAAAATGGAAACATAATGTAGTAATAAGGGGATAAGGTCGATAACATCATAAAAAACACACATCCAGACTTTTTGTAATCAATTTTTTGGTCTCATAATCATAGATTCTTCACTTTAACCATTTAGCTTTTACCATGGTAACTGGTTTTTTCATAAAGTAATTTTCATTTCATGGAATATTTTAATTGATATGTATTAGATAATTCATAACAATTTATTATAAATTTTAAATTCATTTCAATTAGTTTGATCTATATGTTTTATAAAAATTAATTTTATAATAAAAATGTGTAATGTTTTAAAAACAATTTTAGAGAAAATATTACTTATGTTCTAAAATACCAAATATAGGTTTCTAGATTAAAACATACATTTCTATAATTATAGGGTAAAAAATAAAATAAATATTATATCTTATAAAAATTATTATTGAATTTATAATTAATATTTATATACTAATAATCTCATAAGAGTACTTTTATATGTAAAAACATTATTTTTCACTATTCCCCAAAATACAATTATTTTTAGAAAATTACTAGTAATTCATAATATTATTATATAAAAATTATTAATCCAAAAATGATACTAATTTTGAAAATTTCATCTTAAAAAATTAAATAATTTAATATTTAAATTCGATATTTAAATATAGTGGAAAATGTTTCATATTGAAAATTAGTTTAAAAAAAATAATAACTATTTTTTATTTTTATTTCCTATAAATTAATTATAATGTTTTTGTAATATATTATTAATTTTATCAATATATTATATTATTATATATTCATCTGATAAATTGTTTCTTGAAATGAAAAACTATATCTATAAAAATATATAATTATGCATAAAATGATTTTCTGAGATTTTTTAGCTTTAATAATTGTATTTAATTCATATTAAAAGTATACATTATATTATTTATATAAATATTTCATAATGTGGTTACTTATATTCATTATTTTTAATTCAATTTCTAGTTTTTAATGCACATATATAAATATTTATATTTTATCTAAATATACTATGGTTTTGTTTATATGTGGTGTTTCATGTAGAGTGAGCTATGAAACCCATTTCCTTTTTCTAGGTAATAATATATTTTGATGTCAGGGGTGCTATAATAAATATACCAAAATACCTTTTCTAGGATTTATGAACACTTTATGGACCATTATACTCCATTGTTAAAATTAAAATAAAATAGAAATCCTTTCTATTTCATAATTAGAAATATATACATATGAAACTATTGGGAACTTTTAAGAATTATCAATCATAAATTATGGTTCATAATTAATTATGAATAATATTAAATGAGTGATTTGATATTTTTATAGGAATAATTAGCATTGGTCTGGATATACATCATTAAGATTACACTGGTAATATTCACATATAAATTAGTAATTGATCATGGGACTTTGTATAATGAGACATCATTCTTGGTTGTAACATCACATTACATAATTTTAGGCAATTCTAATCTCTCTATCCATTTACCTCTTTGTTTGGTTTTGTTTTGGGGGTTCCAATAATTGAGAACCATTTTGGAGGAAATGACCTGGGGTTCTAGGATGTATGTTGTAATTAATGGACTCAATGTATAAAGGTGTCAATGGACTTTTGGGGTTATTCCAGTGTTTGCTGAACACTAGATAACTGTTATGTTTTTCTTTAGAATATAGAATGATTTCTGTCTAAAGGTCATTTTCACATCATGAATGATTTACATGAAATGAAAACTTTGTTGGGTCCATTTCATGAATTAGGTTATGGTGTGAATGATTTAAACCCCATGAACATGACTCGCATGGAGAAATGGTAAAATAAATATTTTTAATCCAAGACAACATTTTTTTAAGTGTGTTTTATAAATTTCAAATTACACAACAAGATAAATTTTCATGATGTGAATTTGTTTTCATATTTGTGCTTTTTAGGTCACTATATGGGTGATTGAACATTCATTCATTCATAAAAATTTACTCACATACTTAAGAGCAGTCCCTGAATTTTTTTTGTGATCAATACTCCTTATGGATAATTTCATTTAGCGATTGATCTCTATTTTAGTTTAATTGCATCCTATCGAGTGAGTAATACTTCTACATCCTCATTTTCATTGATCTAGATAAAAAAATTGATCTATTTTCATAGATATATTTATATTTGATGATAATATTCCTGATCTATTCTAGATCCACTATGTGGTTTTCTCTAGAGGTCAACCCTTATATTAGATATGGGTGTAACATACAGTTTCTGTTGAGGTATGTTTTGATATATCCTTTACAAAAATTTATTTTCTTGTTGAATTGATTCTGAGATTTTAGAATTAACTTTAGGGACTCTATTACCATAATTTCATTCTTCTGTGTTGGTGTATCCCATTGTGGGAATGTGAAACCCCAGGTTAAGGTATGTATTTATGTCTCTAGCATATGTTGGTTGAAAATTATTTCTCGGGTTTTATATGTTGTTTTCTAAATTAATTTTCACGACTGAAATGTGTATATGAATATTGTTTTTTGAGAAAATTTGGGTTTACATTATTTTGGAAAAATAAAATAAGGTCTCATGAATTTTAAAATGGATGTATGAAATAGTTTTTAAATCATGGTTTTTATGAAATGTGTTGTAAAATAGAGCACATGGAAAACCAAGTGTACTTAGTTGGAAGGTTTAGTATTGGGACTCATCCATTGATACTGTTGGGGGGTTTACTCAAGGGTGTTCCTCTATTCCCTAGGCTCGTTTTTCTATTGAATTTGTAGACACAATCTAGAAGTTCACTTTCTAGGGTGTTCCTTTGATCTAGAGATTCGATGAATTTTTATAGAGACTTGATTCTCACTATTATATTTGTCTAGATATGAGTATACAAGCTAGCATGACCTATTTTGATTCTTGGTGTGATGTTACTGATTCATTTGTTTTGTATTATATTTCATATTATTTTAGATACATGGTTTCATTTTAAATGACTACTTTTACGTATATAAAATTCATTGAAACTATTTTACAAAGTTTATTTGGAACTATGGATAAAAGGGAAGATGTTTAAACAATATTTTGATATAAAAATTGTATAACTATTTATCATTCCTTGTTTTCATTAATTTTCAGCATTCTCATATTGTTTTAGAGAGATTTAATATGTAAATGTTGGGTGGGATCATACAGATCCTATTTTTCTCACACCCTTTACTCCCCTTTATTATTGAGTAAACCTTTGTTTGTCATTTGATAAAGGGAATGGAAAGGTGTTGTACTGACATAGAGAGGTTTATTCCATATTTTTATGGGTAGCTAGTGGTCCTATGGTGGGCATTTTCCCACATTATCATGTGGATTAATTATTTTTATTTTAGTTAT